>OY720441.1:184257288-184968677 GCA_963082915.1 Dolichopus griseipennis | reverse complement strand
AATTCCTAAAAATAATATATAAAATTAATCCATTGAACTCTAGTCATAATAATAGTAAGAATTCTTTACAGAATACTAATCACACAACTCCTAATAATAAAAACCTAATTAAATCTAAATAAAGTAATTCTTCACTATCAAACGATCCAAAATCCTCCTTAAATAAGCATGTTAGTGATTCTTTTCTTAAAACTAAAATTTCTAAATTTAAAAGAACTTTTTCTTCCACTTTGACAAAGTACCAAAAGTTTGTGCAAGGTGAAACATTGAATCGTCATATAAAATTATCATTACCAAAAAAATCTCAAGTGCTGAAAGCTTAAAATTCTTCAAGTTTTTCTAATTCAATAACAACATTACCACCGGCGTTAGATCCTCTTTTTCCACCTGTTGTTTAGGTTATACTCAAATCTTTAGAAGATACTAATAATAACAGGTATGTTTTAGCTAGAGTCAGGGATAGTAGAATTTTTGAAAATGTCTATCTAGTCTATCTTCATAATAAGTCTAATGATGTATGTATAGGTGGAAAAACTAATACACTTAGCTTTCTTCTGCACTAAATATTAAGAGTTTTTTTCTTCATCTTTTAATGTTCTTAGAAAGGATAGATATGGATCTCTTTCTTTGGATAATACTTCTAAAGGTGGAGGAGTATTAATCGCAATAAAAAACTCACTTTGTTCCTCAGAATTGACATGCTGAGAAAGTATGTCCATTAAAGTTGATTTGCAGTCCAATAATTTATTCATCTTTAACTGTTATATTCCGTCAGCTTCTAATATTGAACTTTATTTTAAAAATTTATCAGTAATTGAATCTTATATTAGCAAAATCAAATTAAATGATGATATCATACTTTGTGGTGATTTTAATATACCTAATATCAAATGGATTACTCATGATGAAGAGCCTTACTACGTTCCAACAGAGCTGAGTAGTAATATCAAGTGCTTAGTAATTGATTCTTTAAACTCCTTTAACCTTCAACAAGTATCTTCGATATTCAATTATATAGGTAATCAATTGGATCTTATTTTCACCACGAACTGGAACGATTTGGTTATTTTTGACTGTTCTATTGAATTAGTTAAAGTCGATCCCTATCGCCCCCCTATTTGTTTTTCCTTTTGTTCTTTATCCCCTGCGAAAGCTTAATCTAATTTAACACATCGTTTTAATTTTGTAAAAGCCAATTTTGATGATATTAATAACTTTCTGAACTCTCATAATTTTTCATTTATTTCTTCTTTTAATTAAAATAATTCAGTTAATAACTTCTATGGAATTATTCGGTCTTCTATTTCTCAAATGTTCTTCTTGTAGTTGATACTACGAATGCATCTAGTCCACCCTGGTTTAATAAAAATCTTAAAACATTAAAAAATAAAAAAAAACAAGTAAATAAACAGTCAGTCAGACTTAGAAATACTTTACACCTATTTGGTTCAAACTTACTGGGAAGTCCATAAGTCATTTTAAAACAATAAAAGCTGTTATTAGTTTGGTCGTAAAACATAGCTAACCAAATTAACTTTATAATAATAAAAACATTTTCGAATTAGACTATCTATAAAAATATATTAAAAATTCTTACTGATTTATCGATTTAAAAATATTAATAAAAAAAAAACTTGAATTAAATGAAAATATCATTTCAATTACAAAAGTGAAAAAATTTGAATTATTAAATTTTATGATAAAAAGATAATATATTTAATTATTAAAATTTTTCAAAATTGCAATTATTTTAAATTGCTAGTTTATGTACCTATTAGAAAGGCTTATAAACGCAAAATATGCAATAAATGTATTTCTAAAATACAATAACAAATTTAGAACAACTTTTCATATAATTCATTTAAATATGTATAACAATAAATTTTACATAAATGCAGCAAGTACCTTTATATATAGCTTAAGTATTGTACACAATGTTTTAATTATATATCACCTATGATAATAATTCAATAAAATATATGATATAACAAACATTAAAAAAAAGGAATTTAATCGTTTATTAAAAAAATATTTTGTTTTTAATTTATAAAATATTATACAAAATATGTAAAATTCTTAGCCTTTTAAAATATAAAAGTGTTAAATAAAAACGAAAATAGAAAAGAACCCTGTATCAAATTTAAAGTTTTAATTTTCATGAATTTCGAAGATAAGCTTTTTAATTTTGTGATTTCATAGGAGCCACCTGAACCACCCCTACAATTAAGTCTAAATTTCAAGGACACATAGGAAATATATTCTTTAGCTTCGAAATTATACTCGTTTGGCCTCAGATCGAACAAAAACTCATTGACCGAACTCGACCAGAACCAATTCCAATGGTACTTTCATTATTAGTAACCTAGAGTTTAAATTTCATCAAAATAGCGGCATTATATTTTGAGTTATACGACTTCTAAGATATATGTTCGTTAGTCCTTGAACTTTTAAAGGTTCCAGAACGCGAAACCATGGAACGATTTCGCCCATATGCAGTCCCCGTCATACTTTCAATACTAGTTAACCCTTGTACACAATTAGAACGTTCTATCTTAATTTTAAGTTACTATTTAGATTAATTTCGATGATAAGATTTTAAACCTTGAGGGGTCTAAGAGGGGTACTGAACCACCACTCTGATTGATCCAAAATTAGAGGAAGCACACAGGAAATAGTAAAGAGCACCCATGTGCCAAATTTGAAACTTGTAAATTTGTTTGAAGTTACTATCTTTATTAATTTCGAAAACATGCTTTAAGGTCTTTGGAACTGTGTGGCTGGTCTTCAACCCACTACTCCAACTGGTCCCAAATTTCAAGGAAACTAAGGAAATAGAAAGAGGCATCCTGATACCAAATTTGGAGGTTCTACTTCATTGATTTCGGAATTATGCTCGTTTGGCCTAAATTCGATCAAAAAGGTCTAAATTTCGAACCCATTGTACATTACTCACCCTATACGCAATCCCTTAGACAGATTAAAAGGTCCAGAATTCGAACCCTTGGGCTGATTTCGCCCATATGCAGTCCGCGCTGTACTTTAAATACTAGTTAAACCTTGTACACAATTGGAACGTTTATCTTAATTGTAAGTTACTATTTTTATTAATTTCGATGATAAGCTTTTAAACCTTGCGGGTTCTAAGAGGGGTACTGAACCACCACTCTGATTGATCAAAAATTAGGGGCACGCGCAGGAAATAGTAAAGAGCACCCACGTACCAAATTTGAAACTTCTAAATTTGTGTAAAGTTACTATATTTATTCATTTCGAAAATACGCTTTAAGGTTTTTGGAAATGTGTGGCTGGTCCCCGACCCACTACTCCAATGGGGCCAAATTTCAAGGACACGAAGGAAAAAGAGAGAGACAACCTGATACCAAATTTGGAGGTTCTATCTTCATTGGTTTCGAAATTATGCTCGGTTGGCCTAAATTCGACCAAAAAGTTCTAAGTTCCGAACCCATTGTATATTACCCACCGTACGCAATCACCGCCGTAGTTTCAATATATAAACCCTAACCCTAAAATATACAGTACCCTACAACACAAATTTTATGAAGATACCGTCATTAGTTGTTGAGTTATCGTGATTTTTTATATATGTTCGTTATTCCTTAGACCGATTGAAAGGTCCAAAATCCGAACCCATGGGCCGATTTCGCCCATATGCAATCCCCGCCGTACTTTCAGTCCTAGTAACATATAGTTAAAATTTCATCAAAATAGCTCCATTATTTTTTGAGTTATCGTGCTTACGGACGGACGGACGGGCGGACGGATATTGCTATATCGACTTAGGAGGTCACGCTGATCACAAATAAATATATTTTTCCATATCTAGCTCGCTTCCTTTAGGTGGTTACAAACACCATACCAAAGTGAATATACCCCTTTACTTATTCTATAGGTGTAGGGTATAATAAATCCTGGCCTAAATTTCTTAAAAGTAACTCGAATTATGATTATAACTCTTTTCTGACTCTGATTAATGAATTTAAATTATTGGCTGATAATCTTTATTCAAATTATGTTCGTAACATGTAATCGAAAATTAAAGCCAATCCAAAACAGTTTTGGAAATATCTAAACTCTAAAAACAAGTAATGAAATAGTCAGTCGGTGCAACCGACTTAGAAATACCCTACACCTATTTGGTTCATATTTAATGACATATCCATAAGTCATTTTAACACCATAAAAGCTGTTATTTATTTGATCGTAAGACATAGCTAACCAAATTAAATTTATAATTTCCCCCCTCAGTTCAGTAGAATCTTCGAAAAATTCCTTCCAACGATTCAGTTGTTTTTCCTCTGTTTTGAGAATATTTCCGTTGCAATCTTTAAGTGCAGGTGCTTCGACTCTGGTTCTCGAAAGTTTGTTTATAGCAGAGTAGTTGCCACGTAGGTTGTTGTGGTATGCAGCTCTTTCCGCCTCTGAGCCGATGGTATTCACAAACCGCTCCCGATCTTTTCTCGCCGACGCTTTTATTTGACGTTCGATATTGTTATATTCCCCTTTTAGTCGTTGTTTCTCCGCTGGCAATCGAGCTTCACCGAGCTGTGGTTTAAGCTTGCGACGTTTTTCTATTAGCTTCCACGTATCCTCTTCTATCCAAGGTTTTTCTGGTGTTGTTGAGTGCGAAGGGTTCTTTGGGCAGCTGTTTTACAAGCACTTTCAATATTATTCCAGGTACTCGGTTCATCCATATTGTGCAGTATATTGTTAACTTATTCTTTATAACGCTGACGAATCGAAGCTGGGCGTAATCTAATTTCTCCTAGTAGTAGGTTATGGTCGCTGTAAATATCAGCGCCTCTACAAGCTCTGACAGTAGGGAATTGTGATATGTTCTACTTATCAGGATATGATCAATTTGATTTCGTGTCGCCCCATCTGGAGACTGTTATGTATATTTATGGATGTCGAGATGTGGAAATCTAGTGCCTCCAATGAAGAGATTATGTGCGGCACACAGGTCGACCAATCTTTCTCCATTATTGTTCCGTATAGACCCGAGTCCATGACAACCCATGACTCTTTGGAGATTGGAATTGTTGTTACCTACCTTGGCATTAAAATCGCCACGGTCGGATATAGGTTTAAATTCCTTTAGCGCCCTTTTCATTCTTCATGTTATTAAAATTCCCACCCCGTTTACATGGGAGATGTTATTTCCACTATACATGAGGTAGTGGGCCGATTGTGCTTGAAAGCTTCCCTGTCCTTTCCATCTCATTTCACTTAATCCTAGTATTTCGAAACAATAACGGTCCATTTCTCGGCATACTTGCGCAAGTTTTGATGGTTCCGTGAGTGTTCGAACATTCCATGTTGCAAATTTTGTCCTCTTGAGAAAGTCAAAAGTCGTTACCGAAGAATCTGTTAAATTTCCGAGGCTTGATTCCGTTTCATGTCTAAATTAATTTTTACGGCCGGGCTACAAACTATGCGCAACCCAGTTGGATTTTCATCTCATTCGCCTCCGAAGCCGTTGGCTAGTTTTCACGTATATCCTCGCCAGGAGCCCTCACTAGGTGCTATCAGCCGGGCCAGCTGAACCTAGGTGTTTTTTAACGAGGTTGGTACTCCTCCCCCTCCTCCTTTCTCACCCGGGCTTGGGACCGGCATTGGCGGAGTTCCCTTAATAGATTGATCCCTATCAAACATTTAAATATAGGTCTTAACGACAAAAATATAAATGAGTTAGGCATTATATTCTCAGAAAAAGATTTAATTGAAAGGTTGGTTGTATTGGTATTCGATGAAATTGCCATTAGAAGGCTATACTATAATAGTGCACTGGATGAAATTAGTGGTTTTTCTGATTATGGTTCCGGCAGAACAAAAGACATAGCAAAATACATACATACATATGTATGTCTTATAATACAAAAAAAGGGTTTTTTTAAGCCGAATGGAATATGAATTTTGAAAGCTTATTTATATACTTTTCCATAATATCTTTTATGCGGCTTTTCCCTTTTAGAATTCTAAATTAAATAATAAAATAATAAAACAAATTTTCAATAAGATAAACAAAAATATTTAATTATATTTTTTTAGTAGGTAAAAACCTAAAAATTATAAAAAAATTTTTCATACCTATTTCAAACTAACGAAAATTTAAAATACATAAATACATTAGAAGACAATTTATGGAATTATTTTCTAACGATTTGAAAGATTTGGAATAATGCAACTAAAAAAATATAAAGCAAAAAAAAGAAATTTCATTCTTCTCTTTCTCTCAATAATATTTTTTTATTTTATAATCAAAATATACACAAACTGCGTACATACATGGTTGATATATACATATATAAAAAAAAAAAGAGAAGAAATATTTCCAAATGTACACACATCGTTTGACATACAAACAAAAAAATAAAAAAAACTAGAAATCAAAATAAAAATAAACTAAAATACGATAAAGTTGATTTTACGAAATAAAAAAACTTGTCTAACTTTTTTGTTCTACGGAAATACTCTATGTATATAATTACTTTATGCTTTTATATTATTACAAATTAATATTTCTTTACTTTTTTTTTTTTTTTTTTTTTTTCTTTATTAACAATTGATAAAAATTAATATTATACATAAATGTTACAATTAGAATTTACTTTGACCTTTGCCGAAGCAATCTGGTCGTATAGAATTTTACAATATTAAAGTATAATTTATTAATAGATAATAAGGTATAATTATTGTTTTTTTTTTTTTTTTTTTTTTTTTTTGTTTGGATCATAAAATATTTAAAATAATTCATATTCAAGATCTAGTTAATATTTTTTTTTATTTTTTCTTTATTTTTCTTGACATATTATGTAAACATCAACTATAAAAAATAATTTTTTTTTTTTTTTTTTTTTATTTTTTTTTTTATTTTTATTTATTATTATTACTTTATTATTTACTTAAATTGCGATAATTTTCAAAGATCTTCTTATAATTTTATTTTTGTTTTGTTTTAATAACCTGTTTTGATTTTTTTTTTCTTTATCACTTTTTAACTTCAAGCCCTTGCTAATATAATGTTATGAAAGTACTTAAACAATTGAAATTCCGTTTGTAATACCTAAACTTATTAAGAATGCTTTAATTTTATTTTTAAAAACACTATAACTCTGAATTTCCTTCAATTCTATTGGTAAATTATTAAAAGCCTGTAGGCAATTATAAAGACAATTATTCTTTTGCTTGTTAGTTTTAAATAGCGAGAGATAGAAATTGGATTTGTTTCTGGTATTGTAGTTGTGAAAGTCTATGTTTCGATTTAGAATAAAATTATGTTTGATTTTGTTGTTTACTATTTTAAAAGCTAATAAGTAAAGTTCACGCATGCATAGGTTATCAAAAGAAATGTACTGATGTGTGTATAATTGATGTGTAGGGTATCTTAACGGATAACCATGTATAGATTTGATAGCTTTTTTGTGTAAAATATCTAATTTATCGATATTGGATTGTGTCGTTCTACACCATATAGGATTTAAATAACATTAATGTGATGAAATATAGGACGAGAATATTAAGAATAAGACATCTTTACTAAAGAATTTTCTTAGTTTCCTTAAAATAAAAATATATGGGGATACTTTCTTGATAACGTGATCGATGTGAGGAGACCATTTTAGTTTATTATCTATAACTAAACCTAAGTAGTTAAAATGCTCGACTATTTCTAAAGATTCTTGTTTATAATTGATGTTGAAGTTATTCCAAGTTTTATTCTGAAATAACAAAATTTTTGTCTTTTTTATATTTAGGGAGAGTTTGTTTTTCTGAAGCCATTCCTCAACTATAGATAAGTCAGATAAAATGACGTTTTTTATCTCGCTTTCGCAGTCCATAGAATATTTTATAACGGCATCGTCTGCGTAAAGTTGTATGCTGCCTTTGAGTGCTAGATGAGTGATATCATCTATATAAATTTTAAATAGGTCAGGTCCCAGAATTGAGCCCTGCGGAACGCCCTTTTTCACATAGATAAAATTACTACAACTATCATTTACGCTTACTTTTTGTTTTCTTTGCATTAAGTAAGTTTCAAAGAAGTGTTTGTCATTATAGCTTAAGTTTAGTTTAAGTAATTTAAAAAGTAAAATTTCGTGATCGACACAATCGAAGGCTTTTTGTAGGTCGATAAAGATACACCCAGTGTATTTGCCTTTATCCATACTTCGAGTTACAAAGTCCGTTAATGCGAGACATGCGGCGGTAGTATTTGAATTCTCTTCGAAACCGTACTGATCTTGGTGCGGGATAGCATTATTTCTCAAAAAGGAAGTAAGGCGTTTTTTAATAATTTTTTCAAAAATTTTCGAAAAAGTGCTCAAGACTGATATTGGTCGATAATTAGTTGCATTGGTGACATTTCCACCTTTATAAATAGGTGTTACAACCGCAGACTTGAGCGAATTTGGAAAAGTTGAAGTGAGAAACGACTTATTAATATACTCTTTTAAAATTGGACAAAGTTGGGTCGAGAACTTTTGTACAAATTTTGCAGAGATACAATCGTACCCTGTCGCTGACGAAGTTTTAAGAGAATCAATTGCTTCTTTTAACTCCGTTAAATTTGTTGGGTTTAGTTGAAGAGGAGAAAATATGTTCCTACTAAACTTCCCCAAATATTCCTCATCAATCGGACTTGAGTCAATGTCAAGAGTATCGGTAACGTTAACAAAAAATGTATTTAATAAGTCACTTATTTGGTGTTGATTTTCTATAACCTTATTATTATCTGTTAAAGTTTTTATCTGACTGCCGGTTTTCAAGTTACTTTTGTTGTACATTATTTGTTTATATAAGTTCCACAGTTTCCTCCCATCACTAGGATCCTTGGAGATAATTGAATTACAATAATTCGTTTTAGCCAGCATTAAAAGATCATTTACCTTTTTTTTATAAAATACATAAAGATCGTTGGTTTTTGTATCATTAGGGTACTTCTTCTTATATTTAAAAAAGGAGTCTCGAATTTTTATGAACTTTATAATGTCAGGAGTCATCCATTCTTTTTTTTTTTTGTATAGGTTTCCGGGATTAATCTCGTATGTTCTTTTATTAGCAATGATAAGGCATGCACGAATTCGTCAAAACTGTAGTTGTTTAGATTAAGGTTTGACCAAAAACTATTTGCCGATAAGTTATTGTAATCTAATACAGTTTTATAAATAGTGACGTTTTGTTCAATGCATGGATTTAGATTTGTACTAATAAGAAACATTTGATGATCCGATAGAGGAGTGTCAATAATATGAAAACAATATTTATATTCAATTAAATCGGAGATAAAGTGGTCAATTATAGATTTAGAGTTTTTATCAATTCTTGTAGCAAACCGTTCATTAATTTTATTGTATATAAAATATCCGCTAGAGAGCAAAACCTGAGAATAGTTTTTAACCTCCCTGTTGTGCTTATCAAGTAGATTGATATTGAAATCCCCTAAAACTAGCGATCGTTTATAGGTAGATGTAATTAAATCGAGTTTATTTATAAAGTCTACCATATTTGTTTGTTGAGATCTATAAAAAGATATGATGTTCACATTTTCTTTTAGTAATCTAATTATCAAAAGGTTGGAATTGTTGAACTCTTCCACAAGCACTGAAGTGCTACTAATTTTTTCAGCCACATAAATAGCGACACCCCCGTACGTTATGTTCCGAATTGACTCAGTACGATTTGAGAAGTAACCAGCGTATCCCGGTAGGTTGAAAAATTGATTTTCAGTTTTGTGTAGCCAAATTTCAGTTAAGACTAGAACATGTATTGCGCATCCGTAAGAATTAATTAGAATTTCAATGTCAGTTAATTTATTTCGTAAACTTCTGATATTTAAATATAAAATGTTTAAATTGTGTTTATAGTTCATCATTACACTTTTGTGTAACTCTGTATAGTAGTTCACTTTCAAATCATTCTCAAAATTAAATGACGTCATTACTAATTACGACAATAGAGTCCGTTAAGCACATGGATTTTGGCAAGCATACATACAAAACCTGAGTAATTAAAATCAGTATTAGGACGGCTTTAAATAAATACGCATCGGAATTAATGAATAAGAAAGTAAAAAATTCAGTTTTACGTTTAATTATATAAAAAATTCCTATTTTTTCAATTATATTTGAAATAATAGTTTTAGTTATAGTTTTAATTATAGTTTTAGTAATAATTAAGAAATTTATAAAGATAATTTGTATATTAGCAAGGAATAAAAGAAAAAAAAATAATAGTGAATTCAGGTTATGTATTAAGATAAAATTGTAATTAGATTTAATAAGATTTTTTATGTAATTTGATTTGATAAATGCGGTCCGCGGCGGGTTATTTTTAAGAAAAAAAAAAAAAAAAAATTCTAATTCATAAAATGTTGTTGTAAAATTAAGATGTTGATATGAAAATAAATTGATAAAGTATAAATTGTACAAGATTAATTGACATTGATAAAAATTAAAAATTGTTGATGTGAATGTTAAAATTATTAGATATATATAAAAGATAAAATTTAATAGAAAAATAATTACTTTTAGGATGATTAAAAAATTATAAATAAAAAAACCAATTGGTATAGTCATAAAAAAATTCTTGTGTTTTTTTTGTTTTTTAAATAAAATGTGAGAAAAAGATGAAACTTAAAATTTTAATAGAAAAATCAAAATAACAAGTGCCACAACAAAAAAACAAAAAGTTCCGGGTACTGGTGAAAGAGGAAAAGAGATGAAATATGATTTCAGAAATTAGCAATTTTACATTAGTTTTATTAATTATTAATATTATTATTTTTGATTTTCTCGATATCATTAAAATTATTAATGTTGTGAATTTTGCTAGAAGAAGATTTACGAATTTTAATAATATTATCCTTAATCCATAAATATTGAAAATTACAATTAATTTTAATTTGTTTTGCTTCAAAATATAATTTTTTTTGAAATGGCGATAGATGGTTTCTGAAATAAATTTCTCTATTTCCCTCTTCACTTGGAAAAAATTCTGATGTGTATATATGCTGTCTCTTTTTCTTTAACATCAGTTCTTCTTTAATTGCCTGAGATCGAAGATGCACTATATATTGTTTATTGTTGTTTCCGGCGCCAGTTTTTGAAGTGATCGTTTCAATTCGCTCGATGTCATTAATGTTGATATCTGGCTTAATTTTTTTTGAAATTTCATAGAAAAGATCTTTTAAATTACCTGGATTGGGAGGTAGACCAGCGACTACAATATTGTTGCTATTTTTAATTTGCTGATCTTTGTCAAGTAATGACTCCAAATAGCAAACCTGATCTTCCAGTAGTTTGTGCCTTTTGGTGTTTTCAGCAATTTCTTTTTTTAATTTGGTGTTCTCTCTAATGATGGTATTTTGAGTTTGCTTCAATTCTTCAAATTGCTGGCAAATGAACTTTTGAGATAATTGAATATCCATAACCATGGAACCCATTTTTTTTAAATATTCAGCTATGCCATCCAAGGTACAGTCGACTGTGTTGAACGACTCAAGATCCAATACTTTTTCAGGAATTTTTGATTCAGCTGGACCGCCATAGTACAAGCTACCAGTTGCATCATTAGCTATGTTAAGTTGTGATTCCCTTATAGTAGGATAAAAGCTGTTTTCATTGGAATTAACTTCCGACGCAGTTACAGCATTCATCTCCAACGCATCTTCTTCCTGGGAACTTTGGTCACCATCGACTACCACAAAAGACTCATTTGCTGAGGGACAATTTTTACAGCGCCATAATAATTTGGCACTGCTAATGTTCTCGAATAGAACTTCAGAAATGTTAACACATCTGATGTGAAAGACTCCTCCACAAGATCCACTGCAACGGACTGCTCGACTATTGACATAAATAGCTTTTTGGCATATTACACATTTAACCATTTTTCCTGGTAACTTGGAAATTGCGCGAAAAATTACAAAATTATTAAATTAGACTTATGATATTTTTAATTAAAGTTGCGCTTTATTTATTTATTTTCTTTTTTATTTAAATAAAAAAGAAAAAATTAAATTATTTAAAAAACAGAATTAATTTAATATATTTCGATAAAAAGTGTTTTTTTTTTTAATTTAATCAGGAGCGTAAAATTATGCAACCTATCGATTTGACGTTTTCAATAAAAAAAAAACTAATATTTTTTAATATTATTATTTTAAAATTTTTAATAATATTTAATTTTTAATTTTATTATTTTATTTTATTTATATTTTATTGTTTTATTTTATATTATTATATTTTATATTAATTTTTAATTTTATTATTTTATTTTGTATTTAATTTTTAATTTTATTATTTTATATTATATGGAGCGAAAAAAAAACTTGGGTCTTTCCACTTTGACAACTTTGACACCTTTTTTATTTATTTAGTTGTGTATTCATTTACTATTAATTTGATATCAAAAATTGTGAAGTGCTATCACTGTTTTCTATATATTGCTCGTGTAAGCATGGAGTTACAATTTTTGAAAATGATAGATGACACTGTTTATTATTTTATTAGTTTATTTTTTGTTTATATTTATTAAATTATATATATAAAAAAAAAACAGAGAGTTTAAGTTTATTTAAAAAATTCGATTATTTAAAGTTTTAGAAGTTAACACATTATTTTATATAATCAGATAAAATTTATAATTAAATATTTTGATTTAAGTGGAATAAATAATATTTGTTTAATATAATTAAATTTAGTTAAATGGTGTATAATGTGATTAATCTATGTTAACAAAGAATCACTTTAAATTTATTATTTATAATTAAATTTAATTTTTTTTGTGAATATCACTAATATATTTTATTTGTTCAATATTATTATTAGATTTAGTTTTTATTTGTTCAATATTACATAATTTGAAATAAGATTTAAAAGTACATGATTGAAAAGTACATCAAATTGTTGTTTTTATTATTTTTTCAAATGACCACCATTTTATTTATTTTTTTTATACGGCTTTGTTAATAAGTAGTAGGAGTTCAATTTTATTTTATAAGAAAAAAAAAATAATAACTTGAAATTATTTAATTAATTTACAGTATTTTATATTATTAGATAAAATTTAAAATTATATATTTTGATTTAAGTGGAATAAATAATATTTGTTTAATATAATTAAATTTAGCTAAGTGTTGTATAATGTGATTAATCTATTTTATCAAAAAAGCACTTCAGATTTATTATTTATAATTTAAAGTAATTTTTTTGTGAATATCACTAATATATTTTATTTGTTCAATGTTATTATTAGATTTAGTTTTAGTTTGTTCAATATTACAGAATTTGAAATAAAATTTAGAAGTACATCAAATTATTGTTTTTATTAATTTGTTAAATGACCACCATTTTTTTTATACGGCATTTGTTAATAAGTAGTAAGAGTTAGATTTTATTTTATTAGAAAAAAAATAATATCTTGAAATTATTTAATAAATTTATATTATTTTATATTATTAGATAAAATTTATAATTATATATATTGATTTAAGTGGAATAAATAATATTTGTTAATTAAAATTAATTTTATTTTTTATATATTTTTATAATTAATCAGGAGCGTAAAAAATTTTGCGACCGATCGATTTGACGTTTTCAAACAAAAAAAAAAAAAAAAAAGTTGAAGTACTTTGAGTTGAATTATATAAAACATTAAAAAATAAGTAAATTATTTAGTAGAATATATTTAAAAATTATTTAAAATTGAAATATTATTAAATTAGGCAAGGGTACTAAATCATTCAACAGTAATTGCACTACAGCTAAAAATCCTGAAAAGTAGTAATTGCTGCATATGTATAAAATTTTATTGAATTGGATAAAAAAATTTATATATGTAATTTATATATGTAATTTTGTAATTGCATTTTATGTATCCATTTATTTGAAGTTTATTTGTTCTTTAATATCTTTAAATAGATAAATTAGTAAGATATTTTAAAATTTTTCATATTTTTGAATTGATAAAATAATTTGGTCAGTTATGTCTTACGATCAAACTAATAAAAGTTTTTATGATTTTAAAATGGCTTATGGACTTCACATTAAATTTGAATTTTTTCTACAACTTCAAATACTCTTCTCCTCAAAGTTCAGCCAGGCAAATGATTTTTCAAAATATTTTAATGGAGAAATTGGTTCCCTAAAAAATGAAATTATTAATATGAGTGTGAAATTAGATGCTAATTTGGATAGATCTTTTAATACTTTTAGATACAACCAAATGTAAATATGTCAAAATTCTAAAGATGTATGGCCTCGGACGGATGAACGAGTTCAATACAGTAATTTTCAAAATCCTTTTACATTCAACCCGATTAATTCAAAAACAGGTGAATATTCAATTAAATTGACGCAAGATGTTATAGATTCAAAATCTATTACATCTTTAGAGAATGCAAAAGCAGTCAAGGAAATTATTCTTTACATAATGAATTATTGCACTGCGGTTCCTCCGTTACTTTGGAGCCAGTACCTGCTTAATCTGCATCACTTTCATCTCCATTAATTTTATCAACTAAACTAGTTGATCAAAATTCAACGTCTACTTCAACATCAACGTCATCATTATCATCATTACCCTCATCAGCATCATCACATCATTATCATTATCATCATCATCATCAACATCATCATCGTCATCATCAATATCACCATCATCATCATCATCATCAATTTTATCTAATACTTCGGCTTCAAAGTTAGTAGCCAATAAAGTTCGTTTTGCACTACCATTTGATAAGGAAGTCATCACAAAACAAAGGCTTAAACCAATTAAGGTTATAAACGAATGCAAAATGGATTTGCATTCATTATACTTTACAAAATTGACTGCATCAACAACTCCCAGTTACCTCAGTAAGTTTCTTTAAAATAATAACTAATATTACTCCTAAGAATCTTAGACTTAAACCTAAATATATTTAACCTTAGATTTAAACCTTAATCACCAATTCTAATTTAGTTACACTTTCATAGTATCAAAAACAAGTAAAGAAACAGCCAGTCGGTGCAACCGACTTAGATATACCCTACACCTATTTGGTTCAAATTTAATGGGAAGTCCATAAGCCATTTTAAAACCATAAAAGCTGTTATTAGTTTGATCGTAAGACATAGCTAACCAAATTAACTTTATAATACTCAAAACATTTTCTAATTATTTTTCTAATTTGTTTACAAATTCTTACTAATTTATCTATTTAAAAATATTAAAAAACAAAAAAACTAAAAATAAATGAAAGTATATTTATTCCAATTCAATTTCAAAATGAAAAAATTCTAATTATTAAATTTTGTGATAAAAAGATAATCAAAGCATAATATATTTAATAATTAAAATTTTTCAAAATTGCAATTAGTTTAAATGGTTAGTTTATATACCTAATAAAAAAGCTTATAAACACAAAATATGCAAAAAATGTATTTCTAAAATATAATTACAAATTTAGAACTTTTCATACAGTTCATATAAATATAACAATAAATTTTACATAAATGCAGCAAGTACCTTTGAATATAGCTTAAGTATTGTACACGATGTCTTAATTATATATCACCTATGGTTTTTTAATTTATAAAATATTATACTAAATTTGTCTTATGGTAAAATTCTTAGCCTTTTAAAAATATAAAAGTGTTAAATAAAAACGGAAATAGGAAAGAACCCTCGTGTATCTAATTTAAAGTTCCTATCTTCATGAATTTCAAAGATAAGCTTTTTAATTTTGGGATTTCTTAGGATGCACCTGAACCACGACTAGAATTAAGTCTGAATTTCGGCGACACATAGGAAATAGGAAATATATTCTTTGGCTTTGTAATTATGCTCGTTTGGCGTCAGATCGATCAAAAGCTTCTAGAATCCGAACACATTGTTCGAACTCGACTAGAACCAATTCCCATGGTACTTTCATTACTAGTAACCTAGAGTTTAAATTTCATTAAACTAGCGGCATTATTTTTTGAGTTATGCCGTTTTTAAGATATATATTCTTTAGCCCTTGAACTTTTCATAGGTTCCAGAACCCGAAACCATGGTACGATTTTGCCCATATGCAGTCCCCTTCATACTTTCAACTTTAAGCTACTATTTTTATTAATTTTGATGATAAGCTTTTAAACCTTGGGGAGTCTAAGAGGGGTACTGAACCACCACTCTGATTGATCCAAAATTAGAGGAACCGTACATGAAAATAGTAAAGAGCACCCATGTGCCAAATTTGAAACTTCTAAATTTGTTTGAAGTTACTATCTTTATTAATTTTGAAAATATGCTTTAAGGACTTCGGAACTGTGTGGCTGGTCCTCAGCCCACTACTCCAATTGGTCCCAAATTTCAAGGACACTTAGGAAATAGAAAGAGATACCCTGACACCAAATTTGGAGGTTCTTTCTATATTGGTTTTGGAATTATGCTTGTTTGGCCTAAATTCAATCAAAAAGTTCTAAGTTTCGAACCTATTGTCCATTCCCCTCCGTACGCAATCACCGCCGTAGTTTCATTACCAGTACCCTACAACACAAATTATATAAAGATAGCGTCATTAGTTGTTGAGTTATCGTGATTTATTATATATGTTCGTTAGCCCTTGGAAGCGATTAAAAGGTCCAGAATCCGAACCCTCGGGCCGATTTCGTCCATATGCAGTGCGCGCTGTACTTTAAATACAAGTTAACCCGCACACAAGTGGAATGTTCTATATTAATTTTAAGTTACTATTTTTCGTAATTTCGATTATAAGCTTTTAAACCTTCGGAGGTCTAAGAGGGATACTGAACCACCACTATAATAGACCCCAAATTAGGGGGACACACAAGAAATAGTAAAGAGCAACCTTGTGCCAAATTTGAAGCTTCTACATGTTTTCACGTTGCTATCTTTATTAATTTTAAAGATATGCTTTAAGGTCTTCAAAATGTGTGGCTGGTCCCCGACCAACTACTCCAATGGGACCCAAATTACAAGGACACTAAGGAAATAGGAAGGGACACCCTGATACCAAATTTGGAGTTTCTATCTTCTTTGGTTTCGGAATTATGCCAGTTTGCCCTAAATTCGATCAAAAAGTTCTAGGTTTCGAACTCATGGTCCAATCTCGATCGTACGCAATCCCAGTCTTAGTCTCATTACTAGTAACCTACAGCACAAGTTTGATGAAGATAGCGTCATTAGGTGTTGAATTATCATGATTTTTTATATATGTTCGTTAGCTCTTGGACCGGTTAAAAGGTCCAGAATCCGAACCCATGGGTCGATTTCGCCCATATGCAATCTCTGCCGTACTTTCAGTCCTAGCAACCTATTTTGTGTTGTACTTACCTGAAAGTTCTACTACGCTCTTCCTCGTTTGATGAGAGAAATGGTGAGAGAATTGATGATTTGATGAGAGAAATGGAAGCTTCTTTCTTGGAAAAATTGTTTTAAAATACTATGTATTTAAGCATAATATTCATTTTTTTTCAAAATTACGAAATTGAATTTTTTTGATTTTTAGATTTTATTAGACAACAACCATAAAGTAGATAAAAAACAAAGACTTAAGAAAAAATTTAGAGAAGGAAAATGTTACGTTATTTAAATTTAAAGATATTATTAGTAGATATAGTAGGTACGTTCTGGGATAGTCAAATGACGTCACAGCATTTTGACAGCCGTTAATTTGAATAAATTGATCGTTATTTTTGAATAATGTGTGGTATGTTATTGAATTGAAATGATGGAGGTGTGTTATGAAATTGAAGATTCGTTGAGTTGCAGATTGTAGGTGTGGAATTAGTAGTTGGATATTGAGTGTAAGGGGTAGTAAATGGAGTTGTAAGTTAATGGAGGGGATGAAGTTGAATTGTTAGTTGAAATTGAGGAAGGAATTTGGAAAATGGAAATGTTATTCGGTATATATATAGATAATTTAGGTAGTAATCTGTTCTTTAGAACCATATCGAAGTTCTTTGTATCTTTAGAATTATGTTGAAGTTCTTTAGAAAGCAAATTCTTTGAAACCATGTCAAAGTTGAAAGCTGAAAATTTTTATATATCCTATAGTATTTATGAAATGAATTTATTTCACTGATAAGATAATAAAATTTTAAAATTTAGAATTTTGTTTTGCTGTTTTGATTATTTTATAGTTTAAATGGATGAATAATGAGTGTTTGTGTGTATATTTCCATTACCATTAAAAAATATTAACATTGTACCCTATAAAATTGTACGATTTTAAAATTGAAAAATAAAAAACTTGTGGTTTTAATTTTAAAGTTTCTTATCAATTAAAAAATAAAAAAAAAATCTAAACTTATGTAATGGAGAATTTCTACAAAAATAAAAAAATTTCTATTTAATATATATATATATATATATATATATATATACATATATATATATATATTGAAATAATAAATAAAAAAATTAATTTAAATAAAATAGAGTATGGGTTTAAGATCATTAAAAAAACCACTCTATTATTACAATAGATTTTATTTGTAAACAAAAATAATAATAAATAATAACGAGGAAGAGTGTAGTAGAGTAGACTGTGTCAACTCTGGGATACCCGTATGACCGTAACATATACATTATATCATCCGGTTAATTACTTTTGGCTTTATTAAGTGTAGTGGAATACTCATATAAAATAAAGAGTTGTATGGCAGCTACCCGAACCCTCTGTCGTAGACCAACCAAATTTTGCAGAAACTTTGGCCATTACACTAAACAATTTTTGGCAAAAATTCAGACACCCAGCTTCATTAGGTGGAGAGTAATGCTCATATAAAATAAGGAGTTGTATGGCAGCTACTCGAACCCTCTGCAGCAGACCAACCAAATTTTGCAGAAACTTTGGCCATTACACTAAACAATTGTTGGCAAAAATTCAGACACCCAGCTTCATTAGGTGGAGAGTAATGCTCATATAAAATAAGAAGTTGTATGGCAGCTACTCGAACCCACTCCACTAGACCAACTAAATTTTGCAGAAACTTTGGCCATAAAACTAAACTACTTTTGCCAAAATTTCAGACATGTAGCTGTAATAGATACAGAGAAATACTCATATAAAAAAAGAAGTTGTATGGCAGCCACCCGAACCCATGGACCAAAATGGCTGGATTTAAATAGCGATGACGGCTATTGCAAAAAAACGAATTCGCGAAAATTTCAAGATCCTATCTCCTTTAGTTTTTGAGTTATCGTGCGGACGGACGGACGGACGGACAGACGGACGGACGGACGGACGGACGGACGGACAGACGGACGGACGGACGGACATACATAGCTAAATCGATTTTTTTTTCGATTCTGATCCGATCCATACACTTGAGTCTATATCTACCCCCCCTCCTTCTCTGCGTCACAAACGTAATGGCAAATTTATTATACCCTTTGACTATATAGTCATACGGGTATAATAAAAAAGAAACCAAATTTTAATTACTTTTTTAGTTTTTCTAAAGTTTTTTTTTTCAGATTTCCTTAAATTAGAAACTAAGATTTTTACTAATTTCAGCAATATAGAGAAAGAGGGGAATTCCTAAATGTTACAGGTACCCAGATTTTTCTTTCTAATAATTAGGATTGTAATATTAGCATGTCTAAAATTATACTATTTTTCTTTCCTTGGTAATAATTTAACTCATAACATTAACATAATTTCTTATGGAATCTGAATAATATTTTTTTTATTTAACATTTATATTTTAAAAATAACCTGAATAAATTAATAGGAAAAAAACCTTAGGGGAAGCATAGGGGAAATAAATAACGGTTAGTGGGTATGCACGGGTATCTAAAAGTTGACAAGGGCAACTATAATCTTCCTCTTATATTTATAAATTTAATTTATTTTATTCTAAATCCATAATGCCCATGTGACCTCACGGCAATGTTTCATAACTGTTTTCTATTAATTTCCGTTCATCATCATGAGGGCTTAAAGCGATTTTTAGTTGAGTGATGCTGCTCACCATATGCTTTCGAGTTTTGGGATCGTGTACAGATCGGAGACAGTGGCAATGGCAGTGGCAGTGATTGAAAGGACTTTGGTGATAATTTTTGTGTTATGAAGCATTTGTTTAAGACAAGTTAATTCAATAAATAAATAAAAAATATTTAAATATGCTGATAAGAAAATAAAATATTTTTAAAGCACGAGCTTTTTTTGGATTGTTGTTGAATTGAATTATATTGATAAGAAATTTAAAATTTTCAAAAAGTGAAACATAATGTAAAAAGCAAATAAAATAAAAAAATGTTTAAACGACGTCAGGGGGATTCCTATTGTTAATTTAAAAAGAAAAAACAAAATTTATTAGTATTGCAAAGTTTTTTTATTTATTTTTTAAAGTTTTTCGATATTTATAATTATTTTCTTTAAATTTTTTTACAATTTTAGCTAACCTCAATAAACATTCTCTTGAAAAATTTGATTTTATTCAGGGAAAATAATTCCATCCATTTATCATCTTCATTTTCTCTAAGTGAATTGAATTTTCTTAATGTTGAATCAGCATAATTGTTCAGGAACCTGATATGATACTTAATTCTTTCTTGTATTTCTGAAAAAATATTTTATTTGCCAAATTAAATTTTTTGAACATAAGAAATGTTCTTACGAACTCCATTTTGTGATTAAAACTAAAAGACTAATTAAGTAATTAATTTACAAATAAAATACAAAAATAACGAGAACTAACAAAGTCTTTTTTGGGTAGGACTGGGAGGGTGTTATATAATAGTAAAATCTATTAGGTAAGTTTATTAGTATAAGGTTCGATTCCAATGATATGCTCTTACCCAGAGAAGATTTTTTAATTTTTTCTAAAGAATTTAGTTAATCAAAGACATTCATGGATTCATCATCGTCATACAACACAAACCAAGGATATATTGGTTCCACTGTATTTGTACGACAAGCATTTAAAACATCATTTGGACCTTATCCTCAAGTTGCAATATGTTTCAATTGTGGTGAAACAAGCTATGCCCGTTCTAGCACACTTTTTCAATACAAATTGAAATTTTTTCCGTCATCTTGGATTTTTGTTAATTTGGGTAAACAGATAACGTCATTGATTCTCTAAACTAATTGATTTAGATCAATTGGAGGAAAATAGTGTGCAGTCAAAAACTGAAGAGTTACCGTTCAATGTCAATGTTAATGACATATCTTCTAATGATGTAATGATGAGACTTAAATATGATAATTATTATATATACATTAAATAGTTCACATTGTAATCATATATATATATGATTAAAATGTGAACTATATATATATATGTATATAGTATAGGTAATGAAAAATATAATAACTTAAATTGATATTACTCATTATTCAACTATTTATTCATTTTAAACATATTATAAAATATCCGATGATAACCTTAAACTTGAAAAAATGATTAAATAAAATATAGATCAACTTGATAAAATGTTAATTTTTAAATAAAATAGTTATTAAAAGAAATTAAAAAAACCGATTTTGTATTTTTATATTATTTATTTTAATTTCAGGAATTTTTTTATAGGGTTAACAATTAAAACTATTGCAATGGACAGCAATTGTTATTTCTATCCTTTTATTTTCCCTCCGTATTGTACATGCTTGTTGATGATTTCACACATGACAAAGTGTATGATGCTGACTTTGTTGATCACGACGCACTTTTGTATTTTTGAAAATAAATTTTTGTTCCCTCTTCTTTTTCCATGGGGTTTTTTTTTTGATATTTAATGTTTGAATTTAAATTTTGGATTGATTTAAGTCCAATGTTTGAAAGAATTTATATATGATTAAATTGTTTATATTAGCTTTTTTATTAAATAAACATTTTGAAAAGCACAAACACCAATATGGTTAAACGAACATCTTTTAGAACAATGAATTTGTAGGTTCTGCAAAAATTTTAAAGATGTAGAATCATGTTCATTCAAATCAAAAACATTTGAATTTTTTAGTATATTACTAATCCAGATTTTTTTTTCTATTCCTTTAAAATAAATTTTGGTTTGATTCAGTATAAAAATTTTTAAGAAGTTTATAACATCACAATAATGCGCTCTACCATCA
Source organism: Dolichopus griseipennis (assembly GCA_963082915.1). Lineage (NCBI taxonomy): Eukaryota > Metazoa > Arthropoda > Insecta > Diptera > Dolichopodidae > Dolichopus > Dolichopus griseipennis. Next base: position 184,946,584 of record OY720441.1, on the reverse strand, counting down.
CACCATTTAAATCCATGATGATTTTTTGTTAACCAATTGTTTATGCTTTTTGTTTTTTTATCTAAAATTTGATATCCATATGGAGACTTAATTATAAAATGCTGAATTTCATTATTTGAACTTGGAATAGCAATTTCCTTTAATATAAATTTATCGTTATTGTCTCGAAAACCTTGTATGTCAATGATTACGTAATCCATGTTTTTTAAGTTTCCGAAGAATTCAATTAATTAAATTTAATATATTTATATATTTTGTAAATTTAAAAACTTATACAATGTAATCCAAGAATTTTAAGTAATGGAGAAGTGGAAACTATTCCTGTAATAGACACAAATTATAAATCTGATTACACTATAATTGATTTGCGTTCAATAAAACAAAAGTCATCATATCAAATGGAAATTATATAAAACTAATAGATTGTAATAATTGTAAAATAATAATAAAATAAACAATTGTTTTTATAATAAATCTTTTTTATTTAACCATGAGTTATGATCAGATGTAAACCCTAACCATTTAACAAAAATTTTATTATCACTAGTTTTAAGAATTTTTTCAATCAAAAAAACTTGTTTTTTATTAGTTTTTAACAATTCATATTCATAGAAACTGCCTTGTATTGGTTGTCCTTGATAATCTTCTAATAAGTATGTTACTGGGTTGGTAATTTGAACTTTTTTGATTTTAAATATTTCAGTTGTCCAGTTAGGTGTATACCCCTTTTCAAAAATATGTTTGAATTTGCTTATTCGAACTGAATCATTAACTTTACGATTTGGCCTGGGAATTTCGTGCGAGAAAGAGAAAGATATATTTTGTTTGAAGAAGCCGCCGTAGGTGTCATCTTCATTATCTGTTATCTCTAACCGCTAGGCTATCGTGGCAATAAAATTTATTGTGTTAAGTTGGTTATATAAAGTTAGCGAAAACATGCCGACTTATATCCTATGAGTACCTATGAGAGAGCTGCCTCATTACGGGGTATTATGGAATTGAATTTTGGTTTGTAAGGGTGTTATGAAATAGAATTAAGATATATAAGAAAAACATTAAAACAAAAGAAAACATAATAAAAACAAAAGAAAACATAACAAAAAAAAAAACAATAACAAAACAAAAAACGGATTATTGAATTTTATAAAAAATGATTTTATGAAAATTTTTTTGACATTATATGATTATCCTATAGTTGAAGGGAAGGTTTAAACATTTTGCGATAAAAAATTAATTTAGTTTTGTGGTTTTTGAATTTGTTGAAATAAAGAAGAAATTAGTGATAAGCCAGCTAAAACTTGGACTGAAAAAAGAAATATACTGATAAGAAATATTTAAAAACGCGAATTAAAATGAAATATTTAATACTAAATTTATGAATTTTGAAATTATGATGGTAAGAAAAAATATGAGCAATTATGTTGTGAAATAATAAAAAGTTCTTATTTGTATAATACATAATAATGTACAATATTTAAAAATGCTCAAGAAAATTTTGAAAGTTGCAAAATAAAAATCTGAAATGACGTCAGGGGATTCCTATTGTTAATTTAAAAAAGAAAAAAACAAAAAATATATTAGTATTGCAGTGGGGTATTATGAAATTGAAATAGGGGTGGGGCGGTATAATGAAGTTGATGTTAGCATTAATTGAGTTGGGAATGAGGGTGTGGGGCGGAAGTTATGGATGTTGTAATTGTATTAAAATAAAAAATTGTTTTGGTAAAATACTTTTTTTAAAGTTTTTTGTTAAGAATTTACAGATTGGTCTTTTTATATTTAAATTTAATTTTTTTGAGTTTTTGAAGAGAAGGAAAAATTTGCTGATAAGAAAATACACTATAAATATGATATAAAATGAAATTGAATACTGAGAGTTGTTTTTTAAGAAAAAAAAGTTTTTTTAGTTATGTAGTTATATGTATATGTAAATAAAAAAAATATAAAATCAAGTGAAATAGTTGAAATGACGCAGGAGATTCTCAAAATTTAAAACCTTGACTGAAATACAAAGAAAACAAAAAAACAAAATTTTTTATTCTATTTACAAGTATGTATTATTTAAAATTTGTTCACAAATAGTTTTATTAGTTAAATTTTTTTCCCATATGCACTTATAGTTAACAATTTTAAAATATAAAAATTATATGTGAAATGGATTATATTTAACCAAAAACTTTTACAAACTGTAATAAAATATTACATAATATAATGATATTTTTATATTATACAATTATACCAGCCTTGCGAAGTGCATCGATTATACATTCGAATTCAATTTGATGATTGTCACCAGCTATTTCAGAATTGTTTACTTCCCTTAAACGATGAACTAATTGGTTTGGATCATTCCAATAAACATACTGTATGAAGTTCTAAGAATAGGGCATTCCTGGTGGTTGATACTGATTAAATTCATATGCTCCTCCGTTTTTAATATTTCCTAAATAGTTTTCATTTCCATAAAGCTTCCATATGATATTTTTATATTTAAATCCTCTATTAGCTTTTATCTTCCCATATGGTTTATGATGCATTTTATGAGCGCTAGTTTTTTCCAAAATATTTTGATACGCCGCTAAATCCTCTTAGTATAATTTTCAGGCATATTTTCAAATATAAGGTTATGTAATCCCTCTGTTCCTTTAAAAACTTCGTTGCCAATTATTATATCTTTACTATCTCTATCAATACTAAATGATAAAGAGCCCAGTTAGGGGGTAGGTATTAAAAATTTAGCTTTTAAACACCTATAACTTGAATACGAGTCAAAATTTTTTTTATTTGTATACAAAATTGAAAGCTCCAAAACCGAAGTTTCAATAAGTGTCAAAGGTTTTTCTTAATTTTGACTTTGTCCGTCCGTCCTTATGTTTACAAAAACTTTTACACCGTTTGAAATAGATTGAAGAAATTTTAACCACTGGTAGATATTACAAAAAAATTAATTTCGTAGAAGATTTTTTTTCTGTAGCCACACCCGTTACGGAGCTACAGCCCCCCAAAGTTGGAAAAAACCCTATTTTGAAATTGTTATAACAAGAGTTTCTTTAAGTGTATTTATACCCGTATGACTATATAGTCAAAGGGTATAATAAATTTGCCATTACGTTTGTGACGCAGAGAAGGAGGGGGGGTAGATATAGACTCAAGTGTATGGATCGGATCAGAATCGAAAAATAAATCGATTTAGCTATGTATGTCCGTCCGTCTGTCCGTCCGTCTGTCCGTCCGTCCGTCTGTCCGTCTGTCCGTCCGTCCGCACGATAACTCAAAAACTAAATGAGCTAGGGTCTTGAAATTTTCGCAAATTCGTTTTTTTGCAATAGCCGTCATCGCTATTTAAATCCAGCCATTTTGGTCCATGGGTTCGGGTAGCTGCCATACAGCTTTCTTTTTTATATGAGTATTACTCTGTACCTATTACAGCTACGTGTCTGAAATTTTGGAAAAACTAGTTTAGTTTTATGGCCAAAGTTTTTGCAAAATTTGGTTGGTCTACTGCAGAGGGTTCGAGTAGCTGCCATACAACTTCTAATTTTATATAAGCTTTACACTACACCTGGTGAAGCTGGGTGTCTGAAATTTTGCCAAAAATAGTTTAGTGTAATGGCCAAGGTTACTGCAAAATTTGGTTGGTCTACTGCAAAGGGTTCGAGTAGCTGCCATACAACTTCTTCTTTTATATGAGCATTACTCTACACCTAATAAAGCTGTATGTTTAAAATTTTGCCAAAAGTAATTAACCAGATGATATAATGTATATGTTACGGTCATTCGGGTATCCCAGAGTTGACACAGTCTACTCTACTACACTCTTCCTCGTTTTAATCTGAAAACGGCAAAAGATAGCTGGTTTTATAGGCTTTATAAAAATATAAGGTTTAAATGTATATAAAATTTACCATTAAGCTAAACTCAACTTTTGCAAAATTTTTGGCCCCATATATCTTCTAAACGATTCAACCTAGGCTCTTGAAATTTTGGGAGAAGTTAGATCCTCCAAAATTAGTAGGAGTCGGTTAACAAAATTTTTTTGTCACGCCCCCTGTTTAGGAGCTATAAAGGCTCGAAAATTTAAATTTTGCTATTTTCAACCACCTGTAACTTTAACACCTGTTCAAATTTTTTTTTACAGATATGCAAAATTTATAGATGCAGCATTATATTTCAACATACGTTAAAGGTTTTTCCTAAATTTGAAAGGGTCTCTTTAAATTGAAGAAATTGTTTCTTAGTCTTAACCATTTTTGGTTTGATAATAATATTCTAGGTAAAATTCCAAATTTTGTTGGAGTTCAAAATTGATTCCTAGAACCGGAAAAAATGGAAGAGTGAAGACAGGAGGGGGGTAAGCAGATCCATCATAAGTTTGCTCAGCAAAAATTTGGGAACCTTCCCCATTGAAGATCTACTAGGTCTTCAAAATTAAAACTTTTATGTTCTTATAAAACAGTAACTTATTTACCAGTGTAAGTTTTTCCAAAATTAAACGTTAACATTGAAGCTCCAACATTATATTATGCACTTATTAAAAGGTTTTCTTGAGTCATTGGGGTTATATTCTAAGTATTTCACTATTAGTCATATAATTAATTATTAATGAAATAACAAAATTATAATATTATCATAATATATATTTTTATAAAAATAAATGATAAAATACTCAGTAAGAAACCGTATATAATTTTGAAAATGTGCTTTTTAAAAACCCTTGGTTTTTTTCCCTCACTTGTTTAAATTAACAATAGGAATTCCCTGACGTCATTTCAGATTTTTATTTTGCAACTTTCAAAATTTTCTTGAGCATTTTTAAATATTGTACATTATTATGTACTATACAAATAAGAACTTTTTATTATTTCACAACATAATTGCTCATATTTTTTCTTACCATCATAATTTCAAAATTCATAAATTTAGTATTAAATATTTCATTTTAATTCGCGTTTTTAAATATTTCTTATCAGTATATTTTTTTTTTCAGTCCAAGTTTTAGCTAGCTTATCACTAATTTCTTCTTTATTTCAACAAATTCAAAAACCAAACTAAATTAATTTTTTATCGCAAAATGTTTAAACCTTCTCCTTCAACTATAGGATAATCATATGATGTCAAAAAAATTTTCATAAAATCATTTTTTATAAAATTCAATAATCAGTTTTTTGTTTTGTTATTGTTTTTTTTTTTGTTATGTTTTCTTTTGTTTTTGTTATGTTTTCTTTTGTTTTTATGTTTTTCTTATATATCTTAATTCTATTTCATAACACGCTTACAAACCAAAATTAAATTCCATAATACCCCGTAATGAGGCAGCTCTCTCATAGGTACTCATAGGATATAAGTCGGTATGTTTTCGCTAACTTTATATAACCAACTTAACACAATAAATTTTATTGCCACGATAGCCTAGCGGTTAGAGATAACAGATATAATCTTCAAACAAAATATATCTTTCTCTTTCTCGCACGAAATTCCCAGGCCAAATCGTAAAGTTAATGATTCAGTTCGAATAAGCAAATTCAAACATATTTTTGAAAAGGGGTATACACCTAACTGGACAACTGAAATATTTAAAATCAAAAAAGTTCAAATTACCAACCCAGTAACATACTTATTAGAAGATTATCAAGGACAACCAATACAAGGCAGTTTCTATGAATATGAATTGTTAAAAACTAATAAAAAACAAGTTTTTTTGATTGAAAAAATTCTTAAAACTAGTGATAATAAAATTTTTGTTAAATGGTTAGGGTTTACATCTGATCATAACTCATGGATAAATAAAAAAGATTTATTATAAAAACAATTGTTTATTTTATTATTATTTTACAATTATTACAATCTATTAGTTTTATATAATTTCCATTTGATATGATGACTTTTGTTTTATTGAACGCAAATCAATTATAGTGTAATCAGATTTAAAATTTGTGTCTGTTACAGGAATAGTTTCCACTTCTCCATTACTTAAAATTCTTGGATTACATTGTATAAGTTTTTAAATTTACAAAATATATAAATATATTAAATTTAATTAATTTAATTCTTCGGAAACTTAAAAAACATGGATTACGTAATCATTGACATACAAGGTTTTCGAGACAATAACGATAAATTTATATTAAAGGAAATTGTTATTTTAAGTTCAAATAATGAAATTCAGCATTTTATAATTAAGTCTCTTTGTTAAATGGTTAGGGTTTACATCTGATCATAACTCATGGATAAATAAAAAAGATTTATTATAAAAACACTTGTTTATTTTATTATTATTTATTAACAATAGGAATTCCCCTGACGTCGTTTAAACATTTTTTTATTTTATTAGCTTTTTACATTATGTTTCACTTTTTGAAAATTTTAAATTTCTTATCAATATAATTCAATTCAACAACAATCCAAAAAAAACTCATGCTTTAAAAATATTTTATTTTCTTATCAGCATATTTAAATATTTTTTTTTTATTTATTGAATTAACTTGTCTTAAACAAACGCTTCATAACACAAAAATTATTACCAAAGCCCTTTCAATCACTGCCACTGCCACTGCCATCGCCACTGTCTCCACCAATGTACACGATCTGTATACGATCCCAAAACTCGAAAGCAGATGGTGAGCAGCATCACTCAACTAAAAATCGCTTTAAGCCCTCATGATGATGAACGGAAATTAATAGAAAACAGTTATGAAACATTGCCGTGAGGTCACATGGGCATTATGGATTTAGAATAAAATAAATTAAATTTATAAATATAAGAGGAAGATTATAGTTGCCCTTGTCAACTTTTAGATACCCGTGCATACCCACTAACCGTTATTTATTTCCCCTATGCTTCCCCTAAGGTTTTTTTCCTATTAATTTATTCAGGTTATTTTTAAAATATAAATGTTAAATAAAAAAAATATTATTCAGATTCCATAAGAAATTATGTTAATGTTATGAGTTAAATTATTACCAAGGAAAGAAAAATAGTATAATTTTAGACATGCTAATATTACAATCCGAATTATTAGAAAGAAAAATCTGGGTACCTGTAACATTTAAGAATTCCCCTCTTTCTCTATATTGCTGAAATTAGTAAAAATTTTAGTTTCTAATTTAAGGAAATCTGAAAAAAAAAACTTTAGAAAAACTAAAAAAATAATTAAAATTTGGTTTCTTTTTTATTATTATTTATTATTATTTTTGTTTACAAATAAAATCTATTGTAATAATAGAGTGGTTTTTTTTAATGATCTTAAATCCATACTCTATTTTATTTAAATTATTTTTTTTATTTATTATTTCAATATATATATATATATATATATATTAAATAGAAATTTTTTTTATTTTTGTAGAAATTCTCCATTACATAAGTTTAGATTTTTTTTTTATTTTTTAATTGATAAGAAACTTTAAAATTAAAAACACAAGTTTTTTATTTTTCAATTTTAAAATCGTACAATTTTATAGGGTACAATGTTAATATTTTTTAATGGTAATGGAAATATACACACAAACACTCATTATTCATCCATTTAAACTATAAAATAATCAAAACAGCAAAACAAAATTCTAAATTTTAAAATTTTATTATCTTATCAGTGAAATAAATTCATTTCCTAAATACTATAGGATATATAAAAATTTTCATCTTTCAACTTTGACATGGTTTCAAAGAATTTGCTTTCTAAAGAACTTCAACATAATTCTTAAGATACAAAGAACTCGATATGGTTCTAAAGAACAGATTACTACCTAAATTATCTATATATATACCGAATTACATTTCCATTTTCCTAATTCCTTCCTCAATTTCAACTAACAATTCAACTTCATCCCCTCCATTAACTTACAACTCCATTTACTAACCACCCCCCCCCCCCCCCCCCCCCACTCAATATCTAACTACTAATTCCACACCTACAATCTGCAACTCAATGAATCTTCAATTTCATAACACACCTCCATCATTTCAATTCAATAACATACCACACATTATTCAAAAATAACGACCAATTTATTCAAATTAACGGCTGTATGCTGTGACGTCATTTGACTGTCCCAGAACGTACCTGTTATATCTACTATTATTATTTGGATTCTTTATTAGCTTTATTTTTATTATTATTATACCCGTATGACTATATAGTCCAAGGGTATAATAAATTTGCCATTACGTTTGTGACGCAGAGAAGGAGGGGGGGTAGATATAGACTCAAGTGTATGGATCGGATCAGAATCGAAAAATAAATCGATTTAGCGATGTATGTCCGTCCGTCCGTGTGTCCGTCCGTCCGTCCGTCATCACGATAACTCAAAAAGTAAAGGAGCTAGGATTATGAAATTTTCACAAATTCGTTTTTATGCAAAAAACGGAATCGAGTTTTAAATTCAGCCATTTTGGTCTACGGGTTCGAGTAGCTGCCATACAACTCCTTCTTTTATATGAGCTTTACACTACACCTGATGAAGCTGGGTGTCTGAAATTTTGCAAAAAATAGTTTAGTGTAATGGCCAAAGTTACTGCAAAATTTAGTTGGTCTACTGCTGAGGGTTCGAGTAGCTGCCATACAACTCCTTCTTTTATTGCATTGCACTACACCTAATAAAGCTGAATGTTTGAAATTTTGCCAAAAGTAATTAACCGGATGATATAATGTATTTGTTACGGTCATACGGGTATCCCAGAGTTGACACAGTCTACTCTACTACACTCTTCCTCGTTTTTTGTCTAAAACCTTAATTGATTGGATAATTACGAATATATATAACAATATTGAAGCTAAAGTTAATAATCAGTAAAAAATATCTGATCATGAAACTCTAGATGTTCGAATAAAAATTAATAAAAATCTAAAATTTATTAATAAAAAAGTAAAAATAGTGAAATACAATAAAGAGAGGTTTATAAATAAAGTTGTTCGTAATGACATTTGTACAACATACTATATAGATTGTAATGCAAAAGCAAATAAATTTAGTAACAGTTTACACAATATTATTAATGAATTTGTATATAAAATAAATATAAATGGAACTGAAAATAAATGGTACAATAGTGACTTAAATAGATTAAAAATGCAACAAATAAATATGTATGAAAAAGCCAAGTACACAAATGATGTTAATGATTCGAATAATTATAAAAGTATTAGAAACTGATAATAAGCTATGCAAAAAATCAATATGTTATAAATAACATTGAAAGTGCTGTAGATCAAAAAGACATGTGAAAAAAGATTAAAAAATATATATTAAAAAAACAATATAATGAAATAAAAGAAATGATATTTGTTAATGTTTTAATAGACGATCCTTATAAAATAGGTAATAAACTTAACGAATATTTTGTTAATAGTATTAATGAAATAAATAATAGTATAAATACGAGAACTTTTATAGATACAATACCAAACAATAACAATAGGTTTAATTTTAAAAAAATTTCAAAAAATGAACTTAAAAAATTAATTATGAATATGAAAAATAAAAAAGATAATTTTTTGATAAGTCCTCAAATGATTGTTGAAATTTTTGAATTAGTTGGAGAAAATTTATTATCAATAATAAACAGCTCATTAGAAATGGGAGTATTTCCTGGAAAGAAACTATAGTTGTACCTATTGAAAAAATGAGTGGAACAAAAAAAACTAATGAGTTTAGATCGGAAAACACATTATCGATTGAATCAAAAATTATGGAAGCAGTAGTGAATGAACAGTTGGTGAGTTATTTTGAAAGTAATAATTTAATCTCTGAATACCAATCAGGATTTCGAAAAAACCATAGTAGCGAGTCACTTATAAATTTGGTAACTACTAACTGGAAAATAGCAACTCATGAAAAGAAAGTAATAGTTACTGTTTTTCTTGATTTGAGAAGGGCATTAGAAACAATTAGTAGGAATATTTTACTCTCCAAACTTCAGCGTTATGGTGTAAGGGGTAATGAATTAAAATGGTTTTCATCATATCTTACAAACTGATATCAAAGGACTAAAGTTAATAGAGTAGTCTCTGAATCAATAAATATAACACTGGTCGTACAACAAGGCTCGGTGTTGGGCGTTTTACTTTTTATAATATATATTAACGACATGGAAATGTGGGTAACTTTATGTAAGCTTCTGCTTTTCGCTGATGATGCATTATTATATGTGGTTGGAAGTTCGGTGGAAGAATGCATAGAAAGTATAAATTTTGATTTAAATAAACTTAATGATTGGTTTGATATGAATAAGTTAAAACTAAATGTAGAAAAAACTAAATGTATGTTTATTAACTGTGAAACAAATGATAATGTTAAAATTGGTAATCAAATAGTAGAGAAAATACATGAAATTAAATATTTAGGCATAATTATAGATAGGAAATTAGAATTTAATCAACATGTAAACTATATTTGTAAAAAGCCAGCTAAAAAAATTTATTTTTTATCGCAAATTCGAAATCAATTAAAGTTTCAAATTGCAATTCATATTTATAATACTATAATTAAGCCTCATTTTGAGTATTGTTCAACAGTAATATTTATGCCAAAAAATGCAGATAAAGATAGGTTACAGAAATTACAAAATAAAGCTATGAGAATAATACTTAAAGTGGTGGCGCGAAATAAAGCCATACGAAATAAAGCCATAAAATGACATAATGGCCTTATTTCGCATTCAAATGCGAAATAAAGCCATATCATTTTCTAAAATTTTACGAAATAAAGCCATATAGTAAAATTGATACAAATTCTAGTTTAATAGTAAACAATACACTGTAATAAAACATGTTAAATAATATTATATTTTCATTACCCCCCCGCTAACTGAATTATTGAAGCTAGATTTTGAATCCAACACTAAAATGAAAAGAATGGTACAAGAATTCGGATACCTAATTCATTCAAAAAATTAATAAGTTCCTAATTTTTTTTAATACACTGTAATTTTTTTTTTTTTTTTTTTCTTTATTACTCCTCTTGGGAGCATAGGATATCTACTAGGCATCTCCACCTGACTCTATTTGGAGCAGTTATCTTTGCTTCCTCCCATGTTTTCTCAATTGAATCTAGCTCTTCCGAAATCGTTCGCCTCCAGGTGTTATTAGGGTGGCCTCGTCTTCGGGTTCCTTGTGGGTTCCATTCTAGTGCTCCCTTGCTATGCTATCTTGCGGTTTTCTCAGTGTGTGCCCTATCCATTTCCACTTCTTCCTTTTGATCTCTTGCCCAATTGGTTCTGCTTTGGCAAGTTTCCATAGGTCCTGGTTACTTATTATGTTCGGCCAGTATATTCTGCATATTATCCTTAGACATTTGTTGATGAAGACCTGTAGTTTCTGTGTGATGTTGTTTGTAACTAACCAGGTTTCACTTCCATATGTTAAGGTGGTCTTTACGCAGGTTCCAAATATCCTTAATTTTGTCCCCCTGGACATTTGTGCGCTTTTCCATACTGGCTGCAGGCGACCGAACATTGCCCTGGCCTTTTTGATCCTGCTTTCGATGTCGGCGTTTATGTTACCGCTGTTATTTATGATGCAGCCTAGGTAGTGGAAATTATCTACATAGTCGATTGGTGTGTTGTTTATCACCGGACGGCGTGGGTTGTTGATGTTAATGGCCATCGCTTTCGTCTTTTCGATATTTATTTCCAGGCCCATACTTGGCGAGCTAATGTTGCTAGATGGTCTATTTTAGCTTGCATATTATTTATTGTGTGTGATAGCAGGCAGATGTCATCGGCATAGTCCAGATCTTCTAATTGCCTGAAGAGATTCCATGTTAATCCAGTTCTTTTGGTACTAATCTCTTTCATTATGTCATCTAGCACTACTGTGAAGAGGATTGGTGACAGTGGACAACCCTGTTTTACTCCTATGTTGGTGATGAATGGTTCGCTGGTATTACCATTGTGGAGTACTGAGAGTTGTGTCTCTTCATACATGTTCTGTATTATTTCTATTATTTTTTCCGGCACATTTCGGTTTCTAAGTGCTTTCCATATGGCTTTTCTGCTTATACAATCAAACGCTTTCTTGAAATCGATGAAAACCAGGTATAATGGGGCTCGCCATTCTATTGACTGTTCAACGATGATTCTGAGCGTATTAACCTGGTCTATGCAACTTCTATGGGGACGAAAACCTGCTTGTTCATCTCTTATTTGGTTCTCAAGTTTCTCTTGCAGCCTTGTTTGTATTATTGTTGCCATAATTTTGTAGATTGTGTTTAGCACTGTTATGCCTCTCCAGTTGTCGCACTTGGTCAGATCACCTTTCTTGGGAAGTTTGATGATTATTCCATTTTTCCATGTGACCGGTAGTCTGCCCTCATCCCATGCTGTTGTGATGTGAGGTTCTAAAAGCTCGGCTGATGTTTCTGGATCTATTTTTATAATTTCTGCTGGGAGCCCATCTTCGCCTGTTGCTTTGTTTATTTTTAGCTTTCTTATTGCCTCTTTGATCTCTGCTTTGGATGGTTTATTTATTCTGATGTTGTAATTGTTATTATTTGTGCGATTTTCTTGTCTGGTTTCTTCTATGTTGGGGTCGTTGTTATTACTGGTTTCTGCGAAGTGTTGTCTCCATATTCGGGTTTGTTCTTCGGGACAGGCTATTAGTTCACCATTTTGGTCCTTGATTGGGTGATTTTTGTTGTTTCTTCTGCCAGTGATCTGGTTTACGATTTTATGTAGCTCTCTTGTGTTGTTGTGTATGGCAGCCGTTTCAGCCTTATTTGCGAGATCGTTAAAGTATGTTCTTTTGTCTCTTCTTGCAGCACTTTTGACTTGTTTAGCTATATTATTGTATTGTTGTCTTATAGCGTTATTGGTATTCAATTACTGTTTTAGGTTGTTTCTTTGTGTTATTAGATTCCAGGTGTTATTGGAAATCCATATCTTTCTTTGCGGCTGAATTGTCCCTAGGTGTTCTTCTGCTGTGTTTTTGAGGGTCTCGACAATGTGGTCCCATGTGTGTGGTTGGTCTATTGGGAGGGTTTGGCGTATTGTTTCTACGATGTTATTTCTTATTTCAGTGTTACGGAGTTCTTGGAGGTTTATCTTTCTTCTTATGTTTCTTCTGGATCTTCTTTTGTATTTCTGCCATATTCTTACATCTCCGGTTATTAATTCGTGGTCGCTTCCTATATCTGCACCTCTCTTGTTTCTGACATCTTGCAGTGTGTTTCTCCATTTTCTGCTGATACATATATGGTCAATTTGGTTTTTCGTTTGACCGTTTGGTGAGGTCCATGTATACTTATGTATGTCTTTATGGGGGAATAACGAGCCGCCGATAATTAAATGGAATGTCTGGCATATTTCTATGAGTCTCTCTCCGTTATTGTTTCTAACTCCGCAGCCATGTGTCCCTATTGTATCTTCTATACCTTGATTGTCTGATCCTATTTTAGCATTGAAGTCACCCATTAGTATCGTAATATCTCCTTTCCTTATGCTGTTTAACGCCGTTGTTAGTTGTTCATAGAAGTCGTCTTTAATCTCGTTTTCTGCGTCTTCTGTAGGAGCGTAGCATTGTATTATCGTTGAACTTTTACTTTTTGTCGCAAATCGTGCCATGAGTATTCGGTCTGATATTGGCTTCCAACTGCTTAGTGAGTTACGAAAATTCCTTGATATTATGATACCTACTCCGCTTTCACCACCCCTATCTTTTCCACTGTATATTAGTTTGTTCCCATTTGATGTTATTTCTTCTCCACTTTTGTTCCACCTCATTTCGCTAATTCCGGGGATATCTAATTTATATTTGCTCATTTGCTGTTCTACTTGCGCCAGTTTGGATGCTTCACGTAGCGTTCTGACATTCCACTGTCCTATTCTTGTCCTTTTGATTGCATTAAATGTTGTTACCGTGAATTCATTATTGTATCCGAGGCTCTGCCTTGTGTTTCGAATCGTTTTTTCTTTTTTCAATTAAGTAAATGATTAGTCTACTGTAATCTATCTACAAGATGTCGCTTCTTAATTTTTTCCCTAGTGTCATCTATCGGTCAAGTAGAGAAACCGTGTCATGTTTTTAGGTGCGTACTGCCATTGTAATTGCATATGACAATTGCAATTACATTGTTGTTTCTGTCACATATGTCATCTCTGATCATATGCACATATAGGTTATTTTTTTTTTTTTTTATTCAGTATTAGTTATTAGATTATAGAGTATAGCTGGAAACACGATTATAGGTATATTTTTATATTATTTGTTACTAATTATTTATTATTATATTTTTAGGTATAGAATTATTATATTATAATTTATTATATATTAATTTATTATAATTGATAATTTTATTGAATATGTTATCTCCCACCAGGATTCGAACCCGGGACTGCCACAGTGTTTAGATTGCGAGGTTGCGCTCTAACCACCTAGGCTAAGGAGGAGATTAATAAAACATGTTATAAAACATGTTAAATAATATTATATTTTCATTACGGGGGCTGCCGCCCTCGAACCCCCGCCAACTGAATTATTGAAGCTAGATTTTGAATCCAACACTAAAATGAAAAGAATGGTATAAGAATTCGGATACCTAATTCATTAAAAAAATTAATAAGTTTCAAATACACTGTAATAAAACATGTTAAATAATATTATATTTTCATTACCCCCCCGCTAACTGAATTATTTAAGCTAGATTTTGAATCCAACACTAAAATGAAAAGAATGGTATAAGAATTCGGATACCTAATTCATTAAAAAAATTAATAAGTTCCTAATTTTTTTTAATACACTGTAATAAAACATGTTAAATAATATTATATTTTCATTACGGGGGCTGCCGCCCCCGAACCCCCGCTAACTCAATTATTGAAGCTAGATTTTGAATCCAACACTAAAATGAAAAGAATGGTATAAGAATTCGGATACCTAATTCATTAAAAAAATTAATAAGTTTCAAATTTTTTTAATAAACTGTAATAAAACATGTTAAATAATATTATATTTTCATTACGGGGGCTGCCGCCCCCGAACCCCCCCTAACTCAATTATTGAAGCTAGGTTTTGAATCCAACACTAAAATGAAAAGAATGGTATAAGAATTCGGATACCTAATTCATTCAAAAAATTAATAAGTTCCTAATTTTTTTTAATACACTGTAATAAAACATGTTAAATAATATTATATTTTCATTACGGGGGCTGCCGCCCCCGAACCCGCGCTAACTCAATTATTGAAACTAGATTTTGAATCCAACACTATAATGAAAAGAATGGTATGAGAATTCGGCATAGCTATTTCATAAAAAAAATAATCAACCCTAATTAATAAATATAAATATTCTGGAAAAGGGGGCAATCCTGCTTTTGAATCCAACTCCAAAATCCCTCCTAATTGGGAATCCTACATATACACATATATATAAATATTCTGGAAAAAGCGTAAAGCCCTGCTTTTGAATCCAACTAACAATCCCACATATACACATATATAAATATTCTGGAAAAAGCGGCAATCCTGCTTTTGAATCCAACTCTAAAATCCCTCCTAATTGAGAATCCCACATATACACATATATGAATATTCTGGAAAAAGCGTAAAACCCTGCTTTTGAAACCAACTATAAAACTCCTTCCTAACTATTTGAATAAAAAAGTTTGGAAAATTAAATTGCTTCTATTTTCACAAATAAAATTACATTTTTAAATGCGAATTAAAGCCATACGCGAAAAAATTGGCGATATGGCTTTATTTCGCATTTGAATGCGAAATAAAGCCATAATGTCATTTTATGGCTTTATTTCGTATGGCTTTATTTCACGGCGCCACTTAAAGTAAATATATACACATCAATTAATTACATGTTGAGAACTTTAAAATGGTTAAGTGTTAAACAAAGAATTATATTGAATGTATTAGTAATAGTATATAAAATGAAAAATAATGCATATCCAAATTATTTATGTAGTAGATTAACATATTGTAATGATATTCATAATTATAATTTAAGAAATGCACAAAATTTTAGATTAGAATTGTTTAGGGATGAAAGAACTAAGAATTTATTAATTTATAATGGGCTAAAAATGTTTAATGAATTGCCAATCGAAATTAAAAATATAAACAATATTAATAGATTTAAAAAAAAGGTTACAGAATATGTCTCTATATAAATCTCCTTTTCAGTAACAGGTCTAAGAAATAATGTTTTCTTATGTGTTCTATAGTTACTATATTATTTTTTTTTATTCCTTTTATAATGGATTCTCTTACTTCATTAAAAAATTCATTTACCGTGTTTGCTGTTTTGTTTTCATCCTTTGTCCTTTCTCCACTTTTTTTTACAATGCTTGTTATATGTTCTGAAATATCCTTATAAGTATTCTTTATAGTATTATTTAACACTTTCCATAATTTCCTAGAGTCACTTCCAGCATTTTCAATGCTTTTATTGATATGGTTTTTCTTGGCCTCTTTTATTTTTTTATCGACCTTTTTCTTACATAGAGTATATTTAATCTTTTTATCTCTGTTATTTGGATCTCTTTTATGGCTATCGTATATTGATTTTCTAATTTTTAATACATTATATTTCGAAGGTGTTATTCCTAATTCTAACCGACATTGAATTTGTACATAAAACTTTAGTTGCTTGTATTATTTTTGTTAACGTGTCTATTTCTAAAACGTTTGTGTTTTCTATTTTATTATTTACAATTTGAGACATCTGGTTATAATCAGTTTTACTTATAGTGTGCTCCTTCATTGGTATTTTCATAATACTTATTGCTTTTAGTGATACTATTGCCAATTGGTGATCGGATACACTGTTACTTTCTATTGTAAAATTAATATCATATTTATCATTTGAATTTGTTAAAATGTGACCAATTAAGGTATTGGAATGAGCTGTGTTTCTTGTACTTTATGTTTTGTTTATTATACTATAACAAGTTGTTGCCATCATGTCTTTATACTTAATTACGGTATTAGAATTATTAAATAAATTTAAATTAGAATCAGCAAAAAATATGTAATTTGCTTTATTTTCTAAATATTCTATAAATATGTTACTATTTTCCGCTGGAGCCTTGTAAAATGTACCAGTTCTTAATCAAGGTGCAGAATTCAGAATTTCAATTACACTAAAATTATATTTTTCGCGTTTTAATACTTCAGTAAAATTGATATTATTTCATTACTGTATATCCATACTTCTGTTAGAATCACAATATCAATTTCTTTACATTAATTAATTTATTAATTAATGTTTCTAATTCATAAATTTTATTTTTTAAGCTGCAGATATTTAGATACAAAATTTTTAATTTACCCGTTTCTAAAGTATTTGTGGATTGGACTACCATTACGGTCTACCAATTAAATAATTTTGCGTGGAGTTCCAAATTGTTTGTAAATGTTCTCAGTATTTATTATATGTGTTGCATATATGCAGCTAGGTCTTTTTGTACTTCTTTGTTAGTGATTGCCCTACTTTCATGGAGTTTATAATATAAATCACGTAATTCCTGATAATTCGTTGGCAATCCTTCAATATCCATCAATATTTTGATTTTTGTTTTCGTTATACCTTCATAACAAATATCTTCTCGCTCGTTCAAAAAAGACAAAAATAATCGACAACTTAACAATTGGAGGTTCCATTGGATTTAAAAAGCTCTTGTTTACAAGTTGTAGATTTTTAGTACTATGAGAAGCATTTTCCATTTTTTCATTTTGCTGATACAGTGTTTCTCCTTTAATCCAGTTATGGTATTTAGAAGCTAATTCCACTTTATTGGCACTATCGCTAACGCCTACGTTTTCGTTACTATTTTCAATTTCATCTTCATTATTACAGAATTCATCTCTACAATTATCATAAAAATTATTAATATTACTATTAGTTTCTTTTTTATTGCTGTTATTTTTATCAATTTTGCTATTATTATTATTATGACCAGCGCTATTACTATTGTTATTATTATTATGACCAGCGCTATTACTATTGTTATTATCATTATTCTTCACATTATTTTTGTCATTATCATTATTAGTATTACGTTTATTAATTTTCTTGTCATTTACTAATATTCTTGTTTTTTTTTGACCAAAATTTAGGCATGTAAGAAAGTATGTTAACACGTTTTTTTTGTTTGTTTTAGATAATAGATTATAATTTTTATTACTGTAGCTACTCGAATTTGGTGGCGCGAAATAAAGCCATACGAAATAAAGCCATAAAATGACATTATGGCTTTATTTCGCATTCAAATGCGAAAAAAAGCCATATCGAGAATTTTTTTGCGAAATAAAATTCAAATTCATTCAAATGTGAAATAAAGCCATATCATTTTCTAAAATTTTACGTAATAAAGCCATATAGTAAAATTGATACAAATTCTAGTTTAATAGTAAACAATACACGGTAATAAAACATGTTAAATAATATTATATTTTCATTACCCCCCCGCTAACTGAATTATTTAAGCTAGATTTTGAATCCAACACTAAAATGAAAAGAATGGTATAAGAATTCGGATACCTAATTCATTCAAAAAATTAATAAGTTCCTAATTTTTTTTAAGACACTGTAATAAAAAATGTTAAATAATATTATATTTTCATTACGGGGGCTGCCGCCCCCGAACCCCCGCTAACTCAATTATTGAAGCTAGATTTGGAATCCAACACTAAAATGAAAAGAATGGTATAAGAATTCGGATACCTAATTCATTAAAAAAATTAATAAGTTTCTAATTTTTTTAATACACTGTAATAAAACATGTTAAATAACATTATATTTTCATTACGGGGGCTGCCGCCCCCGAACCCCCGCTAACTCAATTATTGAAACTAGATTTTGAATCCAACACTATAATGAAAAGAATGGTATGAGAATTCGGCATAGCTATTTCATACAAAAAATAATCAACCCTAATTAATAAATATAAATATTTTGGAAAAGGGGGCAATCCTGCTTTTGAATCCAACTCCAAAATCCCTCCTAATTGAGAATCCCACATATACACATATATATAAATATTCTGGAAAAAGCGTAAAGCCCAGCTTTTGAATCCAACTAACAATCCCACATATACACATATATAAATATTCTGGAAAAAGCGGCAATCCTGCTTTTGAATCCAACTCTAAAATCCCTCCTAATTGAGAATCCCACATATACACATATATAAATATTCTGGAAAAAGCGTAAAACCCTGCTTTTGAAACCAACTCTAAAACTCCTTCCTAACTATTTAAATAAAAAAGTTTGGAAAATTAAATTGCTTCTATTTTCACAAATTAAATTACATTTTTAAATGCGAAATAAAGCCATATGGCTTTATTTCGCAATTGAATGCGAATTAAAGCCATACGCGAAAAAATTGTCATTTTATGGCTTTATTTCGTATGGCTTTATTTCACGGCGCCTCGAATTTTCAGCACTATTTTTATGTTTATCTTTAATATATATCATACTAGAATTACTATTATTATTGTATACATTTTTTTTTTGTACTATTACTAATTTCGTTACCATTATTGATCTTAACAGTAATACTATCATTATTTTTGTTTAAATTAGCAATATCATTACTAATATTATTAAAACTATTACTATTAATATTATCTTATTTAGCTTTTGCAGATATTTGAGACTATTTGAGAGCAAAAAAATTTGTTTTATTAATTAAGTGAGCTTTTGGAATAAAGGTTAGCTTGCGTTAATACAAAAAAATTGAAAATTTCATTGATTCTTTGTTCAAAACGCGTAAACAGATGAAAACCAAATTAACCCTGTGGGTTTTTATAATTAAAATGCTGGTACAATATTTTCAATAAAATTGGCGTTGTCGTGGAAAACGGGTTAACCGAACTCAACAAAAATTTGTGTCAGCCTTTCTTTCCAACTGCAAAATCACTCTTAAAAATTGGACACAAATCAGAAACAGAAAATTTTTTGGAAGCCCGCCAGGCTGAAATGGCTTAATTTATTCCAACCAAATTTATACCACTAATTCCGATTGCTAAGGGGAATATTTGTGCAGAATTTCAAATCAATCGTTTAAACCGTTTTTACTCGATATAAAAAACATTGAAAAAGCTTCATTGCACCGTCGTGCCCAAACGGTTTAACCGAACTCAACAAAAATTTGTATCAGCCTCTCTTTTTGACTGCAAAACCACCCTGTAAAATTAGACACAAATCGGAAACCCAAAATTTTTTGGAACCTCGTCAGGCCGAAATGGATTAATTTATTTGAACCAAATTTATACAAATAATTCCGGTTGCTAAGAGGAACATTTGTACAAAATTTCAAGTCAGTCAGTCAAACCGTTTTGACTCGACATAAAAAAACCGGAAAAGCTTAAAACGGCTCTGGAGCCGCAACCTGTTGACTTTTAAAAATTTGACTTTTAATTTTTTTCACCCCCGGGCTCTAAGAATTATTCCTTTAAAACTTTGTGACAATCGGACCAGTGGTTTTCACGTGAATCCTGGACAAACAAACAAACAAATTTTCTTCTTTATATATTAGAAAACACTTTAAGTTCACATTATTTTATAATTTAGTATTTTTTTTTAAACTTTATAAATTGCATTTTAGCTGTGTTTTTGCTATGTATGCATTTTTTAAAATCTACAATAAATAAATAAAGTTTTGGGCTATTCTAAGGTTTAACTAGTATTTGCATAGGTCCAGATGACTATATCTAAAAGACAGCTGGTGTTGCCAGCTTTCAAAAAATATATAGGTTTAGTGGCGCATATTATCCTTTAAGGACGAAAAGGATATAATTTGTGCATACATAGTGTATGCCTTTATTAAAGCGTTTAGAAGATATAAGCATTTATGAAACAAAAAAATATTTATTTTGTAAATTTTTTTGCATAAAAAATAATGTTATGCTTTTTACAAAGTAATAATTAAGACAAATATTTTTTTTTTAGTTTTTTGTTCAAAAATAAAAATAAAATAACGTTATATTTAATAAAATTGTGTATATTCTTTTACTTTTCTTAAAACAAACTTATTAAAGAAATATTTTTTTTTTTTTTTTTTTTTTTTACACGCTAACTAAACGCTAGGAATGGATTCCTGTATACATAATATGTAGGTTTAGTTGGAAAGGGAAGGAAAGTAGGATATTAGAGGGGAATTAGGAGGTAGGTTGGAAATGAATCTAAAAAGATTCGTTTTGAATTTATGCAAGTTGTAGTATGGGACATTATTAGAAGAGGGGAACACATTAGATGGAAGCATGTTCCACATCTTAGCAGTTCTCACGACAAATGAGTTTCCATAACCAGTTTTAAACCATCTTGGAATTTCCACGGTGTAGAAATGAGCACTTGCTGCTCCTCTGGTGTTACGTTGGAATTGTTTAAGAGGAGGCATAATTGCTTTAGTTCAATAGAGCAAGTGTCATTACCTACAAGATATCTATAAAACAGAGAAATAGCTCCAATATTTCGACAAGAGCTAAGAGGAGTAATGGTTACTTGTTCGACAGGGTCGCCTATTAGGCGTAAGGCACGATTTTGAATTTTGTCGAGGTAACTCAAAGAAGTTTGGGATGCGCCAGCCCAAATGTGGGAGTTATACTCCATCTCAGGTCGAATATAGGCTTTATAGATATTAGACAGATCTTTAGGAGAGAAATATGTTTTGCAACGTGACAGGAAACCCAAACATTTGGCAGCATTCTTAGCTATATCAAAAATATGCTCATTCCACAGCATTTTTTGATTTAGCTGCAAACCTAAAATGCTTAGATTGTCTGATCGTTTAATATTTTCACCTTGGAATCGCAGAATGGGGTTAAACTGATTTCTCATGCAGGAAATCAGTCAGCTTTGAGTTTTTGAAGTATTAAACTCAACTCTATTACTTTTACCCCAATCAGCTATTTTGGCTAAGTCATGGTTGACTAAATTAACCATTATATTTCTTTTTGAACTGATTGCGGAAGGTGTGGCATTAGATTTCTTAAGGAAATCGTAGGATGCCACTAGAGTGCTGTCGTCGGCGAAGCTATGGATTGGATTGAGGGTAGAGATGAGTAAGTCGTTGATAAAAATCAAAAAAAGAGTTGGTGATAAGGCGGAGCCTTGTGGGACGCCAGCGTTAATTTCAAAAGTGTCAGACATAAAACTGTCGACAAGGACACGAATTCGACGGTTCGAAAGAAAATCCTCAATCCATTTACAAAAAGGAATACCAAGACCAGTAGCTCGGCATTTATTCAAAAGAGCAGAGTGCCATACTCGATCAAAGGCCTTTGAGATATCCAGAGCAACAACCTCAGATTCACCGGGACAGTGAATACTGGTGTTGAGCTTTTCGCTGAGGTATGTCAAAAGATCACCTGTAGATCTTTGGCTTCTGAAGCCATATTGCCTGTCATGTAAAATACCTCTGCAGTCAAGGTATCTCATCAACCGTTTGTTAACAAGAATTTCCATAACTTTGGAAATGACCGATATAATGGCTATTGGCCGGTAATTGGAGGGGTCGCTTTTGTCACCTTTTTTTGGGATAGGAGAAACATGAGCAATTTTCCATTGACTGGGATATCGACCAGTCGAAAATGATAATGAAAAAAGATTGCGCAGAGGTTTCGAAATGGGAGAGGCAATATGTTTAAGAACCATTGCAGGAATTCCATCAGTACCAGTGGACTTTCTAACATTCAGATTTTCGAGCACTTTCACTACAGAACGCGTTCTAAAGTACACCCTATGAAGAATTTTAACCCTAGTGGGATCAACAGAGGGTAGTACTGGTGGAGTTTGAACTGTAGGAGGGAGCGTAGAATTTGCCGCAAAGGATTTTGCAAACAAATTGGCTTTAGCAACTGAATCTGATATGATAGAATTATTTTTATCAATCAGCGGCGGAAAGGATGATTCGCAAAAGTTATTCTTTACACTTTTCGCAAAAATCAAAAAAGAACGATTGCAGTGAGGTAGATTGATTATTTTGCATTTCAATCTTTGGTTATAAAGAAACTTTTGCTGATTGATAATTCTCTTGCAATTGTTCCTGACAACTTTATAGTTCGCAAATGAGGACTCAGACGCATTTTCTTTGCACATTTTGAAATGCTCTTCCTTGGATTGAATTGCTTCCCTGCAGATGTCATTAAACCAGGATTTGGAATGGGTTTTTACTGATTTGTATGAGCTAGGAATAAAAAGTTTCATTCCTAGCATAATTGTTTTACTAATGGCATCAGCAGCAAAGTCAACATTCCTATGATGGAAACACATTGACCAATCGAAACCTCCCAAAAAGCTATTCAGACCTACCCAGTCAGCCCGGTTATAGTGCCAGACTAACCTTTTAGGAAAAGAGTTTCGATTGGGCGATGAACCCATTGAAAAGCTGGATTTGACAAGGCAATGGTCGGAGCCGCCAATTGGGGAACTAACAGAAATATTGTATTTTTCAGGGTTTGAAGTCAAGAACAAGTCCAAAAGGTGTTCATTTTGATCGTCTCGGTCTGGAATTCGAGTTGGGCTCTTTACAAGTTGAGAAAATTGAAATAGGTTTGAAAATAGTTCAACTTGTTTGCCTTCCGGGCTATTGTGACTTGAGAAGTGGAGCCAGTTTTTGTTGTGGACATTAAAATCACCTGCGACAGCTATCTCACATTCGGGATTCTTTTCCAGAATTTTATTGATAGTGTCGGATAGTTCTTCAATGGCCACAGCAGTTTCCAGCTCACTGGCTTGGGGGGATCTGTATAAAAAACAGAAAAATATTGAGGCATTTTCAACACGGAGTTTGACCCAGAGATAATGAAAAATCGGGTTGGAGCTCTTAAGATCATGAAGGGTGTTGAAAGCAACATTAGATCGTATATATAAAGCGACTCCTCGATGAGGGATGAAAAGCGGAACAAGTGTATAACCGTTGATATTATAATTAGTATCATCACCTACAACTTGTGTCTCGCTTAGCGCAAGTATAGCTGGTCTTTCTGAGTTAAGATGGGCTTCAACTGATTGGAAATTACATGCTAAGCCTCTTGTATTACTAAATTGTAATAGGAAATTGTTCTCCATTAACTACAATTTGCGAGCGGAATTGGAGGGAAATTTGAAAATATTTATATTAAAATTTCAGAAAACATGCATCACACATTAAACATACACAGTAATTAAAGTTAAAAGAAAAAAGAAAAAAAATAAAAGAAAAAAGAGAAAAAATTAAGTTCAAGTAAACCATATAATGGTAGTAATAATAATAATACAATATAATAGTGCCAACACCAAAATAGTGGAGAACATTACAAACGAAAATCCAAGTACAACAGTTTTTAATACCTTATTGTACCCAGAGATTGTTTGCAAAATTCACCACTAAATTAGTGCGGACACGAACCTTTTCAAAACATTATGTTTCTTTATCCCACGTATACAGAAAGCATATACAAGAAATTATAAAAAAAAACGAAATAAAAATTTAACAGCATTAATTAATTTAAATGAAATAGAAAATTGAAATGAATAAAAAAATTAAAAAAGATGCAATATGCTATTAAAGTATGAGATAGAAAAGGATGGCTTAGTTAGCGTGCATTGCTATATTTTAGTTTTAGAAAATTACAAAATACAATGTAAACAAAAATAAAAATTTAAGCTTATGTAAATTTACAAAGAATTAATTAAATTAAATAAAAAAAAAAAAAACTAAATTATTACTTATTAAAAATAGTGCAAAATCACTTAATTGTAAAAGAAAAAAAAAATTGATTTTTTGTTTTTTGAATAAATGTAAAATTATACAGAAAGAAAAAAAAATTAATAATTTAATATACAAACAACTAGTGATTTCGTTTTTGAAATTATTTGTTTTTAAAAGAAAAAAATAAATCAAATTTAAATTATTTAAAATTAGTTATGTTTTTAAAAAAAATTAAAAATTAAAGTATAATTATAAGTTTGTTGTTCGAATCGCTTCCAATGTTGTCGGGGTAAGATTGAAAAAGAAATATCACTGGTTAAATGGCTGCCACGGCTAGATATCCACTTGCTGTTTAATTGCTGTTTATTTTTTATTTGTTCTTTTTTTTTTTTTAGTTATTTTTTCATTTAATTCGATTTAAAAAAATTAGATTTAATAAAATTAGTTTAAGTTAAAAACAAGTAAAATTAGTTTAAGTTAAAAACAAAAACACCGGTAACAATTTGTTAAGTTTTTGTTGTTGTACACAGCAATATTATTACACAGCAATATTAGAGTTTATTATATAAAAAATAAAAATTTATGTTTCACCAGAACAATGTTTTATCAAATTAAATTTTAAATTTTGGTTATATTAAGTTCGGATAAAAAAAAAAAAATAAGGTTTTTCTTCTTTATTTATTTGATAGACAATAGCAATATTATATAAAATTAAAAGACAATAGCAAAATTGCACGCGAGTTCTTAAATTACATGTATACTCGATGCGTGATTTACTTCGAAACAGGCACAGGCTTAACTATTTTGAAAAAAAAAATTAAATCATTCTCAAATTTTTGATCAATCTCTAAATTTGAGTCAAATATCTCAAAATTTGGGCAACAAATCTTTCCAATATTGAAAAGGCATTGTTCTGTCCTATAATTCGTACAAGCAAACTTTTGTAGGTTTTGTTTTACCCTTAGACTCACTTAGTGAGTTATAAGTCACTAAGGGATTTATGACCCACTTTAAAAAATTTACGTGGGACATAAGTCCCTTTACAAGTAATCTTTCTGGATTAAAAAAAGAACCTGCAAACCAGTTTTCTACTTTTTAATTTTCTGATTACATAAAAGAAAAACGATAAACAAGTACCTATTTAATCTTGGAAATTTTTTTTTTTTTTTGAAAGAACGTTAAAATGTAAACAAGATGTGTAGTGTATCTTTGCATAAAGAAAGAAAGAAAACAAAAGTTCAATTAATAATTATGTAGTAACATTACCTGATTCTGAACATATATTACTGCTATGTCTGATCTACATATATAACCTTGCTGTAAAGAATAAAATAACAAGTAAAGCAACAGTCAGTCGGTGCAACCGACTTAGAAATACCCTACACCTCTTTGGTTCAAATTTAAGGACATATCCATAAGTCATTTTAACACCATAAAAGCTGTTATTAATTTGATCGTAAGACATAGCTAACCAAATTAACTTTATAATACTAAAAACATTTTCTAATTACACTATCTATTAAAAGATATTACAAATTCTTACTAATTTATCTATTTAAAAATATTAAAAAACAAACTAACTTGAAATAAATGAAAATATATTTATTCCAATTCAATTACAAAATGAAAAAATTCTAATTATTAAATTTTGTGATAAAAAGATAATCAAAGCATAATATATTTAATAATCCAAATTTTTAAAAATTGCAATTATTTTAAATGGTTAGTTTATATACCTAATAGAAAAGCTTATAAACGCAAAATATGCAATAAATGTATTTCTAAAATACAATTACAAATTTACACCTTTTCATATAATTCATTTAAATATAAAAATAAATTTTACATAAATGCAGCAAGTACCTTTGAACATAACTGAACCACTACAATTAAGTCTAAATTTCGGGGACACATAGGAAATAGGAAATATATTCTTTGGCTTCGAAATTAAACTCGAACAGAACCATGGTACTTTCATTACTAGTAACCTAGTGTTAAATTTCATCAAAATACCGGCATTATTTTTTGAGTTATGGTGTTTTTAAGATATATGTTTGCTAGTCCTTGAACTTTTCAAGGGTTCCAGAACCCGAAACCATGATACGATTTCGCCCATATGCAGTCCCGTCATACTTTCAATACTAGTTAACCCTTGTACACATTTGGAACGCTCTATCTTAATTTTAAGTTACTAGTTTTATTAATTTCGATGATAAGCTTTTACACATTGGGGGGTCTAAGAGAGGTTCTGAACCACCACTCCAATTGATCCCAAATTAGGGGGGCACGCAAGAAATAGTAAAGAACACCCTTGTGGCAAATTGGAAGCTTCTACATTTGTTTCAAGTAACTATCTTTATTAATTTCGAAAATATGTTTTAAGGGCCTAAGAACTAAGTGGCTGGTCCCCGATCCACTACTCGAATGGGGCCCAAATTTCAAAGACACTTACGAAATAGGAAGGGACACCCTGATACCAAATTTGGAAGTTCTATCTTCATTGGTTTCGGAATTATGCTCGTTTGGCCTAAATTCGATCAAAAAGTTCTAAGTTCCGAACCCTTTGTCCAATCCTCACCGTACGTAATCACCGCCGTAGTTTCGCTGCCAATAACCTACAGCACAAATTTCATGAAGATAGCCTCATTAGTTGTTGAGTTATCGTGATTTTTTATATTTGTTCGTTAGCCCTGAAACCGATTAAAAGGTCCAGAATCCGAACCCATGGGTCGATTTCGCCCATATGCAATCCCCGCCGTACTTTCAGTCCTAGTAACCTACAGTTAAAATTTCATCAAGATAGCCCCATTATTTTTTGAGTTATCGTGCCTACGGACGGACGGACGGACGGACATGGCTATATCGACTAAGGCGGTCACGCTGATCACAAATATATATACTTTTCCATATCTAGCTCGCTTCCTTTAGGTGGTTACAAACACCATACCAAAGTTAATATACCTATTTTTATACCCTTTACCTATTCTATAGGTGTATGGTATAAAAACAGGTTAATTGCTTTTGATACCTATAGTAAACATAAAGATTATTCTTTATTTCCTGGGATTCTGAAACTTAAAAAAAATTTTGTTGTTTTTTTATTGTAATTTATTTATTATTTTTTATTTACATTTTTTTATTAAATTCTTATTGCTTTTCATCAATAGCGTAGATTTCTGCTTCTTCTAACAAAAGAAATTTATTATTTTTTTTTATTAGCATCAAATCTCCTCTTTTGAAGTTTTGGAGATTTGGCTATTCGGATAAAATTTGCCCGTATTGATCGGGCGCGAAAATGATATAATTTTGGATTTCAAAAACCCATTTTTGTTTCTTTTCTTTTGTCTTATATAATCTTATCTAATATATAAAGCCGTTCAGGCTCTATTTCATTGTGCAAACTTTTTTTTATAAGGTTGTTGCTGCTGTACTTGTTGTTATTGTTGTTGTGGATGTTGTTGTTGTTGTTGTTGTTGTTGTTGTCGTGGATGTTGCTGTTGTTGTTGTAGTAGTAGTAGTTGTTGGTGTTGTCTTTCGTTCATCTTTCTCCTTTTTGCCGGTAAACGAGGAGATGATCCGATATCATCGTTTTTGGGCATATATAAGTTTACAAATTGTTGGGCCATTTTTCTTCAATTATTGAATTAAACTGTAACTATTGCAGAAAATTTCACTGTATTTATGCTAAATATACCTTCAAGTTCTTACGAGTAATGTCAATTATATTACAAAACAAGATTTTGAAAATAGTGTAAGTAATATATATAATTTAAGTCTAAAGGATTTGGAGTTAACTAAAATTTTACAAAATACATTTGTTTTAATTAAAGAAAGACAGTTATGATTTATTAACTTTGTTTTTATACAATGTAGTTAAAGATTAGATAAAATTTAATGAATATGTAATTTAGAGTTAGAATTAAAAAATTTATAGATATAAATAAATTGGTTATAATCTTGCAAATTCTGGTTTTTATACCCGTGCATATATATATGACATCGGGTATATTAGATTTGCTCCTCCGTTTGTAACGCATCGATCTAGACGAGCTAGATATAGTGTCAAGGGTACGTATCGGCTCAGAATCGAAAAATTAGTCGATCTAGCTATGTGTGTCTGTCCGTCCGTCCGTCCGTCCGTCCGTCCGTCTGTGTGTCAGCACGATAACTCAAAAACTAAAAGAGCTACAGTTTTGAAATTTTCACAAAATATTTTTCAATCAATTTCTAGGTTCCCTATTTTTTTTGGTTAAGATCGGACCAAAACTTCGGGTAGCTCTCGAACAGCTAACTTTTTTAACTCCAATATTTTCATACAAAAATTTGAAATATAGCTATGCACCTTGTAACATGAAATTATATGAATTTTGTTTGTTTTTGTTTTTTTGTTTTTTTGTTTTTTGTTTTTGTTACAAAAAGTAGATAAAGATTTCGAGTTAGAATTTCATATGATTTAAATGATGCGTAGTTTATTTAAGATAAGCAAAAAAGAAGACAAAGATTTTTTTTAAGTAAATGGCTTCATAAATAATTTATATATGTATATTCATATAATATGTATATGTGTAATATTTTGAATGAATCATTTTATCAATATGATTATATGATGCTTACTTTGCTTAGGTTTAATATATTCGTGAATTAAAAATTAATTAAAAGAGATAGAATTGAAAAATTAGAGCTAGAGTTTTGAAATTCACACAAAACATTTTTTGGACATTTTTAAGGTTCCCTATTCTTTTTGGTTAAGACCAGACCAAGGTTTCGGGGAGCTGTCACACAACTTATTTAAACCAATATAAATTTCTTCAAAAGTAATTATACTAGAAAGACGAAAATTACACACGGTTAGTTTTATAATGAATCAACCACTTATATGAAGTTTCAAAATTTTACGGCTTCATTTGCGGGGGGCTGCCATACAACTTCTTTGCACCAATATGAATTTCTTGGAAACTGAGTATAGACTGAGTATGCCATACAAAGTTGTCAATTCGATAACTGTGAATCTAGTGAATACGAGGTTAAAATTAAAACTGGGCAGTAAAGTAATAGGGCAAGTTAGTTGGCAAAGTTGGACATCGCTCGGACCAACTTTTGGGGTGGGCTATTTTTTTTTTATGGTTATTTTTTTTTATGGTTTTTTTTTTTGTTTTTAAGCAAAAATTATGGTATAATAAGCTAAATTTTTTTTTAACTATTTTACTTTCTTATATTTTTTTTGTAATATTTATAATAGCATGTGGAAAATAAATAACGGTTAGTGGGTAAGCACGGGTATTTAAAAGTTGACAAGGGCAACTATAATCTTCCTCGTTTTTAGATAGATTTAGGATTGAATTTTTTTTTTTGTTTTAAATTTAACATAGACCTAATTGCCTTTAAGATAAATTGTTGTTATAGAACTATGATTTATCACATTTTCAAAATGTCTTGACTACAATGTTGTTAAACTTTTCTTTTTTATATTAAAGTTAATACAATGTGGGTATTTCATTTATAAATATAGTAAGGGTAAATATTTGAATAATAGTACACTCCAAGTTATCAAGAGAAACATGGCTAAAAAAATAATTTTAAACAAATTTATTTATCCAGTCTATGAAAATCTTCCATGATTTTTAATCGAAAGTGAAAATGTAACGTACATTAAACGGTTCAACATAATACGGTCGGAAAACAAAGTTTGATAATAGGGCAATACCGGTTAATAGAAATCCAATAGATTGGATTAAAGACGCCATCGAACAAATAATCAAACATGTAAGTAGAGAAGTAAGTCCCATGGATAAGATCGGGATAACGTTTTGTGGTGAAAGTTTCCAAGATCGCCCAGCATTTCTCAACTTTAAAACTGCAAGCGACTTGAAGTTTAATGATACTTGGGATATAATACTGAAAGTTTTTCAGAGTAATTCAGAAAGTATATACACTTTAAGATTGTTTTTATAGAATATAATTTATTTATTATTTCTTTTATTTGCAGGATTAAGTACAGATAAATTTTGTTTGGACATCACATATATTAAACTACCTACTGCAAGAGGAAGAACAAACTATCAAAAACGCGGATAATTTATGTCTATCTCTCGCAATTATTGTTTCAATAGCTAAAGTTGAAAAATCTGTTAATTATCGGAGTATCTTAAAGAGTACAGGAGAACTTTAAACTACACTAGCTACAGAATTAAAAAAAAGGGTAGGGGTAATTATACCACCAGATGGTTGTGGTATTCCTGAATTGAAAAAATATCAGGCGTATTCAACAAAATACAAAATAGTTGTCTATAAATATGGAACAAGAGGTAGGGAATTAATATTCAAAGGAACCAATTATGGTAAAAGATTAAATTTGTTACACAACAAACGACATTACAATGTAATCGGCTCTCTCACCACTGCTTTTGTTGCAAGATATTACTGTGAAAAATGTCAAATTCCATACTCTGAACAAAATGCACATAGATGCTCAAAAAGCTGTCCTTGCTGTCAAAAAGAGCCCGCCTGTTCTGGTAATATAAAAAATATATTGTGTAATCGATCTTTTCGAGGTCTTATAAGTTTGGAGAATCATAAAGCTTCTGTTTCAACCAAAATAGGCAAGTGTGAAGAAATTAAAAAATGTAAAAATTGCTTTAAAGTTTTTAAAACAAATAGAAATCATACATGTGGAGAGATTTTTTGCAAAAATTGTCAAAATTTTGTTCCAGATAATCACCTGTGCTACATTCAACAAAACAAAAATGAGGAGAAATTCCAAAACTTTTTATATATTTTTTATGATTTAGAGACAAGACAAGAAAAAGTTGTATCTAAGGATTTGAAACAGCATGAACCTTATGTTGTGTGTCATTCAACAAAGATGTGATATCTGTATCAATATTGAATCTTTATTCTTTTACCAAAAATAAAATGTAAATTTAGAACAACAATTTTCGAACAAGAAATGATAATAGATAAATTAATGGAACATATTTTAAAATTGAGAAAAACATTTTAACATATAGTTGTCATTGCACACAATGATCAAGCATTTGATCATCAGTTTGTTTGAAACTATGTATTAAGTAAAACTGATCTTCAGCCAAAACTAATTATGCGAGGGACTATAATTATACTAATGTTAATAGATAATTTAAAATTTATAGATTCTTTGAATTACTTCCCAATGTCTTTAGCAAAGTTACCAAAAGCTTTTGACCTCTCAAATGAATTCAAAAAAGGTCGGCATCTTTTAAACAAGAAAGAAAATGAAAATTATATTCGATGCTTACCACCAATGGAAAACTATAGTCCTGATAATATGAAAAAAGACGAATATGATGAGTTTTTAAAATGGTATGAAAAAAAATAAAAAAAGTGAATTAAACTTTCACAAAAATTTTGTGAGTTACTGCTTAAGTGATGTCGAAATATTAACCGAAGCATGTCTTAAACTCAGAGAAATGTTTTTAGAGGAATGCAATGTAGAACCCTTTTTGGAAGCCACTACAATAGCTTCAGCGTGTAACCTTTTATTTCGTAGAAATTTTTTGAAAGCTAACACCTAAGTCTTCTTCCAAAAAATGGATATAGATTAGTAGATAACCAAACCAATGAAAAATTTGAATTTCATGGTTGCTATTACCATGGACATCCAAAATGTTTAACAATTAACCGAGATAAAACTTTATTCAACAGCAATGATGATACATTAAACCAAAGGTATGAGAGAACATTAGCAAAATCTCAACATTTAAAATCACTCGGTTACAATTTAATTGAAATGTGGGAATGTGAATTTCAAGAACAAATGAAAATTAATAAAAACGTGGATTATTTGCGAAATCATTCATCAATCAATAAAGTACCTTTGAATCCGAGAAATGCATTTTATGGAGGTAGAACAGGAAATATATGTTCAACTTTAAAGGCTAATTTTCATTACGGCAATTTACTGGGCAAAAGTTAGAGCATAGGCAGAAGATACAAAAATACTATTTGTGCGACGAAGAAAAAACGATAAATTACTGGGAGAAACATCCATATTCCTTGGAGAGTTATCCATAATCCTTAGACAAGTATTGACAGAGCGTCATAATCCTTGGCAAAAAGATGTTCTCTTAGGTCTTTTTCCTATAAAGTTGCTACTACATACAAAAAAAAAGTGTATTCTACACAAAATTTTTTTGCATACTATTACATATTTTTATGGATACATGACATTTGAATTTTGTAAACAAACAAGAGAATGTAAACAAAGAAAAAAAAACATTTTATATTATGATTTGATGAACGAATTTTTGTTTAAAATAATTTGAAATTGATTAAAATTTTATCATTTATTTTAAATTAATAAAATTTTAACTTTGAATTGAAAAATTCGCGAAATATAAATTTAAAAATTAAAAAATAAGGTTATGTAATTTGTTTTTGTCAAAAGATATAAAAAAAATTTAATATAAATTTATTTTATTTTTATTTTTTTTATTTTATTTATTAAACCAAAACAAGGTTTTTACAAAAAATATCTTACAGCTATTGAAAAAAACAAAAAAAAATTTAAGCTAACAAAATGCACAAACAAAAAAAAAATACAAATTTGATTACTAAGTTAAAAATTTACAATGAAAAATTAAAAAGTTGTACTATATACTAAATTTTAAAACAAAAAAACCAAAATGCTTACAGGACAAAAACACAGTATGAGATATAAGTAATTGGAATGTATGTGATATGTATATGAACTTGAACTTGAAATAATTTTAAATGTTTACAAAGTAATTAGGTAATTTAAGTATTTAGGTCATTTAGGAATTTCTGTTTTAATTTATGTTTAAAAGAGTTTCTTGATATGTCTGATGAAAAAAGATGACTGTGTTTGTTGAATATAGTGCAACATCTGTTTATTGGCTCATTTCTTCCGTATTCTGTTCTGTGTGTATTTTCTAATAAAAATTTAGTGTTTCTTGTATTTCTGACTACATTGTTAAGTCTAATCTTATTTACTAAGAATTGAACGTCAATACTTTTTTTTATGACGTCAAAGGTAAAGCAAGATGAAAGCATTTGCCTACGTGAAGATAAGGTTAACATATTCAATGAATTAAGTCTTACAGCATAGCTTGGAAGAGTAGAATAGTCTGTAGGATTATATTGGTTTCTCAAGGCAAACAAAAGGAATTGTTTCTGAACGGATTCTATTCTGTTGGAAAAACCTAACATTTTGCTTGCTTTGGAAATCATATGATCATAGTGAAGATGGAAGTTAAGCTTATAGTCCAGAAGAATGCCAAGATCGGTTATACTGGACACCCTTTCAAGAACTATGCTATCTATTGCATAGTCGAAAAACATTGTAGATCTTTTACGTGTGAAGCTTATGACCTTGCATTTCGCTATGTTAAGTTCTAATTTATTGTAGAAACACCATTCTTGTAAAGAATTTAAATTTGATTGAAGTAATGCCAAATCAGAACTGTTTTTGATAACGTGGTAAATTTTAAGATCGTCAGCAAATGCAATATGTGATACACCCTCTAATTTTCTAGAAAGGTCTGAAATAAAAATATTAAATAGAAGTGGGCCTAAATGGCTACCTTGCGGCACTCCTGAGGTGACATTAATTGTGTTTGATAAATAACCTTGAAATTTAATATTTTGAGTTCTTTCAGTAAGATAAGAGCAAAGCCAAGCGAGGAAAGAACCTGAAATGCCTAAAGTTTCAAGCTTTTTAAGCAATTGTGATCCACACGATCGAAAGCTTTGCTAAAATCCGTGTAGATAGCATCAACTTGATAACCATTTTCCATTTCATTTAGTATTTCCGATGTGTAAACCGTAAGATTAGTTGTAGTAGAACGACCTTTTCTAAATCCATGTTGTTGTTCGTTTAATTTTGTATTTATGACGGGTGTAATTTTACTAACTAAAATTTTTTCGAACAATTTTGGAATAGTGGATAAGATAGCTATACCACGGTAGTTTTCGACGGAAGCTTTGTCACACTTTTTATAAATGGGGGTCAAAAAAGAAGATTTCCACGCATACGGAAAAATGCCTGTCGAAAGCGATAGATTAAAAATAAAATGAAGCGGTTGCGTCAAATAATTGGCACAATTATATAAAAAAGAAGGTGAAATCAAGTCGGGTCCAACACCTTTTTTTGTATCAAGGTTGGTAATTGCTTCAAATATTTCGTTTTCAGAAAGATATAGATCTGTAATAATTGAATTAGATCTATTAAGTGAAATAGGAAAAGCGAAATTGATACGCGAATCTAATGGCCTATAAACTTTTTGAAAACAATCTGCAAAGAAATTACAGATTACATTAGGGCAAGAAGAAAAAACATTATCTTTAGACATAGAACTTGGATATCCATATGTTTTTCGCTTTGTATTAATGAAGTCAAAAAACTTTTTTGGATCTGTAATTAATTTATTACCAATTTCATTCACATAATTATCGTATGCTAGATTTGATTTCTGTTTAAATTCTAAAACAAGATCGTTGTACCTGTTCAGTAAAATAACATCAGGATCCTTCGTAACTTTAATTTTTTTGTAAAGTTTGTTGCGTTGATTACGCAATGTCCTAATTTCTCTATTAAGCCAAGGTTCTGTTGTTTTATCTTTTTTACGAATTTTTGGCACAAAGCAGTTAATTATGTCAAATATTTTTAAGTAAAAGATAGTGATTGAAGAGTTAATGTCCTGTTGTATTAACAGGTCGTCCCAATTTAAAATTGATAAAGCATTATTAATGCTTTGATAATCAGCGTTAAAAAAGTCATATAGTCATTTAACAGCTGGGTGGCACAGTGGTTAAGTGCCGACCTTTCATGCAGAAGGGCCCGGGTTCGAATTCTAGTGAAAGTGAAAAAACTTTTCTGGTTTTCGACTCGACTCAGTTACCATTCGCCATTGGGTTCAAATTAATGGCATAATCAATAATTAATAATTATAAATCTTTAATAAAAAAATACTTTAATATAAAAATATAAACAAATGCAAAATATAAACAAATAATTTAATTAAATAATATAACTCGCAGATATAGAATACCATATAAGTAAAATATAAAATATTACAATATAAACAAAAAATAGAATTGTAAATATTGAAAATCTAAGACGTTTCTACATGTTATAAGGCCTAGTACTATCTCATGTTTAAATTGTATGTGGAATTCAATAAGACCAATTCTAATAACACGAATATAATATGACCCCCTGTTCCAACATGTACCTATGGTATAGACAGGCTAATTAGCCTAACAGTTGAACAGTTAGCGCTTAAAAAAAAAAAAAAAAAAAAATACAATATTATTATTGTAAGATTTCGCGAATTGAGGCATAGAAGTGGAAATTTCGAAGATGACTGCGTTATGATGAGGAGTGTTAGTGAACAGGTTGACTGCATCATCAGCGAGTTTTACCACCACTCTGTCATATGCATTTGAAAATGCAAGATCTAGCCACTTATTGTTTTTATTTGGAAAATTTATAATTTAATCATTTTACTCTTTCTCTCCTATTAAGAGTATACTATATACCTCTCTCTCTAAAGTCAAGATTACTGGGCAAAATTTTCTCATGAAAACCTGCCTTAAATGTAAACCTAGAGAAAAAATTAAATATATAGATGTGCACTAAAACAAAATGACAAACTTATGTTTCCTTTATGTCGAACTTGCAGTGAAAAAAAATATTTGGGGGAATTTTGTCTACATTCAGACGAAGAAAGGGCCTTTGTAGGAACATGGATAATTGATGATGTTTCAAAAGCTGTTGAAAAGGAGTACAAACTGTAAGAAATTTAAGAAATTTGGGAATATGAAACCGTAATGTATAATAAAAATAAAAATACGAGCGGATTATTCACCGATATGATGAATAAATTTATAAAAGTTAAACAAGAAGCTTCAGGTTGGCCAAACAAATGTGTGACCAATGAAGAAAAAATAAAATATATTGAAGATTTCTTAAATAAGGAGGATGTCAAACTGGAATCAACGAAAATAAACAAAAACACAGGAAAGAGATCTTTAGCTAAATTAATTTTAAATTCATTCTGGGGTAAATTTGGACAAAATGAAAATCAACAAAAAACTAAAATTATAAATAAAAGCTTTGAATTATATATGTTGGCAGATCCAGCTATTGAAGTCAATCATATTTTTCCAATTAATGAATATAACATCGTAGTTATCTGGCAACATAAAGAGGAAGCATCTGAACCATTACCAACTATCAATGTGTGTATAGCAGCTTATACAACAGCGCAAGCACGCCTTAAACTTTACGGCTATTTGGAAAAACTTGGTAAAAGCGTTCTTTATTATGACACCGACTCTGTTTTGTATGTAAGCCGGGAAGGAGAATATGATCCTCCAACTGGAGAATTTATGGGAAACATGACAGATGAACTAGAATGCTATGGTTTGGGAAGTTATATAACTGAATTTGTGAGTGGGGGTCCTAAGAACTACGCTTACAAAATATACAGCACGAAATATAATACTGAAGAAAATGTATGTAAAGTTAAAGGAATTTGTTTAAATCATACAACCTTACAAAAAAAAAATTTTGATACTATCAAAGAAGCAGTATTAAATTCAAATAACTCAATGAAATTCATGCCATTTCCCAAAAAATTAGAAGGAACAAAGAACATGAAGAGTTAACTGTTCAAGAAACAAAAAAAAATATCAACCAAAATCAGAAAAACGAAAATTCAATGAAGATGGCAGTTCAGTTCCATATGAATATAAGAGACAAAAGATACAATAAATTATGTGTTTTATTTAAAGCAATAAAAAATATAAAATATTCAATAGTTAAATAATATCTTTTTTATTTATCCATGGATTATGATTGTTATCAAATCCAAGCCATTGTACGTATACTTTATTTCCTTATTTTTTAATAATCTTCTCAACATGGTAGGTATCTGGGTATTTTACAGGTGTAAGCTCAGCTTGATAAAATCCTCCAGAAATTGGAGTGTCAGTGTAGTCTGATAATTGATATGTAACAGGATAAGTATTATAGATTTTTTCAATTTTGAATATTTCGGATGACCAATTCGGCTGATAACCTTTTTCGAAATGACCTTTATATTTACTTATTCTTATAAAATTTCCAACCTTATATTTATTTTTTTTGGATAATTTTAGGTTCAGTATACAAGTTAATATCCATACAATTATTCAGTTTATTTAAAAATTTTTATAATAATTCCATAAATAAAATTAACTAGCAAATACTAAAATTTAAATAACAAATAAGTATTTTTCTAAATTCTTTATTATCTGAACTTGAATTATTATGTCATAATATTTTGCCTAATTAGCACTTAAGTATTTGAATGAAAATACTACAAAAACTAATATCAAAAACAAATTTGTAAATTATAAGAAAAAAATTTATAAAATAAAATTTGTAAAATTTTAATTTAAAACCAAAAATAAAAAAGGAAAAAAAATTTAAAAACAACAAAAATAAAATAAAAAATTTCATATTGTGAAGAAAAGGGTATTTTAAAACAGCTGTTTCAAGTGTTCTAAAAAGAAATTAGGTTTTATTATGTTATGTAAGAATTTTTTACGGTGTTTTGAATGATAAACGAAATTTATGTTATTGGTTTAAAAGAAAGAAATTACACTTGAAAGTATTTCGCTTATTGGTCAAAACAATATCTTTTTAGAACACCTAGGAAATAATATTATGTTAATGAAGAATCTAGATTATCAGTTTTAGCAAATGTAATGATAATCAAGATAACCATGTAATACTTATCGAAATTCTTAAGAAATACTAATTTAAATTATAAGCAAACAGTACTTTTTAAAAGAAAAAATAATAATATAAATATAGAAAAAAATGAAAAAAACAGAACAATTTTTGGTATTAAAAGAAGAGGTTCTCTTCAATTAAAAATTAATATTGCGTTTTTATTTTATAGAAAGTATAAATTAAATTAACTGGCGCCCAGGGACCGCGCTTCGTAAATCAATAAAAATCGTTCGTTGAAAGACTCAAGGAAAAGTGTTATAAAAATACTGTGGAAATCTTTTCGTCACCTGGTGTGAGGCTGCTCTAGGCACAGTATAATAATCATTTTAACTGAGTTTTAGTCGTAAAAGAGACAATTTAATAAAAAATTTTTTTTTCGGTAGAATTCGTGCGGAAAATAGCAATAGTGACTCAGGAAATTTTTCCTAGTTAATTAAAATGATTAGTGGATTAAATTTAAAATAAATTAAAATATAATAAAATAAAAATTTTTTTTTCAATTGGTGAAACAATTAAACATTAATCAAAAAAGTAAAATTTTTGTATCAGTGAAATATCTCTTTTATTGGAAAATAAAATAATTTTGAACAGTTAAAAATTTTACAAATTTTTTTAGTGACATTTTCCTTTTTAATTTACTAAAACTTATTAATTAAAAATTTATTAAACGTACTAATTAAAAATTAAAAAGTGAAATATTTACTTTATATTTAAGAAAAAAAAAATTTTTAAAAATTTTTGTGACAATCAAGAAACTTTTTAGTGACATTTTTTTTAATTTATTAAAACTTGTGAAATCAACTTATTTTGAAAAGAACATCAAATCACCGAGGGATTATTTATTGACGAAAGCAGCGGTTCCGATATGAGGTCAACAATAATTATTTTTATGTAAGTCTATATTTTTATAAATATAAAATAGTTAAGAAAAATAAAATAAAACCTCTAATAATGACAAAAGTAGTATCAGAGAATTCTGATACTGAAGATTTTTCAACCCATTTTAAAACAGTTAATTGGGCGAATTCAGAAAAGGGAAAGTAAAAATTTTAGAACAAAAAATTTAAAAATAAAAATTAAAAAAGAAAAATATTAAATTATTGAAAATATATATTGTATGAATTAAAGGCCATAAATCGAAAAATATTAAATATTGAAAAAAAAAAATATTCTAAAATAATTGAAAGAAAATAATAAACGAAAAATTGAAAAGAAAAAAAAAATAAGAATTAATTTAAAATTGAAAATATAAACAACACGTCCATAATAAAGGAGCGCTGTTTTAATCGAAATTCCGTAAATTTAGCTACATTGTGTATAGCGAGAAGGAAAATCGATTAATTTAACTCGGACGTCCAAGGAAAAGTAAATAATCAGCAGGGAGATTCTTACTACTTTGCAGATATTTTTAGAAATAATTTTTAGTCTGTTTAAATAACTATATAAATAAAAATAAAAATTAGTTATATTATTCATTGTGATTTATTTTATTTATTTATGGAGATTGTTACAAATTTTTTGTTTTAACATTACAGGGATTTCAAAAAATAGTATGGAATAATTACATTGTACATTAAAACGCTGCATTGGTATATAAATTTCTTTCTGTAACCTTAATACTTTTTGTTCATCACATAATTTCAGATATTCTGCAACATATTCTTTTACATTTAACTCAGCAGATTTATACTGTGTCATCACTGCTTGAATAAAAACGTTTAAATTGTAAAACAGTTCTGCTTCTTCTCTGTTAATACTTATGCTTTGTCCATTCACAGATCTTTACCCATGATGTAAGCTTTTTTTATGTCTTTTATCATCTCCATATCGAGTGTTGCGTTAAATTGATAATAAGATTTAGTCCATTCGTGATATTTTAAGACAATCTTCCTTTTACCAATACACTGAAATATGCATGATGTTTCAAACGTCTTACAGTCAAATCAAACAGAAATTTTTAATGTGTGACTTTTATTGAGGAAATATGTATAGCTTAGAAATAAATTATAACTCTGACCTAATGCCTCCATTTCTTTAATTTTACTAACATTTATTTATAGTGTTTTATTACTTATACGTTTTAGGAACACAAGCTTGTAACGACTTGTATTTTCCAAAAATCTTTTGAAAGGTATTTATAATTAATTTGTCGTTTTCTACATGATTACCTATATCAAATTTTTTTAAAAAAGGTATTCATACTATAACCGCAACATCTATACCATGAATAAATACAACAATACTGTTCACAGACATCTGAATAATTGCTTTGTAATTGTTTTTCATTAAAAACTACATATTGATTTTTTAAGTAACTTAAAATTTCTAATTTATCAGGTTTTCTGCCAAAAGAATCAAAATAAATCTATACAACCATGTTTAGGAATATAAATAACCAACCAATGTGTTCCTGGATCTTTTGCTTTATCTGTGTTTACAATTAAAAAAGTTTGTATACAATTAAAATACTTTTTCAACTAGATATGCATCAGAATACTTTACAGGTGTTAGTTCTGAATCATAAAATCCGCCAGTTATCAAATCTAGGGTTTTCTATAAGAACATGATAACTACATTTTTGTTATTTCGAGTAAAAGACGATTGAATTGAAGAAATTTTATTTCTGTTTTATTTTACTTTTATAAAAACATTAAATACTAAAAATTTAGTAAAAATATTTAAAAAGTTAACATTTTTAAATTTTATTACTAAATATTACTTTGTATTAAAATTTTAACATATTTTTCTATATATCGAATAAGATATACAGTTTTGCCAATTGAAACTATATTCAATAAGAAATGAGTAAGTGCGGTTATTTGGTTATGAATGATTTGAAATATGCTTTTGACTTTTCAAACTTTTCGAAAAAAAGTAGATAACTGCACTTATTTATTTATGTAAAGATCAGGAAAAATTTAAAATTTATTATAATTCAGAACTAAGTCAGATTACTTTATGCACTCATATTGTACATTAATTAAAATAAAAAGATCAGAATGAAAATAATAAATAAAACTTACATCATAAAGTTGGAAAATATTTTATTTTAAACTTAAAAAATTAATTCAAACTTCAAAATTTAACATACAAAATTATAACATAAATAAAAATAATAAATAAAATAACAAAGTAACATTAAAAATAAAAAATTTATTTTGATAACTATTAGCAAAAATTTAATCTTCTTCATCAATGTCGTAGAGAACATCTTCCGTCATATCATCGGTGCGTAAATTATTGTAGTAGTCGTGAAATATGGATGGAATCTCTCCAAACATGCTCACAATATCTTTCTTCTT
This sequence comes from Dolichopus griseipennis, assembly GCA_963082915.1. Taxonomy (NCBI): domain Eukaryota; kingdom Metazoa; phylum Arthropoda; class Insecta; order Diptera; family Dolichopodidae; genus Dolichopus; species Dolichopus griseipennis. The sequence goes on along the minus strand of OY720441.1, from coordinate 184,904,864 downwards.
TTCCTTTGATATAGTGTTAGGACCATTTCGTAATATTTTCAGTGGTGGTATTTTACTTCGATTTCTTCCTTTCATCATGTCGGCGAACGTGTATTCAGCATCATAACTTACTCTGTATTCCAATTTGCCAAAATTGTCTTTCGTATATTTTATATTACGTATTTCTTTCCATTGTACTTTTTCATTTATAATGTTTTTGGTATTTCTTTTAAAAATAGTTTTAGCCGCATTTTTAAAATCAAAAATGTCCTTTGACGTCATTTCATAAACTTGGAATGGATTTTTTGTTCGGCAAGATGCAATAAGTTGATGCCAATCATATGGATGGCAAATTTGAGCTCCATGTTTCTTTTTTGCTTTTTCAATTACTGCATGATCGTTGTCGCATTCTAGAAAAGTATGTCCGGGTTCAAGGAATTTATGTTCCAAAATATTACAATTCATATTTTCTTTTTTCATCAAAAGGTTAAACATAGTCCATATAAAAAAATTTTTATTTTGCCCCATACAGGTATCTGAATAAAGTACAATGTGTTCTGATAAACGATCTTTATTAATTTCAAAATATTTCCAAATGCAGGACCTATTTCATTCGGTCCTCTACCACTTATGCTTTCGTCCCAAATAAAGCATGCCGTTTCATTACGTGAGCAATTTTTCACAGTCAAGTTAAAAGTCCATAAACATCTTTTATAAAATCCATTACCCGATTTAATCCAAGGTGTAGGTAGACATTGCTGTAAATCAAAACATAATACCATCTTTTGAGAATCAGCTTTGTCCAGCCTTTTTTGTTCATATGCATTTTCTGCAAAATTTTGATGTATGTTCCTTTGTACAATAAACTCTTCCTTTTTTGTATTATTTTTCTCCTGTTTTATTTTAAGTTCAAAAATATCGCATTTAGAACACGTATCAACCATAGGTTTTTTAAATTTTAAACCATGATGTTTAAAAATTCTTCTGTATGTTGAGTAACTTACACAATCCATTGATCTTTCTTTATATAATTTGTACATCTTTTGTAAGTTTAATCCCGGCGATAAATATTTTTTATCTGCTGAATAAGAACGACCATAGTGTGATATATATGTTGGGAATAATTTAATGTGGTCATCCACCTCCTTTTTTTTATTTGAATCTATACACTTTTTAAAATTAGCTTTTCCTCTGCAATCTTTCATTATGGTTTTGTTTTGCATTTTTTGACAAAGATAATTAATAAACCCCGTTTTTTCACCAAAGATACAAAGGAAGCATGATTTACATACTTTTACATTTTTTTTATCGAATTCCACATGATATTGTATTGTATTTTCTCTGTTTTTAAGTGTAGATTTTAAATTAGTAATTCGGCTTTTACTAGTAACTGTTATTAATTTACTCATATAACCTTGACGTAGTGCATAAGAACCCATATTCCAATATTCTTGGAAAAGATTTTCCTGAATGTCGACTAATATTTTTTCCTTACACTTATTTCGACAATTTAGTAGAAATTTGCTTGATCTTGCTTGTATCACTTTATTATTCCATTGAGATGTGTATTCAAGTCCTAAGTTTCTATTAGTCTTTGCATTGTTTCTATTATTTCTCCTACGTTGTTTTTGAATAGTTGACATGTCAAAACCCAAAATCACATCGTTCTCTTTATCACTGTTGTTTTGTTGTATTTCATTGTCGTTTTCATATGGAAGGATAGAAGGTGTTGGTTGTGCACTTTGCATTTCATTTATTTCATTGTAGTTTTCATCTGGAAAGATAGATGGTGATGCACGAATTTCATATATTTCATCTGGAAGGATAGAAGGTGTTGATTGTCCACTTCTTTCGATTTCATTTATTTCATTGTCGTTTTCATATGGAAGGATAGATGGTGTTGATTGTGCACTTCTTTCCATTTCATTTATTTCATTGTCGTTATCATGTGGAAGGATAGATGGTGATGCACGAATTTCATTTATTTCATTTGGAAAGATAGATGCACATTGAGTGAAAGTCTTTTCTTGATTCTTGTTGCGGTCATTTTGATCTAAAAAAAAACAGTTGAATAAAATAACTTGATATTGCAGATAGTAAGAATTATTATATAGGTATACCTATATTTTCATCCTTTTGTTTTTCCTGCTTCAATGAAGATATATTTAAATTATGTGACACAAGGTTTCCTAATAACATAATATTGTATTAATTTTACAGATTAACAAAATATAAAACACACAGTCAATTTATAAACTGTACTTTTAAATTTTAATCGCATTCCTTAAAATGCATAACTGTACTTTAACTATCAAATTTCGTAAACGCTAATTTACGAAATAACAAAACAAAAAACCAAACTTGATTATAATCGTATGATTCTAATAAAGCTAAATATTGTCATGTATTAGAATTTTCCTTACGTAGTATTTTATCCATTCAAACATCACACAAATTGAATTATAAAATATAAATTTGTATTAAAATCAGTCTGTAAGAACAACTCAAATAAACAACAAAAAACTGGCGCAGTCGGTAGGATGAAAAAAAACTAACTAATTGTAAAAGATTACAATTAGAATAAAACAAAATTATAAAAATTATGAATAAAATAAAAAAAAAAAAATAATAAAAAAAATAATAATTAAAACAAAAAATAAAAAATAAATCTGGTCATCCCCAACAACAATTGGATCTCCCGCAGCAAAAGCATTCATAACAAATAATTCATCTGTGTCAGCATCCACCAATTTCGGATAATATTTTGATCATCATAATCATCAACAGCAACATCAGCAACAACAGCAATATCATTCGCAACAAACAAAGACAACATTTACAACAACAATTTCAACAAACCACAAATACAACAAATAGCTAGTTAATTGGTTCACAGGGACAAGAAACAGCAACATTGGTAACAACAACATTGGTAGCAGTTACATTTGTAATAACATTTATCAAACAAAAGTTAAGTAATATTTTTAAATTTTTACTATTAAAATTTCCAAATATAAGGAAAATAAAAATCCTCAAACCTTATTATTATAATAAAAAAAAAAAAAACAAAAAAAAAATAAATCAAAGTATTAACTCTCTTCTAATTAAATTAATAAAATTTTATTTATTTTTATAAAAAAAAAAAATTTATTTAAAATTTTAAAACTTATTATTATAGTGTAAATGTTTTATCCCAATAATATTTCAAATAGAGGAAATAAATATTATTAAAATTCGTGTCTTAAATAAACTTCAAAAAAAAATATTATAAATAAGATCTCTTTTTTTAAAATATTTCTAAGTAAATTACAATTACAAAAAATAAAAGTAAATCGTTCTATAGTGAATTTTATGATTTGAATTCAATTATAATTCTTTTTATAATTTGAGTTCAATCTTTTAAATTTTTTAACTTCTAGTTCAATTAAAGTTTAATTGTGAATTCTTTCTACAATTGTTGAATTTTAATTTAATTTAAATCTATCCTACCACTAAACAGGATATTAAACTTACTTTAATTTAATTATAATCTATAAGTCTTCATTAATTTTTTTGTTATATTTCTCTATTGCTAACGTCTTCTTTTGACAATTTTACAATTTTAATTTTGTTACATGTATTGTTTTCGAATACAGTTATTTTTCCTTTTTGGTTCATCAAGAAAACGAATTGTGAATCTTTCATAATTTTGTTTTAGTTACAGTTTCTAGGTTCAAGTAAATCCTTAACTTCTACGTAAATACTTCGAATTTTTTTGAACAAAATCGTTAAATAAAAAAATAATAAGGCTCTTTATTTTATTTAGCTATTATTAGAATAAATTGCATTGAATAAAAATTTCTTTGCTTTACTACTATTTTATTTTATTAAACCTGAACAATTTTAAAATGTCTAACGCCAATGAAAGCGAAATTCCTAACTTCAACCTAATTGTGAAGTGCATTGCCCAATTGCCACCTTTTACTGGCGATCAACGCGACTTAACTAATTTTATACAAAGGATAGAATCCTTTATCCCACTTATAGAAGATCTAGCGGGGTCTCAGTATAAAAAACTTCTTTTCGGACATATCCAAGATAAAATAATAGGAAAAGCTAAACAAATCTTACTTTCTCACGGGCCAGTCGAAACATGGACCGAATTAAAATCAATACTAATAAAAAACCATGGAGACACCGTCCCAGTTTCACGTCTTGTAGACAACCTAATATTAGTTAGGTGTACGTCCACAATAAAAAATTTCTATGATAAAATTAACTTTAAACTAACACGTATCAACAACGCGTATTTGCTCCAAGGGGGAGACAATAAAGAAAAAATAGAAGCAAATAAAAGAATTGCTCTAAACACATTTAAAGATAATTTACCCGAACCAGTCAAGGGAATTAATGTTAATAGAAACCCTACAACGCTATTTGACGCTTACGAGATTATAGCACAAAACGACTACTTATACTTTAAAGGTTTTAAAGGTATTCAACATAAAAATAATTATCCGAATAATAATAATGGAAATAAACAAAAAAAATTTAATAATTTTCTAGGGAAAAATTACAACCCTAATAATAATCAACAGCAAACCAATTTTAAAAATTCAAATTTCTCTACAAATAACCATCGCAACAATGGTTTCAATAAACAAAACTTATATAATTTTAACAATCAACAACAAACCAATTTCAAGAATTCAAATCTGCCTACAAATAATTATCACAATAATGGTTTTAACAAACGAAATTCACAACAAATTCATCATAATTATTCAAATCAGAATAGGTATAATAATTATGATTCTCAATCAATTAATCGTCCATCTAACATACAACCTTCTAGGTTTAATAGAACAAATAACTATTCAAACAATTATAACCGAAATCTAAATCTAGAACCAATGGACATCTCTATGAACTCAAATAATGAGACAAATACTGACTCAACTTATTTTCGCGTCAACGCCTCAAACAACTACCCTATATGATAATTAAACAAAAAAATCGAATATTTAGATTCATTATCGATACCGGTGCAGAGTATAGTATCATTAATACCAACCTCTGTAATCCTAAATGGAAAACCGTAATCAAACCACTTACGGCTTTCAATAGGAAACTTTCTTTAAATATTAGATGTAGGTTCCCTCTCTTTCAAATCTTTAATGAACCTAACTTCTTCGTTGATTTTCTGGAATTTCCGTTCCATAACTATTTTGATGGCCTAATAGGTAGTAACATTAACAAAACAAATATGTTGATGATTCTATTAATGTTTTCAGTTTTAACCAGTGTGATCCTGATAACGGACTTAACTTTAATTTTCCATCTCACCTAAATAACAAAAATATTGCACAAATTAAATCGCTCTTAAATTATTTTAAGGATATTTTTCATCAAGAGAATGAAAAACTTAATTTTACAAGTGCAATTAAACATAGAATAATAACAAAAAACGATATACCAGTTTATTCAAAAGGATACCGTTATCCTGAAATCCATAGAGACGAGGTCGATCGTCAAATTAAAGAAATGTTACATCAAGGTATAATCGTTAATAGCATGTCACCATACAACGCACCTATTTGGATTGTTCCTAAGAAAATGGACAATTCTAACAAACAAAAGTGGAGAATTGTTATTGATTATCGTCGACTTAATGATAACACAGTCGATGACAAATTTCCAATACCCAACATCGAGGATCTTTTTGGGAAATTGGGAAATTGTCGCTATTTCAGCACGTTAGATCTGGCGAAAGGGTTTCATCAGATTGAAGTCCACCCAGATGATCGATGCAAAACAGCATTCTCAACTAGAAGTGGCCATTATGAGTTCACTCGTATGCCCTTCGGCTTAAAAAACTCACCCTCCACCTTTCAAAGATTAATGAACCATGTATTAAGCGAATTTATCAATAAGATATGCGTTGTCTACTTGGATGACATCCTAATCTTCTCGTCATCATTCGAAGAACACTTAGTTTCAATTAAAAAAATCTTAACCAAATTGCGCGAAGCAAACTTAACGATTCAAATAGACAAATGTAATTTTGCTCAACTGTCTACTAACTTCTTGGGTCATGTAATCACCCAAGGAGGTATAAAACATGATCCATCAAAAATCAGCGCTATTCAAAATATTCCTCTTCCATCTTCACAAAAAGAGATAAAATCTTTTCTAGGATTATCCGGCTACTACCGGAAATTTGTAAAGGATTACTCCAAAGTAGCTTATCCGTTAATACGTTATTTAAAAAAAAAATCTAAAATTAGTAAAAATGACAAAGAATACATTGAGGCTTTTAAAAAACTAAAAACTCTATTAACAACAGAACCCATTCTAAAAAACCCAGACTTTTCTAAACATTTTACACTAACCACGGACGTGTCTAACTTCGCTTTAGGCGCCGTACTAAGCCAAAATAACCACCCGATAGCCTATACCTCGAGAACACTGAACAACCATGAAATAAGATACTCGACGATAGAGAAGGAACTTCTCGCTATCTTTTGGGCTACCAAACATTTTCATACTTACCTTTACGGTAGAAATTTTACTGTTCAATGTGATCATAAACCTTTGGTATGGCTTAACAATCTTAAAGAACCAAACATGAAACTACAAAGGTGGAAGATCAAATTAAACGAATATAAATTTACAATAAACTATCTTAAAGGGAAAGACAATAAAATCGCTGATGGTTTAAGTCGACTCCCTTTCACAAATGAAAACTCTTGCGACAAAAGCGAATCAATAATCGAGCCCTCAATTTTACAATTTTTAAACGAAGTAGAGACATATAGTGCACCAAACATTGACAATAATGATGAAATTATGACCACTAACGTTACGATGCACTCTACAACGAACAATGATAATGACGATGAAATCATGTCTACTGCAGCTACAGTACATAGCGCAAATGAAGATGACCTATATCATATTAAAATAACAGAAAAACCTGTTAACTTATTCAAAAATCAAATTTACCTAATCTTAAGTAATAACGAAAAATTCACCACGAAAATTATAAATAAAAAATGTCAAAATCTTCTCTATGTTACTAAAGATACTAACCTATTAGAAAAGATGAAACGCTGTCTACCCGAAAAAGGATTAGTATGTGTATACAGCGATAACATTGATATCTATCTCAACTTTCAAAACTTCTATCTTAAATTCTTTGCTAATAATCAACGTCTAAATATATTAAAATCTAACAAAAAACTACAAGATATAACGGATAAAAATAAAATTCTTGAAATAATAAAAGCTGAACACCTTCGCAATAACCACCGCGGTATATCGGAAATTTTTTCCGAACTTAAGGAAATGTACCATTACCCTAAACTGCAATTACAAATACAAAAATTCATAAATAATTGTGAAGTGTGTACCTTAGCGAAACATGATAGGAGACCTTTAAAACTCCCATTTGAGATCACACAATCTCCTATACAATTTAATGACATCGTCCACATGGACATTTGGTTTCCATGCAGGAATGTTATGTATCTAACTATGATAGACAAATTCTCTAAACATGCTACCATCCACAAACTTAATGATAGAACGTGGATCTCTATTTCAGAAGCACTAAAAGAAAGGCTAATTTATTTGGGAAACATGAAAAAATTAATAACAGATAACGAAAAGTGCATAATACACAGTGCCATAGAACAATTTCTTATAGAAAACCAAATCGAATTTCACCAAACTACACCTGGGAATAAAACCGGCAACTCAGACGTTGAACGGTTACACGGCACACTAAACGAACATATTAGAATCTTAGAAATTGACAAAACTAATGAAACTGAAGACTTAAACGATAAAATCTTTAAAATTATCATGACATATAATAGAACAATTCACTCTACCACGAAACGTAGACCAATAGACTTTTTAAATAAAAACATTCCAAAAGAGGAGATCGAAATTTTAGCAAAAAGATTTGAAGAAGAAAAAAGAAGAAGGTTAGCAAACTTAAATAAGAATAAAACTTTAAATGAAAATTTACATGCAAACATTGTCGTTAATAGAGATGTAGGTAAATGTAAACCTAAGTATAAAATTCTGAGAAACTTTAAAGTAGACGGCAAATACATAGTCGATACGAGCAATAAAAGGAAAACTAAATATTGCAAAAAGCAACAAAAACGAAAGTTTAAATTTCAATAAAATCGTAATAAAATAGGTAATAGGTAACCAAGGATTAGATGCTTTATCATCACCATCAATTTTTATTTTTATTATTAATTTTTTTACCAACTGAAAATATAGAAGTCTCTTTTGAGGTAGACTTCTTAAGTTAATTTTTATTATTGTTTTTCTCTCTATTCCAAATCCAATAAAAAACTTCTTTTATAATTTTAGGAAATGGAACTACTACTTCTACCCATTCTCTCTCTTCGACAAGCGTCGCTCCAATCTATACAAATAAGCCAACTCAAGGATGAAAATGGTTTTGCTATTATAAAATTGGAAGAACAAAAAATTATTAATAACTACACAACAACTTTACACATTGTAAACCTCACTGAATACCAAGAAATAATTGGAAACTTGTACCATAATTTCAATCTTCTTAATCTAAAAGAAACAAGCACAGAACACAAAATTTTAACATTAGAATTGTTAAATTTACAACACACTCTGAACTCACTGATACCCAAACTTGACGGGAAAATTAGAAATAAACGTGGACTAATTTACGCCCTGGGTACAACAATGAAATTTTTGACAGGCACAATAAATAACGATGACTCAGAACAAATATTCAAGCAATTACAAAATTTAAACTTTAACACCAAACAAGTAACTAATAAAATTAACGACCAAGTAATTATTAACAAAAATTTTGAGAAAAATATCCACTCAATAGCCGAACACGTGAACAACCAGCAACTGGAAATTACTCAATACCTAACAAAAATCGAAAACCAAACTAACAACTTTATTGCAAAAATATCACAAACTCCTTTCACACTCCAACTTTTGACACAAATGACCTCAATTAATAATCATTTACAACAAATTAAAGATATTATCTTGCTAAGTCGTCTGGAAGTTCTTGCTCACGACATACTTACAGACGACGAAATTCAAATATACAACCTAACTATCGAAGAGCTACCGTACATAAAAAGTACTATTTTATTTAAGGACGGCCTTATAATAATCGTCCTATTCCTTCCAAACTTCACTATCGAAACCTATTTTAAAGCTTTAGTCATACCGAACGATAAACATGTGCAATTAGACGCACCTATAATAAATATTATTTTAAAAGATAAGGAAATATTTGAACAAAATAATAAAAAGGAACTGTTAAAGAAAAACTTACAATATCCAAATAATAATTGTATAAAAAACTTACTAAAAGGAAACAGTACATGTAACTATAAAATAAATGAAATAGAATCTATTGAAAGAATTAACGACGAATTAATTGTAACTTTAAACTTAGAAAGAACAAAAATTGTACAAAACTGTATTAACCAAGAAATAATTATTAAAGAAAATAATTTAATTAAATTTAGCAATTGTAATTTGAATATTAAAAACAATGAATTTTCTAATAAAATTGTAAGATTTAAAGATTTACCTATTATACCAATTGTAAATGAATTAAATATAACAAAAATTATAAATAACTTTACTCTTAAGCAAATTCATGTAACCAAATTGAAAACTTAAAAGCTATTGAATACTTAGAATATAAATCTAAGGTTAATTTTTATACTTCACTAACGGTTAAAACCCTATTTGTAATAGTAATTGTAATTATGATAATAAGCTACTGTTATAAAAAAACAAAGTTAAATGAAAATATTAAAATAAGTATAAATCAATCAGATGTAAAACCAAAGGAACTTGAAACAAGTCCTTTTTAAATTTTAAATTTTGGAGACCAAAATCTCTTAGGGATGGAGGTGTTACGTAAGCAAAATGCATTCATCTATTTAAACAGTCAATTTATAAACTGTACTTTTAAATTTTAATCGCATTCCTTAAAATGCATAACTGTACTTTAACTATCAAATTTCGTAAACGCTAATTTACGAAATAACAAAACAAAAAACCAAACTTGATTATAATCGTATGATTCTAATAAAGCTAAATATTGTCATGTATTAGAATTTTCCTTACGTAGTATTTTATCCATTCAAACATCACACAAATTGAATTATAAAATATAAATTTGTATTAAAATCAGTCTGTAAGAACAACTCAAATAAACAACATAAAACTATATATATATATATATCTATAAAATAAACGAAATAGTTAATTCTTTGCAGTCTCTTTTGATCTTTAACTGAAAAATATAATTTTAAACAAATAAAACAAATGCCTTTAAATTTTAATAATACAGTTTTATTATATAGCTAATTCCTTTTATAATTTTCGATATTTGTTTGTAGTAATTTTATAATTTTTTCTTTTAACATGATAGGTATTTCAAAAAATAGTGTATTTATATTTCATCTTGTAATTTTAATTGTTGTTTTTCCATGCATGTATTTATATATTTTGTTACATATACCCTTACGAAATCTTCAGCGCTTTTATTATATGTTATAACTAAATTTATAAATTCACTGATGCTATAGAAATTGTCTGCTTCCTTTTCATTTAAAATAAAAAATTTTTGAACTTTGTAAAAAGGATTAACATTTAAACAAATTTTTTTATATAGATGTTTTTGGAAATATTTTTTTAATAATTGGTTATATTACTGAGTTTAACTTTGGAAATATTTACTTGGAAATAGTTACTATTGACTTATAAAATTTACTGCTAACAGAAATTTTTTATTTAAAAGTTGTTATAGTCCTTCAATGGGGAAGGTAGCCAAATTTCTCAAGAATCTAACTTCAACTCCCCCCCCCCCTCCTCATCCACCAGTTTTTTAGGTTCTAGGAATTAAATTGTGAATTACACAAAAATTTGGAATTTTACTTAGAATTTTATTATCTAAGCAAAAATAGGTAAAACTAAGAGACACTTTCTTCAATTTAAGGAACCCGTTTTAAATTTAAGAAAAACCTTTAACATATGTTAAAACATAATGTTGGACCTTTAAATTTTGTATATTAATAAAAAAAAAAATTGGACAGGTATTCAAGTTACAGGTGCTTAAAAACAGCATAATTTCAATTTTCGGGCCCTTATAGCTCCTAAACAGGGGGCTTGACAAAAAAATTTTGTTAACTGACTCCTACTATTTTTTTAGGATCTAACTTCTCCCAAAATTTCAAGATCCTAGCTTGAACCGTTTAGAAGATATGTGGGGCCAAAAGTTTTGCAAAAATTGAGTTTTATATAATGCTAAATTTTAGTACCGTATGGCAAGCCTATACAACCCTATATAAGCGACATATTTTTGTAAATCCTATAAAAGCAGCTCTCTAATACTGTTTTTCGATTGAAAATAAACCTAACAGAACTTTTGTTATACCAATTTAAATATAGGGCTTTTTTGGAATTTTCAGGGGCTGTAACTTCGTCACCCTTCAAAATTAAGAAAAACCTTTGACACATGTTGAAATATAATTATAGAGCTTTGAATTTTGTCTATCACTAAAAAAGAATTTAGACAGGTATTCAAGTTACAGGTGTTTAAAAATAGCAAAATTTCAATTTTCGAGCCCTTATAGCTCCTAAATAGGGGGCTTGACAAAAAAATTTTGTTAACCGACTCCTACTAATTTCTAGGTATCTAACTTGTCCCTAGCTTGAACCATTCAGAAGATATGTATGGCCAAAAATTTTGCGAAAATTGAGTTTTGCGTAATGTTAAATTTTAGTACCGTATGGCAACCCTAAACATTTGTCTTTTCAATATTTATAAAGTTTATGAAATCAGCTATGGTTTGCCGTTTTCAGATTGAAAATATATCTAACAGAACTCTTGTTATAACCATTTAAATATAGGGCTTTTTCCAACTTTGGGGGGCTGCAGCTCCGTAACGGGTGGGGCTACAGAAAAAAATTCTTCTACGAAATTATTTTTTTTGCAAAAACTACCCATGGTTAAAATTTTTTTTCTCTATTTCAAACGGTGTAAAAGTTTTTGTAAACATACTGACGGACGGACGGACAGAGTGAAGCTATATAGCTACATTTTTACAAAAATTTTTGAAAATGTGCTAAAAATCAAAGGTCCAACTTTATATTTTAACATATGTTAAAAGATTTTCTTAAATTTAAAAGTGGTTCTTTAAATTGAAGAAAGTGGCTCTCAGTTTTAACCATTTTTGCTTATATAGTAAAATTCTAAATTTTTTTGTAATTCACAATTTAATACATAGAACCTAAAAAAGTTTGGGGGAAGGGGAGTAGTGAGGATTATAGTCTTGAGAAATTTGGCAAACCTTCCCCATAGAGGGGCTACTAGGACTTAAAAATTAAAAATTTACTGTATTTATAAGTAAGCAGTAACTTAGTCACCAACGTATATTTCCTAATTAAACGTTAATATTGAAGCTCCAACATTATATTCCGATAAAATACTTAGTATGAAACACTATATTATTTTGAAAATTTGCTTTTTTAAAAACCCTTGGTTTTTTTCATCACAAGTTTTATTATTATTTTTTTAATTATTTTCGGAATTTTTTATGACCCGATTGCAAAATTTGATTCCCTTAAATTTACATATTACAAAAGCTAAAAATACATTTGTAGATAATACGATAAAAATTTTCACAAAAAAAGATGTACTTATAATATTGTGTTTGTATTCGAATAATTCAATTTTTCCTCTGTTTATAATATTATTTTTATGTACAAATTCTAAGGTTAAAATGTTTAATACAATATATATTATACGAAAAATTTACATGTAAAGTTTGAATTACAAGAGCATAATTTGAATAATTTTGTACTTGATTATTAAAGTTAAATTCATTAATTTTAATTTTACAATTATTAAATTTGATAATGTTATTATTTTCTATTGCGATTTCGCGTTTGTTACAAGTTTGATTAATATGGGTGACATTTAAATTTTTCGTTATCAAAAGATCGTCCAAGATTAATTCGATTAATTTTTCTTTAAAAATTTTTACTCTACAAATATTATTAATTTCGAAAATGTTCCTAATGCATTTATTTGGATGTAACTTAAGGTTTTTTTTAAAACAATACCCGCAATATCTTCGAAAATTTCGTTGTCTTGTATAAGGGCCTTTTGGATGTCAGAATCTAGTTCTCCTCCTTGAGAGTTTGGAAATGGAATAACGTCAGCGTTGTAGTATTTTTCTTGTAATAAATTCCGGGTAAAATTTCTACGGTGATGTTGTAATTATTTATTTCTTCGGTAAGAATATTATGGGCCATAATGTTTAATTTGCTCATCATAACTATATCGGATATTTTTTCCAATTGTTTATTAAGGAAATTAATGTCAGCAAAGCTAGAAGTGTTAGGTAAAATCTTTCTGTTTCAGCTGTTGAGTTATGAGTAATAGATTTAAATATTTGATTGTAATTTTTTTGTTGGACATTTACGAAATCGGTTACATCGTTAAGGTTTTTAAGTAAATCATTATTATACTAATATGACTTGCTTATTGATTTCATTGGCAACCTGCTCGACGTTATTATCTAAGTTTTTTAAGTGATTCTGAATATCGGCAACATCTTCGCTGCCCATACTGCTCGATATATTTCGTAAGTTGTTTTTGTGAATATGCGGAATTAAAAGATTTAAGTTATGTTTAGCTAGAGTAAGCCCCCTTTATAAAAAGTGTTTCTGATCCAGTTTATCGAGATTCGAAATTTTTAAGTTATTTTCGAACTTTTTAATAGATTCCTCGAAAACCTTCAGGTCAATAATATGAATTATTTTCCTATAATTATCGACAACGTCCCTTTCGTTTAATTTTAGTACGGTATAACCATTTTCATTTTTATAGGGATAACTTCTATGTATTGACTGCGAACGCACAGCAAATGTACAGTTTCTATTGCGACTGTGATTTCTAAATTCATCTAAAAATAAAAAATTTATTAATTTTGAAATTTAAATTTTCTTTTTATATCCAGTATTACGTTTATTACTAATATCGATAATTTTAACATTTTCTATTCTATGCTCGTGTATCCTTTTATATTGGAGTTAAATTTTGCCTACGCTACAGTTCTGTACAACGTTTTCTTGAACCATGTAGCTTTTATTTTTATTCTTATTTGGTTTATTGATTCTTGTTAGTTTATCTTCTATCGCAACTAATAATTTTTTGAATGAAATCTATTGGTCGTAGTCCCGTTGTGGTGTGAATAGTATTATTATAAAATATTATGGCTTTTCTGACTCTTCTTTGTCTATTTTTTCTACAGCGTTCATTGTCATATATAAGTTTGTTCATTTTTCCTAAATACATTATTCTTCTTTTAATTGACTTCAATATTGAGATCCAAGTCCTGTTGTTTAGTTTATGATAGGTCGCGTATTTACTGAATTTGTCTATAGTTGTAAGATACATCCCGTTTCTGATAGGAAACCAGATGTCGATGTGGACTATTTCATTAAAAGAGTTAGGACTTTCTGAAATTTTATGGTATTTTTATGGGATGTCGATCATGTTTAGCTAGAGTACAGGTTTCACAATTGTTGATAAGGATTGTAATTAGTTTCAGTAGATCGGGGTGATAGTACTTTTCTTTTAGTTCTTGAAACACTTCGTTTATGCCTCGATGGTTATCTTTTAAATGCTGTTCCTTTATAATGGATAGAATTTGTTATTTATCGAATATATTTTAGTTTTTTGTTGCTAGAAAAGTTAGAACAAGTAAAGCAACAGTCAGTCGGTGCAACCGACTTAGAAATACCCTACACCTATTTGGTTCAAATTTAAGGACATATCCATAAGTCATTTTAATACCATAAAAGCTGTTATTAATTTGATCGTAAGTCATAGCTAACCAAATTAACTTTATAATACTAAAAACATTTTCTAATTACACTATCTATTAAAAAATATTACAAATTCTTACTAATTTTTCTATTTAAAAATATTAAAAAACAAACAAACTTGAAATAAATGAAAATATATTTGGAATAAATTCAATTACAAAATAAAAAAATTCTAATTATTAAATTTTGTGATAAAAATATAATCAAAGCATAATATATTTAATAATCCAAATTTTTAAAAATTGCAATTATTTTAAATGGTTAGTTTATATACCTAATAGAAAAGCTTATAAACGCAAAATATGCAATAAATGTATTTCTAAAATTCAATTACAAATTTAGACCTTTTCATATAATTCATTTAAATATAAAAATAAGTTTTACATAATTGCAGCAAGTACCTTTGAACATAGCTGAACCACTACAATTAAGTCTAGATTTCGGAGACACATAGGATATAGGAAATATATTCTTTGGCTTCGAAATTAAACTCGACCACAACCAATTCCCATGGTACTTTCATTACTAGTAACCTAGTGTAAAATTTCATCCGGCATTATTTTTTGAGTTATGGTGTTTTTAAGATATATGTTTGTAAGTTCTTGAACTTTTCAAGGGTCTCAGAGCTCGAAATTATGGTACGATTTCGTCCATATGCAGTCCCGTCATACTTTCAATACTAATTAATCCTTGTACACAATTGGAACGTTCTATCTTAATTTTAAGTTACTAGTTTTATTAATTTCGATGATAAGCTTTTTCACATTGGGGGGTCTAAGAGAGGTTCTGAACCACCACTCCAATTGATCAATTAGGGGGGCACGCAAGAAATAGTAAAGAACACCCTGGGCCAAATTTGAAGCTTCTACATTTGTTTCAAGTTACTATCTTTATTAATTTCGAAAATATGCTTTAAGGTCCTTGGAACTGAGTGGCTGGTCCCCGACCCACTACTCCAATGGGGCCCAAATTTCAAAGACACTTACGAGGGACACCTTGATACCAAATTTGGAGGTTCTATCTTCATTGGTTTCGGAATTATGCTCGTTTGGCCTAAATTCGATCAAAAAGTTCTAAGTTCCGAAACCATTGTCCAATCCTCACCGTACATAATCATCGCCGTAGTTTCATTACCAATAACCTACAGCACAAATTTCATGAAGATCGCCTCATTAGTTGTTGAGTTATCGTGATTTTTTATATATGTTCGTTAGCCCTGACACCGTTTAAAAGTTCCGGAATCCGAACCGTTGGGCTGATTTCGTCCTTATATAGCCCGCGCTGTACTTATAGTACTAGTTAACCCTTGTACACAATTTGAACGATCTATCCTAATTTTAAGTAACTATTTTTAGTAATTTCGATTATAAGCCTTTAAAACTTGGAAGGTCTGAGAGGGGTACAGACAGAACCACCACTCCAATTGATCCCAAATTAGGGGAACACGCAAGAGATATTAAAGAACACCCTTGTGGCAAATAGGAAGCTTCTACATTTTTTCAAGTTGTTATCTTTATTAATTTTAAAGATATGCTTTAAGGTCTTCGGAAATGTGTGGCTGGTCCCCGACCCACTACTCCAATGGGACCCAAATTCACAAGACACTTAGGAAATAGGAAGGGACACCCTGATACTAAATTTGGAGGTTCCATCTTTATTGGTTTCGGAATTATGCTCGTTTGTCCTAAATTCGATCAAAAAGTTCTAGGTTTCGAACCCATGGTCCAATCCCGACCTTATGCAATTCCCAAAGTAGTTTTATTACTAGTAACCTACAGCACAAATTTGATGAAGATAGCGTTATTAGTTGTTGAGTTATCGTGATTTTTTATATTTGTTCGTTAGCCCTGAAATTGATTAAAAGGTCCTGAATCCGAACCCATGGGTCGATTTCGCCCATATGCAATCCCCGCTGTACTTCCAGTCCTAGTAACCTACAGTTAAAATTTCATCAAGATAGCTCCATTATTTTTTGAGTTATCGTGCCTACGGCCGGACGGACGGACATGGCTATATCGACTCAGGCGGTCACGCTGATCACAAATATATATACTTTTCCATATCTAGCTCGCTTCCTTTAGGTGGTTACAAACACCATACCAAAGTTAATATACCCCTTTACCTATTCTCAAAAAATAATGGAGCTATCTTGATGAAATTTTAACTGTAGGTTACTAGGACTGAAAGTACGGCGGGGATTGCATATGGGCGAAATCGGCCCATGGGTTCGGATTCTGGACCTTTTAATCGATCGAAGGGCTAACGAACATATATAACAAATCACGATAACTCAACATAATTCATAAGCATAAGCATAATTCCGAAACTAATAAAGATAGAATCTCCAAATTTGGTATCAGAGTGTCGATTTCGATTTATTTAGTCTCCTTGAAATTTGAGCCCAATTGGAGTAGTGGGTGGGGACCAACCACTCAGTTCCGAGGACCTTAAAGCATATTTTCGCAATTAAAAAAGATAATAACTTGAAACAAAAGTAGAAGCTTCAAATTTAACACATGGATGTTCTTTACTATTTCCTGCGTGTCCCTTTAATTTTGGATCAATTGGAGTGGTGGTTCAGAACTTCTCTTAGACCCATCAATGTGTAAAAGCTTATCATCGAAATTAATAAAACTAGTAACTTAAAATTAAGATAACACGTTCCAATTGTTTACAAGAGTTAACTAGTATTGTAAGTATGACGGGGACTGCGTATGGGCGACTTCGTTCCATGGTTCCGGGTTCTGAAACCCTTGCAAAGGTCAAGGGTTAACAAACATATATCTTAAAACACCATAACTCAAAAAATAATGCCGCTATTTTGATGAAATTTAAACTCTAGGTTACTAGTAATGAAAGTACCATGGGAATTGGTCCTGGTCGAGCTTAATTTCGAAGCCAAAGAATATATTTCCTATTTCCTTTGTGTCCCCGAAATTTTAAATTAATTGTAGTGGTTTAGCTATGTTCAAAGGTACTTGCTGCATTTATGTAAAATTTATTTTTATATTTAAATGAATTATATGAAAAGATCTAAATTTATATATGTATTTTAGAAATACATTTATTGCATATTTTGCGTTTATAAGCTTTTCTATTAGGTATATAAACAAGCCATTTAAAATAATTGCAATTTTGAAAAATTTTAATTATTAAATATATTAGCTTTTTATCACAAAATGTAATAATTTAAATTTTTTCATTTACTAATTGAATTGGAATAAATATATTTTCATTTGTTTCAAGTTTTTTTGTTTTAATATTTTTAAATAGATAAATTAGTAAGAATTTGTAATATTTTTTAATAGAGAAAATGTTTTTAGTATTGTAAAGTTAATTTGGTTAGCTATGTCTTACGATCAAATTAATAACAGCTCTTATGGTGTTAAAACGACTTATGGATATGTCCTTAAATTTGAACCAAATAGGTGTAGGGTATTTCTAAGTCGGTTGCACCGACTGACTGTTTCTTTACTTGTTCTCCTTTGAAAGATATATCTGATTTTTATAAAAATTTATAGCTCTATCGGTAATGTAGATGTAGTTTATGTAGTAGAAGATATTTCTTTATTTTCATTTTCTAAAATTTCAATTGTTTCAGTTCTATTTGGTTCGTTTATAGTAAAATTTATGCTATGGTGTAATACGTCAGTCTCGTTTTATGTGTTGATAAATCTGCTTAGTCCGTCTGCAACGTGGTTTTCTTTCCTTTAAGATATGTTATAGTAAAATCATACTCGTTCAGCCGTAATTTCCACCGTTGCAATTTCATATTGGGTTCTTTTATATTACTAAGCCAAACAAGTGGCTTATGATGGGAATTTACTACGAATTTTCTTCAATACAGATAAACGGGAAAATATTTTATTGCCCATACTATTGTTAAAAAAAGCTCTTTTTTGATAGTTGAATATTTAATTTCGTTATCATTTAAAGTACGTGACGCAAAGCAAATTGGGTGATGGTTTTGGCTTAGTACCGCTCCGATTGCGTAATTGGAAGCGTCTGTGGTCAAAACGAATTCCTTACTAAAATTATGACTTTTAAATACGGGGTCACTGGTTAGCAAAAGTTTCATCTTTTCAAAGGAATTAATGTACTCGTGATCTAATTTATTCACTTTTGCATCTTTTTTTAAAAATTTAACCATGGGATACGCAACTCTTGCGTAGTGCCTTATAAATTTAACGTAATAGCCGGTGATTCCAAGAAATTGTTTAATTTCCTTGGTGTTACTTGGGAGTTTAATTTTAAGAATAGCTTAAATTTTTTTATTGCCTGATTTTATACCGTTGTTAGTAATTGTGTGCCCTAAATAGTCTGTAGATTGTGCTGCGAATTGGCACTTATCTATCTGTATTTTTAAGTTTGCGTCCTTTAAGCGTTGTAAAATTTTCTTAATTGAGTCTAAATGTTCTCCATACTGTTAAAAAAATTAAAATGTCACCTAAGTAGACGACACATATTATATTAATATTTTTTAGGCCGAACGGCATTCGACAAAATTCATAATGACCGTTTGCGGTTGAAAACGCTGTTTTAGCACGATCATTTTGGTCCACTTCTATTTGGTGGAACCCTTCCGCCAAATCGAAACTAGTAAAATAGTTACATTTCTCTAGTTTGTCAAATATTTCTTCGATTTTTGGAATAGGGAATTTGT
The DNA here is from genome assembly GCA_963082915.1 of Dolichopus griseipennis. NCBI lineage: Eukaryota > Metazoa > Arthropoda > Insecta > Diptera > Dolichopodidae > Dolichopus > Dolichopus griseipennis. Next base: position 184,885,303 of record OY720441.1, on the reverse strand, counting down.
CTTCAAAGGTTTGTTCATTTAATTTCCGATAGTCGACTTCTATTCTCCATTTCTGTTTTCCTGATTTATCCGCCTTTTTGGGAACGACCCAGATAGGTGAATTCTAGGGACTATTGCTGGGTTTTATGATGTTCTGCCTCAGCATTTCCTTAATCTGAACATCGACTTCCTGAGAATGAGTTTTGGGGTACGAAATAGTTTATTGTTAATAGGCCTGTCAGTTTTTGTTATTATTTTGTGCTTCATTTTACTTGTAAATGATAGACCATCTCCTTCCTTGAAAAATAAATTTTGGAGTTCTAACAGCAGATTTTTCAACTTGTGAAAATCTTTTTTATTTAAATGATCAGCGAAATTTTCGTATGGAATTTTATTGTTATTATGGTCTTTTTTTTAAATAAATGTTTCTTCGGATTCACTACTAATTCATAACAATTTTTAGCGTAAATTTCTTCATTAAGGTCTAAAAATATAGGTATAGACATAATCTAAAACATCTATTAATGGAATTATTGTGTCAATTCGTATGAAAAATGACAGCAAGTTATTTTTGCTACCATTGAAGAGAGTGACATAAGAGATTTGTTTGGCAACGTAAGTCAATGCATTAAGAACTTGATCATTTGTTTTGTTAAAATGACGAATCTTTTGATAAAAAAATTCACAATTTAATGAATAATTTAATTAAAATGACATTTGTAATTTTAATGAATTTAGATAAACAGTTTATTTTAAAGTTTTAAAGCTAAAAGTTTTAAATTGATCTTAAAGTTAAAAAAATTTTAAAACTAGTATGTAATAAGTACATTTATTTTAATTTTTAGTTTAATTATTTAAACAGATTTTGAAGTTGAAAAATTTTTAAAGGTAATATCTAATAAGTATTATACCCTACACCTATAGCATAGGTAAAGGGGTATATTAACTTTGGTATGGTGTTTGTAACCACCTAAAGGAAGCGAGCTAGATATGGAAAAGTATATATATTTGTAATCAGTGTGACCTCCTGAGTCGATATAGCCATGTACGACCGTCCGTCCGTCCGTAGGCACGATAACTCAAAAAATGGAGCTATCTTGATGAAATTTTAACTGTAGATTACTAGAACTGAAAAAACGGCGGGGATTGCAAATGGGTGAAATTGGCCTATGGTTTCGAATTCTGGACATTTTAATCGGTTCAAGGGCTAACGAACTAATAAAAAATTCAACCAAACGAAAACGAGTATAATTCCGAAACTAATGAAGATAGAACCTCCAAATTTGGTATCGCGGTATCCTTTCCTATTTACTTACTGTCCTTGAAATTTGGGCCCGATTGGAGTAGTGGGTTGAGGACCAGTCACACATTTCCGAAGACCTTAAAGCATATATTTAAAATTAATAAAGATAGCAACTTGAAAAAATGTCGAAGCTTCAAATTTGGCACAAGTGTGTTCTTAACTTTTTCTTGCGTGTCCCCCTAATTTGGGATCAACTGGAGTGGTGGTTCCGTACTTAAAATTAAGATAGAACGTTCCAATTGTGTACAAGGGTTAACTAGTATTTAAAGTACAACGCGAATTGCATGTGGGCGAAATTAGTCCATGGGTTCGGATTCTAGACCTTTTAATCGGTCTAAAGGCTAACGAACATGTAAGGTATTGGTAATTAAACTACGGCGGGGATCGCGTACGGTCGAGTTTGAACCATGGGTTTAAAATTAATATATTTCAAATTAATATAGAACGTTTCAATTGTGGGTTAACTAGTATTGAAAGTATGACTGGGACTGCATATGGGCGTAGTCATACTATGGTTTCGTATTCTGGTATCTTTGAAAAGTTCAAGGACTAACAAACATATATCTTAAAAACACCATAACTCAAAAAATAGTGCCGCTATTTTGATCAAATTTAAATTCTAGATTACAAGTAATGAGAGTACCATGGAAATTGGTTCTGGTCGAGTACGGACAATGAATTCGGATTCTAGAAGCTTTTGATCGATTTGAGACCAAACGAGTATAATTTCGAAGCCGAAGAATGTATTTCCTATTTCCTATGTGTCCCCAAAATTTAGACTTAATTGTAGTATTGGTTCAGGTGCCTCCTAAGAAATCCCCAAATTAAAAAGCTTATCTTTGAAATTCATGAAGATAGAAATTTTAAATTTAATACAAGAGGGTTCTTTTCTATTTCCGTTTTTATTTAACACTTTTATATTTTTAAAAGGCTAAGAATTTTACCATAAATATTTTGTATAATTTTTTATAAATTAAAAACAAAATATTTTTTTAATAAACAATTCAAATAAACAAATTCCTTTTTTTTAATTTTTATTATATCATATATTTTATTGAATTATTACCATAGGTTATATATAATTAAGACATTGTGTTCGATACTTAAGCTATGCTCAAAGGTACTTGCTGCATTTATGTAAAATTTATTTTTATATTTAAATGAATTATGTGAAAAGTGCTAAATTTGTAATTGTATTTTTGAAATACATTTATTGCATATTTTGCGTTCATAAGCTTTTCTAATATGTATATAAATTTTTTTTTTTTTTTTGTCTTCGGGTAAGAATGGTGGAAATCGTCGAAAGATACTGAACGCAACCACAGTTGTGTGTGACTTTAACACACTAAAAACACCCGCCCTGTTTTAAAATATTAAAACTAGTCTTAAAGACTAACCATTAATTTTGCGCTAACTTTTTATGATCTACTGGAATTACAGACCTCCGTTGAGGTGATCTGAATTTATCGCTAGTTGGAGGAGCCTAGTTCTTTTAAGCCTTGTATTGACATTTGAAAATAGTAGAAGTTTTGACGCTTTTATGTTTATGTGACCTTCTAAGCGGGTCTTATGTTTTATGGCATATTTTTTTATTTCATCGCTAACAATAGGAATTCCTAGATCCCTATGTAAGTCGGAATTTCGTACGTACCAGGGAGCACTCACCATGTTACGTAGCACTTTGCTTTGAAATGTTTGAATTCTCTGAATATGTGTTCGTTTGGCACACCCCCAAAATTGTAAGCCGTACAACCAGATAGGCTTAATTATTTGGTTATATAATAAAATTTTGTACTCTATTGGCAATTTTGATTTTCGACCTAGGTGCCAATACATTTCTCTATATTTTTGTTCTAATTCTATTCTTTTCTTTTTGACATGTTCTTTCCATTTTAGCTTGACATCTAATGTCATTCCTAGGTATTTTACCTTGTTTTCATGAGGAATATCTACCCCATTTAATTGTACGGCTGGGGGATTTTGAATATGTTTATTTGTAAAATTTACTTGCACTAATTTCAGTTCATTTAGTTTAATTTTCCATCTTTTGGTCCAAAGATATAATTTATCACTTGCTTTTTGTGGTTTATTTGTAGCCTCGCCGACATTTGATCCTACTGCCATTATTGCAGTATCGTCAGCAAAAGTCGCTACAGTTATTTCTTGAAATTGGGGCAAGTCACTAGTATACAGCAAGTATAATATTGGACCTAAGATACTTCCTTGAGGCACACCCGCTTTAATTTCTCTCAGTGTAGAGTACTCTTCATCCTGTTTAATTCTAAACAGTCTATCAGTTAAGTATGATGAGAGTATATCTACAGGTAATAGTTGCCGCAACTTATAAATTAAGCCTTCGTGCCAAACTTTATCAAATGCTTGTGCTACGTCTAGAAATATTGTAGAGCATATTTGTTTTTCTTCTAGAGCTTTCTCAATTATATCAGTAATTCTATGTACTTGGTCAACAGTAGAGTGTTTTTCTCTAAAACCAAATTGATAGTTTGGAATTAGTTTTCTATTTTCTATTATAGGTTTCAACCTTTTTAATAACATGTTTCATGTCATCTTCGTCTAGCTTATTTAATATATCTCTAGGATAATTAGGTCCTGCTGTGATGTATTTACATTCTTTTGTATTATTCCATGCAGCATTTTGGACAATTTTATTAAGATTTTCAATTGCTAAATCTATTTCATCTTTAGTTGTTATTTTAACCCTTAAATTTATATTATTTTCTATCTTTAACTTCCAATCCAATTCACAGTTTCGCAGATGACGGCACCCTTGTAGCTTCCTATGAATTTCATAGCCGCTGTAACATTAATCATCAGGTTAATACAACAGCAAAAAATTTCACTGTCAGTGAGCTAAATAACGATTTAGCAAAAATTCACAAATGGGGTGAAAGTAATCGTGTTCAATTCAACACGAAGAAAACCCAATGCTGTCTCGCAAAAAATAGCAACTTCCATTCCCAACTTGATTTTTCAGGGAGAAGCTTTGCAGCACTCCACAGATTTAAATATTTTGGGCATAGAGTTAAACCAGAAATTGACTTGGTCAAATCATATTTTTGGTATAGCTAAAGATGCAGCTAAGTGTTTGGGTTTTTTGTATCGCTGTAAAACTTACTTCTCTCCATTAGATCTCCTCAATATCTATAAAACATATATTAGACCAAAAATGGAGTATAATGCACATATCTGGGCTGGTGCACCCCAACCAGCGCTGGGATATCTTGATAAAGTGCAAAACAGAGCTATTCGTCTTATAAATGATTCAAGAGATACCTCACTCGACATAGCCATCGGCGCACAGTTTTTTTTTTTTTTTTTTTATTCAATTTTTTATTTAATTTCAGATAATTTTACAATAATATATAAAATTATGTATAAGAAATTAAGTAATTCTTAAACTACAGCTTATAACTAACATTTAATAACTTAAGATTTTTTACAATTTTTCTAATTTCTAGATTTTTTTTTTTATTTTTTTTTTTTTAAATTTTCAAATTTTAAAGATTAATTTCTAAGATTTTTTACAAATTTTCTAAGTTTACTTTTAAATATATTTAAATTATGACTGTTTTTAATTTCTACCGGTAGCGAGTTGAAAAGTTTTATTGCGCTGCATTTTAGACTTTTTAGCTTCAATGTTGTTTTGGCTTTAGGAATTACGATATTTTTTCTGTTTCTGGTTAGATAATTATGAATATTCTCCCTATTTTGAAGTTTTACTTTTGACTTGATATTATTGTTCAGGATATTATACATGTATTTACATTTTTCAAAGTAAATTAGTTGGTTAATATCCAGTGTATCAATTATTTTATATAAATTATTGGTTCTGGTTCTTATATTCAAATTAAATAAAGTTTTGAGGGCTCTATTCATTACCGCACTCATTTGATTTTTATGAAAATATGAACAATGACTCCAACTGCATATATTATACCTAATTCTTGATAATATATGGCCATTATATAAAAGTTTAGCAGCATAATTCGGAATACTACCCATTCTTCTGACAGCCATTGTTATAGGAATAATTTTTTTTTTAATGCTTTTTATATGTTTATCCCATCTTAAGTTTTCATCAATTATCATTCCCAAGTACTTAACATTATCAACTTGTTCTATTATAGTATCCTTTATCTTAAGCGTAATATTATCATTTGTTTTCTTTTGCATTTTGAATATCATATAATTAGTTTTTTTCGCATTTATACATAATTCACTTTGGTCCAACCAACTGCAATATATCTTTAAGTCATCATTTAGTATATTTTGAAGCTCTTCTAATGTTTTCGCTTTTGCTATAAGGTTAGTGTCATCTGCATAAATGTTGTACTTTGACTTAATATTGTTTTTAGGTAAGTCCATTATATACAACAGGTATAATAACGGCCCCAGTAATGAACCTTGTGGTACGCCTGTTTTTATTACTAATTCATCACTTAGTACTTCATTAACTTTAGCACATTGAGTTCTATTTGTCAAATAACTTTTTAGTAAAAGATTACTGTTACCTCGAATTCCTAAGTTGTCTAGCAATCTGATAAGTCTGGAATGACTTACCATATCAAATGCTTTTGTTAAGTCAATAAAAACTGCGCCAACATAGTATCCGTCATCCAACGCATCGTAAATATGTTCCAAGGTTGCTGCGATAGCTGATTCTGTACCACTTTTTTCTAAGAAACCATATTGATTATCATCAAAGCCTATTGTTTTAGTAATGAAACTTCTTATTCTTGAATTAATAACTTGTTCATATATTTTCGAAATTGAATTTAGAATTGAAATTGGTCTATAGTTACCACAGTCTTCTTTTGACCCACTTTTGTGAATAGGAACTAAATATGCTTTTTTTAACGAATCAGGAAATATACCATTATTGAAACTTTCATTTATCAGTTTCACTAAAGATGGGGTTATAATATGGACCAACTCTAGTAGATCTCTCACTGTAATTTTATCCAATCCTGGAGTTGCATTTTTATTTAAATTCATAATAATTTGATGGATTTCTGGTTCTATAACTGGAATAAGAAACAGCGAGTTGCTATTAAATAGATTTTGTGAGCAGCTAGTAACATCGTTGGTATTTAGAATGTTTTTTTTAATACGTTCTCCTATTTCAGTTAAAAAATTATTGAGAGTATTTGCAGTTTCATCATCATTTTTAGTTTTTTCACCGTTGCTTTTAATAACATGACTAACATTTTTCAGTTTATCTTCATTGCTATTTTTTATAGAATTATTCAATATTTTCCATAATTTCTTAGAATCGCTCCCCCATTTTTCATAATTTCTATTAATATAATTTTTTTTTTCTTCTTTTATTAATTGTTCTACTTTTTTCTTAATTTTTATATATTTTGCCTTTTTTTCACTATTGGTTGGATCATTTTTATGTCGATTATATAATGCTTTTCTTATTTTCAGCTTGTCATGAATAAAAGGTGTTATCCAGCTATTATTTCTCGTTCTCATCTGTATTGTCTTAGTACATAATCTTTTTGCTTCTTGTATAATTTTTACTAAAGTTTCGATTTCTGGTATATTATTATTTTCAATTTTGTATTTTACTATGGAACGCATTTGATTATAATCGATTTTGTTTATGTTGTACTTTTTCATTGGTAACTTCTCAATGTTAATTGCTTTAATAGTTACTATTGCCAATTGATGGTCCGATAGGCAGTTATTTTCTATTATATAATTAATATCATAATTGCCATTTATGTTTGTTATTATGTGATCAATTAAGGTGCTAGAGTTAGTTGTATTTCTTGTACTTTCCGTTTTATTAACTATGCTATATCCAGAAGTTGCTATAATATCCTTATGCTTAATAATTACATTGGAGTTCTCAAATAGATTTAGATTGGTATCTGCAAAAAATATATGATTTGCCTTATCTACCAGTTTAGGTTCAAGAAACTCCATAAATAAGTTGCTGTTTTCCACTGGGGCTTTATAAAATGTACCGATTTTTAATTTTGGTTTTGAGTTCAGGATTTCAATTACAGTAAAGTTATATTTTTCATCTTTACATATTTCATTGAAACTGATATTATTTTTAATAAAAATGGCAGTCCCACCTCCTCTTTTTTTATTTCTACAGTTGTAAACTGCTTGATAATTGGGGATGTTGTAGGTATCTTTTTCATAATCATAAATCCAAACCTCTGTAATTATTACTATGTCTATTTCTTTATATTCATTAATTAATGTTTCCAGTTCCAGTATTTTATTTCTAATGCTACATATATTTAAATACAATATCATTAGATCACCAATTTGCATTATATTTTCTTGTTCTGCCATTATTATCTGCCGATCAGGTAATTTTGCCAAGATTCTCTTGTCTTTTGAAGATTTTCCCTATATTTGTTATAAACATGTCGTCTATATGTAGCAAGATCATTCGAAACATCTTTATTGCAGATTCCTATGTTTTCGTGGTATCTGTCATATATTCTTTCAGTTGTATTCTGTGGATTTATTGTTTCGCCTTTATTCCAGTTTGGGTATTTGGAGTCTTTTATTTCTACATTATTATTACTATTATCATTGGTTTGATTAATTGTAACATTTTTTATCTTACTAATACTATCATTCTCTCTTTTTTCTGTATTCTTATCATAGCTTGGGTTAATTTTATCGTTTTTAATTTTATTTTTTACATTATCATTGGTTTGATGAATTCTATCGTTTTTAATCTTACTTATACTTTCATTTTCTACTTTTTCTGTATTATTATTATCATTTTTTTGGTTAATTTTATCATTTTTAATGCTACTTTTTGAATTATTATTAATAGTTTTATTTATTTTTATATTACTTTTAAGGATAGTGTTCTTATTTGACCATAATTTTGGAAAATATGAAAGAATATAGCTACGCTCCTTTTTATCTTTATTATAATCAATTTTGTTAGTCTTTTCACTGTTATGGTTAATATTATTATTATTACTATTATTGTTATTATTTTCATTGTTATTATTTTCATTTTTTATATGAGTTATAACAGTGTTAGTGACTCTAATATTTTTAATACTTGGTTTAACATTAGTATTATTCTTATTAATATTATCATTAACATTATCAGTTCTGCATGCAGAATCACTTTTTTTATTTTCATTTACATTTATATTTAATTTGTTATCTTCCTCTTCTATTTTCCTTAATTGCTAGTATCCGATTTTTTGTTTTCTTATACTTAATTTATTTTTATACACTGGACATGATCTACTAAAGGTTTTATGATTAACATCCAACCCCAAACTGAATTTTTCGTTCGATTTTAAGCAATTAATGCATTTATTAATTTCCTCTTTTTGGCATTCACTTGTCTTGTGTTGTTGGTGGCACTTCAAGCATGTTTCTTTATTCGTGCATTCCGCAGCCCTATGGTTAAATCCTTTACATTTATAACATCTAGACACTTTTATGGCATCAAAGACCTTGCACCTTTCCCATCCAATACATAATTTTTCGTTAGCTATTATTTTTGGGAATGATTCCTTATCCACTTCTATAATTGCATTAAACATTTCTTTGTTGTATTTTTTCACTGGATATATTTTTAATACTTTAAGCTCACTCATTTGTAGAAAAGAATTTTGTTTTTTAAGTTTTTCCACAATTTCATTTTCACTAAATTTATTATTCATGTGCACAATTTCTATGTTAGGTTTAATGACCACAGGTATTTTGATATCATAATTCTCTTTCATTTTTTCTTCTAATTCCTTTTTGATCTTTTCACGATCTTCGATGGTTTCCGTTTCTATTAAAATCATCCCATTACTTTTGTTTTCAATATTCTTTATTTTCAAATTTTTTGGATCTACCTTTGTATTTAAATCACTTTTTGTTTTTTCAGTTTTCTGCTTATTCTTCGGTTTTATTATTAAAGGTAACTCTTTCTTCATTTTTAAATTTACACTTGCTTTAGTATTTTTAATTACATCAGCAAATGACACTGTTTGACCCATATTTGAATTTATATTATTTGTAACATTCATTTTTTTGCAGACCTCATCATTTTTTTTAATTGCACTAACAAATGATTCATTCACTTTTTCTGTTTCAATTTTGAAGACTTCAGTAAATTTTTGCATTTTCTCTATTTCTTTTTGTTGACTGGCTTTAATTTCTTCCAATCTCTTCATGTAATTAGTTTCAATAGCCTTAAGTAATTCAACGACTTAATTTTAATTTTTTTTTATTGCACGTTCAAATTCTTCCTTATATTCCTTAAGGTACTCATTATTTTTTGAAACTGCACTGTCCATGTTTTGTAAGACCAAGTCAACATTTTGTATATATTGAATACAGTCGTCACAAATAAACTTAATATTCCTGTTGGTGTATAGTAAGTTCACCGTAGACTGATCCATTCCTGAACATTTTAACGCCTCATGATAGAATTTTTTGCACACACCTGCACATTCTACACCCGTTTCTCCTTTAATTTTTAGTTTGCACTTTTGGCACGAAGCCATTTCGCGTAATTAATATATATAATAATTATTTTTTGCGTAATTGCTGATTATGCTTTTTTCTGTTTATCTTTTATTAATTAAAATAATTATAATCGATAAAGAAAAAATTAAACACATCCGCACCGTACTGTAGTAAATTACTTAGTTTGGTCACTTACCCTGTTTTATAGATACCTAGTGGGGACGAACACCTGTTCTAAGGAAATAAAACAATTAATGCCTCCACTCAAAGTTTTCCAACGTGAAACAAGGAGTGCAACAGATGCTCATCCCTACTGCGTCGAATTGTTAATATGGCGAAACACGGCCTATGGAAATTCGTTTGTTTTGCGCATGTCGAGATTATGGAATCACATTCCGTCCAATGTGTTTCCTAAAGTTGGTAATTCGTATGTGTACGACTTAAATAAATTTAAGAAGAATATTAACATCTTTCTCCTGAATATTCCTCCAAATTATTCCCATCCACCATAATCCAAAATTCCCAAATATCCTCCGACAATCCCAAAATCCTTTCATATCCCATCCCTGTAACCAAACTGTACATTTGTATCACAGGTTCTTTCCTAAAGTTTGGTTCAAAAAGGGTGTGGTTTTGGTGCGTTAAAATCGCACACTACCCAACGAAATACCGCACAATTTCAATGGGTGGCTTTCGAGCGTTCCATTCCCTCGTAAAAAAAAAAAAAAAAAAAAAAATCTCTTGTTTAAAGTTGAACCAACTTGTTGATTTATTAACAATTGTTGGCTTATTTTGTTTCTTAACAATTTTTTCATGCAGGTTTAGTACGACAGCCGAATGGTCTGAGTCTAAATCCTCATTATTTTCTAGGCTAATAAAATTTGGAGATACTTTTTTTTTTATGAAGAAATCCAGTAGATCAGGAGTTTTATTTGTATCAGTAGGCCAATAAGTTAGTTCGCCTGTAGAATTAAATTGCAACCCAACTCTCTAATAGTTTTCCTTAGCTCTCTTCCTCTTGTTGAGGTTAGTCTTGAACCCTAATCGATATGTTTGGCATTGTAGTCACCTCCTAGGATGAACCTATCCCCAAGTCGGTTCAAGAGGTCTTTAAGGATCATATTCCTTAAATTGTAATTAGGAGGGCAATATAAAGCCCCAATGTTTAAATCCCGTTTAAGGGACTTAACACGTATTACTGAAAGTTGAAATTTATCAGTTTCTATTTTACACTCTTCGTGATGTAGTAAAGAGTTTTTCACCAAAATTGCACTTCCTCCTCGCGGTTTATTACTAGGGTGTGTCGCATTATAACATTTGAAACCTATTATTTTTAGTTTTGACTGTCTTGTCATATGAGTTTCTGATAGGAGACACACATCAATGTTTTTAGTTTTTAGAAATAGCTCTAATGCTAGTTTTTTATTTAGTACGCCGTTTGCGTTCCATGTAGCAATACTAATTTTATTTTGGGTCATTATTTAGAAATTTTCTCGGAGTACCACTATAGCTTTTGCTAGAATTGTTTTCTAAATTAGTTATTCTTTTAGAGATATTGTTCATTGAATTTAACAAGTTTTGCATCATTTGCATTAAAATGTTATTATCAGCTTTAGTGTTAGGTTTATGAATGCTATTTGTACTATGAGTTATATTCCTAACGTTAGTGCGTTTTATTATTTTTTCAGCTGATTTTTCTAATGCTACATTGTTCTGTTTTGTTGCACTAATAGGTTCTTTTGCTCTATTTTGTGATACTTGGGCATACGATAAACCGTCAATGACCCTGCTAGGATTTAAGCTTCTAGATTTAGGGTTAGGTGAATTCGAAGCACCTTCTTTGTTATGTTTTGGATTACTTTTTTTCTTTCTCTTTTGTAATTCTTTTGCAACTACGCACCCCCTATAGTTTGCAGGGTGTGCCTCAAGGCAGTTAGCACACTTCGGCGTAACCTTTTTGTCTTTGTCACAATTCGTTGATAGATGAGACCCTGCACATTTTACACATTTAGCTAGACGCTGGCAAAATTTTTGTGTGTGAACATATCTTTGACTTTTTTTACACTGAGGAATCAGATTTGTTTTTTTCAGAGCTTCAATTTTCACTCTCATATGCTGAGTAAACTCTATTTTATAAATCTTATCAACGTCCTCAGTATTTTCAAATGTTAACATAAAAAGAGGTAGTTTAACTATAGTTTCTTCCTCATTCTTTTTAATTTTTTTTCTTTTGTTTACAACTTCAAAGATTTTAAAACCCTTACATTTAAGCTCTTGCTTTATATCTTCAGGATCGCATGAAGGATGCAAGTTCCTAGCCATAACTTTAATTAGCCTGGTCAACTTGTTTTCATAAGTATGCCATTCTAAGTTAGCTTTATTTATAATCTTTGTTAGTTCTCTGTATTCCCCTTCTTTTTCAACATTAATCTTCAGTTGATGGTTATTCATCATATATATTTTATAGTTAATTTGTACATCTTTCAGTATTTTATTAACTTTGGGGTATTCTACAACATTACTTAAGATAACCGGAGGAGGTTTGTTTTTTCTTGTAATGATGGGTTTATCAATTGAAATTTTTGGTTTAATCACCTTTAATTTTTCTACACTATTTTCTTTGTGTATTTCTGGTGAGTGCTCCGCTTTTCTTTTTTTCCCTGTACGTTTTACAATCCACTCGGTTTCCCGAGTTAGTTCTTCTTCATCTGTACAGTATTCTACTGCACTTTTAGTTAATTGCTTTTTCTTTAGCATTTTATTTTCTCATTAAGTCGCTACACATCTTGTCTAGTTCACTTATTCTTAAATGAAACTGTTTCTCTACTGTAATACCCACGTCTAGGGGTTTATTCTGACCGTCATCGTTAGACATAATTTTTATTAATTTCGAACCAGTAATATTTCTAAAAACATTAGACCGGGATTCCCGCTTTGTCACTGGTTTTATTTTCAACTGCAGGTGGTGATCTTCCCACTAAACCGCCATTTTTAAAAGGGTCGGTTTCGTTGAACGTAGATACATTTTTAACCACTAACGACTTAAATAATCCCTTTGTGGAATTAGCCAAGCCCTCGCCGGCAGCCGTGGTCTCTGCCGACATTTTGGTAGATATCCCTACCATATTTTTATCTTTATTTATGTTCATTATTTTATATTATTATATTTTGTATTTTATACCTACTACCAGGTATTTTAATTGCCGCCCCTTTGGGGAACCGACGCAGATCAGAGAGCCGTCCATTCTGGATCAGTCGCTTCTGGATTTTCGTTGGATTTTAGAGGACTCGTACCCCAAGCATTCCTTACTGCGGATGTTTTTAAGCCCCAATCCGCCGGGAACATAAATTAACCATTTAAAATTTGAATTATTAAATTTATTATGCTTTAATTAGCTTTTTATCACAAAATCTAATAATTCAAATTTTTTCACTTTTGTAATTGAATTGGAATAAATATATTTTCATTTATTTCAAGTTTTTTTGGGTTTCAATATTTTTAAATAAATAAAATAGTAAGAATTCGTAATATTTTTTAATAAATAGTGTAATTAGAAAATGTTTTTAGTATAATACAGTTCATTTGGTTAGCTATGTTAAAATGACTTATGGATATCTCATTAAATTTGAACCAAATAGATGTAGGGAATTTCTAAGTCAGTTGCACCGACTGACTGTTTCTTTACTTGTTTTATTTTAATGTTTTACATCTACGATTTTTTTGTCTTTGTTGTTTTTTTTTCTTATAAGCTTTAAATAAGTAAATATGTACTTGCATTTTATTCTAGATTTTTTATTTTCGGTTGAAGTATGATGCCTTATTTGTCCCAGATGTTTTATTTTTTTTTTTTCTTTCTGTTTTAGTGTTTTAAAGTTGAAAATTAAATTAGAGCTGACCTTGTGTTTAGACTTTAGATGCAATGCACTGAACTTGACCTTGGAATTTTGCTAGATACAGATGTTTCGTTTTATGATGATCAGTCTCAAATCCCAATGTATAATAATTTTTTTTCATTAATTTAAACTGTATTAATTTTAGTTTTTTTTTAGTTTCACAGTATTAAATTTAAACTGCATTTATTTTAGTTTTTGTTTTAATTTCACAGTATTAATTTAAACTGTAATAATATTAGTTTTTGTTTTAATTTCACAGTATTAATTATTACATAAATTAAATCAAATTAAGTTAAATTGAATAAAATTGATAAAATTTTATTATATCGTCGTATGAGTATTAATTTTTTTACAATTTTTGTATTTGAAAAGAAAAATTACTTTTAATTTTTCTGCCAATTTTTCTTATATCAAATGGGACATCTTTTTAATTCCGAAAACCAGATTAGTATTGAATACTTTGTTTAACAATTTTATTTTCAAATATTTGATAAAATTTTTCTGGCTTAACATATAATTAAAGCCTTGTTTTAATTTAAAAAATATTATAATTTTGAATATACCTACTTATAAATTTAATTTCAAACCGACTTTGTTTTAAACCTTGGATTATAAGTTAAATTTTTTATTAAATTAAATTTTTAAGACTTTATTTAAAACTAAATTAAACATAGAAGTAAACATATAGTTTAAAATAAGTTTAGGAAAATAAATTTAATAAATTTGCATTAACAAAAACAGCTAAACCATGTGGACCATCCGCAATAGTTGGCTTCCATATAGTTGAGTTTGTTTTTATAATTGTTGGAACCAGTACAGAACATAACAGAATAAAGTAAAAGTAATTTCTGGATTTGAATTTTAATTTTCGTTATGCAATTCAAGTAAAATTTGTTTACTTCCTTTACCCTTTATCAAAGTTTTGTATATAGAATGTATTTTAATTTAGAAACTTTCCCATTTTTAGTACTAAATTGCAATTTTTTTAGATCCTTATGCAGTTGTGTTTTTTCAAATTGTACCGGCTTTTTACTAGACCCGATAACTGATATTTTTTATTCAAAGTATAATATTTTTGAACTAAAATACCTCTTACTTTTGAATCTGCAATATATAAATCCTAAAAAAAGGGAAAAGATTAATATTAAAACCATTTAGAGATTTTTAGCAAAAAAAAAAAACAAACCTTATTTTATTTTTCAATTCTATCCTGATGTTATTTTCTGGTGATCTGTTTGAGTTAGAAAATAATTTTAATTGAGCCAATTTTCACAAATTATTTGTGTTAATCGGTTTCGGTCAGTTTTGTTTAAAACTTTTTTCCGTAACAAATATTTTCCAATTAATGATTTTTCTAAGATTTGTTTTAGGTCCTAAAATTATTTAAAACGTATAAGAAAATGGACCAAATTATTTATAAATAATTACAAAATTATTTGAAGTTAAACTTCAACTCTTGAAGGACCATCATGCACAATTTCATTTGTTATTTCTTCACCGGATTAAGGAGTATCTAGCCAGGGTTTTATGGAACTAATGGACAATATTTCGGCTAGTGGAGTCGTGTTGCCCTAAAAATGGAATAATAAATTAAAATTACTTATCTAATATATAAAGAAGAAAATTTTTTTGTCTGTTTGTCCAGGATTCACGTGAAAACCACTGGTCCGATTTTCACCAAATTTCAGAGGAATAATTCTGAAAGCCCGGGGAGTGACATAGACTATGTCACATTTTTATAAGTCAACAGGTTGCGGCTCGAATTTACCAAGTTTGCGGGCTCTAAAAAATTTTGTGTTTCCGATTTGTGTTCAATTTTACAGGTTAGTTTTGTAGTCGAAAAGAGAGGCTGACAAATTTTTTTTTTTAATTCGGTTAACTCGTTATGGCACGAGGGCGCAACGAAGCTTTTTCAATATTTTAGATGTCGAGCCGAAACAATTTGACCGATTGACTTGATTTTTGTACAAATGTTGCATAAAATTGGTTGGAATATATCAACCCATTTCGACCCAGCTTCCAAAAATTTTTAGTTAAGTTCGATTAATCTGTTTTCCACGACGACGCCATGAAGTTTCTATAAATTTTATGTGCCTAAACGATTAAATGAATTTTATTGAAAATTTTGTACCACCATTTTAATTATAAAAGCTCACTGGGTTAATTTAGTTTAGACCCGTTTACGCGGTTTGCACAAAGATTCAATGAAATTTTCAAATTTTTGGTATTAACGCGAGTTAACTTTTATTCCAAAAGCAAACTTAATGAATATTACTAATTTTTGCTCTCCTCAAATAGTGCGAAACCTAAATGCGATAATATTAATAATAATAAAAATTAAAATAAAGCTAATAAAGAATCCGAATAACAATATCCTTAAATTTAAATAACATAACATTTTCCTTCTCATAACATTTTTTCGTAAGTTTTTGTTTTTTATTTACTTTGCAGTTGTTGATCTTTAAAAATATATTTCAGAGTAAAATTGCAGTTTTTTTTCTAATATAATTTAAAAATCATAAAATTCAATTTCGTATATATTATGCTTAAATACATAGTATTTTAAAAAATATTTTTCCAAAAAAGAGCCTAAATTTCTCTCATAAATTCTTAAAAAAACGAGGAAGAGCGTAGTAGAACTTTCAGCTAAGTACAAAACGAAATATAAGTTACAAAGCAGATTTTTAAACCTTTTCTAAACAATCGACTATATTTTATTCAATTGTTGGCAATTCCAGTAAACTACTAATAACATAGTATAATGACATAATGGCAAATTCAGTATACCCTTTTGACCTATAGTCAAACGGATATAATAATACTTATACAGGGTGTTCCCGACTCGATGGTCTTCCTTCAAATGGGTGATCGGGCATATCGAGCAGAACAAAAAATTGTATGAAAGGGGGGGGGGGTTATTTTCATTAGTTTAGAAGTTATGGGGCCTTAACTATTTTTCAATCATAATTTAGTTTTATTTCGATATAATTGGAACTAAATAAGATAAAAAAAAGTAAGTATAGCATTTAAATGCTTATTAATGCAGATTTCTAAATTACTATCAAACATTACTCTAAAGTTTCTCAGTCTGAGGTTATAAGGGCTTAAAGTCCAATATTTTTAACAAAATATCAATTAAATCCCTTTTATCAAGAAAATAACGGTATTAACATAACAGTTTTTTTACTTCAAAATATTACCCTTCTCTTTCCCTGCATTTTGAGTATACTAGCACTTTTATAGATCAAAAATTTTGAAAGTTATAAAGTAAAGACTTTTTTGTGATACCTGAAATTTATTTCATAAATTTAACAAAATTTGAATTTTTTTTTTTTTGTATGATAAAAATTACAATTAATCATTTATAATATTTTGTTTATTTAAAAACAAAACTGGTTTTCCATTTACATAAAACACTTGAAATTTAAAAATATGATAATAACGTATGATAACAAAATAATCAAAGTGCACTTTTGATATAAAGATAAAATAGTAACAAAAATTTTATTCTTAATAATTCATATAAAAAAAAATTCAAATTTAGTTAAATTTCAGGTATCACAAAAAAGTTTTTACTTTATAACTTTCAAAGTTTTTGAGCTATAAAAGTGCTAGTATACTCAAAATGCAGGGAAGGAGAAGGGTAATATTTTGAAGTAAAAAAACTGTTATGTTAATACCGTTATTTTCTTGATAAAAGGGGTTAAATTGATATTTTGTTAAAAATATTAGACTTTAAGCCCTTATAACCTCAGACTGAGACTCTTTAGAGTAATGTTTGATAGTAATTTAGAAATCTGCATTAATAAGCATTTAAATCCTATACTTACTTTTTTTTATCTTATTTGGTTCTAATTTTATCAAAATAAAACTAAATTATGGTTGAAAAATAGTTAAGGCCCCATAACTTCTAAACTAATGAAAATAGACCCCCCCTTTCATACAATTTTTTGTTCTGCTCGATATGCCCGATCACCCATTTGAAGGAAGACCACCGAGTCGGGAACACCCTGTATACTTATACGGTGTACGTTGCCCCGCCTCTCAATGGAGTTTTAATTTAAGTTGATGTTATTGAAAAAGTTAACACAAAAATTGCACATAGTGTACATAATTTTAAAATGTAATTAAGCAATTTTTTTTAAATTATTTTTAGGATTATTCTAGCAATTTTTCAACAAATTTATCAAATTTCACTTGAAACTTTTCAAAATTATTAAAAGATGATAAAAATAGATATTTTAATTCAGTTAACATTATTCGCCGGAAACCCACCATCCTCAACTCTATCGTCACGGAGCATCAAATTGTTAAGAAGCACCACGTATAGAAAAATTAGAGACAAAGGTTAAAAATGTTTTGCTAGAAATTTGTGTTGAAAAAAGATGACTGTGTTTATTGAATGTAATGCAACATCTGTTCATTGGTTCATTTTTTCCATATTCAGTTCTATGAGTATTTTCAACTAAATATTTAGTGCTTCTAGTATTTCTGCCCCCCTTATTTATTTTAAAATTATCTGCTAAAACTGAACGTCAATGTTTTTTGTTAAGACGTCAAAAGTAAAGCAAGAAGAAAAAATTTGCCTGCGTGAGAATAAAGTTAAGATATTTAATGAATTAAGTCTTACGAGATAGCTAGGCAGAATTGAATAATCTCTAGGATTATATTGATTTCTCAAAGCTAATAAAAGAAATTGCATTTGCACGGATTCTATTATATCAGAATGTATTTGAAATGCGGGATCCCACACAATGTTACCATATTCAAGAATAGATCGTACTAAGGAATAATAAGAGCTTTAGTTACAGCGATGTTGCTGAATTCTTTAGCTCTTCTTTTAATGAACCCGAGCATTTTGTTTGCCCTAGAAATTGTATACTCATAGTGAAGATGGGAGTTCAGTTTATCATCCAACAGAATCCCTAAATCAGTAATATTTTTAACTCTTTCAAGGTTTACTTTATTAATATTATAACCGAAAGTAATGGTAAATCTCTTACGTGTAAAACTTATAACCTCGCATTTTCCAATGTTTAGTTTTAACTTATTAGAGAAGCACCATTCTTGCAGACTATTGAGATTTGTCTGAAGTAGTGCAACATCGGAACTCTTTTTAATTACATGGTAAATCTTGAGATCATTAGCAAATGCAACATGTGAAACACCGAAAAGTTTAATAGAAAGATCGGAAATGAATATATTAAGCATGAGTGGACCTAAGTGGTTACCTTGCGGTACTCCTGATGTAACATTGATTGAGTTCGAGAAAAATCCTTGAAATTTGATATTTTGCGTTCTATTTGTAATATAGGAGAATATCAAATAAAGAAAATAGCTGTGGAATGACATTTTATGAATCCATATTGTTGTTAGTTTATTTTTGTATTTATGATGGGTGTAATTTTGTCTACAATAATTTTTTCGAACAACTTTGGAATAGTTGATAGAATAGCTATACCACGGTAATTTTCGACGTATAATTTATCACCCTTTTTGCAGATAGGGGTTAGAAGATTTCCAGAAAGGAGAAAAAATATCTGAGGAAAGAGATTTATTAAACATAAAATGAAGTGGATAAGTGAGATAACTGACACAGTTTTATAAAAAAGTCGGAGAAATCAGACAAGGTCCTATACCTTTTTTGGTATCAATTTTATTGCTTCAAATATTTCAACTTCCGAAAGGTATAAATCCGTAATAATAGGATTTGAATTATTAATTAAGTTAGAGAAATCAAAATCAATTAGAGAGTCGTGTGGACGATAAACTTTTTGAAAAGATTTAGCAAAGAAATTGCAGATAGTTTTAGGACAATTAAAAAACGTATTGTCTTTTGACATTAAGCTTGGATAACCGTAAGTTTTACGTTTTGTGTTAACGAAGTCAAAAAACTTTTTAGGATCTGTAATTCTGTAAAAAAAATTTGTTGCCTACGTTAGTGAGATATCCATCATAAGCCAGGTTAGATTTTTGTTTAAATTCAATAGCAAGATCCTTGTACTTGTTTAATAAGTCAATATTAGGCTCTTTTGAATTTTTAATTATTTTGTATAGTTTATTGCGTTGGTTACGCAATGTCCTAAGTTCACTGTTCAGCCAAGGTTCGGTTGTCTTGTCCTTTTTGCGAATTTTAGGAACAAAGGAGTTAATTATCTCAAATAGCTTTAAATAGAATTGAGAGATAATCAAGTCAATATCCTGTTCGTTTAACATGTCGACCCAACTTATGACTAAGAAAGCGTTATTAATGCTTTGATAATCAGCATTAAGAAAGTCATATACAAAAATATTATTGTAAGATTTGGTAAAAAGTGGTATAGTAATAATTATTCGGAAAGCTGATAATTTTGTGTAAATCATTACCATAAAATACATTAATGAGATCGAAATCTATTTCGTCCGGAAAGTTGAGTGGTAGCAACAAATTATCAGATTCGTCAACAATAAAAGATAAAGAAGGACGGTGAAAGTCCCCTAAAATTATAATTGAACGAGGAAGAGTGTAGTAGAATAGACTGTGTCAACTCTGGGATACCCGTATGACCGTAACATATACATTATATCATCCGGTTAATTACTTTTGGCAAAATTTCAAACATTGAGCTTTATTAGGTGTAGAGTAATGCTCATATAAAAGAAGGAGTTGTATGGCAGCTACTCGAACCCTTTGCAGTAGACCAACCAAATTTTGCAGTAACTTTGGCGATTACACTAAACTATTTTTGGCAAAATTTAAGACACCCAGCTTCATTTGGTGTAGTGTAATCCTCATAATAAAAGAAGGAGTTGTATGGCAGCTACTCGAACCCTCAGCAGTAGACCAACTAAATTTTGCAGTAACTTTGGCCATTACACTAAACTATTTTTTGCAAAATTTCAGACACCCAGCTTCATCAGGTGTAGTGTAAAGCTTTTATAAAAGAAGGAGTTGTATGGCAGCTACTCGAACCCTCTGCAGTAGACCAACCAAATTTTGCAGTAACCTTGGCCATAAAACTAAACTACTTTTGGCAAAATTTTAGACACGCAGCTTCTATAGGTATAGAGTAATGCTCATATAAAATTAGAAGTTGTATGGCAGGTACTCGAAACCGTGGACCAAAATGGCTGAATTTAAAACTCGATTCCGTTTTTTGCATAAAAACGAATTTGTGAAAATTTCATAATCCTAGCTCCTTTACTTTTTGAGTTATCGTGATGACGGACGGACGGACGGACGGACAGACGGACATACGGACAGACGGACAGACGGACAGACGGACAGACGGACAGACGGACAGACGGACAGACGGACAGACGGACAGACGGACAGACGGACGGACGGACATACATAGCTAAATCGATTTATTTTTCGATTCTGATCCGATCCATACACTTGAGTCTAAATCTACCCCCCCTCCTTTTCTGCGTCACAAAAGTAATGGCAAATTTATTATACCCTTTGACTAGTCAAAACACAACAACTAATAGTTCTAAATACAAAAACTTTACTAGAGAAGAAACTTTAAAGCCAGCATCTTTTAATATTATTTATAATGCTAATAATAATAATAAAAATAATAATAAGTAATAATAATAATGTTAACAATGATAATACTAATACTATTAATAATAATAATGACAATAATAATAATGTTAATAATAATTTTACTAAAACAAAAAATAATAATAATAATGTTAATAATGTTTCTAATACTAAAAATAATAATAATAATAACCTTAATGATAATTTTAACTCAAGTGTATGAATTGGATCAGAATCGAAATATGAAATCATTTTGAAAATTACTGTATTGAACTTGTTCATCCGTTTGAGTCCATAAATTACATTTGGTTGTATCTAAAAGTATCAAAAGGTCCATCCAAACTAGCATCTAGTTTGACACCCATATTAATAATTTCTTTTCTTAATAATTTTTTTTTGTTTATTAAGTAAAAGCACTTTAAATTTAGATCAATGTTAATTTAAACAAGTAAAGAAACAGTCAGTAGGTGCAACCGACTTAGAAATACCCTACACCTATTTGGTTCAAATTTAATGGGATATCTATAAGTCATTTTAAAACCATAAAAGCTGTTATTAATTTGATCGTAAGACATAGCTAACCAAATTAACTTTATAATACTAAAAACATTTTCTAATTACTTTTTCTATTCAAAAATATTACAAATTTTTACTAATTTATCTATTTAAAACTTGCATTAAATGAAAATAAATTTATTTTAATACAATTACAAAAGTGAAAAAATTTGAATTATTAAATTTTGTGATAAAAAGCTAACCAACGCATAATATTAAAATTTTTCTAAATTGCAATTATTTTAAATTGTTAGTTTATGTACCTATTAGAAAACCTTATAAACGCAAAATATGCAATAAATGTATTTTTAAAATATAATTACAAATTTAGAACTTTTCATATAATTCATTTAAATATAACAATAAATTTTACATAAGTGCTGCAAGTACCTTTGAATATAACTTAAGTATTGTACACACTGTTTTAATTATGTATCACCTATGGTAATAATTCAATAAAATATATGACATAATAAAAATTAAAAAAAAAATTATCAAAAATAAAGTTTCTATCTTCATGAATTTCGAAGATAAACTTTTTAATTTTGGGATTTCTTAGGAGCTACCTGAACCACCATTACAGTTACGTCTAAATTTCGGGGACATATAGGAAATAGGAATAATATTCTTTAGCTTCGAAATTGGCCTCAGACCGAGCAAAGGCTTCTAGAATCCGTACTCGGCCAGAACCAGTTCCCATGGTACTCTCATTACTAGTAACCTAGACTTTAAATTTCAACAAAATAGCGGCGTTATTTTATGAGTTATACTGCTTTTCAGATGTATGTTCGCTAGCCTTTGGATTTTTCAAAATTCCAAGTCAAACAAACAAATTTTCTCCTTTATATATTAGATTACCATTTGGACAAATATATAAAATTTATAAGTAATTAAATATTAATATAAATTAATCACATTTAAGTTTTCAAAAATTACTTTATTTCAATTAATTTTTGTCCATTACATGTAATTGTGATTGGATTTCTCCTTACAAATTACATTTAATTGTAATTGGGATATTACAATTACAAATTATAGGTAATTGTAATGGCAGTACTTCAATTACAAATTACATGTATTTGAAATTGAAAAACTATAATAACAAATTACATGTAATTGTAATTGTTTAAAATTCAATTACAATTACTTCTACATGTAATTTGGGGTGTAATTGTCTGGTCAAGGTTTATTAAATCAGGGTACAGTTAGAATTGAGGCAAGGTTATCAAAACCAATTCCGTCTACACTAACCGCTATTGTTTATGGAGAATATATATTTGTCTAAAATGAGGTGAAACAAACGCATTCAATTATAAGTGTTTTGTTGGATGTGTTCAATTATAAAAAAATAAAATATTAATGTTTTGTTAAATGTGTTTTATTTCAGAAAATAAAATGTCCAATAAGCAGGCCAAAAAATATTTTATTAATTTTTAATAAAAAAAAAAAAAAAAAATATTAACAAAAACTTTTTTATAAATTAAATTTATTAAAATCTTTATGAATTAATAAAGGTTGGCAAAGTGGCTTCGGGTGAGTTCGATGCACCATAATAGAAGCCATTTTTTTTAACTTAATAAGGTTTTTTAAAAAAAATTTATAATTTGCATTTGATAATGCAAAACTCAATTCAAAAATCGTAATACAATTTTACGTACATATAAATAGGTAAATTATTTAGCATGTTGAGTAGGTACATTATAGAATGATAGCAACAAAAAAGTATTTAGTTTTGAATCTAAACAAAGGTTGTAAAAGAATATAGCTATGCAAAGCAATATTTTATAGATGGAGAAATTGATCATCATTGAAATAAAATAAACCTATAAAAGTTTAAAATCTTTTATTTATTTATTTAATTTTAGCAAGTACGCATTTAAATATTAAAATTTAAAAAATTGAATTGAAATTAAAAAAAAATTTTACCAAGGGATTTGAAGTAAAAACCCCAACATTTTATCAAATTCAAAATATACAAAAGGCAGATTATATTACCTATTCATCTTCAAGTTTTTAAGATACAACCAGAAAGTTTGTGAGTCATTCGTTTTTTTTTTGTGTATCTTTTACTGGAGTTATACATATATAATCTGCCTTATACAAAAAGCAACGGTTCCGATTTAATTTAAGAATATGGTATTGATGCACAGTATATTTATATGTATATAATGTAATTAGAAATAGTTCTTAATTAGAAAAAGTTCTTCTTTCAATTGAGTTTCTGTTATTCTGTGACGGGCCAACCAATAGTCTATAAATACCACTTATAAAAATGAATTTAAATAATTGACTAAATTTCGCTGTCTTCTGCACTACTGGATGCAATGTTTTGTTGCGATGATAATAGTACCTTATTTGTATAAGTTATTTTTATAGTTGGTATCGAAGAACCTTGTAAAAAGTTTGTGAAAGAGCGCAACTATAAATTTCCTACGAGAGAATTTATAAATAATAATTTTGAAAATTATTCTTTTTGAACTGTGTATAACGATAAAATAAATAAAGAGCTCTGAAAAATACAAGAAAAATTTGATGTTATTATAACAACTAAACAAATTAAAAAAGAGTTTTTATCGAACTACATAAAAGAAGCAACCAAGGTATATGACTTGAGCCAATTTGATTAAAAAACACCTTGGAGATAAATAACGTGTAGAAATAAAAGCAAAAGATCCAGGATCACATTGGTTGGTTATTTATATTCCTGAAAATTGTTGTATCGAATATTTGGATTCTTTTGGTAGAAAACCTGATAAATTAGAAATTTTAAGTTACTTAAAAAATCATTGTGTAGTTTTTAATGAAAAACAATTACAAAGCAACTATTCAGATGTCTGTGGACAGTATTGTTGTGTTTATTCATGGTATAGATGTTAGGGTTATAGTATGAATACTTTTTTAAAAAAATTTCATATAGGAAATCATGTAGAAAATTACAAATTAATTATAAATATCTTTCAAAACTTTTTGGAAAATACAATTCGTTACACGCCTGTGTTTCAACACGTATAATTATTAAAACACTATAAATAAATGTTACAACAGATGCGTGTCTGAAATTTTGCCAAAAGTAGTTTAGTTTTATGGCCAAAGTTTCTGCAAAATTTGGTTGGTCTAGTTGTTGGTTTCGAGTAGCTGCCATATAACTTATTATTTTATATGAGCATTACTCTCCACCTAATTAAGCTGGGTGTATGAAATTTCGCTAAAAATAGTTTAAGTTTCTGCAAAATTTGGTTGGTCTACTGTAGAGGGTTCGAGTAGCTGCCATACAACTCCTTATTTTATATGAGCCTTACACTACACCTAAAGAAGCTTGGTTTTTTGAAATTTTGCAAAAATAGTTTCCGGTACCATAACTTTTAAAGACCTATATTAAGGTTTAAATCTAAGATTTTTAGGAGTAATATTAGTTATTTGTATGTCTTTATTGTTTAACTTAAATGTATTTTTTAGAAACTTACTGAGGTAACTAGGAGTTGTTGATGCAGTACAATGAATGCAAACCCATTTTGCATTCGTTTATAACCTTAGTTTATTTAAGCCTTTTTTTTGTACTAACTTCCTTGTTAAGCGGTAGTGTAAAACGAACTTTATTGGCTACTAAATTTGAAGCTGAAGTATTAGATAACTATGATGATGATGATGATGATGATGGTGATGGTGATGATGATGATGATAATGATGACATTGATGTTGAAGTAGACGATGAATTGTTTTTTTTGAAATTGAAAACTCGTTAGTTGAGAAAATTCATGGACATGAAAATGATGCAGATAAAGCAGGTATTGAGTCCAAAATAACAGAGGAATCGCATTGCACTATTCATCATGTAAAGAATTATTTTCTTTTACTGCTTTTGATTTCTCTAAGGATGTAATAGATTTTGAATCTATAACATCATGCGTCAATTTACTTGAATATTAAACCGTTTTTGAATTAATCGGGTTGAAAATGAAATCATTTTGAAAATTACTGTATTGAACTTGTTCATCCGTTTGAGTCCATACATTTTTTAAATTTTGACATAGATACAAACTAGAATCTAGTTTGACACCCATATTAATAATTTCTTTTCTTAGTATTTTTTTTTGTTTATTAAGTAATAGCACTTTAAATTTAGATCAATGTTAATTTAAACAAGTAAAGAAACAGTCAGTAGGTGCAACCGACTTAGAAATACCCTACACCTATTTGGTTCAAATTTAATGGGATATCTATAAGTTATTTTAAAACCATAAAAGCTGTTATTAATTTGATCGTAAGACATAGCTAACCAAATCATAATATTTAATCGGCTTATTTTTTCCCATACAAATATAAACATCTTTTTTCTGGGTAAACTGTTTGACCAATTTTAATGAAACAACAACCAAAAGAAAAGTTTTTTTTGTTTTCATAGGACAATGATATTTTTTTTTAAGAATATTGCGTTTTTCGGGTGAAAACCTATCTTTAATTTAACGTAATTTTGATTTAACGGTCACGCTGATAAAAGTTGAGGCTTATGACTCTAATATTATGCGCCGACTTTCTGTGTAAATGCAATCCATTTTCGGTTGTAACTCGCAGCTCAGTCAAAATATTTATTATAGACGCCGACTTATGTCTTTCTTTTTTTTGTTTAGTTCAAATGTTGAATGAACACGAAGATTGAAACTTTTTTAATTTTTTTTTTTGTTTTTGTTTTTTTTTTTATCTCTCTAAAATTCCAGTGAGAAAAAATGAGTTCTGTTCGAAATGAAAGCAATGCATTTGGTCTACACAGTAGTTTTCATTTATAACGAACTCGGTTGAATTTTAATTATAATAAACTTTACACTTTTTGATAAAGAATTCAATTTTACCTAAAAATGTAAGTTTTTTATTACATTGATATTTCTTTTATTGAAACTTATTATATCTAATTATGTTGCTTGGCGATTAATTAAGTCTTTTTTCGCATTAAAAATAAAAAAACGCATCAAAAATAAAAAAAAAATTTTGAATAGAAGAAAAAGCATTATGCATAGGCTTGAGGCTGACACATCAAATAAAATTCAAGCAAATGAGTTCGAAGTGTCCATTCTAGAATCAGCATGTTCTACAATGTTCAAGTCTTATACTCATTTTTCAAAATTCACAGCATTCTTTTAAACCGACATTCGTTTATTACGACGATTATTTTCCATCCCATCATGGTAGTTATAACCGAAAAGCACTGTATTTTGTTTTTGTTTGCAATTTATTATAATACAGTAATAAAAAAAAATTTTTTTTGTAAATCGTAAATTGTGGTTGCTTTTTGTTAAGTTTTTTGTACAATAAAAAACCGACTTCTGAAATATATATTACGTTTGAGAGTCATGATATTAAAATATATATATATTTGCAAAACATTTAAAAAAAAAAAAACAAATAATAATAGTTTGTAATTTAAATGATTTGTTACTTAGGGCCTAACCAACGCGTACGGTGTATAATTTCTGGAAATTTCTAGAAAATTTTGAAATAAATAGTTACATGAATTTACATGTGGATCAGCCAAAATCAACATGATGCCGTTTCTGTCAAAAAATTTTTAAATAATTAGTTATGTAAAAAAATTTACATGAAAGCATACGCGACGTACTGTACCTCGTTGTTTTAAAATTCTAATTGAATAAAAATATTGTAATTGTTTTTTCTTATGTTGCTACGATTAAATTTTAAAAATAAAATATTTTAAAATCACATTTTTTTTTTAAATAATTTGGTTTAAAACATACATATATTCAAATAAATTGAAAATACCTACAAGTACATATGTTTGCAAAACTAAAAAAATTCTTAATCTAAATAAAAGCATACAGCGTATAATTTCTGTCAAAAAATTGAGAAATAAATAGGTACATAAATTTACATTAGAGCAGCGAAAATACGCGTAACGCAATGTACTGTATCTCAGATTTTTAAAATTTACAAATATTGACAAAATGTATAAAAATATTATTATTGGTCTTTCTTATATTTCTAATATTATGTTTTAAAAAATAATATTTTTTTAAAATAATTTTTAGTAAAAAATATCTTATATTCAAAATACCTATAATATGAAATTAAAAATATTTTTTGTAGGTACTAAATTAAAACATTCAAATAAATATTTTTCGATAAATTAAATACTCTACGCGCGTATCGATTTAAGGATATTTAGACAGACGTATTGACGTACTGCCGTATAAAAATTGTACGTCGTGTGTTTTGATTTCATTCTAATAATTGAAAAGTTTATTTTACATTTTGAACATCGAATAATGTTTTATATAATAAAAAAAACTTTTTTTATTAAATAAAAATAGATATAAAACAAATTTTATATATCAAACAGCTTACATGAAGATTAAATTGGCGTAGTTTGTAAATGGAACCCTAATTTTTGTTTCAGAAGTACATAATATTGTCAGATTAATTGTCATATATATATTTGACATTTTAAAACTACCTGTCATTTGCTAAGTTAATTATATTTAATATATTTAAATAATCAAAAAAAGTGAAAAAAGTAAGGTTTATTGCTGATATAAATATAAAGAATATTTTTTAAAATGGAAGGTAACTTATGGAGGGTAAGCGCTTATTGGTTAACAAATAAAAATTTGATTTAACCATTGATTAAGAATTATAAGTATAATTATATAATTATAATATATATATATTATAATTATTATTATATAATAAAATATAATATAATTCTTAATCAATGATTTAACATAACCTTTTCAAATGAATTTTAATTAAAGCAATCTGCCGGAAATTATTTATCTATTCTATCATATACTCTTTTACAAGAGCTGGTGTTGCTGACAATAGTTGAGAGTAGAAAAGAGTTTACTTCACATAAAGGAATGAGAGCAATAATATTTTTTTTGTTTTAAGAAACTTATCATTTATATAAAAATATATTTTTGTCAATAAAAAAATTAGGAAATATTAAATAAATAAACTAGACAAAAAGGTATAAAGTAAACTAAAGAACTCAGAATTATTTTTCGCATGCTTTTCAGAACTTTAGATAGGCATGCATTTGTAGTAAAAATTTACCTATGTAGCTATTTAAAAGTGGAATAAGGGTAGGAAAAATGTATTTTTTGATTTATTGAAAAACTTTTTTTTTATGCTATAAATCTTAAGATTGAGATTTAAAAAAAAATTTCGGTCAACTTGACTATTTTTTTATGCTTCTGGCAGCTTAAATATAATATAATATTAAGTACTAAACTTATGAATTATGATATTTTAAATTTTGTTGTACATATTATTTTTTCATAGAGCTTTTCAATTAGGTTAGGATACAGAATACGTACTACAACATAGTTCAAATCGTACTAAAATGTTTAGAAAAAAGTACAGTTTGATATATGAAGGACAGCATTAACTCGAATTTTGGGCTCTTGACTTCAATAAATATATGTATATGTTTAGAAATATGTATAATCAAATTTTCAGAATATTATACATATATGTATTATTAGAATAATATTTATATGTATTTAGAATTTAAATTTAATTTAACTGTATCAATTTATCCTCTCTTTAAAACGGCTTAAGCTAAAGGAATAAAACTCAAAAATAGGTACTTAACAACGTTTTTATAATTGAGAAATATTATAAATTTTTTTTTTAAGCAAATTTCAAGCGCAAGAATTGATGACAACATTGTTGGCATAATATTTATTATTTATAGGAAAAAAAAAAATTTGTCGTGTAATATTAGTCTAATATAATTTACACAAAACGAATTTTATATGTTAAGCACAGGGCGATACTAGTTAACTTTATAATACTAAAACCATTTTCTAATTACTTTATCTATTCAAAAATATTACAAATTTTTACTAATTTATCTATTTAAAACTTGCATTAAATGAAAATAAATTTATTTTAATACAATTACAAAAGTGAAAAAATTTGAATTATTAAATTTTGTGTAAAAAGCTAATCAACGCATAATATTAAAATTTTTCTAAATTGCAATTATTTTAAATTGTTAGTTTATGTACCTATTAGAAAACTTTATAAACGCAAAATATGCAATAAATGTATTTTTAAAATATAATTACAAATTTAGAACTTTTCATATAATTCATTTAAATATAACAATAAATTTTACATAAGTGCTGCAAGTACCTTTGAATATAACTTAAGTATTGTACACACTGTTTTAATTATGTATCACCTATGGTAATAATTCAATAAAATATATGACATAATAAAAATTAAAAAAAAAATTATCAAAAATAAAGTTTCTATCTTCATGAATTTCGAAGATAAACTTTTTAATTTTGGGATTTCTTAGGAGCTACCTGAACCACCATTACAGTTACGTCTAAATTTCGGGGACATATAGGAAATAGGAATAATATTCTTTAGCTTCGAAATTGGCCTCAGACCGAGCAAAGGCTTCTAGAATCCGTACTCGGCCAGAACCAGTTCCCATGGTACTCTCATTACTAGTAACCTAGACTTTAAATTTCAACAAAATAGCGGCGTTATTTTATGAGTTATACTGCTTTTCAGATGTATGTTCGCTAGCCTTTGGATTTTTCAAAATTCCAAGTCAAACAAACAAATTTTCTCCTTTATATATTAGATTACCATTTGGACAAATATATAAAATTTATAAGTAATTAAATATTAATATAAATTAATCACATTTAAGTTTTCAAAAATTACTTTATTTCAATTAATTTTTGTCCATTACATGTAATTGTGATTGGATTTCTCCTTACAAATTACATTTAATTGTAATTGGGATATTACAATTACAAATTATAGGTAATTGTAATGGCAGTACTTCAATTACAAATTACATTTAATTGAAATTGAAAAACTATAATAACAAATTACATGTAATTGTAATTGTTTAAAATTCAATTACAATTACTTCTACATGTAATTTGGGGTGTAATTGTCTGGTCAAGGTTTATTAAATCAGGGTACAGTTAGAATTGAGGCAAGGTTATCAAAACCAATTCCGTCTACACTAACCGCTATTGTTTATGGAGAATATATATTTGTCTAAAATGAGGTGAAACAAACGCATTCAATTATAAGTGTTTTGTTGGATGTGTTCAATTATAAAAAAATAAAATATTAATGTTTTGTTGAACGTGTTTTATTTTAGAAAATAAAATGTCCAAAATTATCATAAGCAGGCCAAAAAATATTTTATTAATTTTTAATAAAAAAAAAAAAAAAAAAATATTAACAAAAACTTTTTTATAAATTTAATCTATTTAAAATTTTTATGAATTAATAAAGGTTGGCAAAGTGGCTTCGGGTGTACAATACCTGAGTTCAATGCACCATAATAGAAGACTTTTTTTTTTAACTTAATTAGGTTTTTTAAAAAAAATTTATAATTTATATTTGATAATGCAAAACTCAATTCAAAAATCGTAATACAATTTTACGTACATATAAATAGGTAAATTATTTAGCATGTTGAGTAGGTACATTATAGAATGATAGCAACAAAAAAATATTTCGTTTTGAATCTAAACAAAGGTTGTAAAACAATATAGCTATGCAAAGCAATATTTTATAGATGGAGAAATTGATCATCATTGAAATAAAATAAACCTATAAAAAATTTAAAATCTTTTATTTATTTATTTAATTTTAGCAAGTACGCATTTAAATATTAAAAATTAAAAAATTGAATTGAAATTAAAAAAAAATTTTACCAAGGGATTTGAAGTAAAAACCCCAACATTTTATCAAATTCAAAATATACAAAAGGTAGATTACATTACCTATTCATCTTATTTTTATTTTAAGATACAACAAGAAAATTTGTGAGTCATTTGTTGTTTTTTTTTGTGTATCTTTTACTGGAGTTATACATATATAATCTGCGTTATACAAAAAGCAACGGTTCCGATTTAAGAATATGGTATTGGTACACAGTATATTTATATGTATATAATGTAATTAGAATAGTTCTTAATTAGAAAAAGTTCTTCTTTCAATTGAGTTTCCGTTATTCTGTGACGGGCCAACTAATAGACTATAAATACCACTTATAAAAATGAATTTAAATAATTGACTAAATGTCGTTGTCTTCTGCACTACTGGATGCAATGTTTTGTTGCGTTGATAATAGTACCTTATTTGTATAAGTTATTTTTATAGTTGGTATCGAAGAACCTTGTAAAAAGTTTGTGAAAGAGCGCAACTATAAATTTCCTACGAGAGAATTTATAAATAATAATTTTGAAAATTATTCTTTTTGAACTGTGTATAACGATAAAATTAGAAGATAAAAAGAGATCTGACAAATACTAGAAAAATTTGATGTTATTATAACAACTAAAAAAATTAAAAAAGAGTTTTTATCGAACTACATAAAAGAAGCAACCAAGGTATATGACTGGAGCCAATTTGATTAAAAAACAACCTGGAGATAAATTGCGTGTAGAAATAAAGCAACACAGATAACACAAAAGATCCAGGATCACATTGGTTGGTTATTTATATTCCTAAAAATGGTTGTATCGAATATTTTGATTCTTTTGGTAGAAAACCTGATAAATTAGAAATTTTAAGTTACTTAAAAAATCATTGTGTAGTTTTTAATGAAAAACAATTACAAAGCAAATATTCAGATGTCTGTGGACAGTATTGCTGTGTTTATTCATGGTATAGATGTTAGGGTTATAGTATGAATACCTTTTTAAAAAAATTTCATATAGGAAATCATGTAGAAAATTACAAATTAATTATAAATATCTTTCAAAACTTTTTGGAAAATACAAGTCGTTACAAGCTTATGTTTCAACACGTATAATTATTAAAACACTATAAATAAATATTAGTAAAATTAAAGAAATGGTGGCATTAGGTTAGAGATATAATTTATTAGTAAGCAATACATATTTCCTCAATAAAGTTTTAAAAAATTTAAAGCAATTTTTACTTTTTTTAATTTCATTACACTTTCCTATTTTGGTTGAAACAAAAGCTTTATGATTCTCCAAACTTTTAAGACCTCGAAAAGATCGATTACAGTTTTCGCACAATGTATTATTTTTACTACCAGAACAGGCAGGCTCTTTTTGACAGCAAGGACAGCTTTTTGAGCATTTATTTGCATTTTTTTCATAGTATGGAATATCACATTCTTCACAGTAGTATTTTGCAACAAAAGCAGCGGTGAGAGAGCCATTGGTTCCTCATTAATATTATTTCCCTACGTCTTGTTCCATATTTGTAGAAAACTATTTTGTATTTTGTTAAATACTCCTGATATTTTTTTTCAATTCAGGAATATCACAACCATCTGGTGGTATAATTACCCCTGCCCTTTTTGTTAATTCTGTAGCTAGTGTGTTTTGAAGTTTTCCTGTATTCTTTGAGACACTCCGATAATGAACAACTTTGCCTATTGACACAATAATTGCGCGAGATAGGCATAAATTATCCTTGTTATTGATAGCAATAATTCCTTTTTAGCACATTTTCAAAAAATTTTGTAAAAATGTGCCTATATAGTTTTACTCTGTCCGTCCGTCTGTCTGTCCGTCTGTCTGTCCGTATGCTTACAAAAACTTTTACATCGTTTGAAATGGATAAAAGAACTTTTAACCACGAGTAGGTATTACAAAAAAAATTATTTCGTAGAAGAATTTTTTTCTATAGCCCCACCCGTTACGGAGCTGTAGCCCCCCAAAGTTGGGAAAAGCCCTATATTCAAATTGTTATAACAAGAGTACTATTAGGTGTATTTTCAATATGAAAACGGCAAAAGATAGCTGATTTTATAAACTTTATAAATTTAAAAAAAATGTTTAGGGTTGCCATACGGTACTAAAATTTACCATTATGCAAAACTCAATTTTTGCAAAATTTTTGGCTACACATATCTTTTATACGGGGCAAGCTATGGTCTTAAAATTTTGGGAGTAGTTAGATCCTCAGAAATAAGTAGAAGTCAATTAACAAATTTTTTTTGTCACGTCCCCTGTTTTGCAGCTATAAGAGCCCGAAAATTGAAATTTTGCTATTTTTAAACACCTGTAACTTGAATACCTGTCCAAATTTTTTTTTTGTGATTTACAAAATGGAAAGCTCTTTAAACATATTTCAACATGTGTCAAAGGTTTTTCTTAATTTTGAAGGATGTTTAAGCTACAGCCTCCGCAAATTTCAAAAAAGCCCTATATTTAAATTGGTATAATAAAAGTTCTGTTAGCTATATTTTCAATCTAAAAAAGGCAGAAGAGAGCTGCTTTCTTAGGCTTTACAAAACTAAATCACACAAATGTACAGAGTTACCATAAGGTACTAAAATTTACCATTATGCAAAACTCAATTTTTGCAAAATTTTTGGCCCCACATATCTTCTAAACGGTTCTAGCTGAGGTCTTGAAATTTTGGGAGAAGTTAGAACTTCAGAAATTAGTAGGAGTCGGTTAACAAAATTTTTTTGTCACGTCTCCTGTTTAGCAGCTATAAGGGCCCGAAAATTGAAATTTTGCAATTTTTAAACACCTGTAACTTGAATACCTGTTCAAATTTGTTTTTGTTAATATACAAAATTTTAAGGTCCAATATTATACTTCAACATATGTTAAAAGATTTTCTTAAATTTAAAAGCGGTTCTTTAAATTGAAGAAAGGTCTGTCAGTTTTAATCATTTTTGCTTATATAGTAAAATTCTAAATAAAATTCCAAATTTTGGTATAATTCACAATTTAATTCCTTGAACCTAAAAAAGTTGGGGGAAGGGGAATAGTGAGGATTAGATCCTTGAGAAATTGGGCAACCTTCCCCATAGAGGGGCTAGTAGGACATAAAAATTAAAAAAATTACGGTTTTTATAAGTAAGTAGTAACTTAGTCACCAACGTATATATTTCCTAAATTAAACGTTTACATTGAAGCTCCACCATTATATTCCGATAAAATACTCAGTATGAAACACTATATTATTTTGAAAATGTGCTTTTTTAAAAACCCTTGGTTTTTTTCATCACTTGTTTTTTCTTGCATTCCCCATTGTAGTTTGAAAATTTATTTATTCTTGCTCTTCCAGTTGGTAGTTTAACATATGTAATATCAAAACAAAATTTATCTTTGCTTAACCCTGCATATAAAAGAAATAATAATAAATAATATTCTTTAAAAAAAATCTTAAGTTGTATATAACTTCTGAATTACTCTGAAAAACTTTCAATATTATATCCCAAATATAGTTAAACTTTAAGTCGCTTGCAGTTTTAAAGTTGAGAAATGCTGGACGATCTTGAAAACTTTCACTACAAAACGTTATCCCAATCATATCCGTGGGACTTACTTCTCTAGTTAAATGTTTGATTATTTGTTCGATGGTGTCTTTAATCTAATCTATTGGATTTCTATTAACCGGTATTATCCTAATTAAAAAATTTATTTTGCGACCGTATATGTTAAACCGTTTAATGTACGCTAGATTTTCACATTCGATTAAAAATCGTTGCAGTTTTCAGAGACTGGATTAATAAATTATTTATGATAAATTTAAAATTATTTATGATATTTGATAACTTGCAGTGTACTATTTTAAAATATTTATCCATACTATATTTTTAAATGAAACTATATTTATTTTATTGTATTGAATTTGAAAGTTATTCTTTTTAAAAAAAAACACATAAATTTCCAACATTGTAGTCAAATTTTTTGAAAAAATTTTTTTGAAAATTTGATAAATCAAAGCAAAGTTAATAAATTAAAATTAAGGATAAAGCAAAGTTAATAAATCATAACTGTCTTTCTTTAATTAAAACAAATGCATTTTGTAAGATTGTAGTTTTTAAAAAAATATGTTTTGTAATAGATTTGATTTTACCTGTAAGAATTTGAAGGTAAATTTAGTATAAATACAGTGAAATTTTCTGCAATAGTTACAGTTCAGATGGCACAACAATTTCTAGATTTATATATGCCAAAAACGATGATGTCGGTGCATCTCCCCATCTCCCTGCAAAAAAAGGAAGACAAAAACGAAAGCGAGGAGCGACAGCTTCTTGAAGAAACAACAAAACAGCAACATCCACAACAACAACACCAACAGCAATAACTCCATCAACAACAACAACAACAGCAGCCAAAGAAACGCAGTTTCCACGACGCCTTTAATGAAAAGGCAAAAACAAGAAATAAACAGGTAAAGAAACAGTCAATCGGTGCAACCGACTTAGAAATGCCCTACATCTATTCGGTTCAAATTTAATCATACATCCATAAGTCATTTCAAAACCATAAAAGGTGCCATTAGTTTGATCGTAAGGCATAGCTAAACAAATCTAATATATGAAAGAGAAAATTTGTTTGTTTGTTTGTCCGGGATTCAGGTGAAAACCACTGGTCCAATTGTCACAAAATTTTAAAGGAATAATTCTGAGAGCCCGGGGGATACATAGGCTATGTAACAGTTTTTTTAAGTCAACAGGTTGCGGCTCCAGAGCCGTTTTAAGCTTTCAAAAAATTTTAAGTTTCCGATTTGTGTCCAATTTTACAGGTTGATTTTGCAGCCTAAAAGAGAGACTGCAAAATGTTTTAGTTCAGTTCGATTAACCCGTTTTCCACGACGACGCTATGAAGTTTTCTACAAATTTTATTTGCTTAAACGATTAAAAGAATTTTATTGAAAATTTTATACCAGCATTTTTATTATAAAAACCCACAGGGTTAATTTGGTTTTGACCTGTTTACGCATTTTGCACAAAAATTCAATGAAATTTTAAAATTTTTGGTATTAACGCAAGTTAACCTTTATTTCAAAAACTTACTTAGTAAGAATAAGTATTACTTACTATTACTAAATATATCTTTAAATTTGAATAACGTAACATTTTCCTTCTATACATTTTTTCGTAAGTCTTTGTTTTTTCTCTACTTTGCAGTTGTTTGTTTTTTAAAAATAGAGATCAGAGTAAAATTGCAGTTTAAATTTTACACTAAAATTATGCTTAAATACATAGTAATTTAAAACAGTTTTTTTGAAAAAAGAGCCTACATTTCTCTCATAATATCATAAAAGAACGAGGAAGAGCGTAGTAGATCTTTCAGGTAAGTACAAAATAAAATATAAGTTGAAAGGCAGATTTTAAATGTTTTATAAACCATCGACTATATTTTATTCAAACGTTGGCAATTCAAGAAAACTACTATTGACATAGTATAATGACATAATGGCAAATTTAGTTTACTCTTTTGACCTATAGTCATTTTAATTTAGTTAACATTATTCGCCGGAAACTTACCATCCTCAACTCTGTTATTTAATTTTAAAGATATTTTTATTGGATTCCTTATTAGCTTTATTTTTATTATTATTAATATTATCTCATTTAGCTTTTAACTATTTGAGACTATTTAAGGAAAAAAATTAGTCTTATTAATTAAGTGAGCTTTTGGAATAAAAGTTACCTTGCGTTCATACCAAAAATTTGAAAATTTCATTGAATCTTTGCTCGTTCGTTCTAAATTCGATCAAAAAGTTCTAAGTTCCGAACCCATTGTCCAATCCCCACCCTACAAAGTTCCCGTCGTAGTTTCATTACTAGTAATCAACAGCACAAATTTAATGAAGATAGCGTCATTAGTTGTTGAGTTATCGTGAATTTTTATATATGTTCGTTAGCCCTTGGACAGATTAAAAAGTGCAGATGCCGAAGCCATGGGCCGATTTCGCCCATATGCAATCCCCGCCGTGTTTGCAGTCCTAGTAAGCCACAGTTAAAATGTCATCAAGATAGCTCCATTATTTTTTGAGTTATCGTGCATACGGACGGACGGACGGGCATGGCTATATCGACACAGTAGGTCACGCTGATCACATATATATATATACTTTTCCATATCTAGCTCGCTTCCTTTAGGTGGTTACAAACACCACACCAAAGTTAATATACCCCTTTACCTATTCTATTGGTGTAGGGTATTAAAAACTTTTCTAAAGTTTAAAGATATGGAGCCCAACAGGTTCTATATTTTGAAAAAAAAATTAACACCCGTTTTGGAAAAAAATGGGCTTTCGAAACAAAAACATTTATTATTTTTATCCCTATTAAATATGAAGAAATATGTAATAAAAGTTAGAAATGGGCATTTAAGCTCATGAAATACTCGTATATACATATAAAGACAATGAGAGAATTGTATTCACTTTCTTCTAATTCCGAGAAGATTCCAATACATCCCTTTTTATACCCTACACCTATAGAATAGGTAAAGGGGTATATTAACTTTGGTATGGTGTTTGTAACCACCTAAAGGAAGAGAGCTAGATATAGAAAAGTATATATATTTGTGATCAGCGTGACCTCCTTAGTCGATATAGCCATTTCCGTACGTTCGTCCGTCCGTCCGTAGGCACGATAACTCAAAAAATAATGGAGCTATCTTCATAAAATTTGTGTTGTAGGGTACTAGTAATGAAACTACGGCGGCGATTGCGTACGGTCAGTAATGTACAATTGGTTCGGAACTTAGAACTTTTTGATCAAATTTAGGCCAAACGAGCATAATGTCGAAACCAATGAAGGTAGAATCTCCAAGTTTTGTATCAGGGTGTCTCTTTCTTTTTCCTTAGTGTCCTTGAAATTTTGGGACCAATTGGAGTAGTGGGTTGGGGACCAGCCACACAGTTCCGAAAACCTTAAAGCATATTTTCGAAATTAATAAAGATAGTAACTTCAAACAAATTTAGAAGTTTCAAATTTGGTACATGGGTGCTCTTTACTATTTCCTGCGCGTTCTACTAATTTTGGATCAATCAGAGTGGTGGTTCAGTACCCCTCTTAGACCGCCCAAGGTTTAAAAGCTTCATCGAAATTAATAAAAATATTAACTTAAAATTAAGGTAGAACGTTCCAATTGTGTACAAGGGTTAAATAGTATTGAAAGTATGACGGGGATTGCATATGGGAGAAATCGTACCATGGTTTCGGGTTCTGGAACCTTTAAAAGTTCAAAAGCTATCAATCAACCAATCAACCAATTTTTATTAATGAATGTCTATCTAAGCACTATAGTTTTTTATTCAGAAAGGCGCGAGATTTGAGAAGAGAGCATTTGATTAAATTTGCATGGGTTAAAAATGGAAAAGTAATTATCCGCAAAGACGCGGAAAGTAAAATAATTCAGGTTAAAAATATTGATATTTTAAATGATTTCAGTTAATAGTGACACTATCCCTTTCCTTTTTAATCCATTCAATCAATTTTATAATACGTTTAATGACATACACTTAAATTCAAACACATTAGAAATTCATTACCTAAATGCAAGAAGTTTAAAAAATAAAATTGATAATGTTGAAATCTTCTTAGCTTCTATTAATAGTCATATTGATGTTAGTTATATAACCGAAACCTGGATTAATTCTTCACAAATAAAGTTTTTCAATATACATAATTATTTATCCATATATTCTTGTCGTCCAAATAAAGATGGTGTTGGTTGTGGTGTATTTATCAGTAGTAAATTATCTCATTCTATTAATTATGAATACAGTAATGATAGTGATAGTTTTTTAAGTATTAATATCACTAAAAGCAACTTTAATTTCAATATAATAAATATTTATAGAGCACCAACTGAAATTACAAACAATTTTGATAATTTTTTGCTAGAATTTAATAAATGTATAGCTAAAACAAATCTAAATAATAACACTTATATAATTGGTGATTTTAACATTAATTTATTAATAAACACTAACAAAGTATATAAATATAAGAATTTTATGTCTTCGATTGGTTTCCATATTTGCAATGATAAAATAATTACTAGAAATATTAGTAATTCTTGTATTGATCATTTCTACACAAATAGGTTAGATAAAAAACTTAACCTACCACATGTTATTGTTGATCTTCTTGATCATAATGTCATACTGATTGAAGTTTCTAAGCATACTGATATACTTCATGACAATTCAAATGTTAACAGTAATGCTTCGAAAAGTAGAACAATACATTTGGAGAAATTAAATCGTCTGAGTTCATCTGAGCCTATATTATTAAATCAAAGCAAGAATTGTGAAAATACTTTGGCTGAATTTACCAAAAAAATTCAGAAATTAATTGATAAGTCATCTAGTTATAATATCAAAAAAATAAAAAACCGAAAGCTTAAACAGTGGATTGACAAAGAACTGATTGACACAATGAAGATAAAGCAGTTTTGGTTTTGTAAATGGAGGCTTGACAGAACAAACATTCATTTAGAAAAACAGTTCAAATACTATCGAAATAAGGTGACCAGTATGCGAAGGTTTAAAAAGAAAAGCTACTTTGAAAAAAAATTTATAGAAAGTGCAAATAATTCGTCCAAAACTTGGATTTGTATTAATAGCATTCTTTATAATGGAGCTAATAGAAAAGGAGATATAACGTTATTGCAAGGTTTGAAAAAGAGGCAACAATGAAAATTAGTGAACTAAATCAGCACTTTTCCACTATTGGTGAAATACTTGCTAAAAGTTGTGAGGAAAAAATATTTTCTACAAGAGCAATTACGAATGAGTCTTTTAAATTTGATTATACCAATAAGTATGAAATATCGAAGATAATCAAAAAAATGAACAATTCAAATTCACTTGACTCTTTAAATCTATCATTTAATATTCTTAAAGCATGTAATGATAGCATTAGTGATATTATTTCGTTAATAGTAAATAAGTCATTAATGGAAGGTATATTCCCAGATAGTCTTAAAATAGCAAGATTATTCCTATTTTCAAATCTGGCAATAAAATGAACTATAATAATTATAGACCGATTTGTCTTGCACCAGTATTATCAAAAATTATAGACAAAGTAGTTTTCATTCAGGTCAATTGCTATTTTGAACGTAACAAACTTTTGTCCAAAAATCAATATGGGTATAGATACAAATCTAACACGGAAGCAGCTGTTGGTGACATGGTTCATTCTGCACAGAATTTGAAAGACAAAAAGAAGTGCGTATCACTCTTGTTCATGGACTTATCAAAGGCATTTGATACGATTGAACCGCGAATTCTACTCAAAATTCTTCAATCTTGTGGAATTAAGGGATCGGCACATAAATGGTTTGAATCGTACTTTGTTAATCGAAAACTCTTTACTCAAATTGCTAACATTAAGAGTGAGGTAAACACTGTTCACTATGGTGTACCACAAGGTAGCATACTTGGACCGCTGCTATTTATATTATATATGGATATTCAGTCCATCCAGGAATTGACGCAGAAATATTTCTCTATGCAGATGATATTTGCTTTGTGTTCAGTGCTAATAATTACTCCGATTTACAGGACAAAATGAATTCAGAACTTGAAAAAGTATATCTTTGGATGATAACTAGAAAATTAAATATCAATATCTCAAAAACAAATTACTTAGTTATTAGTATGAATCCGCCGTCACTATATGTAAAGATATCACATCAAACACTTGACCAAGTAGATCAGTATAAATATCTTGGCATGATTATACATTATAATTTAAAATGGAACCTTCATATTGAAAATCTGTGTAGAAAATTATCAACAATTGCAAGTGTTTTCAGTAAAATTTCTTACTTAATGCCAAACAAAATCAAAAAAACAATATATTATGCATTATTTCATAGTCGCTTTAGTTAAGGAGTTACATTATGGGGGGCTTCTCCTAAAACAATTA
This sequence comes from Dolichopus griseipennis, assembly GCA_963082915.1. Classification (NCBI taxonomy): domain Eukaryota; kingdom Metazoa; phylum Arthropoda; class Insecta; order Diptera; family Dolichopodidae; genus Dolichopus; species Dolichopus griseipennis. The sequence goes on along the minus strand of OY720441.1, from coordinate 184,843,888 downwards.
TTGATAAAATTCAAGTTGTGCAAAACAGAGCATTGAAAAATTTATTTAAATTCAAATGGCGAGAATGCACAGAGTTTATACATAGAACATGTGATCTGTTCTTAATTAAAGATTTTGTCAATGTTAAGCTTTTACTTCTAATTCACAATATTAGTACTGTTAATTTACATTCAACTATCATGTTAACTAAGAGGAGTGAACATCATAAAGTGAATACTAGAAGTAAGGAATTAATGCATATTGAAAAGAAGAGAACATCTCAATTTGGTACCTCTACCACAATTTACCGTGGCATAAAATTATACAATTCGCTGGACGGGCATTTTAAACTCTATAGTAATTCTAAATTAAAAAAAGTATTAACAGAGAATTGTCTTAGTAAATATAGTAATGTAACGAAATTTTCTAATAATGCAGTCAATGTCATTTAATATATAATATTTTTTGTTCTATTTTTTCTCAAATTTTTGTTTGTTAGAATCAACAATAATGTTAAACACTAAACCGGTTTTTTTCATTTGATTTTTGAAGATTTGCAGTACTTAGTCGTATTTTTGTTTTTATTTCCAATTTCTCTTTAATTTTGATTTTATTATTTTCTTGCCGTTAATTTATTATTTAATTAAAAAATTATGTTCTTTGAATGTAAAAAATTATAATAATTAAATTTATTTTTAAGTAAAACAAAAAAAAAAAAAAAAAAATTTTTATAAATATGAAATGTAATAAATATAGCCCTATATTGAAAATAAGTTTCTCTTTGGGCATCTAAATAGTTGAAATAAATAAATAAAAAATAAATAAATAAATAAAAAACATATTTCTTAAAAGCAGTATAATCCAAAAAATAATGCCGCTATTTTTATAAAATTTACACTCTAGGTTACTAATAATGAAGTACCATGGGAATTGATTATGGTCGAGTTCGGACAATGAGTTTGGATTCTAGAAGCTTTTGATTGATCTGAGGCCAAACTAGTATAATTTCGAAGCCAAAGAGTATATTTCCTATTTCTTATGTGTCCCCGAAATTTAGACTTAATTATAAGCTTATCTTTGAAATTCAAGAAGATAGAAACTTTAAATTTGATACACGAGGGTTCTCTCATATTTCCGTTTTTATTTAACACTTTTATATTTTTGAAAGGCTAAGAATTCTACCATAAAAGATATTTTGTATAATATTTTATAAATTAAAAACAAAATATTTTTTTAATAAACGGTTAAACTCCTTTTTTTTAATGATAATCATATCATATATATTATTGAATTATTACCAAAGGTGATATATAATTAAGACATTGTGTACAATACCTAAGCTAAATTCAAAGGTGCATTGCATTTATGTAAAATTTATTTTTATATTTAAATGAATTATATGACAAGTTCTAAAATTGTAATTGTACTTTAGAAATATATTTATAGCATATTTTGCGTTTATAAACTTTTCTAATAGGAACATAAACTAACAATTTAAAATAATTGCAATATTGAAAAATTTGAATTATTAAATATATTACGATTGGATTAGGTTTTTATCACAAAATTTAATAATTCAAATTATTTTCACTTTTGTAATTGAATTGATGCCGAAACCATGCCCCGATTTCGACAATGTGTAGTCCCCGCCATACCTTTAATACTAGTTGATCTTTATTAACAATTCGGGATGCCTTTTACGCTTTCTACTACTTTTTGCATTAGCAGATTTACTACTTCCTGTAAATAAAAATTTTTATGATAGTTTTCATTTTGTTTCATTAAGAATAAAGAAAAAAGCAGGTATACTGGGTCGGTAAGAGTCATGTAGGTATACTGGGAGATTCGACCATGGGTTCGGAACCTAGAACTTTTTGATCGAATTTAGGCACAAGGGTGTTCTTTACTATTTCTTGTGTGTCCCCCTAATTTGAGATCAATTGGAGTGGTGGTTCAGTACCCCTCTAAGAGCCACCAAGGTTTAAAAGCTTATAATCGAAATTACTAAAAATAGTAACTTTTAATTAAGATACAATTGTGTACAAGGGTTCACTAGTATTTAAAATACAGCGCGGACTGTATATGGGCGAAATCGTACCATGGTTTCGGGTTCTGGAACCTTTGAAAAGTTCAAGGGCTAACAAACATATATCTTATTCAAAAGATTATGCCGCTATTTTGATGAAATTTAAACTGTAGGTTACTAGTAATGAAAGTATCATGAGAATTGGTTCTGGTCGAGTTTGGTAATTGAGTTCGGACTATAGAAGCTTTTGATTTATTTGAAAAATTTGAATTATTAAATATATAATGCTTTGATTAGCTTTTTATTACAAAATTTAGTATAATGACATAATGGCAAATTTAGTATACCCTTTTGACCTATAGTCATTTTAATTCAGTTAATACTATTCGCCGGACACACACCATCTTCAACTCTATCGTCAAGCAGCACCAAATTGTCAAGAACCACAACATATAGAAAATTTAGAGATAATCGTTCAAACTTTTTTGGAATCTGTTTTTTAAAGTTTTTGTTTCGCAATCGGTTAAAAAAATCTCGGCAAAACCTTTTTTTAAACATTCCCCTAATTCAAAGAAGTTTTACCTACTTTCGATAATTGGACGTAATTTACTTACAAATTTTTTTTTTGAACAATCGTCGGGTCGGCATGGATTAACAAATTTCAAGTCTGTTAATAGAGTGAACTCCATTCTAAAAGAGGAACACATATACAAAATTTGAATTCAAACTGTTAAATCATTTCTATATAGCAAAGCAACGAAAAAACCAAAAAAAAGCTGTTGGGCCACAATGGGTTAAAGGAACTCCATAAATATTTTTTGAGCCGTTCTTTTTAACCAAAGTAGTACTTCAAAAAATTTGCTGAAACTTGCTTTTTTACACGCTCCCGGGCAACGCCGGGTAAATCTGCTAGTGATATAGAAAAGATTTTTCCTCACCAATAGTAAATTAATATATATATATATATTTTTTTTTTTTTTTTGAAATAACAATATATAATTAAATTTTACCAATAATTTTTATTAGCTTTCAATAAAACTAAATTTTCAAAATTGAGGTCATTTAAATTTTGACAACGAGAATTTGAAACTATTCCCAGGAGATAAATGCTAAAAAAAATTTGATCGCTCAAATAGTTTTAGCATAGTCGGATACTTACTCAAGCATCTTAATGATGTATCACCACATTTTAAAAACGTTGATATTCATTTTCTAAATTTGATGTTATGTGTAAAGCTTTAGAAATATCGTTTTTTAAAATTATTAAAAGACCATTAATTCATTTATTCATAGGTTTTAAATTTATAATATAGAAAGAAATTTCATGCTATTATTTTCTCTATTAATGTTTCAATTTAAATTCTAAGAAATTGGTTACAAAATAAATATTTTGAATAAAAGGATTTTAATCTATAAAAATTTAATTTTTCAAATATGTACAAACCTTCTGAATTAATTTCACCGAAATGAAATATATCAATTATATTTTGATTTGAAGAACTTACATTATTATTATCAATTGAATTTAATTTATATCTGGTGCAATATTCAATAAATATGTCTTCCATATCTTTTCTTGTACCAGAAAGGTATGGTGTCATAACTTTAACCCAATTTAATTTATATAGGGATGCGACATTAAATTTAATATTTCGATCATTCTCCATCTTAAATATTTATTTCTGCTTCTTTCTTCAATGTATTTTAAACTTATGATCTGCTTTGATGCTAAATATATTTTCATTGAATTTATTATAAGTAAGAATCTCTTTCAATTATACGATTAACTGATAACAAAAATAAAATCATTGTGCAAGTATAACACAAAAGTATCATATTTCACATTTAATCCATACTCTTTGAAGGAATTATTTTCACCACGAATTTATATTTAATAATAAATATATAATATTTTTATAATTTGCGACGAATTAGGCCTATTAGTTTTTCTGCTTGTTCTAAACCTCAAAAAAAAAAAGAAATATACAGAGATTGGCATTGAAATTATAGAATACATTTAATTTGAAATTGAAAAAAACTATAATTAAAATTACAAGTAATTGTAACTGAAATCTTTGTAATTGTAATTTACCTAAGTCTGACCTTGTAACACTTCGTTTCCTGATGCATCTGGAGTTAAATCAAAAGCTAACATGAAAAATCCATTACTAAATATAGACTTTGTTACATTATCATTCTGGTAAATTCTAGTACCAGAAAATAGTGTACTATATGCTCTCGTGTAGCAACTATTTTCTTCATAAAAACTGGTTTCAATTGCTGAATTAGGTATTTAAACTCCATTTACGTTTAAAACAAATTGCGAAATATCAAAATGTTTAAAATTGTATGGGTTTTTTATCTTTTTTCAGAATAACCTATATTTTCTGTGATACAAAATGTTATTGAATTTGTTAAACGACCAATGAAAACAATATCAAGGAATACCGATGAACTATTCTGTGGAATAGTAAAACTTTTTACCTCTACACGTTTGTAATTGTACTTGGCATTAGTTTTTGCTAATACCCCATTGTATCCTAATAGTACACTTGAATTAATAGTTACATGTCTCATAATTAAATTAGCTTCTAAAATTTTCAGTTGAGATTCGTCAGAATCATCTGCAAAAAAGTTAAAGTCTGGTTTTTCAAGTGTTAAAAGAATTCAAATATCAACATATCATTGTTTATGAGAAGTGTAGGTTGATTAAACATGTCTAAATGTAGTTTTCCCATAAGTTCTTCTACATTGCTATATTGGTATAATTTTTGATGTTCTTTTGAACCATTATTATCATGTTTTCCTGTATTTGGTTTATCGAGATCTCATCCCGCACATTCCAAATGTGTAGTAGCGGCATCTGTACCATAATTCAATTATTATTCAATATAAGCGATATAATAATTTCCATCAGATGGAGATATATTCTTTCCATTTAGCTGTGCGTTACATTGTTTTATTATTGAATGTAAAAGATTATTGACTAAACTTGATTGTTGAATGAATTTTCATTCAGTGTTTTTACCATTATTCCATTTAGTTCCAAATTTTTTAAAAATTTGTACTTTCAATTTTAGATATGCAGAAGAAAGATCCTTTTTTGTATCCCCATGACCTAATTTTTTATTTTTTTTTTTTTATTTTTACGTAGGTTGGAATGGAATCTTGAAAAGACACAATGAGCCCCGTACCTAGCCATTGCGTGTGGGATTCTTACCCACTAAACCACACCCTTCCTCTATTGCGATCTAGTCCTATAGCGCTAATGAGCAATTTTTTTTTGCCGGCTTTATTTTAGTTTTAAATGTAGATTCCATCCAGCGATGTCTATCTAACTGTTTCTTTCTCTTATTATAGCTATTTATAGACTTTACTTATTATAGACTTTACTCTTTTGAGTCGTCTGGCTATATTTGTATTATCCAGAAGCTGGACTACCTCGACATTTACATGGTTTTGGAGTCTTTTTTCGTGACTGCTTGCAAAATTTTGGATTTCTTTGTCTAAAAATTCTATTTGCATATGTCTATGCAGGGCATAGTTTCTGATGAACCAGGGCGCGTTCACAATATTTCTTAGAACTTTACTGAAATAAAGTAAGAAATAAATATTAAGATTTCGCTTTGAAAAATAAATGGCAATTCTAATTTTATTTTTCTAAAGTTTTGTGTGGAGGGGTTATGATAACACTTTGATTTTAAAAAATTTCTGTTGTTGTTTATTGTTTCTAGATTGTGTATTTATTAAGCGTCGTGCAAATTTTTTGTTTACTTATTTTTGTTACAACAAACATAATAAAATATAATTTAATAATTATAAATTAAATCAATTTATATATTTTGGTTAATAACGTATAACATAAGTTATATAGCAATGAATATTAAGTTTTATTATGAATATTTTTGACTAATTTAATTTAAGAGTATATATATGTTAATTATAATATATGTAAAGAAATTGAACTGAAAAGAAAATGAAGTGAAATTTTTTTAATTTTTTTTATTTGTCATCTTTTTTCCTCTCCAAGATCTGGTCGGCTTAGTGTACCTGATCTATTGTTGCGTGTTTTTCTCTAAAGCCGAATTGGTTATCCGGAATTAGATTCTTCCTTTCAATAACCGGTTTTGGTCTTCTCAGATAAATTTTTTCAAATAGTTTTGACATTATAGGCAGCAATGAGATTGGTCTATAAGACGATATCTCATTTGGTGGTTTTCCTGCTTTGTGTATCATAATGACCACTTTGTGTATCATAATGACCACGGCCACTTTCCACAATTTCGGCCCATATTTCAGTCTGATTGCAGCATTTATAAGATTTGTTATTTTAACTATTGCCTTTTCTGGTAGCTGCTTCAGAATTTGTCCGGTTATTAAATCATATCCCGGAGCTTTTTTAGATTTAATGTTGTTTTTAATTTCTTTTTTCACTTGAGCTGAATTTGTTAATGCGATTTCCTCTTGCTCCTGAATTTGTTCTACATCTAGATCTTCGTCTTCTTCTCCAGTGTTTACTTGAAATATCTTTTCTAGGTGTTCCGCAAATAATTTGGCTTTTTCTATATTATCTCTCGCCCACTTTCCGTCCAATTTTCTAATTGGAGGAATTGCTGCAATAGGTTTTTTCAGATTTTTAGCTGCCTTCCAAAGAGAGTAATCAGTACTTCTATCATTTGTTGGTTTCTGCAAATATAAATTTATCGATTTGTTTTTCACTTCCTTAATCCTTCTTCTTAGTTGTTGGGTGAGATTATTCAGCCTAGTTTTATCTTGTGGAGCTCTAGTTTGGTGCCATTTTTTCCTTGCTTTGCGTTTTATTGCAATTAGTTCTAAGATTTCGGCTGGATATTTATTTTCTTTTACTCTTTGTTTAATTACTGGAGTATTTTCCCACACTGTAAGTTGTATATCTTTAATGTAGTTTTCCACCTCCGCATCCAATTTTTCTTTGTATTGCAACGGTACAGCTGGTTGTATTTTTTCTTCCAGACATACTTTAAAGCTTTTGCAGTCAGTGTATTTATTGGCGAGAATCGGAATGCTCTGCTTTTCAATAGCGTTTTCACTTACAGTTTGCAGAATTGGTGAGTGGTCAGAGTCCATTTCCTGCCTATCTTTTATGAAATTATTCCAAATGTTTTTAATTATGAAAAAATCTATTAAATCAGGTATTTTATTTGGATCTGTAGGCCTATATGTATTTCCTGTTGATATGATTTCACACCCAAATTCGCTTGTTTCTTGGAATAATTCCCTGCCTTTGGTTGTTGTTAGCCGTGATCCCCAGTGTGTATTTTTGGCATTAAAATCACCTCCTATAATAAACTTTTTTCCTAGTTTCTTAAAAAGATCTAAATAATGATGTTTCTTCAGAGAGTACTTAGGTGGACAATATATACTTGCTACTACAATAAAGTAGTTTTTAAATTTTACGTTTACGGCCATAGCTTGTATTTCTTCTGTTTCAAATTTGGCTTCTTCAAAATGTTGTGTACTTTGTTTTATAATAACTGCACTTCCTCCTCTAGCAGAGTTACCTGGATGTATGCTATGATAAACTTTATAACCATGAAAATTAATATGCGTTTGCTTGTTAAAGTGTTTTTCTGCTATAAGACAAACATCTATATTATTTATGTCAAGGACTGCTTGTAGCTCTTGTTGGTGTTGTAGCAGTCCATTGGCATTCCATGAAAGAATTTTTAGTTTATTCATCTTTTCAATTTTGAAGCAGGTTTTTGGTACTGCCCTCTAGTGCTCCTATTCTACAATTCGTATCGACCACAGAACTTTCTATTTTAGTTACTTTTTTTAGTATAAGCAGAATGGATTGTTTTAAATCATTTTCTTGTTCGCTATTATTATTAAGTTTTTTACCCGCAACAACTTGGGCATAAGTTTTACTGCTTCTATTTGTCTGGAAATCTTGCTTCACTTGCGACGTTTGCAGATGGTTTCTGATTTGCTTTTTAGCGTATTGTGGAATATTCCGTTGTTGTGAATTTGGGCTCATATTCTTAAATTTAATTTTTTGCATTTCTTTTGCGATTATGCAGCCTCTATAATTAGCTGGATGTTGATTTCCGCAATGAACACATTTTGGTGGTTCAGTTTTTATTAAACATTCCCTGGTATGGTGCCTACCTGCACATTTTACGCATCTTGGGGTTTTTCCACAATATTTTTGTGTGTGACCATATGCCTGGCATGATTTACACTGTACTACAAGCTTAATTTTTCTTAGGGGCTTGATATTCACAATACATTTTAAAATACTTTGAATCTCGTATGTTCTGCTAATATCTTTTTCCGCTTTGAAGGTTAACATAAACATGTTTAATGGTTCTTTATTCTTCCAGCTACGTTTATTTGCAGCTCCTATTATTTTATATTCTCTAATTTCAAGATCTTTAATTATTTCTTCTGTTTTACACGAGTGATGCAGGTTCTTCACCATAACTCGTATTGGCCTTTGCTGTTTGCTTTCGTATGAGTGCCAACTATATTTATACTCTGATAGCGCTTTTGTTAAAGTTCTGTTAGCATCTTCATCTAACAAATTGATTTTTATACAATTCTTTCCAATGAGTTTCAACTGTTTTTCTGTTATTACTTTTTCTACTCTCTCGCAGAATTCATTATAGTTATTAAATTCATCCACAATTATTGGCGGTGGAGATTGTTTTTTCTTAAGTTTTTCCGGATCGGTTATTTTTTTTGGCGAAATAACCTTTTTTGGAGAAGTTTCTTTACTTGGAGTGGTTTTATGGTCCATCTTTTTTGCGTTTGGAGGGGTAAGTGAGTCATTTAAGTTCCTTCTTTGTTTCTGTTTTACCCTTATCCACTCAGTCTCTTTCGCTAATTCTTCCTCATCTGTAGAGTATACTATTTTTTTACTGTTTTCTGACTTTGATAAATGTTGAACTTGTGAAACTTGTAGAACTTGTTGTTTCTGTATCTTTAAATTAGTAATTTCATTTTTAAGATGCTGTATTTGTTTTTCCATATTGCTTATCAACTGCTTTAGTTGTGTTGTTTCATCGACAGCCTTCTGCCATTTGTTATACAGTGCATGTTCATTTTGGAGTTCTCTAATTGATGGTGATCTGTTAATTTTTCATCTCTTCTTAAATGGGTCCGCTATATTGTTTTTTGAATTTTGGGCCACTGGCGACTCCTGTGACCTTCTTATAAGATCAGCAAAGCACTCTCCGGCAGCCGTGGCTTCTGCCGACACTTTGGTAGATATCCCTACCGGATTTATTTCTTTATTATCGTTATTGATGTTTTCTATTTAATATATTGGTTGCATTTTACCCACTGCCAGGAGTTTAACTGCCATCCCTCATGGATAAGACGCAGACCAGAGAGCCGCTCGTTCCGAGTCAGTCACTTCGGGATTTTTGTTTGAACTTTTAGTCGCCTTGTACGACAAGCAGTTGATATTGCGGAAGTATTCTATTCCTCTACCGCAGACCTAATGAAAAAAAATTCTATGACTGATGGATTATCCAAAGAAACTATAGGATTGTAGAAAACTTCTTCTGATCGAAATACACTCGGCTGAATAGCTTGTGTTCTAAAAATAACCAACTCAGACTTCATACATTCAATCATAATTAAGCAAAAATATCTTTATACCCGTATGACTATATAGTCAAAGAGTATAATAAATTTGCCATTACGTTTGTGACGCAGAGAAGGAAGCGGGGTAGATATAGACTCAAGTGTATGGATCGGATCAGAATCGAAAATTAAAATCGATTTAGCTATGTATGCCCGTCTGTCCGCACAATAACTAAAAAAAGTAAAGGAACTAGGGTCTTGAAATTTTTGCAAATTCGTTTTTTTGCAATAGCCGTCATCGCTATTTAAATCCAGCCATTTTGGTCCATGGGTTCGGGTAGCTGCCATACCACTTCTTTTTTTATATGAGTATTATTCTGTACCTATTATACTTGCGTGTCTGAAATTGTGCCAAATTTAGTTTTATGACCAAAGTGTCTGCAAAATTTGGTTGGTCTACTGCAGTGGGCTTGAGTAGCTGCCATACAACTTCTTATTTTACATGAGCATTACTCTTCACCTACTGAAGCTGGATGTCTGAAAATTCGCTAAAAATAGTTTAGTGTAATCGTCAAAGTTTCTGCAAAATTTGGTTAGTCTACTGTAGAGGGTTCGAGTAGCTGCCATACAACTCCTTCTTTTATATGAGCATTACACCTAATGAAGCTGGGTGTCTGAAATTTTTACAAAAATAGTTTAGTGTAGTGGCCAAAGTTACAGCAAAATTTGATTGGTCTACTGCAGAGGGTTCGAGTAGCTACCATACAACTTCTTATTTTATATGAGCATTACTCTCCACCTAATGAAGCTGGATGTCTGAATTTTTGATGGCTAAAATTTGGTTGGTCTACTGTAGAGGGTTCGAGTAGCTGCCATACAACTCCTTCTTTTATATAAGCCGTACACCTAATGCTGGGTGTCTGAAATTTTCCCAAAAATAGTTTAGTGTAATGGCCAAAGTTACAGCAAAATTTGATTGGTCTACTGCAGAGGGTTCGATTAGCTGCCACACAACTCCTTATTCCACTACACTTAATAAAGCTGTATGTTTGAAATTTTGCTAAAAGTAATTAAGCGGATGATATAATGTATATGTTACGGTCATACGGGTATCTCAGAGTCGACACAGTCTACTCTACTACACTCTTCCTCGTTTTGCTTATTTTTGTTACTCACTTTGTGCCGCTTTGACATAAAATAATTTAAATTATTAATGAGTGGTCTTTTATAGGTTTTCTTCTTTTAATTTTCCCTTGTCCATACATTTCATTGAGCTGCACTTTCCACATTGCAATATTGAATGTTGTTATAGCAGCTCTTTAAACCTCTTCCAGAACATCGACTATATTTTATTCAGCCGTTGGCCATTCAAGTTAACTACTATTGACATAAAGTAATTATTGTATAAAACAAGAAGTTGTATGGCAGCAAACCGAACGCATTGCACTACCCCAATTAAATTTTGCACAAATACAACTAGCTAAAATAATTTTGGGAAAATTTCAGACACCCTGCTTAATTAAGTATAGAGTAATGCTAATGTATGGCAACTACTCGAACCAACCAAATATTAACCCGTGGAGCTAACTGAATGGGTTGCAATAACGATGACGGCTCTTTCATTAAAACGAATTTGAGAATCCTAGCTCTATATTTTTTTTTGAGTTATCGTTCGGATGAATTGACATACATAGCCAGACTGATTCACTTTTCGATTCTGATCTGATCCATACCTTTGAGTCTATATCTACTTCTCTTTTTCTCTGCGCCACAAACGTAATGGAAATCAACCTTTTGAACTACAGTCATGCGGGTATAATAATACTTACTTGTAAATTAGATAATACTCGGTTGAGTGTTTCTGCGTCTGTCAAAAGGTTTCAAACTTTGGTTGAAAGCAAAGTTTACATATTGTGCCGGAATAAATTAATTGATTCCAATTAATTGTACGCACAAGTGTTTTGAAAGCTTTGTGGATTTTCTAAATTTATTTAGATTCATCATCATCCCAGTATTGTTGAAGAAATGTCAAGTCTATTAAAGAATGAACTGCATTGTCTAGCAGCAACACGTATATAAAATAGGGCACACTTATTTTATTTTACAAAGCCGTTTGAAAACTGTTGCAACTTTAAGCTTAGCACACTCCTCGTACCCAAAAACTTTTATATTCAAATTTTCATGATAATTGATGGAGCAAGCTATCCTATACGCTATAAAAAACAAAAAAAAATTTTGCTTTATACGTAGATAATAAAGTAAAAATTTAAATTTTTTAATATTCCGGGCAAAGCCGTGTAAATTTGCTAGTAAAATATATATTTTAATAATTCTCGTTTCCACACCACCGTAAGGGTAGAGAATATGGCTTGCTTTTTTTTAAACTGGTATCCCAGGAGGCTTAATCCACTTAAACTAAAAAATAAATAGAAAAAAATCATATAACCATATATACAAAAATATAAATAAAAAACATAACAAAAATTTTATGAAAAAAATCATTCATAAAATAAAAAAATAAAAAGAAAACATATATCCCAAAATTATTTCATTAAAATTATATCACAAAATTCAAAATATTGTCTTCTTTAATTAAATTTAAGAGTCTGATTGCACGCTATTAAAATGCGATACTATTTGTCTTAACTATACAAGTTCCGTATTTTCCGGCAAAACATTTTTACATTGTTCTGTTTTAGTATTATTTGTAAAGCAGGTAACTAATAAATCTTTTTTAATTGCAATTCTAAATCTAAAAAACAACCACCAACCAAACCAAACGGACAACAGTTTTCATTATCATTTAATTTATATATTTTAAAATACTAAATTTTTTTGACCTGGATATAAAGCCTGGATATAAATTTACTTTATTAGCAACTAAAGTGTGATAATTTAAATTTACATCTTCATCTATATTTGAATTTTTATTTGAAGAAGTTAATTCTACCGAGTTCTGGGAGAAAATACTTTGAACGGCATCTCGCAATAACCGCGTTCTTTGAGATTTATCTACAATTAAGCACGAATCTGCAAAATGCAATTTTTACATATATAAATCCAACATAAAATCCAAAATAATTTATTTAAAAAGTCAATATAAGGCACGATATAATTGAATTAACTTAGTTAAATTTATTATATTATAGTGTTTTAGAAAATTAATTCAATTAATAAACTTAAATTAGAAATTTGATAATTATACTACAAGTACCTTTGTATTTTATATAAAATAAAATATTATTATTATTAAGTGCATTAATAAAAATTCTTTTATTCATAAAAATTAAATTTTCTTAAAAAAAATATTTAAATATTATTTATTTCAAATCAAAAATATTATTTTTTTTTTTGATAGGTACTTATAAAATACTACTCTACACATTGAACTTTATTCTACGCAAAAACTTTTTTTTTAAAACTGTACTACTAAAAAAAACTTTCTTACCCAGAATTTGGTACTTCTTTTTCTTTAGGTTCTTGTTAATGTGCTGAAACAAATGATTTGAAATTTATTTTTTTCATGAGTGAAAAGAGAATTCTATAAGCTTTATTCATATATAAATTATTTTGAATTTGAAATACTTACCGAATTCGCTGAAAAATTTTAAAATAATAGCTTTTATATTGAAAGTCATAAAAAATGTCTATTCGAATATTTTTTGAGAGTGTCAAAGAGAGGTGATCCTTAATACTAAACAAGTGATGAAAAAAAACCAAGGGTTTTTAAAAAAGCACATTTTCAAAATTATATTGTACTACATACTGAGTTTAACTTTGGAAATATTTACTTGAAAATAGTTACTACTGACTTATAAAATTTACTGCTAACAGTAAATTTTTTATTTAAAGTTGTTAAAGCCCTTCAATGGAGAAGGTTGCCAAATTTTTCAAGAATCTAACTTCACCTAAGTATATAAATTTAAAAATTGGACAGGTATTCAAGTTACAGGTGCTTAAAAATAGCATAATTTCAATTTTCGGGACCTTATAGCTCCTAAACAGGGGGCTTGATAAAAAAATTTTGTTAACCGACTCCTACTATTTTTTTAGGATCTAACTTCTCCCAAAATTTCAAGATCCTAGCTTAAACCGTTTAGAAGATATGTGGGGCCAATAATTTTGCAAAAATTTACTATTATATAATGATAAATTTTAGTACCGTATGGCAACGCTATATGCTTGAACAACATATTTTTGTAAAGCCAATAAAAGCAGCTCTCTAATACCGTTTTTCGATTGAAAATAAACCTAACAGAACTCTTGTTATATCAATTTAAATATAGGGCTTTTTTGGAAATTTAAGGGGCTGTAACTTCGTCACCCTTCAAGATTAAGAAAAACCTTTGACACATGTTAAAATATAATTATAGAGCTTTGAATTTTGTCTATCACTAAAAAAAAATTTTGACATGTATTTAAGTTAGAGGTGTTTAAAAATAGCAAATTTTTGAAAAAAATTACTAATTTCTGAGTATCTAACTGCTCCCAAAATTTCAAGACCCTAGCTTGAACCGTTCAGAAGATATGTGTGGCCAAAAATTTTGCAAAAATTGAGTTTTGCGTAATGTTAAATTTTAGTACCGCATGGCAACCCTAAACATTTGCCTTGTAAAAATTTATAAAGTCCATGAAACCAGGTATCATTTTCCGTTTTCAGATTGAAAATATATCTAACAGAACTCTTGTTATAATAATTTAAATATAGGGCTTTTTCCAACTTTGGGGGGCTGTAGCCCCGTAACAGTTGGAGCTACAGAAAAAAATTCTTCTACGAAATTATTTTTTTTGCAAAAACTATCCATGGTTAAAATTTCTTCACTCTATTTCAAACGGTGTAAAAGTTTTTGTAAACATACGGACGGACGGACGGACGGACGGACGGACAGAGTGAAGCTATATAGGCACATTTTTACAAATTTTTTGAAAATGTGCTAAAAAATCATTGAATATATTTAGCTGTAAATAAATTAAAAATTTCGTATTGAAAGCTGAAACTCCGATATGTTGCAAAAATAATTTTATTTTAATATAACAATTAAAATATTTGGACAATTATTTCATAGCTTAAACTCTAGAAGAAAATTGATGAAAATGGAAATAAACATAAAATTACAAAAAATATTTTAAGAAACGTCATATGGTAGAGCTTTCTTTAACACATATTTACAATGTGTACTAATACATTTAAATATGTTCTTTTTCCGGGTAGCGTTGCCAAGTCATTTTCATTAAAAATCTGGAAAATTTCATTAAAAAATCTGGAAAATTTTACAGCTTAAATTAGATTAGTTTATAGTAATTAAATTCAAAATATGTACCTATTATAAAATTGAAAATGCTTAGTTTTATTTAATTATTTTTATTTGCTTAATCATACATCTGCACATTGAGTTTATTTAACCTATTTTGGTTTATTATTAAATTATAGCATGAAGAGCGTGATTTTTTTAAATAATCCTTAGACAATATTGCTTTTAATGTATTCGTTTGAAATTTATTTCTTGGTTTTATTAATATTAATAACAGAGAAAGTTCTTTCGACCTTGGCCGATGATATTAGAAATGATAGTTAATTTTAAATAGATTCTTTTAGCATCGGGTAAGTGGAAATTTGTTGGGCCTTTTTAAATTTTAAAATTGTCATCCAGAACATCTCAACGTCAATTAAATCTAAGTTTTCGGATGGAAATATTTCATGAAAGTGTAAATTTTTTAATCTCTCGCCATTCTTTTTCAACATTGTTAATATCGTTACTTTGTCTTAAATTAGGAAATTCAAAAAATAATGGTATAATAGACAATTTTTTGTTTTTACTACTAAGGATGGAGTTAAATAAAGTAATAGCTGAAGCTGCGTGTCTTGGAAATTAAATCTTTTAAAAATTTATGTTACTAATTCAATATAAAAATCTAAAGAATTTTGTTTATTAATTTTAATTTTTATCTTTATCAATATTTGAATTATGCAATAAATGTATTTGAACTTCTGCTCCTTTTTATACTGCTCCGTGCATACATATATGACATCGGGTATATTAGATTTGCTCCTCCGTTTGTAACGCATCGATCTAGACGAACTAGATATAGTGTCAAGGGTACGTATCGGCTCAGAATCGAAAAATTAGTCGATCTAGCTATGTGTGTCTGTCCGTCCGTCCGTCTTTGTGTCAGCACGATAACTCAAAAACTAAAAGGGCTAGAGTCTTGAAATTTAAACAAAGTCATTTTTAGACAATTTCTAGGTTCCCTATTGTTTTTGGTTAAAATCGGACCAAGGCTTCGGGGAGCTGCCATACAACTTTTTTGCACCAATATGAATTTCTTCAAAACTAATTATACTACGGGGATAAAAATTACACACGGTTAGTTTTATAATGACTCCGGCACTTATATGAAGTTTTAAAATGTTAGGGCCCCATTTTCGGGGGGCTGCCATACAACTTCTTTGCACTAATATGAATTTCTTCAAAACTAATTATACTACGCGGATGAAAATTACACACGCTTAGTTATATAATGAATCGAGCACTTATATGAAGTTTCAAAATGTTAGAGCCCCATTTTCGGGGGGCTGCCATACAACTTCTTTGCACCAATATGAATTTCTTCAAAACTAATTATACTACGAGGCTGAAAATTACACACGGTTAGTTATATAATGAATCGAGCACTTATATGAAGTTTGAAAATGTTAGGGCCCCCATTTCAGTATGAATTTCTTCAAAACTAATTATACTACGACGATTAAAATTACACACGGTTATTTATATAATGAATCGAGCACTTATATGAAGTTTCAAAATGTTACGGCCCCATTTTGGGGGTCTGCCATACAAAGTTTTCGATTCAATAACTGCGAATCTAATGAAGCTACAAGGTTAAAATTAAAATTGGGCAGGTAAAGTAATAGGGCAAGTTAGTTGGCAAAGTTGGACATCACTCGGACCATCGGAATTTTAGGGTGGGCCATTTTTTTTTTTTTTTGTTGTTTTTTTTTTTTTTTTTTAAACTAAATTTATGGGACAATGAATGAAAATTTTGTTTTTTTTTTGTGATTTTTTTTTTTTTTGTTAATTTTTTTTTTTTGTTTATTTTTTTGTTTTTTCTTTTGTTTTTTTTTTTTAAGCTAAAGTTATGGGACAATGAATGAAAATTTTGTTTTATGTTTTGTGATTTTTGTTTTTTTTTTTGTTAATTTTTTTTTTTTTTTTTTTTACTTCAAAATTATGGAGTAATGAGTTAAATGTATAAGGGAAGTATATTAAGGTTTATTTTATATACCATAGTGGGTACGCACGGGTATCTAAAAGTTGACAAGGGCAACTATAATCTTCCTCGTTTTGAAACAAATTAACAATCTGTTAAATTAGTAATTTATCTTGAATTACGGGTCAAAATTTGGAAATCTTTTTCTATTCAAAAAATCTTGCTTAATAAGATAAATCTCATGACTTGGCAGCACTGTGTCCAGGCCTTCTGAAAGAATTAATGTAGGTTCTGGTATAATACATATTTATCTATGTATGTCGCATTAAATTAAGGTTAGAATTTAAATTATGTTATTAAATTCAATAATGTATGTATGTCTATGAGGCATTATATTTAATTGTAAGATGCGTTAAAAATTATTAAAAGAATAGCAAAGTATATCTATTGTTAAGAAGTAATTTCACTTGGTTTCGTGACCAAAAAAAATTTTTTGGTTAAATTTTACTCTTTCCACACATACATATGTAAAACTTTACTCAAATTGTTGGAAGTAGATAGTAATAAGAATATTTCATGCAAAAAAAAAGAAATTGAAATTGAAACATAGTAAAATTGCATAGTGTGTCGTAAGTAATAAACCAATAATAAACTTTAAAATATAATTGTAAAATTTTCAAACGAGATCGCCATTATATATTTTTCACAAAGTATTTTAAATATTTGAAATAGTCATTATTGCTATGATTAATTCGTTTAAAATATTTCAACACCATGTACTCAACAAAAAAATTTTCAAACGAGACCACCACTATTTCAATTTCAGTAGTTCCCATACCTGATACATTATACTCATACTAAGACAATTTTCTAAGTATGAGAAACTGCTTTTAATATTACATTACAACTAGTGATTAAAAAACCCAGGGTTTTTAAAAAGCACATTTTCAAAATTATTTAGGGTTTCTAACTGACTATTTTGTCATTTATTTTTATAAAAATATATTTAAAAATAAATGATATTATAATTTAGTTATTTCACTAATTTATTAATTATGAATAATAGTGAAATCAATAGATACTTAAAATATAATCCCAATGCTCTCAAAAAAACCTGTTAAGAAGTGGGAAATACAATGTTGGAGCTTCACGTTTTATTTTGGAAAAACATACACTGGTGAATAAGTTACTGTTTATAAAACCATAAAAGTTTAAATTTTAAAGACCTAATAGCCCTTCAATTGGAAAGGTTCCCAAATTTTGGTTAAGCAAACTTATTATGATTCTCGAGGATCTGCCTATCCCCCTCCTGTCCGCACTCTTCCATTTTCTTTTTTGGTTATAGGAAATTACTTGTGAACTTCACCAAAATTTGGAATTATAACAAGAATTTTATTATCTATAAAACTTTAGTAGTACGTACGTTCCGCTGGGAGAATCGGTTTGATATTCTTGGGGAGACTTTAAATCGAGGTCCAAAAAACAAGCGGAATAAAAAGAAAAGGCAAGATTTTCCAGCATTAATTGAAAATGTCAATTCTATTGACCCGAAGTCATTACAATTATTCCTACTGTTAGTAATAAACCTTTAACAAATTGCAGCGTATTTGCCAAACAAAAAGCAATAGAAAGCATTAGCACCGCATAACAATCTATTAGCATGCTACGAGATGACAGTTTGCTCGTGTTAGTTAAAACAAAAAAAGAGGCAGAAAAATTTTTAAGTAACTAGTTTTGGAGGTTTCGGAGGTACAGCGTCTCAGTTAGAGAATATTTTCCCAACCCAATGCCCAGCTAAATCGCCAGCTCCTGGGTCATATAGCAAAACATTGCAAGGGAAGTTCTGCTTGTCAAAACTGCAATCTCCCTCCTCATGCTCTAAAGAATGCGTACCATGTGTGCCAACTGTCTTGGTGAACACCCTGCTTCCTCCAATATTTGTCCGCGATTTCAACAAGTAAAAGAAACATTAAAAATCAAATCTAAATAAAAATTTACTATGAGCGAAGCTCGTAAATTACGACAATAATTACAAAACAATAAATTTAAATCATACTTTCTCAGATTCTCAAATTCAACCAAACAATAACAAAAAATCATTAGCCAAAAACACAAACTCCTCAACCAATCAACTTCACAATTTACAAAATCTTGCAAATAATAAAAACTGTTGCTATTATAATAAATAATATAAATATATATAATTGAAATTGAAAAAAAAAAAAACATTTATAATAATTCTCTACAATAAAATAAAATATAAATCAAAAACAAAAATATAAATAAAACTAAAAAAAAAAAAAACAAAAGCACTATACACAATTAAACGCTCTACCTGACTTTATGTTCATTCTATTTGCTATTCTAATATCAACAAATTTTGTGTGTTTAAAAACTATTCACTTTTGTAATGTTTTATTTTGCATTTTTTATTTTTATTTTTAAATTTAATGACTTTAAATATTATTCAATGGAATATGAAAGGCTACATTAATAATTCAAGAAATGGAATTAATAATAAAATTACATAATCCACATATTTTATGTTTGCAAGAAACACATATTGTAAACAACAAAGTAAAACCCCTTTTTCCAAAACAATACATCGGCTTATTTCACAATTTTGACTGCAGCTTAAGAGCCAAACAAGGGACAAATATTCTTATTCATAGATCATTTCCTTACAAAGCCATACAAAAAAATACTAGACTCTCAGTCATTGCAATCGACATAAGTAAACATAAAGTCTTCAATTACTTTAATTTCTATCTATATACAGAGCAATCAATTTCTAGTTCTGATTTCACAAACCCACTTTCAAACATTAATACTCCCGTAATACTAGCAGGAGACTTCAATGCATGGAGTCCACTATGGGGTTCAGCCACTTTGCAAAGGAAAATTGCAAAGGAAAAATTAAGGAAAATTTTGTACTGACCACCAAAGTATCAGTTTTAAACAATTATGGCCGAACGCACTTCTCAACCCACGGTATCTTTTCCAATATAGATTTCACTTTATATTCTCCTATTTTAATACCACACAAACATACCATAAGTCGTGGAAAATCTTTAAAGATCTTCACAACAGTGATCATTACACCATATTTAGTAAAGTCACATTTATTAATTCTAGCACATATTTAAATTCAAAACCTACACGTTTCAATTGTAAACGGGCAAACAAATATCAAGTTTTAATAATCAAGCTCAATGATAAAATACCCCAAACGGATAACATAAACAGAGAAACAGCATCAATTCAAAAAATTATTCGGCGGCAAATTAATCCATCCCATAATGTTCATATAAAAAATTAAGTCGAATTGTACCGTGGTGGACTGTAGACCTAAAAAAAAATGAAAAGAAGATATATAAAATGCATGGAAAAATTATTGTAAAACACATGCTTTAATCAACCTTATATTGTATAAAAAAAATGGCTTATTTAACAAGAAACAAGTAAAGAAACAGTCAGTCGGTGTAACCGACTTAGAAATACCCTTCACCTATTTGCTTCAAATTTAATGGGAAGTCCATAAGTCATTTTAAAATCATAAAAACTTTTATTAGTTTGTTCGTAAGGCACAGCTAGCCAAATTAACTTTATAATACTAAAAACATTTTCTAATTATTTTATCAATTCAAAAATATTAAAAATTCTTACTATTTATTTATTTAAAAATACTAAAGAACAAATAAACTTAAAATAAATGGATTCGTAAAATGCAATTACAAAATTCCACTTCATGCGATCCTGAAGATATAAAGCAAGAGTTTAAATGTAAGGGTTTTAAAATCATTGAAGTTGTAAACAAAAGAAAAAAAATTAAAAAGAATGAGGAAGAAACTATAGTTAAACTACCGCTTTTTATGTTAACATTTGAAAATACTGAGGACATCGATAAGATTTATAAAATAGAGTTTATTCAGCATATGAGAGTGAAAATTGAAGCTCTGAAAAAAACAAATCTGATTCCTCAGTGTAAAAAATGTCAAAGATATGGTCACACACAAAAATTTTGCCAGCGTCTAGCTAAATGTGTAAAATGTGCAGGGTCACATCTATCAACGAATTGTGACAAAGACAAAAAGGTTACGCCGAAGTGTGCTAACTGCCTTTCGGCACACCCTGCAAACTATAGGGGGTGCGTAGTTGGAAAAGAATTACAAAAGAGAAAAAAAAAAAGTAATCCAAAACATACCAAAGAAGGTGCGTCGAATTCACCTAACCCTAAATGTAGAAACTTAAATCCTAGCAGGGTCATCGACGGTTTATCGTATGCCCAAATATCACAAAATAGAGCAAAAGAACCTATTAGTGCAACAAAACAGAACAATGTAGCATTAGAAAAATCAGCTGAAAAAATAATAAAACGCACTAACGTTAGGAATATAACTACTAGTACAAATAGCATTCATAAACCTAACACTAAAGCTGATAATAACACTTTAATGCAGATGATGCAAAATTTGTTAAATTCAATGAATGATATCTCTAAAAGAATAACTAATTTAGAAAACAATTCTAGCAAAAGCTATAGTGGTACTCCGAGAAAATTTCTAAATAATGGCCCAAAATAAAATTAGTATTGCTACATGGAACGCAAACGGCGTACTAAATAAAAAACTAGCATTAGAGCTATTTCTAAAAACGAAAAACATTGATGTGTGTCTCCTATCAGAAACTCGTATGACAAGACAGTCAAAACTAAAAATAATAGGTTTCATATAATGCGACACACCCTAGTAATAAACCGCGAGGAGGTAGTGCAATTTTGGTGAAAAACTCTTTACTACATCACGAAGAGTGTAAAATAGAAACTGATGAATTTCAACTTTCAGTAATACGTGTTAAATCCCTTAAACAGGATTTAAACATTGAAGCTTTATATTGCTTTATATTGCCCTCCTAATTACAATTTAAAGAATATGATCCTTAAAGACCTCTTGAACCGACTTGGGGATAGGTTCATCCTAGGAGGTGACTACAATGCCAAACATATCGACTGGGTTCAAGACTTACCTCAACAAGAGGAAGAGAGCAAAGGAAAGCTATTAGAGAGTTGGTTTGCTATTTTCATTCTACAGGCGAACCAACTTATTGGCCTAATGATACAAAAAAAACTCCTGATCTACTGGATTTCGTCATAACAAAAAAAATATCTCCAAATTTTATTAGCCTAGAAAATAATGAGGACAGACCATTCGGCTGTCGTACTAAACCTGCATTAAAAAATTGTTAAGAAACAAAATAAGCCTACACTTGTTAATAAATCAACAAATTGGTTCAACTTTAAACAAGAGATAGAAAATAATATAAATTTAAGGGTTAAAATAACAACTAAAGATGAAATAGATTTAGCAATTGAAAATCTTAATAAAATTGTCCAAAATGCTGCATGGAATAATACAAAAGAATGTAAATACATGACAGCATGACTTAATTATCCTAGAGATATATTAAATGCGATTAAACTAAAGAGAAGAGCTAGACGAAAATGGCATGAAACACGTGACCCAGCTGATAAAACTGTGTTGAATAGAATAACGCAGAATCTTAAAAGAAGAATTCTTGAAATAAAAAACAAATCATATGAAAAATATGTTGAGAATTTATCAGCTAAAAAAGAAAGAAATTACTCTTTGTGGAAAGCAACAAAGAGTTTGAAAAAACCTGTAGTGCTAGTCCCACCAATTCGGAAAATGGATGGTAAATGGGCAAAAAATAATAAAGAAAAAGCCGAAACATTCGCAGATCACCTGGAAGAAATTTTTCGGCCCAATGAAATAGAGTCAGACCTCTACATTGAAAATGATTTCAGAAGAGACGAAAATGACATTGAATTAATTACTCATATAGAAATGGTTGAAGAAATTAAAGCTCTGAAGTCAAAAAAAGCACCAGGTTTCGATCTAATTACTGCAGACATTCTAAAACAACTCCCGAAAAAAGGGATAACAATGTTAACATATATAATGAATGCTATGTTAAGGTTAAATTATGTACCTAACGTTTGGAAGGTGGCAGAAATAATTATGATACTTAAGCCAGGAAAGCCTCCAAACGAAACAAAGTCTTATAGACCTATCTCTCTGTTACCAATTATGTCAAAACTCTTTGAGAAACTGTTATTAAAAAGCTTGAAACCTATAATAGAAAATAGAAAACTAATTCCAAACTATCAATTTGGTTTTAGAGAAAAACACTCTACTGTTGACCAAGTACATAGAATTACTGATATAATTGAGAAAGCTCTAGAAGAAAAACAAATATGCTCTACAATATTTCTAGACGTAGCACAAGCATTTGATAAAGTTTGGCACGAAGGCTTAATTTATAAGTTGCGGCAACTATTACCTAAAAAATATGTAGATATACTCTCATCATACTTAACTGATAGACTGTTTAGAATTAAACAGGATGAAGAGTACTCTACACTGAGAGAAATTAAAGCGGGTGTGCCTCAAGGAAGTATCTTGGGTCCAATATTATACTTGCTGTATACTAGTGACTTGCCCCAATTTCAAGAAATAGCTGTAGAGACTTTTGCTGGCGATACTGCAATAATGGCAGTAGGATCAAATGTCGGCGGGGCTACAAATAAACTACAAAAAGCAAGTGATAAATTATATCTTTGGACCAAAAGATGGAAAATTAAACTAAATGAACTAAAATCAGTGCAAGTAAATTTTACAAATAAACCTATTCAAAATCCCCCAGCCGTACAATTAAATGGGGTAGATATTCCTCATTAAAACAAGGCAAAATACCTAGGAATGACATTAGATGTCAAGCTAAAATGGAAAGAACATGTCAAAAAGAAAAGAATAGAATTAGAACAAAAATATAGAGAAATGTATTGGCTCCTAAGTCGAAAATCTAAATTGCCAATAGAGTACAAAATTCTGTTATATAACCAAATAATTAAGCCTATCTGGTTGTACGGCGTACAACTTTGGGGGTGTGCTAAACGAACACATATTCAGAGAATTCAAACATTTCAAAGCAAAGTGCTACGTAACATGGTGAGTGCTCCCTGGTACGTACGAAATTCCGACTTACATAGGGATCTACGAATTCCTATTGTTAGCGATGAAATAAAAAAATATGCCATAAAACATAAGACCCACTTAGAAGGTCACATAAACATAGAAGCGTCAAAACTTCTACTATTTTCAAATGTCAATAGAAGGCTTAAAAGATCTAGGCCCCTCCAACTAGCGATAAATTCAGATCACCTTAACGGAGGTCTGTAATTCCAGTAGATCATAAAAAGTTAGCGCAAAATTAATGGTTAGTCTCTAAGACTAGTTTTAATATTTTAAAACAGGGCGGGTGTTTTTAATGTGTTAAAGTCACACATATCTGTGGTTGCGCTCAGTATCTTTCGACGATTTCCACCATCCTTACCCCAAGACAAAAAAAAAAAAAAAAAAAAAAAAAATCCACTTCAATAAAATTTTACACACATTCAGCACTTACTTCTTTTCAGCATTTTTAGCAATGATTTAGTACCCTTGCTTTATTATTTCAATTTTAAATAATTTTTAAATTTTTTGTCTTAATTTACTTTTTTTTTAATGTCTTATATAATTAAACTGAAAGTTATTCGAAAGAAATATTAATTTGTAATTATATAAAAATAAAAGTTTATATAATTTGATGTTTTTTAATGTTAATTAAAACCATTAATGTTTTCATTAGCTTTTTATCACAAAACTTAATAATCAAAATATACAATAAATGTATTTCTAAAATACAATGACAAATTTAGAGCTTTTCATATAATTAATTTTAATATAAAAATAAATTTTACAACTTAAGTATCAAGGTATGATGTAATAAAAATTAAAAAAAAAAAAATTCGTCGTTTATTAAAAAAATAATTTGTTTTTAATTTATAAAATATAATACATAATACATTTTATAGTAAAATTCTTAGCCTTTTAAAAATATAAAAGTATTAAATAAAAACGGAAATAGGAAATAGTGTATCAAATTTGAAGTTTCAAAATTTCACGTACACAAAACAAATAAGAAGAAACACCTGCGCCCCAAATATAAGGTTATATCTTCTTTGGTTTCGAAATTATACTCGTTTTGTCTCAATTCGATCAAAAGCCCATATGCAATCCCCGCTGTACTTTAAGTCCTAGTAACCTACAGTTAAAATTTCATCAAGATAGCTCCGTTAGTTTTTGAGTAATCGTGTTCTCGGACGGACGGAAATGGCTATATCACATCATATCACAAATATATATGCTTTTCTATATCTAGCTCGCTTCCTTTTGGTGGTTACAACCCCATACCAAAGTCAATATACCCTTTTCCTATAGCATAGGTGTAGGTTATAAAAAGGAAAGCAAAAAAAACACTTTAATAAATTTACTGAAACTATTAACCCTAATAATAACATAAAAAAAATTTAGCAAAATATTAAAGTTTTAACTTGAGCATTCATCCACTTCATATTAAGTCAATTACAATTAAAAATAATATCATCAATGACCCTCAAACAATCTCTACAGCGTTTGCACAACATTTTTCAAACAATTCTAAAACAGATAATTTCACTTTTTTCTGTAGAGAAAATAAACGTACTGCCACATTACAAATTCAAAACGTCCCGACTAAAAAAGTTTAACTTCTTGAATTACAATTCAACCAACTCGAATTTAAAATATGCTTAAAAACTTTAACAGGGTTAACTCCACGTTTAGACAAAGTTGCATACCAAATGATCAAAAATTGTACCAAACTATGCATAGTAAAACTATATAATCAAATATATCAAACCGGCAAAATTCCACAAGTATTTAAAACAGCTGCTATCATTTCAATATGCAAGCCTATGAGCCTATACAAGGAACCAATCGACGAAATTTCTAGCTACAGACCCATTTCGTTAATACTATGCCTGAGCAAAATTCTTGAAAAAATTGTTTCCAAAAGATTATTGTGGTTCCTCACAGCTTCCAATTGGCTATCTCTAAATCAAGTTGTTTTCATACCAAATTCGTCTACTGTTGATGCACTCATCTATATAGACCACCTTATTTGCAAAAGTCCTGAATCCTAGGAAAAAACCATACCTCAATTCTCTCCATAAACTTAGAAAAGACTTTTGACAAAATATAGTATGCCTGGATAATAACAAAACTGATAGAACTTAAAACTGGTTCCAAAATCTTCAACTTCATAAAATTGGTCTTAACAAACAGACAGATTCGCCGTAGAGTAAAAACATATTATCCTCTACTTATTTTCTTTTAAATGGGATCCCACAGACCTCTGCCCTCGCTCTGTACCGGATAGCTTTCGAGGATATAAACAAAATTATGTTAAACTACAAAAATCTGTACCACTGCATCTACGCAGACGATTTATACATTATTAGTAAAAAACATTACACGAATAAAATTTCAAAACAATTTATCGAAATTCTAACCGGAACAGATACGTGGCTCTCTGTTTAATAAACATTAAAACATAGTTTTAAAAGTCATTGTAAACATTTAAAATCCAATCTAGCTGCCAGATTAAACATTATTAAATATCTCGCTTTCTCAAACAGTTTCATGCATACGGGAGGTAGTCTTAAACATGACTTTTTTTTTTTTTTATTCCTTTTCCACTCCTTGGAAAGGAGTATAGGGCATTCACCAAGTTTATTTTAAACTAGGCTTCAGTTTCTTTAATCATAATATTCACTAAGCCGTTGATTACTCGGCTGTAGCTATTGCATAAGGTTACGAAATATGAAATCACCTATGTTAACTTTGTGCGCCATCTATAATCTTACACAAGAATTATTTATATATTTTTATTAAATATTATTTTATATTACGATATAAACTATTACGGTATAATTATACAATTTTACGATATTTTTTTTATTAGATATGATCTGACTGGGGTTTGAATCTGAGACCTTTCACATGAAAGGCGGCGTCTTTACCACTACGCCATTGGTCAAATGACTAAGCTTACCGTACTATCAAAAATTGATTATGGCTTACAAATATACGGAAAATGAGCAAAAACTCATCTAAATATATTAAAAGCACGATTTCATGTTGCAATGAGATAACGCCTGAGGGCTTTTAGAACAACTCCGACAAAAAATTTATTAGCTGAAGGAGGCTTCATTACAATAGCAGGTTATTTTGTAATTCAAAACATCTATTATACAAGAAGATTAATTTTCTAAAACGTAGAACAACAAAATTATCTTTAAACTTTAAGATAGATTCTCGACATAAACTGAAAACTAGAGCTAAATATTAAACCAATGCCTATAAAAATAATATTCCACTCTGGAAACAGGATGCGAATTTATTCATCGATCAACTTTCATATTATCGAAAGGAACATACTTCAAATTACCAATTCTAACATCTTTATAAAGAACAATAAACAATTTTAAAACAAGCTAACAAATAACGTCTCATTTAGCTTGGTTAGAGAAGATGGGACCATTTTAGTCCAAGGGCATCTCTCGACATGTGGAAACGTCTTCGAAGCTGAAACACAGGGCATACTTTCTGCTACAGAATATGTAAAAGAAAACAAAGGAAAATATCTCATATGCACCTATAACCTATCAGTATTCCAAGCCATTCAGAATACAAGAAACTAGTCCAGCTCGTTAAACTATGCAAGACATCTGCTTTTTCAAATAAAAAATTAAGTGAAAATCATGTGGATTTCGAGTCACATAGGAATATCTGGCAACGGATTCGCCAACTCAATTGCCAAATTTGCATTAAAGTTTCCACTTCACACATTTACGCCTTTTTCTAAAGAATCAGTCAACTATAAGGCATCTAAAAAGATTTAAAATATGATAAAATCTGAATGGGAATCATACACAAACCAATATAAAACTTTCAACAAAGATTGAATAGCTATTAAACTACCAGCCACAAACACAATTAAAATGAATCGGTGCTTTATTAGAATGAGATTAGGACATACCAGCTTAACACACTTTTACCTACTGAAAAATAGAGTTTAACACATTTGTCAATTTTTCAATAACTCCCGTATTAAGGATCACACACATTGACGATTATTAACGATCACACACATTCTATCCGAATGCACGAAACTTAATCAAACCCACTCCTGCAGTTTTAACAACATGAACTCGTCGGATCTCCCATCCTATCCTACATAGAAAAATATTAGAAAACTGAATTAATATAAGAAATATAAAAGCAAAACAAATAACAAACACCATTTAATATGAAATAGAATAAAAATGTTTGAATACTAAGAAATATATAAGATTCAATATTGTAAATGTACATACCTACACATTCATAACAAAAACAAACCGATTTTTTCAGAAATAGTGGCAAACAGATAAGAAACCAAAGCGTTCAATTTGAATTAATTATGAGTGCAGTATAGAATTGTTCCACGGGCTGTCAAATTCTTTTTTTGTGTAAGACAATAGTACAATTTTATATTAATTTTTCTCGTATTTGGTACGATTTTAGTCTAACACAATAACAACATATAATCAGTGATGAGCTGCCAAACATTTTACAACCGGTTCTATAAAACCAAAAACTAAAAATCGTTTTATTTCAATAAAATATCGTTTTATTTGAATAGATTTTTTTTTTATTTTTATACTAGTTTATATTTGACGTTTTCTTACTTTAATTTTAATTTTTAGAAATATTTATTTGTTGTTTTATATGAATTATTATTTTTTTTAAGAAAATGCTTTTATTAATGAATTAAAAATAAATCATTTTGTTTCCTTTTATTGAAATGTATTTTCTTTTATTTTTTCATTTAATAAGAAAGCCTTTGTTTTTTGTTGAAAAAATGTTTTGTATTTCAAAATTATTTTTTTTTAAAAAATGATTTGCACCATGATTGCCACGCTTACCTTATTAAAAATTGTTCTAAACTGATTCAGAAAATAAAAAATTTATATACGATATTTATTTTTATTTTAGTATGCGTTAGCATGTCAATGAACGTGGTTCCACGTTAGTTATTCTCATGAAGGGTTTTTTTTAAACCTTAATTTATGAATGAAAAGTATACATTGCACTATATTTTTCTTTTACAGCTGTTAGATAAAATTCCAAAATTTATTATTTTATAAAAATTTTTTAATTTTTCTAACGGGAAGTATATCAAAACATAGAAGGACGGTGAAAAATTAAAAATTTTCATACAAAATTTAAAAAATTGGTGCTTATTTAAAAAAAAATTGAGAATTTCTCTCTCTACGCGATTGCCTGATAATAACCAGCAGTGGTTGTTTTTAAATATAGTGCCACCTATTTATTAGGTATCAACAAAATTAATTTGTTGATTCCTAATTAACAAACGGTTCTATAAACTACAAAAAATTTAACAACCGGTTCTATAGAACCGGTGCGAACCGGTTCCAGCTCATCACTGCATGTAATCATATAATTTATAAGTTATTTTATAAAACGTCAAATATCAGAAATACATAAACTTGACTGTTGCAAAAACTATTATTTTTTCTTTTTTCTAAATTAAATAAAGTCAACAATTGCATTGATTGCAAATTTTGACGTTTTATAAAATGACAAATCAATTATAATATGATTTCCTTGTTTTAGACCAAAATCGAAGCAAATAGGAGTAAATTTAATTTAAATTGTACTTACAGAAAAAAGCCTTATTAACATTTAGCGCTACAAAAAAAGTGCAACGCACGGTAAAATTTTCTGTTCAAAAAATTGTATTGTGTAGCGAATTTCAATTGACGTTTAAGTATATACATTTTAATGTAAAAAGTGTGTGTCTACAAGATTTTTATAATTAAAAATATAAATTGATTAAAAAATTAAAAATATTATATTAAAAATAACATACGCATTCGATTAATTTTATAAATTTGAATTTTAATCATATTTTAAATAAAAAATAATAAGGATAGAAATGAATTTTAGAAATGATTTTGAATACCATACAAATTTTCCCTTTTGTCCATAATTTAAATAATTTATATAAAATAAAAATATACTAAAAGTCATATAATTTTGCTGCAAATTGTTCAGCACAACAATTTAGCGCTAGATGTTATACCGCAGCCATTCAGTGTAGTGCTACTTCATTCTAAACGCGATTATAGCTTAAATTTTTTCAAAAATTTTTTCATCAAAAAAAAGTGTACAAAACAAATATAATATTATCGGAGTAGGTTACATGCAAACAAAAATAAAACCTTAAAAACGTTTTATCAGTGTGGTGTTTTTCGTTGTTTATTTCAAATATTACAAATAAACATTTGATATACAAGTTAAGAAAATATAAATATTTTCTTATAAAAAAAATATTCTTTAGGACAAATGTCCACTTTGAATTGGTTTAAATTTAATGGGAAGTTAATAAGTCATTTTAAAACCATAAAAGATTTTATTAGTTAGATCTTAAGACATGGCTAACCAAATTAACTTTATAGTACTATAAAACATTTTCTAATTACTTTATCTATTCAAAAATATTACAAATTCATACTAATTTATCTATTTAAAAATATTAAAAAACAACAAAACTTGAAATAATTGAAAATGTTATTCATTTCGATTCAATTACAAAAGTTAAAAAATTTGAATTAATAAATTTTGTGATAAAAAACGAATCAAAGCATAATATATTTAATAATTCAAATTTTTCAAATCGATCAAAAGCTTTTATAATCCGAACTCATTGACCAAACTCGACCAGAACCAATTCTCATGATACTTTCATTACTAGAAACCTACAGTTTAAATTTCATCAAAATAGGGGCATCATTTATTGAGTTATGCTATTTTTAAGATATATGTTTCTTAGCCTTTGAACTTTTCAAAGGTTCCAGAACCCGAAACCATGGTACGTTTTCGCGCATATGCAGTCCGCGCTGTATTTTAAATACTAATGAACCCTTGTACACAATTGGAACGTTCTATCTTAATTTTAAGTTACTATTTTTAGTAATTTCGAATATAAACTTTTAAACCTTGGTAGGTCTAAGAGGGGTACTGAATCACCACTCTAATTGATCCCAAATTAGGGGGACACACAAGAAATAGTAAAGAACACCCTTGTGCCTAAATTCGATAAAAAAGTTCTAGGTTCCGAACCCATGGTCGAATCTCCCAGTGTATCTACATAACTCTTACCGACCGAGTATACCTACTTTATTCTTTATTCTTAATGAAACAAAATGTAGACTATCATAAAAATTTTTATTTACAGGAAGTAGTAAATCTGCTAATGCAAAAAGTAGTAGAAAGCGTAAAAGGCATCCCGAATTGTGTACAAAGGTTAACTAGTATTAAAGGTATGGCTGGGACTACACATTGTCGAAATCGGGGCATGGTTTCGTCATCAATTCAATTACAAAAGTTAAAAAAATTGAATTATTAAGTTTTGTGACAAAAACTAATCAAAGCATAATATATTTAATAATTCAAATTTTTCAAAATTGCAATTATTTTAAATTGTTAGTTTATGTACCTATAAGAAAAGCTTATAAACGCAAAATATGCTATAAATATATTTCTAAAGTACAATTACAATTTTAGAACTTTTCATATAATTCATTTAAATATAAAAATAAATTTTACATAAATGCAATGCACCTTTGAATATAGCTTGGGTATTGTACACAATGTCTTCATTATATATCACCTTTGGTAATAATACAATAAAATATGTGATATGATTAACATTAAAAAAAGGGATTTAACCGTTTATTAAAAAAATATTTTGTTTTTAATTTATAAAATATTATACAAAATATGTTTAATGGTAAAATTCTTAGCCTTTCAAAAATATAAAAGTGTTAAATAAAAACAGAAATAGGAAAGAACCCTCGTGTATCAAATTTAAAGTTTCTATCTTCTTGAGATAAGCTTTTTAGTTTTGGGATTTCTTAGGAGGCATCTGAACCAATACTACAATTTAGTCTAAATTTCGGGGAGACATAAGCAATAGGAAATATATTCTTTGGCTTCGAAATTATACTCGTTTGGCCTCAGATCGATCAAAAGCTTCTAGAATCCGAACTCATTGTCCGAACTTTACCATAACCAATTCCCATGGTACTTTCATTACTAGTAACCTAGAGTTTAAATTTCATCAAAATAGCGGCATTATTTTTTGAGTTATACTGCTTTTAAGATATATGTTCGTTAGCCCTTGAACTTTTAAATGTTCCGAACCCGAAACCATGGTACGATTTCGCCCATATGCAGGCCCCTTCATACTTTCAAAACTAGTTAACCCTTGTACAAAATTGGAACGTTCTATCTTAATTTTAAGTTAATGTTTTTATTAATTTCGATGATGCTTTTAAACCTTGGGGGGTCTAAGAGAGGTACTAAACCACCACTCTGATTGATCCAAATTTAAAGGAACGCGCAGGAAATAGTAAAGAGCACCCATGTACCAAATTTGAAACTTCTAAATTTGTTTGAGGTTACTATCTTTATTAATTTCGAAAATATGCTTTAAGGTCTTCGGAACTGTGTGGCTGGTCCCCAACCCACTACTCCAATTGGTCCCAAATTTCAAGGACTCTAAGGAAATGGAAAGAGACACCCCGATACCAAGTTTGGAGGTTATATCTTCATTGGTTTCGTAATTATGCTCGTTCGGCCTAAATTCGATCAAAAAGTTCTAAG
This sequence comes from Dolichopus griseipennis, assembly GCA_963082915.1. Classification (NCBI taxonomy): domain Eukaryota; kingdom Metazoa; phylum Arthropoda; class Insecta; order Diptera; family Dolichopodidae; genus Dolichopus; species Dolichopus griseipennis. The sequence goes on along the minus strand of OY720441.1, from coordinate 184,811,431 downwards.
TTCCGAACCCGTTGTACATTACCCAACGCACGCAATCACCACCGTAGTTTCATTACCAGTACTCTACAACACAAATTTTATGAAGATAGTGTCATTAATTGTTGAGTTATCGTGATTTTTCATTTATGTTCGTTAGCCCTTAGACCGATTAAAAGTCCAGTATCCGGACTCATGGGCCGATTTCGCCAGTAACGGAGTTGAACGGTGTTGTTATAGCGGTCACCTGCTATAATAACAATTTCTTTTAAGGCCAGATTTTTATGCTCTTGTTGTAAACATCTGTATATTTCCTCTATTGTGGATGGGACGCCTTCAATTGTGCCATTTACTTAGCTTCTTTGTGATGGGGTGAAGTATGTTTCAATTCCCAATGTTCTTAAAAAGTCCGAAATGATGGAGCTTGTGAAACCAGGCTCGTTGTCCATGACTATCATACGAGGTGTTGTATAGTAGTGTATGATTTTTGTTAGTTTCTGCCTTAAATGCAACGCTGACTTATCTTGACTTTAAAGAATTTGGCGAATTTCGTAAATTCATCCACACATGTTATAAATTTTTCTTTCTTTATTTCCATTAAATCACTATGTAGGATCTCTGCTGGGTATGTGGGTATCGGTGTTTCGGATAAATGTGGGTTATTAAGGTGACGGTCGTACTTGCTGGTGTGACATATCTCACAATTAGAAGTGTACTCCTTAATATATTTTGGCAATTGCAAAAGTAGTATTTCACCATTATTTACTCCTTGTTCTCCTTCTAATTCCTATGTGCAAGTCATATATCCATCTAACGAAATCTTGAACAAGATCATTCAAGCAAATTCTCTGAACCAGAATTCATAAATTTCGTTATCAAAACATAATTTCTATTTTTTAAAATACTTAATACGAAATTTTCCTTAATATAAATTTCCAAACAAATATATTTTAATTATTTTCATTACGTAATAAATAACAATTATAGGTCTCCTGACCTAACGCAACAAATATAATTTTTTTTTTATTATTCAAGTACTCAAATATTAAACTAAGTTGAACGATTTTATACTAGATGATATTTCATTAAAAAAAATTAACGTTGTTATATGACTTAGTTTTTTTTTTTTCATTCTAAATATGTTGTAATTTTGTTTTGGAACCAAACATTTGACATTTATTTAAGTGTCAAATTACAACAAAAATAAATTCTTTTTGTTCTTGTGTGTTGCAATATCGGAAACCGATGTTAAATATATTAATATATTGATTATTAATATATTTTTTTGTATTAAGCAATTAGTATTTTTTTTAGGATAAGAAATAAAAAATAACAAAAGATAATATAATAATAATTTTGTTTTGTAATTTTAAAAAGAAATTAATTGTAAAATTTATATTGAAAACTTTCTTTTTATAATTTAGTCTAAGTTTAACCATTCTTTAAAACGGTCTTGAAAATAAAAATCAATAAATTGTTTAATATAAAAATTGTGTTTTTATTTAAATCATATTTTATTTTAATTTTTTTTTTCACAATATTTATATATAAATATATAAAACTGGCGCAGTCGGTAGGATCGCCAGCTAGTGTAATTAATCATGTTAAATATAACTATCTAATAAAATATTAAGTTATAATAAAAAAAAAAATATATAAAAAAAAAATTTTTTTTTTTAAATTAAAAGCTATAATAAAAAAAAAGGATAGTGATGGTTAATACTAGTTTTTCTTTTAAGAAAATAATTGGCGAACTATAATAAAAATAAAATAAAAAAAAAAATTTTATATATGTTTATTGTGAATGAAGCTGTATAGAATTCCGGTTTCACCTTTTAGACTCAGACCATTAAGAACTATCAGTGAAGTGTGTGAAAAGGAAAATAGTTTTCATTCGAACTATTCTAATATACAACTAATAACGCAAAATAATAATATAAATATCATAACACCAAATATGGCACAAGGTGGTTTAAATTTAACAGCTCACGATTTAATTAAAGAAGCTCGAGCTGTACCAGTGTTTACAGGTGACAACACTTTCGAGTTGTCACACTTTTTAAACGAAGTAGATACCATAATAGGGTTAACACCAGACCCTGCAGCAAAAGCGTATCTATTAAACATCTTGACAACAAAAATACAAGGCAGAGCGGCAATATCTATTAGGAGGTTAGAAACAGCAAATTGGGACCAGATAAAAGAACAACTGATAAAATCATTTGAAGTTCAAGAATCATATTTGAAATTGAAAGAGCAAGCAGATGCAATCAAATATTTTAATGTAAGTCAATACTATAATGAATTATTTATTAGATAAACTAAACCTTAAATATAAGTTAGATCCTAATCCTTTATTAGAGTTTAGTACGGCAAACAATGAGCAAAGTATATTAGAAAAATTTTTAAATAAATTACCACGAGCTGATAATATGTATTTAAGAATTAAAAATGTTTCTACTTTAGAAGAAGCATATTATGAGCTCGTACAAACTGGAATCTCGAGTAATAGTAGTTCAAATAATATTAGGGTTAGGAATACTAATAATATTAATAATTATAATAATGGTAGAAACAATAATTCAAATAATCGTGGTTTTTATAATAGAAGTAATAACAATAATTTTAATAATAATAACAGTGTAAACAATCGTAGTTTTTTTAATAATAACGGAAACAATGAATATAGATCTAACTCATACCAACACCGTTGGTATAACAATAATAATAATATGAATCCTAGAAATAATCTTAATCCTAGTCAACAGACTAGAAATACTAATAGATCACAACGTATTAATGGTTACGAACTCATGGATATTGACCTAAATAATATTGAAAATTACCATAACCGAAATAGAAATAAATATAGGAAGAAAAATAATAATAGACAAAATGAAAATACAGAGGTGGAAAATTTCCAAGTATTGCCTCAAATATTTCATTACTTATAGTGCAACTTACAGTTGAAAATAAAAAAATCGATTGTTTAATCGATACTGGGGCTGCTACATCAATTATAGATGATAGCGTTTTTCAAGCAAATAAATTTTCTAAACTAAAAACACCTCTCAAATTAATTACGTTATCAGGAAACAGGGAAATAAAATACGAAATAATAACTAAAACACTATCAGAATTCAATGAAAATTCCACTATGTCTTGGAAAATTTTTGACTTAAAACATAAAAATTTCGATGCCATTCTTGGGCAAAATGTCCTTACTCGAATACGGTGCTAAAATCGATCTGTTAGAAAAAACTCTCCAAATTAATTAAGTTAAAATTAAATTTAAGAACGGTTGTCCTCCTAAAGACATTTTCCAATTGGAAATCGTTCAACCATACAGATATAATTAATAATTTAAAAACAGAATATATGAATCCGGAAGAATTAAAATATATAAAATTGATAGTATCTAAAAATAGCGATCTTTTCTATAAAGAGAGTGATAACCTCACACATATAACAGATGTGAAACATCAGATTATAACAGAAAATTCACATTCAATTTATTCAAAAATTTACCGTTTTCCCAAAGTTCATGAGATTGAAGTAAAAAAACAAGTTAAGGAAATGTTAAAACAAGGGATAATTCAACCAAGTAATTCACCTTACAATTCTCCAATTTGAGTGGTTCCTAAGAAAACTGATAATTCTGGGAAACCCAAATGGAGAATCGTGGTAGATTATAGGAAATTGAACGAGATCACAATTAGTGACAAATTCCCTACACCAAATATGGATTCCCTTTTTGACAAATTGGGTAGAGCTCAATACTTTACCACTTTAGATTTGGCAAAAGGGTTCTATCAAATTTTAGTTGATGAGAAAGATAGATGCAAAACTGCTTTTTCAACCCCCCAAGGACATTACGAATTTCTACGAATGCCATTTGGGTTGAAAAATGCACCTGCAGCCTTTCAACGCGTAATGAATGATATGTTGAGAGATTTAATAAATAAAATATGTGTGGTCTATCTTGACGACATATTAATCTTTTCTACCTCACTTCAAGAACATTTAGAAGCAATTCAAATCATTTTTGAAAAAATACGAAATTATAATTTAAAAATTCAAATAGATAAATGCAATTTCTTTTGCAAACAAACGGAATATTTAGGGCATATCCTTACTCCGGAAGGTATTAAACCCAATGAGAACAAAGTCAAAATTATTAAAGAAATTATTCTTAAACTCGCTAATACAAGGAAACAAATGAAAAGCTTCTTGGGTATAACTGGATATTACCGTAAGTTTATAAAAGATTATGCTGCGGTAGCCAAACCCATGACAATTTATTTAAAAAAAGATAAAAAAATAAATATAAAAGATCAAAATTATATGTTATCTTTTGAAAAATTAAAGGAGCTTATAACCAATTATCCTACACTGAGGTAACCTGAATTTAAAACAAAGTTCACATTAACAACTGATGCCTCAAATTTTGCAATTGGTGCCGTTCTTTCTCAAGATGGTCATCCTATCTGTTTCTCAAGTAGAACTCTAAATGAACATTAGACCCGGTATTCAACCATAGAGAAAGAACTTCTGGCTATAATATGGGCGACAAAATATTTCCGCCCGTACTTATATGGCACGAAGTTTACCATTAAAACCGATCACCAACCTTTAACTTGGTTACATTCCCTGAAGGAACCTAACTCTAAGTTACAGCGTTGGAAAATAAGACTAAATGAATTTGAACTCGATATAGAGTATGTGAAAGGAAAAGAAAATCGAGTGGCAGATTTTCTTAGTATATACGGTTTCTTACTGAGTATTTTATCATTTATTTTTATAAAAATATGAATTATGATAATATTATAATTTTGTTATTTCATTAATAATTAATCATATGACTAATAGTGAAATACTTAGAATATAACCCCAATGACTCAAGAAAACCTTTTAATAAGTGCATAATATAATGTTGGAGCTTCAATATTAACGTTTAATTTTGGAAAAACTTACACTGGTAAATAAGTTACTGTTTTATAAGAACATAAAAGTTTTAATTTTGAAGACCTAGTAGCCCATCAATGGGGAAGGTTCCCAAATTTTTGCTTAGCAAAATTATGATGAATCTGCTCACCCCCCTTCTTTCTTCACCCATCCATTTTTTCCGGTTCTAGGAAATCATTTTTTGGAATTTTACCTAGTTTTATTATCTAACCAAAAATATTATTATCTAACCAAAAATGGTTAAGACTAAGGAACAATTTCTTCAATTTAAAGAGACCCTTTCAAATTTAAGAAAAACCTTTAACGTCTGTTGAAATATAATGCTGCAGCTGTAAATTTTGCATATTCGTAAAAAAAAATTTGAACAGGTGTTAAAGTTACAGGCGGTTGAAAATAGCAAAATTTCAATTTTCGAGCCCTTATAGCTCCTAATCAGGGGGCGTGCTAAAAAAATTTTGTAAACTGACTCTTACGTATTTCTAAGGATCTAACTTCTTCCAAAATTTCAAGTTTCTAGATTTAGCCGTTCCGAAGTTATGAGGGACCAAATATTTTGTAAAACTTAGTTTTGAATAACGGTAAATTTTAACGGTAACCCTATGCAATTGGTTTGTAAAAATTTGTAAAGCTTATAAAAACAGCTGTCTGTTCCCGTTTTCAGGTTGGAAATATACCTTATAGAACTCTAATTATAACTGTTTAAATATAGGGCTTTTTTTGACTTTGTGGGGCTCTAGCTCCGTAACAGGGGGGCTACAAAAAAAAATTTTAACATTAAATTATTTTTATTGCAAAACCTACCTACCCATTTCTGATATTTTTTAGTCAACCGTAGGTAAAAAGGGACGAACGGACGGACGGACGGACAGAGTAAAGCTATATAGGCACATTTTTACAAAATTTTTTGAAAATGTGCTAAAAAGGGTGTATTGGAATCTTCTCGGAATTAGAAGAAAGTAAATACTATTTATTACAACAAAAACTAATTGAATTATTTAGTAATAATAACAAAATAAAATTTTTTTAAATGTACAATTAAAGCTATGGATTTATTGAATGAAAACAAAGTATTAGAAATAATAGAAAAAATCCATTCTGAATCAAATCACAGAGGGATTATTGAAAATTTAAACGAAATTAGGAAATCATACTTTTATCCAAAAATTAAAGAAATATTACATAAGTATATAAATAATTGCGACATATGCAATCTCGCTAAATATGATCGTAAACCCGTAAAGTACAAGTTCGAGATAAGCGAAACCCCAAACTAACATTTCTAACCACGTTTGATAAATTTTCAAAACATCTTATGGTAACCATTATAGACCTTCTAAGAACTCGATTCGCAATACTAGGAAGACCAAATAAACTCGTGTTCGATAATGAATTCAATTATCTCAATATTAAAGATTTCTGTAGAGAAGAAGGTATAGAAGTACATTTTACTTCACCAAGATCTCATACAGTAAATTCTGAGATTGAAAGAGCTCACGGTACTTTAAATGAACATCTCCGAATTTTCGAAGCTCAAAAACTCAAATTAAATGTAGTACATAAAGTATTCTTAGCGGTTAAAAAAAATATAACCGTGCAATCCACTCGACCATTCTGACTAGGCCAATAGATATACTTAATGGTAAAATGACAAATACAGAAGAAATTTAAAATTTAATTCATAGGAAAAAAGTTACAAAAATAAATAAAATAAATACTACAAGATTAGAATTTAAGGCACAAGATAAAGATAAAATCGTAGTAAATAATCCCGATTCTCAACGTTATAAAACACAACCCAAATATACTAATATTAAAAGAAAACTAGAGGGAAACAAAATGTTAGATAATAATAATCGAAATATACATCCAACTAGAATTAAAAGAAATTATAAATTTATTACAGGTAATCCAAGAATCAATAAGCATGATGATCAAAATAATTTTACAACTCTTACTACTGAGCCTTTTTTTGATCAAAACTGAAGCAACGTTTACCTTAGAAAAGTTAGAGACGGAATCCGGTTATACCATAATTCAACAAGAAAATATCTCAATAGTAGAAAGCTATATCAAAGTTATTCATATAGTCGATTTAGAAGAAATTGAATATGCAATCAACTTGATTGATAAATATATAAACACTTCATATAAATTGACGGAAGATGGAATTATTTTAAAGTCCTTGAATGCCCAAATGTCAAAAACTAAACATAATTTTAAAACATTGATACCTTATAGACATAAAAGAGCATTAGCTAGTGTTGGAGGCTCATTTCTTAAATGGATATTTGGTACAATGGACGAGGAAGACAAGGCTGAAATCGAAGAACATTTAAAAACTATAGAACAAAATAATCATAATGTAATATAAAGTAGTAATAACCAAATAAAAATTAATAATGATATTCAAAACAACATTAAAATCTTACAAAAAAGTATAAATAAAAATCAATTTACAATAGATAAACTAAATAAGATAACATTTCACTAAATAACAAAAACATTACTAAACAACTACAATACTTACAAATACTGACATATATTAACCTTCCAAATCAAGAAATCGAAAAAATTCAAGAGAACGTAGTATTTGCTAAACATAGTATTATAAGTAGATCTATTTTAACACCTGAAGAAATAAATTTTTATGATATAGATATTCTTAAAATACAAGAAATTAAAAGTTCTTTGGTAATAATGAGTAGTAAATTAGTGTTTATACTAGAGATTTCAGTAATAAGCGAAGAAAACGCAGTTAAATATAAAATACTCTCTGTACCAAATTCTAATTCGGAAGAAATTGATATAGAAAATACCGATATCATATTATTTAGAAATAAAACATATTATCTTAATCAAGAAGATACTTTAATATACTATAATTAACTTCAACTTGTATTTCAAATTCTTTTATAAAATCATTTAAAAACTGTACTAAAGCTATTGAAAGTAATGTTAAAACTGTAGAAATTAATCAAGGAATTGTATTAGTTAAAAATGCACAAAAACTCAACTTAACAAATAATTGTAATAACATCTTGTATTCGTTGAATAAAAACTATGAAATATTTTTCTATAATTGTTCTATTGAAATTAATAACTTTAAATATTCAAATAAAAATAAAGAATTCAAACATAACATTGTAATACCGAATTACATTACAGTTGAAAATATAAATCATACTATTAAATTAGAAAGCTTACATATAAAAAAAATTGAAAACAATAATTAAATAAAAGAAATAAATTTTGAAATAAAAATTAATAAAATTGTAATCCAAATTAATTCTATTTTTGTAATAATTATTATTTTAGTTATAATCATCATAACATCAAGAAAAAGAAATCAAATAAGTGATCTAAATATAAATAAAACTAAATATTTTGTTCAGGAGTACAAAGATCCCAAGGATGGGAGAGTCATATATCCACAAGATCATTCAAGCAAATTCTCAGAACTAGAATTCATAAATTTCGTTATCAAAACATAATTTCTATTTTTTAAAATACTTAATACGAAATTTTCCTTAATATAAATTTCCAAACAAATATATTTTAATTATTTTCATTACGTAATAAATAACAATTATAGGTCTCCTGACCTAACGCAACAAATATAATTTTTTTTTTATTATTCAAGTACTCAAATATTAAACTAAGTTTAACGATTTTATACTAGATCATATTTCATTAAAAAAAAAACTGAAATGTTAATGAACGTTGTTATATGACTTAGTTTTTTTGTTTCATTCTAAATATGTTGTAATTTCGTTTTGGAACCAAACATTTGACATTTATTTACGTTTCAAATTACAACAAAAATAAATTCTTTTTGTTCTTGTGTGTTGCAATATCGGAAACCGATGTTAAGTATATTATTGATTATTAATATATTTTTTTGTATTAAGCAATTTGTATTTTTTTTTAGGATAAGTAATGAAAAATAAAAAAAGATAATATAATAATAATTTTGTTTTGTAATTTTAAAAAGAAATTAATTTTAAAATTTATATTGAAAACTTTCTTTTTATAATTTCGTCCATTTAGGAGAACAACGACATAATCCAAAAAACCTAGTTTTGAAATAAATGCATTAGAAAAATTCACTTATTAAAAATTAAATGTTAATAGTTACTAGAGGTTTTTAAATATTTAAAAGGCTTTGTTCCATCTATAAACAATCATTCTGTGCTCAATATTTCAAGAAAAGTTTTTTGGAATAATTGTAATTTAAGAAATTTTGTAACTGAAATTTTAAATTTTTGCCTTAGTACGATTTTCTTGCAAAAATATGATTTTAAAATTGTATTATTGAGTTTTAGGTCATTGTTTGAGATATTATTTTTATTAAAGTCAAATTTTAGTGCATAATATTTCACAATGTGTCAGTTTTCTAGATAAATTACAGAGAGTCTACAATATAATTTTATTATTATTTTATTGAACAAAACATATTATAATTTTACATTCTTCATACAACAATTAATTAAAAAAAAAAGCTTCTTGCTTTGTTATAAATTATAAAATAATGATAATCACAAAAAACATTTCATCTTATAGATAAAGAATCAAAATAGGCAAGATACTAACAAACTAATAATTATAATAAAAAAAAGTTAAATTCAAAAAATATTATTAATATAACAACAAATAAAAAATAGCTTCTTGCCTAGTTATAAAAATATTATAAAATAATAATATTATTATTATCACAAAAAATTTCTTATATCCTATAGATTTATAAAGAATCAAAAAAGGCACGATAATACTCTGGTATTATTTTTTTTTGGACTAAACTCAATAAACCTGTTTTTTTATTTTCCGATAGTCCAGGCTTATATTCGTAAGCTTTCCGCAAAACTGGTTTTAAGTCTTTTTTTCTTTTAATAATAACTGCTTCCTTGAAACATGATTCAGCATACGATGTTTTATAAAATAGTGATTTTGGAAAAATTTTTTCTAGTCTAAACATTTTGATGGGAAGAATCTTTACGGTCTCATTGTTTTTATTTACTGTCAAACTGATTCCCATTTGTGTACACACATCTTTCCAATCATAAAAATCCTGGAAGCTTATTTCATGAACGTGAAAAGGTTCTCCAGTTTTTTTAGCACATCTAATAGCAGCTATGAAAGCTTCAGGAGTATACATGGGTCCTCTTTTTAAATTTCTCTTAACTTGTCGCTCTATAATGGAATGAACAGAGTCACCCTCGTTTTGGGTATGTCCTTTAATTAAAAATTTATGCGTTATGGATTTAATATTTACGAATTCTTTGACAGCAAATAAATACAGTCCAATCATAAACTTATTTTTCTGCTGCCCGCCACAGTTGTCAGAATAAAATATTACATCCACTTCTTTACCTCCTTCGTTAATGTTTTGCAAAAATTGAAAAACGCAACTGCCTAATTCATTTATTCCTCTACCACCGCATGATTCGTCCCAAACAAAGCAGTCTGCGATATGAGTTTTTAAGTTATAAATTGTAAAGTCTAATACGTTGAGTTTCGACAAATAATAAAATGTAGATACGTCTCCTTTTGGACACTGAAACACTGCTTGTAGGTCATAAACTGCTACAATAGTGTTATCAGACTTTGATTTATCACTTTCTTTTTCTAAACGCGACAAGTTCTTTTCATTTAAATGTAATTCATAGTTTTCATGTAAATTTTCTTTTTCTTCTGCGTTGGTGTAAGCTGTGCAAACTTCACATTGATCTTTTTTAGGTGTGAAGAATGAAATGTTAAATTCTTCAGTAAAAATTCGGTAGAATAATGTATAATTACCGAACAAGTTATTTTTTATTTTACAATCAGCAACATAATCCCTGTGAAGTTCAGCTATTGATTTGCTTCCATCAATGAACATTTTCGAAGTTTGACTGCGCAAATAGTGGCTTTCAATTTTAGGTATGGAATCAATAAACTGTCTAATTGAATTTTTAATAGATTCATCCAATTTTGAATGATTTCCATGTTTGCCGCGTTGATCTTCTTCCATTACCGCATTAGCTATTTTATTTTGTTTTTCTAATACCGTTCTAATGGGGCGATCATTTATGGCTAAAGTTTTTTTGAAAAATACTTTACAAACACGAACATTTCTATCTTCAAAATTGAAATAAAATGCATTATTTTGTATTCTTTTTTGTCTGATGCCACCTACACGTATATACCGATACTTTGGTACTATAGCCTTCATGCTATTTGAAATATAGGATCTTTGTTTCTCAATATCTCCCAAATTCCAATAATTTGAAAAAATAAGTTGACGTTCTTCTTCGGTAATATTTGATATACATTTTAATTTGCAACTTTGTTTGCAAGGAGATTTCATTTGTTTTTCTGGTTTCATTGTTTTATTCGTTGATTCATATGATTTTCCTAAGTTCCGTAATTTTTTGGATTTATTTTTTTTCCAATCTTCCACATTACGTTTACGTTTTTTACCTTTCTTTAAAGAAGGTGATAACTTTACTGGACTTTTGTTTTTATTTGTAATTATTGTACTATCATTCTGCTCTATTGCTATATCAATTTCTACATCAATTGCACTCATTGATGTTGAGTCTTCATCACTGTAATTTGGCTTATAACTGGGATTAACCACAGAATCTGTTGAAAAATCTATAATCTTTTTGACTTTAGTTTAAATTTTAATTAAAAGATATTTGATACATTAAAAATCAATTTAACTTTACCCGTATCAGATGATTGGCTCTCGATGATAGGAACTTTATTAGTCGTTTGGGCAGACTTGTATTGTTGTGCCAATTTCACCATTACTTTCCCACGAGAAGCCATAGTTGTGGCTGTTAAAAAATTTTTTAAAATATGAATTAAGGAAAAATTGAATGTATGAAGTTTTATTTGTTTGTACCATTTTATTTATGACATTTTGTAAATTTTAAAAATTAAAGCATTTAATTTGAAAATTTTAATTGTCAAAATTGACTTACTTAAAAATAATAAAAATTTAATTTGAAAAAAAAAAATTATTTTTACAAAAAAAATGACACTTCACGAAATAAAACGTGAAGCAAAATACGAAAACCAAATTTTTTAGCAGTAACAAAGTCATAAAGCAAAATATCAGAAATTATTGGAATAATTTTTCCTAGAATATAGGCATAAAATAAGAAAAGGCTTTTAAATTTACATGAAATTTTTACATCAATATAGTCATAAATCATATTAAAACATTATATTTGAAAAATTATAACAAACATTTTTACTTACATTACAAAAAAAAATTTATTATATCAAGTTATGACACTACCGCACCGAAGCAAACAACTTTTGATGACAAACTGAAAAGCACAACTAAAATAATACTTTGTAGAAACAAAATTTGGTATTGCATTGCTACAAAACCACAAAGTCATAAGTGAACTACTCAGTTATTTGTAAACATAGACTTTATGACGTTTTTAGAGCAAAGAAATTGAAAAATTCTGATTCGCGTGGTGTATTTAACTTAGAATTCTCGTTTTTTTAGTTATGTCGTTGTTCTCGCAAATGGACGATTTAGTCTAAGTTTAACCATTCTTTAAAACGGCCTTGAAAATAAAAATCAATAAATTGTTTAATATAAAAATTGAGTTTTTATTTAAATCATATTTTATTTTCATTTTTTTTTTTTTCACAATATATTATATATATATAAATATATAAAACTTGCAAGTTTGTGTTCGTGGGATATTATTTGGTGTCTGTTATCAATATTGACGATATCCTGCACGATTCTTTGTGTGATCTGAATTTTATATCCCCGCAAATGATCTCTGTATAGATCCTGCAGTAGTTGAATTTGATTTTCTGGAATTTTGATACCATTACGAATTATTGGTGATAAGGTTTTCTTAAGTGCTTGTAACAATATTGGTCCGATGATGTCCTTAAGACCAATGTAGTGCCGATGATAGTTTGGATGTGGCGTTTTATACGCAATAGGTCCTTGTGAAATAATTATTTGATTTTTAAAAACATTAAGAGGTGCTTCGCAATGTGGGATTAGATCGCTGCTATCCTCTTCTGCACTGTGAGCTGTTTCTGTTACTGAGGTGTTAATATCTTGTTTTAACTTTGATAAAGCATCTGCGAACTTATTTGTCGCTCCAGGTTTGTAAATCAGCTCGTAGTTGTATTCTTCGATCGGTGATTTGCATCGCTTTAGTTTAGCATTGTTATTTTTGTTTCCCAAACTAATTCTTAAAGGTTGGTGATCTGTCAGAATTTTCACCTTTTTTGCTCCATAAAGATAACATCTGAACTTATCCAAAGCCCAAACTATTGCTAAGAGTTCTCGTTCATTTGTTGCGTACGCTTCCTCAGTCTTGTTGAGTGCACTTGAAAAATAATATTTTGGACGATCTTTTCCAATGTCTCCTTATGACAAGACTGCACCGATAGCTTCATTCGAAGCGTCCGTTGGTAGTATAAATGTTTTTTCGAAGTCGGGAAAAATTAGAAGTTCTGTGGATGACAAGGCATATTTTAGATCTTTAAACGCTTGTAGTTTATATTCGTTAAATTTTATTGGAACTTTTTGTGGTTGGTTAGCTCTTATCTGGGCGTTTTCCCCGCCCATCCCAGTTATCGGTACCAAACTGGTGAGATATCGGTACCAAACTGGTTTCCCAGTTATCGGTACCAAACTGGTGGGAGGCTTAGCTATTAATAAAAAATCCTTCATGAATCTTCTGTAATATGATGCCAAACCTAAGAATCCTTTTAGTTCTTTTAGGTTTTCTGATGGTTTGATATTTTGCCATAATTTTTTCGGGGTTAGCTCTTATACTCTTGCTAGTAATGAGGTAACCTAAGAATTTAGTCTCAATCTTCATAAATTTGGTTTTGTCCAAATTAACTCTTAGATTAGCGTGCTCCAGTCTATTGAAGATTTTTTCGACATTCTGCAAGTGTTCTTGAATCGACTGTTTTCCTTTTAGTGGTATTGTGACATTTAGTGAAATTGTAAGTACATTCTTTTTGCGGTCGATAAGGGCTTCTAGCTGTTTTAGTGTGTCACCGCCGATGATTCCATCAAATAATTTTAATCCTGATAATTTGAAAAAGTCGAGATTATTTCCGAATGGTTGAAATAGTTTTGCACTCATTTTTTGGGTAATTGTGATATCTCTTCCTGCCGAGCGGATAGTGCATGGTCTTTCTGTTGGTCTTGGATTACGTGCCAATTCAGATTTAATAAAATATTTGTTTGCTCCAGTGTCTATAAGGAACTTGAGCAATTTACCATCGGATGTGGCATATTCTAGTTAAGGTATGCTCGAGAGGCTGGGAGTGTAAAATTTAACTCGTCTTCCTCCTCTAGTGCCACTTCGACTTCATATTCTTCATTATACGGCTCATGTTCATAATTGATCTCTATTAGTTCACTGTATGGCTCGTATTCAGGTATTTCCAAGTTGAATACTCTTTGATTTCTTTGTGGTGCATGATATGAATCGTTGAAGGTTGGGTTTGGGCGATTCATATAATTCACTTGTTTTGTTTGTATTGAACGATCTACATCCATCAGAGCCGGTGGTTTTTGGCTGAGTGGGCCTACATGGTGGATCTTCATTAGTTTTCTGTGGTACATTTTTATTGTAGTTGTATTGATTTTGGTACGGTGGTTGGTAACTTATCGACCTGTTTTGTTGATAATAGTTTTTTTGCTGTGTTTGGTTGACTGTTGGATTTCTTATTCAAAGCTATTTTATAGGAAGGGCAATCTTGTTACCTGTATTTTTGTTATGTATTGGAATGTTTCTGACATTCGTATTCTGGATTTCGAGGCAGGAAGAATATGCCTCCGGTAATGATTGGGGTTTCTGTATCATAAGCATTGTGGAGAGCCCACCATTTAGAAAGAAATTAGGATTTCCATCAAATATTTGCATTTCCTTTACTGCGTCATGTAGTTTACTGATGCTCTTTAGGTCTTGTTCAGTTCTAGGATCTTGTAGCCTTGGTTGAACCATTTGTTGTGTTGTATTTATTAAGTTGTTATTTCTTTCTAAGTTTCCTATTTGCATCGTTTGTTGAATAAGGCTTTGATTGATAGCGTTATTATTTTTTTCAGATTGTATTTGATTTATCATTCCCAATTGAAAATTTATTGCTCCGGTCTTTTGTTTCACTGCTTCTTGTAGTTTTTCTATAGCGGTTTCCATTATTTCTTGTTTATTATTATTTTTTATTTATTTTTTAAATTATAAATTTTGCTATTTCTAGCTCGAAAAGTTTTTTATTGTATTTTTAAAACTTACATTTTTTGGTTGAACTCACTTTAAGAGTATAATTCGCATTTGAATTTTTCTAGATATTTCGTAGTGTTCCTTTTTAGCTTAGAGCGTTAAAAATTGCAACAAGCTTACGGCACGAATGGTATCACTTAAATGTGCGGATTGAATTTTCCAATTCGCTATGTTCCCACGGTGATAGCGTTATATGGTTTATCCTAGATCTTGCTTATTGGTTAACTGGATGAGCAACTCGTTATATTCCCACGGTGTAACGTACTCTGACTTCCAGGTCCCTGCTACTCGGGCGCCAGTTAAGAAAATATAAAATATTTTCTTATAAAAAAAATATTTTTTAGGACAAATGTCCACTTTATTACAAGTACAAACTTAAAATGTAACTTAATTGCTAAATTTAACCAAATTTATAGCAAATAAATGCTTATTTAGCATTTATTGTTTTGTGGGAATAATAATAAAATAATTTTCTCAGGTGAATATTTCATATAAAAAATATGCTGAGTTAGCGTCTGGTTGAAGACATGTGTTATAAGGTGATTTAACTTATATGTATTATTTTTTAAATATTTATACCCTACTCCTATAGAATAGGTAAAAGGGTATATCAACTTTGTAATTTTGTAACTCCTATAGAATAGGTAAAAGGGTATGGTGTTTGTAACCACCTAAAGGAAGCGAGCTAGCTATGGAAAAGTATATATTTTTGATCATGTGACCTCCTGAGTTGATATAGGCATGCCCTTCCGTCCGTAGGCACGATGACTCAAAAAATAATAGAGCTATCTTGATGAAATTTTTACTGTAGGTTACTCGGACTGAAAGTACGACGGTGATTGCATATGGGCGAAATCGGTTATTATAATCGATTCTGGACCTTTTAATCGCTCTAAGGAACATATATAAAAGGGCTAAGGAAGATATATAAAAAATCACGATAATTCAACTAATAATGACGTTATCTACATTAAATTTACAACACAGTCATCTTTTTTCAACACAAATTTCTAGATATACCTTTAAACGTAAATTTAAATTAAAATTTCTTAATGACCTATGCCAATAATTTTAACCTTCTATATATTATACTCATATTACACTTCAAATTCACATTATTTTATAATTCTATAATTTAGTTATTTTTTTTTTTTTTTTTTACTTTATAAATTGCATTTTAACTGTGTTTTCGCTATGTATACATTTTTTACAATCTACAAAAAAAATATAAAATAATAAACTTTTGATTTTTATGTAAGTAAATTTATTTTTTGTAATCAAATTTCATGTTAATTTTTGAGTCTTAGCTATAAGAATTTTTTTGAAAAAACCTTGTTTTGGTTCAAAATAAAATAAAAAAAATTTGTGTTGTAGGTTACTATTAATGAAAATACTGCGGGGATTGCGTACGTTTGGGATTGGACCATGGGTTCGGAACCTAGAACATTTTGATCGAAGGGGGACAATGAAGATAGAACCCCCAAATTTACTATCAGGGTGGCCCTTCCTATTTTCTTAGTGTCCCTGAAATTTGGGCTCCATTGGAGTAGGGGGTCGGGGACCAGCCACACATTTCTGAAGACCTTAAAGCATATCTTTAAAATTAATAAAGATAGCAACTTGAAAAAATTTAGAAGCTTCAAATTTGGCACATGGGTGTTATTCACTATTTCCTGCTTGTACCCCTAATTTTGGATCAATTGGAGTTGTGGTTCAGTACCTCTCTTAGACCCCCCAAAGTGTAAAAGCTTATCATCTAAATTAATAAAAATAGTTACTTAAAATTAAGATAGAATGTTCCAATTGTGTACAAGGGTTAACTAGTATTGAAAGTATAACGGGGACTGCATATGGGCGAAATCGTACCATGGTTTCGGGTGCTGGAACTTTTGAAAAGTTCAAGGGCTAACAAACATATATCTTAAAAACACCATAACTCAAAAAATAATCCCGCTATTTTGATGAAATTGAATCTCTAGGTTACTAGCAATGAAAGTACAATGGGGGTTGTTTCTGGTCGAGTTTGGTCTATGAGTTCAGATTCTAGAAGCTTTTGATCGATTTGAAGCCGAACGAGTATAATTTCAATTCCCCACAATATATTTCTTATTTCCTATGTGTCCCCGAAATTTAGACTTAATTGTAGTGGTGGTTCAGGTGCTCCTAAGGAATCCCAAAATTAAAAGCTTATCTTCGAAATTCATAAAGATAGAAACTTTAAATTGGATACACGAGGGTTCTTTCCTATTTCCGCTTTTATCTAACACTTTTATATTTTTAAAAGACTATGAATTTTACCATAAAAAATATTATGTATAATATTTTATAAAATAAAAACAAAATAATTTTTTATAAACATTAAATTCCTTTTTTTTAATTTTTATTATATTATATATTTTATTGAATTAAATATATAATATGTTATATATAATTAAGACATTGGTTATATATAATTAAGTTATATATAAGGTTATATATAATTAAGACATTGTGTTCAATACTTAAGCTATGTTCAAAGGTACTTGCTGCATTTATGTTAAATTTATTTTAATATGTGAATGAATTATATGAAAATGTCTAAATTTGTAATTGTATTTTAGAAATACATTTATTGCACTGCGGGGATTGCGTACATTTGGGATTGGGCCATGGGTTCGGAACCTTTCGAAGAAATTCGCTATGGATTTAATGGTTAGGAAATTAATCATAATCGTAATGTTGGAATAACTTCAACATTAAAAACTATATTTCACTCAACTGAAATGAAAGTACGGCTTTATACAATGGAAGTTGGTCAGAATTAAAATAAATAATTTTTATTTTATATTTTTTGTTCATCTAAAAAGATTAATAAAGTTTGCTGAAGATTATAAAAACATTATTAATGCAACACACATAACTCGCTTTCGATCTAATGAAAATTCATTTTTATATAGCGGTGCTAATGAAAGTGAAAAACCAAAAATTACTAATACAAAAATATATTGGAAGGTTCAACATATTAAAACTTTTAATTATTGTGATATTGAAAATATAAGTGAACATAAAAACAAATTGATTTGAAAAATTATTTGATTAAAATTAGATAACAATGAATTGCTCGACATAATTTTTCATTATTAACCGGAACCTATTTGTAATAAATTAGAATAAAAATATATTTAATATGTCAAAAAAAAAGTCTTTTTTTATTAAAATTAAAATGATACCTCAATTTTGAACACCCTATATTTAATATTGTAGCTAATTATTAAATAAATAAAAAAAATTTAAATTCAATTATTTTACTAAAGTAAATTGAATTATTTAAAATGGAATGATTTTGTTAGTCTATACAAAAAAAAAAAAATTAAGGATTAGTGAATTTCCAAGAACTTAATTAGTTAAAACATTTAATGAATTTATAATTAGCAAACTATTCATTGATTTATTGAAACATTAGAATCAAACAAGTGACATTTATAGTTTTGCTTAATCTGTAAATGAAAATAATATTTCTAGGAATTTCTATGCATAATCGTCAAATTTATATTTATCTATGTATGCGGCATTAAATAACCGTTAGAATTTAAATTATGTAGGTATATTAAATATAGCAATGTATGTATTTTGGCAGCCATAGGGTTTCTAGTACTAGAATGGCAATAAGGAAAATATTTTCAGACAAATTTCAAAAATATGTACCTGAACCGTTCCTACGTATTGACCAGTTTCTTCGCGAATTGAAGCATTTAACTTGGAGTATGTATTTAAGTACCTTTTTCTTATATAAAAGAAACTTAAATACACCGACTCCTACTAATTTTTAAGGATCTAACTCCTCCCAAAATTTCAAGACTCTAGCTTGAAGCGTTTAGAAGATATTCAGGGCTAAAAATTTTGCAAAAATCGAGTTTTGTATAATGGTAAATTTTGGAACCGTATGGCAACCCTATACTATTGAGCGACATATTTCTGTAAAGTTTATAAAAGCAGCTCTCTTTTACCGTTTTTCGATTGAAAATAAACCTAACAGAACTCTTGCTATATCAATTTAAATATAAAGCTTTTTTGGAATTTGCAGGGGCTGTAGCTCCGTCACCCTTCAAAATTTGGAAAAACCTTTGACATATGTTTAAATATAATTACAGAGCTTTGAATTTTGTATATCACTAAGAAAAAATTTGGACAGGTATTCAAGTTACAGGTGTTCAAAAACAACAAAATTTCAATTTTCGAGCCCTTATAGCTCCTAAATAGGGGGCTTGACAAAAAAATTTTGTTAACCGACTCCTACTAATTTCTGAGTATCTAACTTCTCTCAAAATCCTAGCCCTAAGCCCTAGCTTGAACCGTTCGGAAGATATGTCTGGCCAAAAATTTTGCAAAAATTGAGTTTAGAGCAATGTTAAATTTTAGTACCGTATGGCAACCCTAAACATTTGCCTTGTAAAAATTTATAAATTTTATAAAACCAGCTATCGTTTGCCGTTTTCAGATTTAAAATACATTCAGCAGAACTCTTGTTATAACAATTTAAATATAGGGCTTTTTTCAACTTTAGGGGGCTGGAGCTCCGTAACAGGTGGGGCCACAGAAAAAAATTCTTCTACGAAATTATTTTTTTTGCAATACCTACCCATGGTTAAAATTTCTTTACTCTATTTCAAACGGTGTAAAAGTTTTTGTAAACATACGGACAGACGGACGGACAGAGTGAAACTATATAGGCACATTTTTACAAAATTTTTTGAAAATGTGCAAAAAAAAAAACCAATACTTATTATTTTCAAAATGTCGATCAACTGTCAATAATTCTTTCAATTAATAGTGTGGTAAATTTTAGTGATGGGACTTGCGACGTTAAGTATCGATCAACTCAGTAATTTAATTAATTTAAAAAACAAATATTAGTATTTTTATATAATATATATTATAATCAATATAAAAATTAAAAAAAAAATATAAACTAAATTTAATAATAATAATTAAATATTATATTATTGAAATAAGAAATATATGATTTTTTCGCTCGTAAAAAAATATTTTTATTTTTTATTTTTTTAATTAAAAATTATAAAATTAAATTATTCAATTACACTCATTTCCAAAATAATTAAAATTTTGAAGTAATAATTGAAATTATTCTATCTCGGTTTAATAAAATATATAAAAGTAGTCATCTACTAAAACTTGGCGCCATTATAAATAAATTATAAATAGGTAATACTTAAAATCTACTAAAAACTGGCACCATTATAAATAAATTATAAATTATACTTAAATCACACTAAAAAATTTTAACAAAACTCCTACATAAAAAGAAAAAAATATAAAAAATGGTTAATCAATGTATCCAGTGTTTCAAAGGAATTTATAGTAATAGCAAAGGTGTATTGTGTAGTGGGTCGTGTGAAGGATCATTTCATATAAGATGTGTAGGTGTATCTGATGATTGATTTGAAAAAATAAAAATTGGTAGACTACTATGGAGATGCCAACAATGTCCAACTTTGAACGAATCTTTTATTGTAGAGCAAGAGGAAGACATTAGCTGCCTGTACGTAAAATAAGTTAGTGGTCACTAGATGTCGGTGAACGTCGAATAAATTATATGAGAGAGCTAATGTATGAAAAACGCAAAAAGTTGTTATTTTCCGTTAGTGGTCGCTAATGTAGAAAAACGCAAAAAGTTGTTATTTGCCGTTAGTGGTCACTAGATGTCGGTGGATGTAAAAATTAAAGATTAGGGTTGTGTATAGGGTAAAAAGTGAAGAAACGAGGAAGATTATAGTTGCCCTTGTCAACTTTTAGATACCCGTGCATACCCACTAACCGTTATTTATTTCCCCTATGCTATTATAAATATTACAAAAAAAATATAAGAAAGTAAAATAGTTAAAAAAAAATTTAACTTATTATCCCATAAAAAAAAAAAAAATAGCCCACGCTAATAGTTGGTCCGAGTGATGTCCAACTTTGCCAACTAACTTGTCCTATTACTTTATCTGCCCAGTTTTGATTTTAACCTCGTAGCTTCATTAGATTTACAGTTATCGAATTGACAACTTTGTATGGCAGCTGCCCAAAAACGGGGCCGTAACATTTTGAAACTCCATATAAGTGCTCGATTCATTCAGTGTGTAATTTTCATCCTCGTAGTATAATCAGTTTCCAAGAAATTCATATTGGTGCAAAGAAGTTGTATAGCAGCCCCCCGAAAATGGGGCCGTAACATTTTGGAACTTCATATAAGTGCTCGATTCATTATATAACTAACAGTGTGTAATTTTCATCCTCGTAGTATAATCAGTTTCTTAGAAATTCATATTGGTGCAAAGAAGTTGTGTGGCAGCTCCCCAAAACCTTGATTGGGTTTAACCAAAAAGAATAGGGAACCTCAAAAATGTCCCAAAAATGTTTTGTGTGAATTTCAAAACTCTTGCTCTAATTTTTCAATTCCATGATCTTAACCAAAAAAAATAGGGAACCTAGAAATTGATTGAAAAATATTTTTTGAAAATTTCAAAACTGTAGCTCTTTTAGTTTTTGAGTTATCGTGCTGACACACAGACGGACGGACGGACGGACAGACACACATAGCTAGATCGACTAATTTTTCGATTCTGAGCCGATACTATATCTAGCTCGTCTAGATCGATGCGTTACAAACGGTGGAGCAAATCTAATAAACCCGATGTCATATATGTATGCACGGGTATAAAAATGGGATCGTGTACAGATCGTGTACATTGGTGGAGACAGTGGCTGTGGCAGTGGCAGTGATTGAAAGGGCTTTGGTGATAATTTTTGTGTTATGAAGAGTTTGTTTAAGACAAGTTAATTCAATAAATAAAAAAAAAATATT
Organism: Dolichopus griseipennis; assembly: GCA_963082915.1. Taxonomy (NCBI): domain Eukaryota; kingdom Metazoa; phylum Arthropoda; class Insecta; order Diptera; family Dolichopodidae; genus Dolichopus; species Dolichopus griseipennis. The sequence continues at coordinate 184,789,375 of OY720441.1, read as the reverse complement.
TAAATATGCTGATAAGAAAATAAAATATTTTTAAAGCATGAGCTTTTTTGGATTGTTGAATTGAATTGGATATAAAATTAGAATAGAATTAATAAGAAATTTAAAATTTTCAAAAAGTGAAACATAATGTAAAAAGCAAATAAAATAAAAATAAAAAGTTTAAATGACGTCAGGGGGATTCCTATTGTTAATTTAAAAAGAAAAAACAAAAAAAATAAAAAAGTTATCATAAATAATACATTTTGAATATTATATTTTTAATAGAATATTATATATTGGTAATAAATAAAAACAAAAATATTTAAAATTGATCATAAAAAAATTAAACTAGAATTTTGTTGTGATGTTTGTAGAAAAACAGTCAAACAAAAATATGATTTGGAACGACATAAAAAAATACATAAATACTGTTCTTATTGCAAAATATTTACACTAAACTGGGTTTATCATTTAAGAACAAATTTACATAAAATAAATGCAGCAGAAAAATTGGGGGGCAATGTTAGAGTGATCAATGAATCATTTGAAAGAATCATTAATTGATAATGATGATGAGGGGGTTATTGTTCCAATCGAATTTTTAAATAAAAATAAGGATAGTAATATTCTTACTATTCTGAGGAATTCATTATTGAAACATAAATTTTACAAAATGAACTTCGAACTGTTTGCTGAATATGTAAAACCTTATTCAGGTGGTGACGGTGATGATAACGATGAATTGCAATTAAGCATTAAATCATTTCAATCAAAAATGGTTTTAATTTTAAATGAAGTTGATATCAATTCTAATTATAGCGAAATTATAGAGAGTATAATAAAAAGAAGTGAAGAATTTCAAGAAATGGACAGTAGATGGGCGTTACTTCGTATTATTGGATTCGAAATAAATATAAATAAATATGAACCAATAAAAGGATCACAGTACATTCAACTTCCCAAATCAGTAGAAAAGAAAAAGGCATGCATAAATGTGAAAAATTCTGATGAATATTGTTTTAAATGGGCATTGATATCAGCTTTAAAGCCTGCAGTAAATGAATCATGGAATCCAAGTAGTTATAATATAATTGATATACCGGCGGCAGAGATTTTTTTGAATGGTGGAAAAGTAGAAAATTTAAAATTTGGAAATATATTATTCCCTATTAAAATAGACGATATTTATAAATTTGAGAAACTCAACCCTGATGTAAGTGTGAATTTTTTTGGTCTTAATTTAAAATCAAAGAAAAATAATGAGCACGAATTGATTGGTCCATATTTTTTAACAAAAAATTAAAAACAGCATCATATAAATTTATTGATGATTGAATCGAATGAAAGATATCATTTTGTTTATATAAAGGATTTATCGAAATTTTTAAGAAAATCTCATACGAGATATAATGGTCGAATATACATTTGCAATAGTTGTTTGCAATATTTTGATGAATTGGAAAAATATGCGATTCATAAAAATCAATGAGGAAAGATTGTTTGCAACTTACCACATTAAGAAAATAAAATTTTGAAGTATGCTGATTATCGACTTCAAATGAAAGCACCATTCGTAATATATGCAGACTGCGAGAGTTTATTGAAACCGATAGCAACATGTAAACCAGATGTAAATGGTCCTTCAACTACTAATATTAAGGAGCATGTTGCGATTGCATTTGCATATTTTATAAAATGTTCCTTTAGTGAAAATTTGAATAAATATGTGGAATGTGTAGGTGCAGATTGTGCACAAAAATTTATATTATCACTAATTAATGATTGTAGTTTTATAGATGTGATTGTAGCTTTATAGAAATTTCAATTTGAAAAGGCAGAAAATGAAACCTTTAACACTAGACGAAGAATTACAACAGTTAACGGATTCCTGTTGCAGTATTTGTGGTAAACAATTAGATTGTATTAATAGAGTAAGAGATCATTGCCACTATAGTGGTAATTATAGAGGTCCAGCACATAAAGAATGTAATTTACTTTTTAAAAAACCTACATTTTTTCCAATATTTTTCCATAATTTTTCGGGTTAATATTGTCATTTATTGTTTAGATCTTTAAATTGTGTTGAGGGAAGCATTAGTGTTTTACCGCTAAATAAAGAAAAATACATATCTTTAACTAAACGAATTTATCTTTTAGAAGAGAATGTTAGCTTTTCTTTAAGATTTTTCGACAGCTTTCGATTTATGAGTGAAAGTCTCAATAGTTTGTTTAAGAATCTAGATGATAAAAAAAAGCATCACATTAAAAATAGTTTCGGAGAGCACTATAATTTGATAACAAAGAAAGGTATATTTCCCTACGAATATTTAGATACTTTCGAAAAATTAAATGATACTTTCCCATCTCAAGCTGCATTTTATAATGAATTAACAAAAACACCATGTTCAGATTTTGATTACAATTACGCATATACATTCTGGAGAACTTTCAAATGTTGTAATTTGTTAGATTATATCAAAATTTATTTGAAAACGGATGTCTTAATATTGACTGATATTTTCGAAAGTTTTCGAGAAATATGTATGAAAATTTATGATTTAGATCCTTCTAATTTTTATACTGCACCAGGGCTTTCTTGGCAAGCAATGTTGAAATATACGAAAATTGAATTAGAACTATTTACTGATGTGAATATGTACAGCTTTATTAAAAGCGGAATGCGTGGTGGAATAAGTCAATGTTCCATAAAGGAAAAATTTAATAAAAATGATCCAACACAATATATTGTGTATTTAGATGCTGTAAATCTTTACGGTTATGCAATGTCACAATATTTACCGTATAAGAATTTTAAATGGATGTAAAAATCTTTAATATCAAATTTCTATATTACAAAAGTATCAGATAATTCAAATCTTGGTTATATTTTAGAAGTAGATTTGGAATATCCAGAAAGTTTACATGATTTGCGTAATGATGTACCGTTTTGCGCAGCAAAATGGAATTTTTTCCCCCGAATGGGAAAATTGGCAAACTATTGACTACTTTGTATAATAAAACTAACTATATAATTCATTATAAAAATCTTCGCAACAATTTAAAATTGAAAAAAATTCATAGAATTTTGCAATTTGAGCAATTAGATTGGCTTAAAAAATACGTTGATTTGGATACTCGATATAGGCAAAATTCTAAAAATGATTTGAAAAAAAATTCTTTAAATTGCAAGTTAATGCAGTTTTTGGTAAAACAATGGAGCACGTTGAGAAATATCGGGTCATCCGAATAGCTGGTACTTGGGAAAGTAAAGGAAAACATTTAGGTACAAAAGCTTATATAGCAAGACCTGATTTTCATAATTTATCATCTTTTACAAATAACTTAGTGGCAATAGAAATGAAAAAAACAAAAATTTGTTATAACAAACCTATATATGCAGGTTTCAGTATATATTTAAATGGTTATAACAAGAGTTCTGTTAAATATATTTTCAATCTGAAAACGGCAAACGATAGCTGGTTTCATAAACTTTATAAATTTTTTACAGGCAAATGTTTAGGGTTACCAGATGGTACTAAAATTTAACATTACACAAAACTCCATTTTTGCAAAATTTTTGACCACACATATCTTCTGAAAGGTTCAAGCTAGGGCCTTGAAATTTTGGGAGAAGTTAGATACTAAGAAATTAGTAGGAGTCGGTTAACAAAATTTTTTTGTCAAGCCTCCTATTTAGGAGCTATAAGGGCTCAAAAATTTAAATTTTGCTATTTTTAAACACCTGTAACTGAATACCTGTCTAAATTTTTTTTATTAATATACAAAATTTGAAGGACCAACATTATATTTTAACATATGTTAAAGGTTTTTCTTAAATTTTAAAGCGGTTCCTTAAATTAAAGAAAGTGTCTCTCAGTTTTATCCATTTTTTCTTAGATAATAAAATTCTAAGTAAAATTCCAAATTTTGGTTTAATTCCTAGAAACTACAAAAATGGAGAGGGATGGATGGGGGGGTTAGATGAAGTTAGGTCCTTGAGAAATTTGGCAACCTTTCCCATTGAAGGGCTATTAGAACTTTCAAATAAAATATTTACTTTTTTTATAAGTAAGCAGTAACGTAGTCACCAACGTATATATTTCCTAAATTAAACGTTAATATTAAAGCTTGAACATTATATACCGATAAAATACTTAGTATGAAACACTATATTATTTTGAAAATGTGCTTTTTAAAAACCCTTGGTTTTTTATCATTACTTGTTTTATCTAAAAATTGATATCCATAAGGAGGTTTAATTACAAAATGTTGAATTTAATTATTTGAACTTAGAATAGCAATTTCCTTTAATATAAAATTATTTTTATTATCTCGGAAACCTTCTATATCTATAATTACGTTATCCATGTTTTTATGTTTCCGAAGAATTAATTGATTAAATTTAATATATTTGTATAGTTTGTAAATTAAAAAACTTATACAATGTAATCCAATCATAAAAAATACCCCCGCAATAAATGGTGGAATTTGAAAAATGCAACAAGAATCTGAAATTAATGATCCTGATTCCGTACAATGTTTTCTTATATTATTTATTAATGCACATCTAAATAATTTTATTAACTTCTCCTGTTAATGGCTTAAATTCTACTAAGCGGTCATGCAAAATAAGACAGTAAGCTGTAGTATTGTCTGGAATTTTTTTTAAAGTCTTATTCAATTTTGACATCAACTGGTCCCATTTTAAGATTATCATTTTGATAGCGAGTATAAATTATGAAGTTTAGAGAATTAGTTTTAAAGTCGTCCCATGAAACTAAAGGCTCTGATATTGAGTTATTATAATAAAAGCTTCTAAAATTCGAATATGCTTCATATGCTAAAGCATAACGATTTTTTGTAAAATCTAAATTCATATCTTCATATGGATATGATTCTGAATTTAAATATACTTTTATATTTTCTATATCACAATAATCAAAAGTTGAAGGATCTTCATCCAGTTTATTTTGTTTACCAGTTTGTAAAGCAAAAATAATAAAACGAGGTTTTTCAAGTTGCGCAGCTGTTTTAACATTCCAAATATGATATATAGTTCCAAATGGTAATGTAGGATATTCATGTAATTCCCAATTTCTAAAAGGAATTTTCATAACTGACCCATTTTCAATACTTTTGTATAAATTTAATTTAAGATTATCAGCTAAGTTAATATGTTGAACCTTCCTATACATTTTTGTAATAGTAATTTTTGGGTTTTCACTTGCATTAGCGCTGCTACATAATAATGAATTGTCATTAGATCGAGAGCGAGTTAATATTAACTCATGTTTTGCTTTTGGAATAATGTTTTTGTAGTCTTCAGCAAACCCTATTAATCTTTTTAAGAGTATACAAAAATTAAAATATAAATTATTTATTTTAATTGATTCATCAGGTGACCAACTTCCATTGTATAAAGCTGTACTTTCATTTTGGTTCAGTGAAATATAGTTTTTTAATGTTGAAGTAATTCCAACATTACGATTATGATCTATTTCCTTACCATTAAGTTCATATCGAATTTCATCAAATAGAAATGGCATAGCATTATTAACTAGTTTAGTGTTAGTGACAGCTGTTCCATCATGTTTTGATACATAACCTTATATGTAGATTAGACTTGTTGAGGGTAATATATTTAAGTTTTGATTTTGTATTTGTATTCGTATAATATCACTTAATCCGAATGTGTTTAAGAATGATGAATATGAATGCCAATAAGCACTAGTTATAGTTTCATCAAAAATAGGATCATTAAAGAGTTCCATTTTAATTTACTTTTAGCAGATATCCAAAAGATTTGATTAGTTTAAGACAATTACTGAAACATTAAGTAACTTTTAAGAAATTAAATTTATAAAAGTAGATAACGTAGTTAAAGTAAAAAAGTTTGATCGAAACTCAAAAAACAAAATAAAAAAAAACATTGTGAATGCTTTCCAGATAGTATAAGAGGACTAATAGTTGGACCTTCAAATTGTGGTAAAACTAATGTTATGTTGAATATGCTTTTAGATCTCATAGGGTTGAAATTTAAAAATATATATATTTACTCAAAATCATTACATCAACCTAAATATGAATATTTAAAAAAATTAATAAAACCAATCAAAGCAATGGGATATAACGAATTTTCAAATAATGTTGATGTAATTGAACCATCAGCCTCACAACCAAATTCAATATTTATTTTCGATGATGTAGCTTGTGATAAGCAAGATAATATAAGAGCCTATTTTTGTATGGGACGTCATCATGAAGTAGATAGCTTTTATTTATGTCAGTCATATACAAGAATTCCAAAAGGGATAATGCTAACTAAAATTTTAGTTAACTCAAGACCTATTAGCAGTTCGCAGTTACTAACTGAACAGGTCATTTAATAGATATCGGGTAGTAGTTAGCAGATGATAGGTAGCAGTTATCAGTCAGCAGTTAGCGATTATCAGTTAACAGTTAGCAAGAGAACAGTTCAGTCGATAATTCACAGTTAATAATTGAACTAATCCATAAAAAAATGGATGAACAACTTATGAAAGATTTAATTAAAACTCGTAAAAACTTAAAAAGGAAATTTCATTCTTTAAAAGTTCAGAAGCTATCAGAAGACCATAATCGGGAGGAAGCTTTCTCTTCAAATATAAAACCATTGAAAGAATTAACAAATGTTGTCAAACAACAGCAACAACAATTTTCAAAAAATGTTATCAAACCGGAAATTAAATTGTCTGCTGGTGATGATAACACCTTAAAATTAATGAGATCATTTAATACGGAAATTAAAACCCCTAGCAACAAAAGTAATACTTAAAGTAAATTTATAACTTCAACACAAAATACTATAAAATTTGAAACACCATCTATAACTGATAATATTATTGATGAAACATCAATTTCACAATTTCCTGTTCTAAACGAGTCACAACTTGATAAGTCATATGGACCCTATTTTGATGAGTCATTAAATGTTCGAAAACTTGGGAATGCTAATTTTGAAATAGATGAAACTACTAAAGATATTTTGATTGATAATGAAATTTTTAAAGGAACTAATGGTCTATATGAATTGACATTTAAAAAAAAAACCAATAAACTATACTGAAAGTGATTTAAAAACATATCATCAGATACTTAACAAAACGAATACACATAGAAGAAATTATGATCATTTAGAACAAATAAAAGGAAACAAAGGTTTTAAATACAAAAATATATTAAAAAAATTATATATACATGATTATAACACTAGACATAAAAAAACTGGTTCAGGTTGTTCGAAAAAAAATTTTACTAATTATATTAATAAATCTTCTTCACCAGAAACCCATTTAAAATATACAAATCAATCATCTCAGTATGTTTATTGGGATGATCCTAATGAATTAGTTGACAGATTAAGACTTTTAATTGCATCAGAAACAGCTGGTAACAACAATCATCATAATGAAATTGTTTCTATAATTGAATAATTGAAGAGTTGAGAGAAGCAAATATAATACAATAACTATTTACATTAACAATCAGTTAAAACCATAATGTCACTTGATAAATTTGGACGTAGTATAGCTTCTTCTAGAAAACTACATACTCAAGGTCCTCCAGGTATTGGTTTCAAATTCGCTTCTGAAGGAAATTATGATTTAGATAACAAAATTTTATCAAATGTCCAAGAACCTATTAATGGCAGTGATGCAGCAACACAAAATTCTGTAAATAAACATATTTTCTTTCAGAAAGAACTATTACAAAACGAAATGCGAGAAATGTCTAATCATTTAGAGACAACAGTATCTGTAGAACTTAAATTAGCAGAAGGAAAAATTAAAAATATTAGAAGAAAAAATGCAAGTTAGTTTTCCTCTATCGAATTCTCGGAATTGTTAAATGAAAAATATTCAAATATGAGTGATGTCATTGAATTTCAAATTAAAAAACCAATTAAACTTATTAATGAGAGATTGCAAAAAGCTGAAGACCAAGCATGGTCAGCATTGGATTTATTTAGTAGTTTAGAACTTATAAAAACATAATTGGGGATCAGTTTTCATTTACTTTTCGAAATGGATATACATCAAATCGGATATTCTTTCAATAATTTTTTAGATAAATATGATTATATTTTATTGGAGGAACATTAAGAACAATTAAAAATTCACTTCCATTTTTTAAAATTATTTAAAAATTCTATCCTAATTGAAACGAAAGAGAATTAATATCATTGGGATATATGTCCCTATACATCAGACAACATGACCACTGTTCCAGATACTTGTCCTTGTCATGCAGCAGATCATCATATGTTAAAATGTTCCAAACTAATGGATTTATATAAAAGAATAAAAAATAAATAATTATTATATAATGTTATATAAATAAAGAATATAAATTTTAAATACATTTTATTGCTTTGCTTTTTATTAGATATAACAATTTTATGTAGGTGCTTTTTATTTAAAAATGAGTAAAAGAGATGTGGTTGAAGAGCTGCAGAAGCCTGCACGAAGAAATTTTAAACGACGTAGAGTTATAATTAAAGGATTTGATGATCTTTGGCAAGCTGATTTAGTAGAAATGGGTTCATGTGCTAAAGAGAACAAAGGTTTTAAGTTTTTATTAATTGTAATTGATACCTTTTCCAAGTTTGCATGGGCAATTCCTATAAAATCAAAAACTTCAGAGAACGTCACAAAAGCAATGCAAAATATTTTTCTAACTTCTAAAAGACATCCTCAAAATTTGCAAACTGATGATGGAAAAGAATTCTTCAATAAAATATTCAAAAATTGAATAAATATCAAATAAATCATTACTCAAAATTTAGCATATTAAAAGCCTCTATTGTAGAGCGTTTTAATAGAACTTTAAAAGAAAAGATGTGGAAAGAATTTAGTTTTAAAGGAAATTATAAATGGATTAACCTAATTCTAGAATTAACCACACAATATAACAACACTAAACATCGAACAATTCAAAAATGACCGTCAGATGTTAATAAAGATAATGCTGAAAATTTGCTTAAAACTGTATATAATCATATAAAAATTGCTTCACCTGCAAAATATAAAGTTAATGATATAGTTCGAATAAGCAAATTCAAACATATTTTTGAAAAGGGGTATACACCTAACTGGACAACTGAAATAATTAAAATCAGAAAAGTTCAAATTACCAACCCAGTAACATACTTATTAGAAGATTATCAAGGACAACCAATACAAGGCAGTTTCTATGAATATGAATTGTTAAAAACTAATAAAAAACAAGTTTTTTTGATTGAAAAAATTCTTAAAACTAGTGATAATAAAATTTTTGTTAAATGGTTAGGGTTTACTTCTGATCATAACTCATGGATAAATAAAAAAGATTTATTATAAAAACAATTGTTTATTTTATTATTATTTTACAATTATTACAATCTTTCTTTTTATATTAGTTTTATATAATTTCCATTTGATATGATGACTTTTGTTTTATTGAACGCAAATCAAGTATAGTGTAATCAAATTTATAATTTGTGTCTATTACAGGAATAGTTTCCACTTCTCCACTACTTAAAATTCTTTCTGCTTGCATTTCTCGATATTCAAAACATTGTATTTTGAGAAACTTTTCTATAAAATTGCTATCATATTCACATCTTACGTTAATATCTTTATTATCACCATATTCCAATTGAAAATGTCTGTAAAATTTATGTTCACTATTTATAATTCCACCAATATTACGTTCTTTTAAAATTAATTCTTGTCTAAAAGCCTCAATAGCTTCATCAATAGAAACAAATTGCGGTACTGAGTCAACAAGATCACCAGCTAATTGCGAATCTGATTTTAAAGTAGTGATTGGTGCTGTTGTTGTTGTTACAATTTTTGATTCAATTGTTGTTGCTGTGCTTAATTCTGATGAAATTTCATGTTCCAACAGTTGAACTGATAAATTTACTTTCAAAGTCTCATTATTTGGAAGTAAAATTTTAAAGTATGTACTACCATAAGCTGATTCATCTAATCTAATATTAGAAATTGGGGCTGAATTTGCTTGAATAATGAACAGACTAAATATAAATAACAAAAATGATTTCATTGTCACAAAAATATTGATCTATCTTCGTTCAAAGTTCATTCAGTAATGCACGATTGGAAATTATAAATATATAATTTAAACTTTTTATTTTCTAGAAATTTCTTTATTATGTACAAACTTTACTTGATTTATAATAGAACACACATACATAAAGAGCGGTAAAAATCTATCTCTTCCATCTGAAAAAGCTTCCATATAATCTAAATATTCCTCTTTTAAACTTTCAAGTAATTTTCTAAATTTAATTAACACGTCACCAATTTTTGATTTTTTATTTTTTTCATTATATGTATTTTCTATTGAATATATAAATATAATTCTTTCATCGATTCGTTTCCTTATCATTCACTTTTTCAATTCATTCTGATTTTCTTCATATTCATTTCTTGTCAGTGGCAATAAATCAATATGTTCAGTAATTCCTTTATTCTTACCAGCTGGCAGAACATTTGAAATATTCTTTTCACTCATCTCCCAATCATCTTCTTCAGAAAATGGACAATCAGCATGAAAATGATTAGGTGCTGGCTTTTTTTTATTTGTTAAACCTCTTAATTTACCAATAATAGATATGTCACCGCCATATACTTCTATTTTTAGATGTTGCCAATCCAAAGGAGATAAATCGAATTGGTTAGTAAATGATTCACCATTTCTAATTTAAAATAAACAAATTTTTTCACCGCCTTCTGGAGTTATATATACCTCCAAAAAATCGTGAAATATTCTCCAATTAATTATTTTAATTGAAGCCCATTTCCGACCACAAATACAATATTTATATCCATGTAAAATATTATTAGCCCAAAACATTATGATGCTTATACTTAATAGTCTAATCAGCTTATGCTATATTTTATTATACCCGTATGACTATATAGTCCAAGGGTATAATAAATTTGCCATTACGTTTGTGTCGCAGAGAAGGAGGGGGGGGGGGGGGGGTAGATATAGACTCAAGTGTATGGATCGGATCAGAATCGAAAAATAAATCGATTTAGCGATGTATGTCCGTCCGTCCGTCCGTCAGTCCGTCAGTCCGTCCGTCCGTCCGTCCGTCATCACGATAACTTAAAAAGTAAAGGAGCTAGGATTATGAAATTTTCACAAATTCGTTTTTATGCAAAAAACGGAATCGAGTTTTAAATTCAGCCAGTTTGGTCCACGGGTTCGAGTACCTGCCATACAACTTCTAATTTTATATGAGCATTACTCTATACCTATGGACCTATGGAAGCTGCGTGTCTGAAATTTTGCCAAAAGTAGTTTAGTATAATGGCCAAAGTTACTGCAAAATTTGGTTGGTCTACTGCAGAGGGTTCGAGTAGCTGCCATACAACTCCTTCTTTTTTCTGAGCTTTACACTACACCTGATGAAGCTGGGTGTCTGAAATTTTGCAAAAAATAGCTTAGTGTAATGGCCAAAGTTACTGCAAAATGTAGTTGGTCTACTGATGAGGATTCGAGTAGTTGCCATACAACTCCTTCTTTTATATGAGGATTACACTACACCAAATGAAGCTGGGTGTCTGAAATTTTGCCAAAAATAGTTTAGTGTAATGGCCAAAGTTACTGCAAAATTTGGTTGGTCTACTGCAAAGGGTTCGAGTAGCTGCCATACAACTCCCTTTTTTATATGAGCATTACTCTACACCTAATAAAGCTGAATGTTTGAAATTTTGCCAAAAGTAATTAACCGGATGATATAATGTATATGTTACGGTCATACGGGTATCCCAGAGTTGACACAGTCTACTCTACTACACTCTTCCTCGTTTTATGTTAGAACTAGTCTTTTATAGAATTTTGAGTATCAAATTATTATTAGAAAAAAAAATACATATACAGGGTGTCCGGGACTCAAGTACGCGCACTACACTCAGTGATTGGGGGCATTAAAACAAACAAAAAATTGTACTGGAGGGAGGGGTCTATTGTGGACCCTTTTCGAGATATGAGGGATTAAAGATTTAAGGAGACTTTTCATAAAAAAATCAATAACTTTTGAACAGCTTCCTGTAGAGAGATAAAAAAAAATCCATTTTTTAGAGTAAGTTGTCAGCTTTAATTTTTGTGTACTAATAATCCCCATATACCGAGGGGATTGTGAATCATTATTGTTCGAAATGTAACAATTATTTAGGTGTTTATAATAAATAAATAATTTCAAATATATACAGGGTGTCCGAGACTCAAGTACGCGCACTAAACTCAGTGATTGGGTACATTAAAACAAACAAAAAATTGTACTGGAGGGGGGGGGGTCTATTGTGGACCCTTTTCGAGATATGAGGGATTAAATATTTAAGGAGACTTTCATAAAAAATCAATAACTTTTGAACAGCTTACTGTAGAGATAAAAAAAAAATCCATTTTGTAGAGTAAGTTGTCAGCTTTAATGTTTGTGCACTAATAATCCCCATATAACCAACAGTTAGAAAGTTATGAAGGTTCAAAATGATTTAAAATGAAAAATTATGTTTCAAATTCTATTTTATTTTGAAGCACACTGTATTTGGGGTACTTTTTATAGCATATTTCAAGACAACTTTTCAAGCCCTATAATTAGTACATAATAACTTTTTCTCTATCTCTAACCATTTTTAATATGAAGAATAGAAAATTTGTTATTTTCAATCGGTTCAAACAGAAAAATTATGAAATTTTTTTTTATCTATTTATTTTTTCATTAATATTTTATAAGAAATTTTAAATCATTTTGAACATTCATAACTTTCTAACTGTTGGTTATATGGGGATTATTAGTGCACAAACATTAAAGCTGACAACTTACTCTACAAAATGGATTTTTTTTTTATCTCTACAGTAAGCTGTTCAAAAGTTATTGATTTTTTATGAAAGTCTCCTTAAATATTTAATCCCTCATATCTCGAAAAGGGTCCACAATAGACCCCCCCCCTCCAGTACAATTTTTTGTTTGTTTTAATGTACCCAATCACTGAGTGTAGTGCGCGTACTTGAGTCTCGGACACCCTGTATATATTTTAAATTATTTATTTATTATAAACACCTAAATAATTGTTACATTTCGAACAATAATGATTCACATTTTTCATGTTATCAGTACAATATGAGTAGTATGTATATGCCGGTTCAGCGGCGGAGGAGCTTTTTTAATGCCGTTTCAGCGGCAGCAGGAGCTTTTTTCGGCAGTTCTCCTAAAGTTATGCAATAAAATTGTGATAAGTAAAAAGTTTTGTGCTTTTGAGCATTTTAAATTAAGCTTAGCGGTAAGAATATCAGTTATGTTTAAATTTCAAATTAAAACAATAATAAGCTTAAACTAGTTTGAGTCTTTGAGTATTTTAAATTAAGCTTGGTTGTTAGGATATCAGTTATGTTTAAATTTCAATTTAAGATATTGTGCTCATTGTTCTTAATGAAATATTAAAAGTTTTAAAGCTTGGTTTAAATACAAAGTTAATATTATCAAAGTTTAAGCTTGATTTAATATTTCCGTGAAAATTAAAAAAAAGTTTAATAAAGTAAAAAAAAAATAAGCTTAAGCTATTTAGCTGAATATTCTTAATTAAATATGAAAAGTTTTTTAAATATCAGTTATGGTTAAATTTAAAATTAAAACAGTAATAAGCTTAAGATATTGTGCTTACTGTTCTCAATTAAATATGAAAAATTTTAAAGCTTGGTTTAAATACAAATCTAATATTATCAAAGTTTAAGCTTGATTTAATATTTCCGTGAAAATTAAAAAAAAGTTTTATAAATTAACAAAAATAAGCTTAAGCTATTGAGCTGAATATTTTTAATTGGATATGAAAAGTTTTTTAAATATCAGTTATGTTTAAATTTCAAATTGAAACAATAATAAGCTTAAGCTAGTTTGAGTCTTTGAGTATTATAAATTAAGCTTGGCGGTTAGGATATCAGATATGTTTATATTTAAAATTAAAACAGTAATAAGCTTAAGATATTGTGCTTACTGTTCTTAATTAAATATGAAAAGTTTTTAAAGTTTGGTTTAAATACAAAGTAAAAATTATAAAAGTTTAAGCTTGATTTAATATTTCCGTGAAAATTAAAAAAAAGTTTTATAAATTAACAAAAATAAGCTAAAGCTATTGAGCTGAATATTTTTAATTAGATATGAAAAGTTTTTTAAATATCAGTTATGTTTAAATTTCAAATTAAAACAATAATAAGCTTAAGCTAGTTTGAGTCTTTGAGTATTATAAATTAAGCTTGGCGGTTAGGATATCAGATATGTTTATATTTAAAATTAAAACAGTAATAAGCTTAAAATATTGTGCTTACTGTTCTTAATTAAATATGAAAAGTTTTTAAAGTTTGGTTTAAATACAAAGTTAATATTATCAAAGTTTAAGTTTGATTTAATATTTCCGTGAAAATTAAAAAAAAGTTTTATAATTTAACAAAAATAAGCTTAAGCTATTGAGCTGAATATTCTTAATTAGATATGAAAAGTTTTTTAAATTTGGTTTATACTTAATATCTTCAAAGTTTAAGCTTGATTTAATATTTAAGTGAAAAATTTAAAAAATTCAAAGCTGATAAAGCTCGTCCGTTATGTTTCAAAATTAAGCTTCCAACTGCCATTTTAAAGTTGAAAAGCTTAAAAAATTGATGGAAATTTTTTTTTTTTATTATTAACTTAACTGCAAAAGTTTTTAAAAAAATTAAACAAATAAACGTTTGAAATTATATTGTTAATAATATAAAGGCGTGATCATGAATACAAATTGAAAACGTGATCAAGTTCAAGTTAAAAAAAAAAATATATAAAACTTGGTTTTAAAAAGTTGTTTTAATATTAAATAACAGCATAGCATGTTTTACTAAAAGTTAATAAATTATTATTCATTAAATAATATCTTTTTTATTTATCCATGAATCATGGTTTTTATCAAAGCCACCTAACCAAAACTTGATTTCCTTTTTTTCTTATTATTTTTTCTACAAGGTAAACATTAGGAAATTTAACAGATGTAAGTTTAGGCTCATAAAAACTGCCTTTTATTTGTTTTTGTGTGTAATCAAGTAAATTGTATGTTATTGGATCAGTTCTTTTTATTTTCGCTATTGTATAAATTTCTGTTGACCAATTAGGTTGATAACCTTTTGCAAATATACCTTTAAATTTACTTATACGAACAAAATCTCCAACTTTGTATTTTGCTTTTCGGAATACTTTTAATTTATTGTAGACAGTTTTTAATAAAAATTTCTCATTTTTCTTTGTAATATTTTTAGGTGGAAGTTTAATTGTATGATGATATGTTGAGTTATATTTTTCTATTAGCGATGGCAGAATAGGTAACCATTTATATGTGCCTTGTAAACTGAATTGTTTCCACATCATGTTATATATGCCTTATTAAATTTTGCATATGGAATCATTTCAACCAAATCAATTTGCCAAGTTTCATTTAAACCCTTTTGAATAAATTTCTTCGTGTAAAGTTTCTTCTAGCGCCTCTATGAATTTCTGACACGACTTGTAGCCTCGACATTATTCTCGTACCATTTAATTAAATTTTTCTAAAGTGATTCTATAATTTTCTATTGTGTGACATTCCCATGTGTCCGGTCCAGAAGTAGAATTATCATATGCCCACGGACAAAGGGTAAAATGAGTACCATAAATTGAAGGGAATTTTTTTACTCCAGAAAAGTTTTTAATGTGATTATATAGATGTAATATTAGTTTCTTATGATCATCTAGTAAGACGGAGGAATAAATATTTAAGAACTCCTCCACTTCCATAATTCCAAATGACAGTACTAAGAATATGTTCGCTGCTTTTATATGATCCCTAAATTCTATTTTAAGTTCAGTTTCTTATCAGACACAGACCAAAAATGATTAATTTTATTCATCCATTTACAATGATGATAGCGGGACCATCTGGTTGTGGAAAAACAACATTAATATGCAACTTAATTATAAATATTAACAGATTGATACATCCAAGAATTGAAACAATAAAATGGTGTAACCCAGAAATTTCTGCTATTCCAAAAAATCTAACTTTTCCTTATATAGACTTTTATACCAGTATCCCAAAAGAATTTAGTGGTGATAATAAAAATAAACCTACGTTAATTGTTCTAGATGACTAAATGTTAGATTCTGCAAATAAAGAGGTATGTGAGCTATTTACTAAAGGTTCACACCATCGTAATTTATCTATTATATTGTTAACACAAAACGTTTTTCATCAGGGAAAATTTTCAAGAGATATTTCATTAAATTGTAAATATTTAGTGCTTTTCAAAAATCCTCGAGACAAATCGCAGATTTTTCCTCTTGCTAGGCAACTATATTCAGAAAATATAAAGGGTTTCTTGAGAGTATATAATGAGTCAACATCAAAACCTCATCTTTATATTGTGTTGGATTTAACACAAGACATTAACGATTTATTTCGTATTAGAACTAATATTTTTTCCAAAGAATATTGTATATGTTTCTGTGATACGGGTGATTGGAATAACAACTGTCAAAAGTATGAAACGATTGAAGAAAAAACAACATATATTACATGTACTAGGAAAGTGCAACAACAAGATATTTCGTAAAAATATTCTTAAATATTGTGATGATGATATTATAAAAACTATTGCTGAAATGGCAATCAATATATTAAATGGTAATAACAAAATATCATCGGCACAAAAAGCAAAATTAAAAAAACATAAAAAACAATTAAGATTTTTAGCCTGTGCTAAGAAAAGTATAAAAGGCAAAAGAAAAATATTAGTTCAGCATGGTGGGTTTTTACCAACTCTAATCGGAACTATATTATCTGGTGTAATAGGCAAATTACTCAGTAAGACATAATGCAGCGAATGATTGTTATGTCACCAGAAATATTTTCAAAATTTAGTAAATTATTTCAAGATGATAAAAACTTGGATTTATTAGATCAAAAAATGAAAAAAGTTTTATATGATAAAAACTTAAAACCATTGCAAAAATGGTACTTATATCGTCAAAATCTCCTCAAATATGGAATTAACAAAAGACACGCAAAAAAATTACCAGAAAAGGCTAATAATCTTACATTTGATACTGGCACTCAAACAAAATTCTTTTCTAAACGAAATGCATATGCAGAAACTGAATTACCTAAATACAAATCAACATCAACACAGACAAATTTTGTACCATTAGTTACTGGTGAAGTGTTTGAATATGATCCTAAAAAAGAGTATTCAGATATGGATATCGATTTAGATGATGAAAATTCATTTAGAAAATTAGCTCAAACTGAAATGTTGAAAGACGAAAAACTAGCACAAAGACCATCTCTAAGTTCTGATTATCGAATGTTTGAAACACCAAGTGGTGATGTAATTACCGTTGCTGTACCATCTCCTGAAAAAAAGAAGACACTAAGATCGGCCGGTAGTTCAATTTCCTCAACTATACTTTCACAGTTTGCTGAAACAAAAAAACGAAAATTAAAACCTTTACTAAGAAATCCAAAACTAAGAACTTCATCAACACCGGAATGGACAACATATAAATAGTTCAACATTTTATGTTTTAGTAGAAGTTAACAAAGATGGATAGTCAAGATGACTTCTATGTAACATTGTTTAGTAATGCTAATATAAAACTTTATCCAGGCAACACTTTAGCTTCATTCGAAAATAAATTGCCTATTCACTTTGATTTAAGAAACGGAAACTGGAAAGTAGGTCTTTCAGAAGTTTATCTGAACGATTTCCTACAAACGGAAAAATTTAACAAGGAGAATTGTGCTCTTATTAATATTGGAGAATATAATGTTTATGTAACAAACATTGAAAAACCTCTTGAAAAAATCAAATTCATATGACGATTCGGAATTACATTTGGATGATTGGAAATTTAATTTTTTGCCAACACTTATTAAAAATATAACTCCTAATCCGGGATTTACTCGAAACCAAGTTTTCAAAGAATTTTTTAATGATGTTTTGACATATATACTAAAAATTAAGATAATGTAACTTTTCAAAAAGTAGCAGATCATAACAAAAAAGGTTTAATTCGAATATCACAAATTTTTGATGAAGACAGCTTCTTTATAAAAGTTAATCACAGTTATAATATAAAAACATTGCTAAATGAATTATTTCGCCAGAAACAAAATATAAAAAATTTCAAAACAAAATTACCTGAACTATTTAAATTAGCTATTGCTAATAATAAAGATGAAATTAAAGGAATGGTGATGATATATTCAGATATAATTCAATCATCTGTTTTTGGAAGTAGCAAAATACGTGCATTAAGAGCTATCAACGTAGAAAATTGCAGAATACCTACAAATATTGAATTTGAAAATGTTCAATACATACCTACAAAAAAAATTGTTTTGAAACGAAAGCCATTAAAATTTGCAACCAATACGGCGATGGAATAAATTTTGTTTCCAGTTACTATCCAACAAAAATTGTACTGCACTTTAAAAAGCAATAATTGCTTAAAAACAATATAAATACTACTACTCAAATATGATATCATATCAAACATGGAAAGAGCTTACGTGAGATATTATTCCTCTCAAGTAGGTGGAGGAGTCATCGATATTGGGCCTTTATTACAATTTTATCCAGCTATACAAAGAGGTCGTGGTTTTGGAAATATATTAGGAACTTTAATTCGTTACTTAAAGCCAGTTTTTACATCATATATTAAAACAGAGGATATGAACACAAGTAAAAATATTTTGAATGATATAGCATCTGGAACAAACATAAAAGAAACTGTAATTGATCAAAGTAAAGGTGGCATGAAAAATCTAAGAAAATCAGTAGTTAATCAACTGCATTCGATGTATGGTGGAAGGCGAAAAGCCATAAAAAGACGACGCAGTATAAAACGACGAGCAGTTTCTAAAAAGACACATTTAAAGTCGAAGCGACGAAAAAAACAAATTAAAACCTCTGATATATTCAATTAAATATGGAGTGCATGAAATCTGAACTTGATCTTTTTGCATCATTACCAGTACAAACATGTATATTGCGTTCAGAAGAGGTAGCATACAATCCTTTAGCTTCTTTAGAGGCGTCACCATCAACTATTGAATTTGTTTCGCTTGGAAATGGAGATACATATCGAGATTTATCGTCAACCTACATCAAATTTAAAATTCAAATATTTAAAAAAGATGGATCAGTTTGGAGTGCAAATGATAAAGTAGGAACCGGAGCTGATGCAAAAGCAGCCTCACAGCCCAGTGTTGTAAATAATTTATTACACTCTTTAATTAAACAATGTAATGTAACTCTAAATGGAAAAAACATCACTCCGTCAGATTCATTATACAATTACAAAGCATACTTAACTACTTTACTAAATTATGGTACAGATTCCAGTCAAACACATCTGGAAGCATCTGGTTGGGAATTGGATAAACCAAATGTAAATGATTTTAACAATTCTGGTTCAATTCCAGGTTCATTTCTGCAATAGTAGAATTAATGGGAAAATTACATGTAGATTTTTTCAACACTTCCAAATTACTTTTAAATAACGTTGACATTTGAATTGCTTTGGCATTAGAAAAAGAAGATTTTTTTCTATTTTTCAATGATTCAGACGAAAGCTATTTAAAAATTCTTGAAGCTACATTATACATGAAACATTTAACAATTAATCCTAGCATATTAATAGCACATAATACTGTTTTGGAAAAGGTTTTTTTTTTTTTTTTTTTAAATAAACTTTTATTTTGTTATATTTTTTACATATGAGTATCTTAACCTACAAAACAAAGTTAACAAACAAGGTATAAATCTTTTATTTTTAACATTTAAAAATATTTGGATTTTTTTATTGTTAAATTTAGTATAAAGTAAGTAAAATTATTTCTGTTTCTGTAAGAACAAAACTATTGTATTATAATCATATTCATACATTGTAAAATTTAAAAAATCAATGTTTAATAATTTTTTTTTTTTTATAAAACTTAACTAACTTAACCTAACTTAACCTAAACTTAAATTTAAATAAACTAACTTATTGACTATAATATAGCACAAATGCTTTTAGAAATTATATTAAGATGTATTTAACCACCAATAATCTTTATTTATAACTTTATCCTTTTCTGATATAGACATTTCATATCTTAAATTATCTCCGTTAATATTGCCTGGGATATACTCGATTTTTTTGCATGTAGCCCGTCTACTATAATGAAATAGTATAGGGACATGATCTTGGTTTTGAGTGTATCTATATTTGTCTAAGAAGATGAAGTGCTCAGGAGCTATAAAACCCGTGAGCAATGTCTTCTTAATGTACTCCTCATTGTGGTAAAATATATGTGATATTAAACCATTTTCTGGAGTTTTTAATGCTCTATCAAAATGACTTCTGATTAATTTTATCATAAAATTATCTATTCTCATGATTTTGGCTTCCTTGTACAAATATTTATTAGAATAAAAATGCTTGTATTCGGAATCAGGCTTTCTATGTTTATTAATACAAACTCTTATGCACTTTCTTTCGAATTTACGTATTTTTTCCATTAAGCTTGCACTAATGTTGTACCATATTGGTACCCCATAGACAAGATTTGGCCTAATTAATGTCTGGTAGCGTATTATTTTAACTCTATTGCTAATATTTTTGTTGTAAAAGAGTTTTTTAGCTGCCATAAAGGATTTATTGCCTTTATCTATTGAGTATTTTACATGATCTATGAAGTTTAAGTTTCGATGTAACTGAACTCCAAGATATTTAACGAATTTTTTGTTTGCGAGAGTTGACATAGGCGATTTAATTTTAAATTGTTTCCAATTTTTTCTAATGTCTGAACTAGTTTTGTCAACCGTATTACGGAATAATATGGTTTCACATTTGTTAAAGTTCATTTTTAATATCCATATCTTGCAATAATCCTGCACAATATTAAACATTTTTTGTACATTATATTGTATGCTATTTACAGTGTCATTCGCAGAGTATATTATAATATCATCTGCGAATGCCAGGGCGTAGTTATTTCCTTTTACTCGTTCTAGCAAGAATAAAAGATCTGCTGTATATATAGTAAAAAGGATAGGTGCATTAACAATACCTTGCTGAAGACCGTTTTCAATTAGGAATGATTTGTCAGACTCGTTATTTTTGCTATATACTAAAAATTTGTTGTTATATAACATATTTTTAATCAGTATAATTAAGCGTGGCGGGAACTTATATTTTATTAATTTATAGATTAATCCATCCAACCAAACTGAATTAAAAGCCTTTTCAAAGTCAATCAGACAGGCACCAATGCCGTATTTCTTGTTTATGAACCAGCAGATATCTGAGGTTAATTTGGTTATAGTATTAACAGTACCATGTTTGTGCCTAAACCCAAACTGATTTTCTGGAATAAGATTGATTGACTTTGCGTAATTTGAAATTTTATCGTTTATTAAAGTTTCAAATACTTTACTAATGTTTGGCAGTAAACTTATCGGTCGATAATTGCTGGGATTGGTTGGATCTTTGCCAGGTTTTTTTAGCAATATCGTTTTCGATGTTTTCCAAATATGCGGAAAATACGAATTATTTATTGCATTATTGAATAGGATAACATATTTCGAAATAATTACACCACTTAAATTTTTTAAAACTATGTTTGGGATTTTATCGATACCAGAAGAAACTTTATTTTTTAAAGCTTTAAACTTTAAAGAAAGCTCTGACTGGTTCGTGAATTCGCTATTTTCACCACTTTGCTCAGATGATTTGTTTGTGTTGGAGAAATTACTCAGAGTTGAGTTGAAATTTAATGTTTGAGAGTTATTGAATTGTGTTATTTTATTAATGATTTGGTTATGTATTCTGTTATTTGTAGGTATATTGATTTTGTGAGTGTTTTCAATGTATGTGCCAAGTACATTGTAAATTTGTGATTGATCTTCTACTATAAATTTATTTGTGGTGGTTTTATTTAATTTGTTGAAGTCTATGTTATTTTGAGAGAGTAAAGTTATATCATTTTGGTCTATGTGTAATTTTGAAATCTGATTGTATTTGTTTTTGCGGAATATTTTATTTATTTCTGGGAACATGTTTGAACTATTTGTTGGAGTTATTTTTTGGAGACGAAGCTGCCAGTATTTATTAATTTCTATTTTAATTTGTTGTTTAATTAATGTATTGATGTTATTTAGGAGGCTTTTGAGCAGTTGAATTTGTTGATTAGAAAAGTTTAATCTTTGTTTTTTGATCTTGTGTATATCGTTCATGAGGCTGTGTTTTTTGTTTAAAAGAATTTTTAGCTTAACTGAGTAGAATTTTTTTAAATTATTTTGATTTTTAATTTTTGGTATAACTTCATCCATAGTTTTAAGAATTATTTCGTTCAGCTGTAAAAGATGATAATCTACATTTTGGTTAGACAAATTGCAGTTATCGAAAATTTTATTGCAATTGTTGGAGTTGTATTTGGAAAAATAGTTTGAATTTAATTTACTTTGGAATTTGCCCCAGTTTGCTTTTGAAAATATGAATTTATTACTATGACTTGGTAACTCTTGCAATAAAAGCTCTTCATTTTTTAGTGACATTGGAATTTGAATGGCATTATGGTCACTATCGTATGGGAGAGTGGTGAGTTTGTTTTGATTTGTTTCAAAACAAATTTTTATTCTGATATCTGTTATCACTAAATCAATATAAGAATTTGCACGTGGTAGTGTTGGTGCATCGGTTAAGAGTAAGTTACTCTTGTATAAAATTTTGTTGTCTTGCAACCATTTGTATAATTGATTGCCTCGAGTATTGTTTATACAGTTTAACCAAGAAGTATGTTTGGCATTAAAGTCGCCAGTTAATATATATAAATTATTGAGATTCGAAAGATTTAAAATTTCGAATATTTTTTCTAATTCTGTTAAAAAACTATTTGAATTTCTATTTGATGCATAAATAGAAATTATAAATAATTTTTTTCTTTGTTTTAATTGTAATGATATAATGCATGGTTCGATACATAGAAAACTATCGAAAATGCGATTATTTACAATATCAAATTGGAAACATTTTTTAATGCATATGGCAACACCGCCACCATCAATATCGATATTTCGATCATTTCTAATTATGTCATAATTATCCAATGACATATGGTTATTTGGTTTTAATTTTGTCTCGCTCATGCAAATTATGTCAGGTTTATTGAACTCTACAAAGTGCATAAGAGAAAGCTTTTTATTGTTGGAGATTAGTGAATTGACGTTTATGGATATTATTTTTAATTTAGTATTGTTAAAATTCATTTATAAATTAGTTTTTAATTTTTAGTGATTCCATACAAATTTTAATATTGTTAGAATTTTGATTAATTTGTTTTTTTAGTGTAATAGCTTCATTTTGCATATTAATTAAAATATTTTTTATTTCAATTAAAATATTATCATTGCTATTATTGGTGTTTAAATTTGAGTTTATATTACTAGAATTATTATTGTTATTTTTAAGGTTAGAATTATTTTGTTTTGTGCTATTTTTTACAATATTTGAGAATGAAATATTTTTATCAATAAAATTTGAATTAAAGTGCTTACTTACAATTTTTTGTTTTGAATTATCTTTAATTTTTTGGCGAAGCTCCATTTTTTTAATATAAACTGGGCATTTGGTGTATGATGCCGGATGCCCGTGGTTCCCACACAAGGTGCAGTATAATTTATCTCTTGGATCTTCTGCTGTAATTGAGCATTGTTCCGGCCTGTGATTATTGCCACATTTTACGCATCTCAACTGCATATAAAAATTAGCCGCTGAATGTGAGAAGCGTTGACACTTTGTACATTGCAAGTTATGGGTTTTTATTAGTTTTTCCCATCTTACTATTTGGTAGTCCAGCACATTAATATTCATAATATCATTTGTCAAGCTATCAGCTGAAGCTTGAACGATATAATATGGAAGAGTTATTCCGTTGTTAATGGAATATTTAGTGGTTAATCGTGTAACCTTTTCAAATTTTATGTTTGTTGTTTCTTGTTCTTTTAAGAAATGAAGAACTTCCTCTGGTGAGTACATACTATTTAAACCTTTTAGGATTAAGGTTTTCTTTTTTTCCGTTTTAGGTGTGAATGTAAAATGGTCAATTTTACCTTCTTCTAGCAATGCACGAGCTTTTTTAAAGTCTTCCATATCGTATGTGTACAACGATGAATGCTTTTCATTGTGCTCTTTTATCGCAAAATTTTTTATACCTAATTTATTCTTGATAAGACATTTTAGCCTGTCAACTCTGGTATCAAACATATTTATTGGTGGCATTTTTTCACCTTTTCCGCGCAGGAAATTAATAGTTGATGGTCGTTTTTCTTTTTCAGATTTTTTTGTTGGTGTTTTTTTGAGGTTAAGGACATCAAATGTATTCTCCTCGTCAATTTCAACAATTTTTGGCTCTGCTTGGTCGTTGTTATCTTCTTCTGTTTCGCTGTATTCATCGGTAAGATCCATTAATGAGCTGTAATAGTTCGACTCGTTTCTTGGTGAACTAGATGATGTTGAAGGATCAAACTTTTTTAATGCTTGTCGTAATTCATTATTTTCTTTTATTAAATATTCAACTAAATTCTCTATTCGGCTTGCACCGCTTTTAACTTTTTGTTGGTCTTTATTTTCACTTTTGTCTAGGATTTCTTTAAATCTGACATTTATTGTTTCTTTTAATAAGTTTTTTTTTTTTTTCGATGGCATGATTGCTATCCTTGATAGGATGCAATCTGTAATTATATCACTTATTTATTTTAAAAAATTTATTTTTTTATTAAAGTTTTTTTTTTCGTTAGAATTTTTAATAAGATTTTTAATCTTAAATATTTTTGAATTTTTGATTTTTATAATATTTTTATTTTTAATTTTCACAAAGAATAATAAACTTGATCGCTTGACAGCTGAAATCGAAGTCTGTTTTGGAAAAGGCTAACGCAAAATATTTTTATACGAGAAGTGAAATCAAAACATCTACAATTCCAGCTAACACATCCAACATATCATTGGATAATATATTCATAGGGCAAATACCAAAAGCTCTTTTATTTTGTATGGTTAATAATGAAAATTTTAATGGTAAAAGATCAAAAAATCCATACCATTTCGATCATCAAAATCTCACACAATTTCAATTATATGTGAATGGAGTGCCTACACCAGACTCTGCAATTGAAACGAGTTTTACATCGAATAACAATTGCAATTCTCGTACATATTTAACATTATTTAGCGGAACAGGTATACATCATTCTGATAAAGGCCATCAAATTTCAAAAGAACTATTTTCGAAAGGTTATACAATAACTAGCTTTTGATTTATCACCAGATGGTTCTGGAACTGATACATGTCAAAGTTTATTAAACCAGGGAGTAGTAAAGATTGAAGCAAGACTCAGTTCTCCATTAAGTTCAACATTAGCATGTATTGTGTTTGCAGAATTTGATGCCAGTATCGAAATTGATAAAAATCGCAACGTCTACGTAAACATATAAAAGGAAGCATAGTGGAGCATCTCTATTCATTTGAAAATGGCATACGCTGTAGTAGATTTATCATTCTGTACGGATGATAACAATACAATATTTGCTAAAAACCTTGCTGTGGCTGGAATAAAACAAAAATGTGAAACTATTGTAAAGGAATTAAAGTATAAATTCCCAACCAAAGATTTAAAAAGAACGGACATCAAGAATTACTCTTTTGGACATGTGGACAATGAAAAAACAACTAATAATTTAATAAATTTGCTTGAAAAATTCGATATAGTGTTCACAAATGGTAAACTTAAAGTTGAATTTTTAACGGCATACATAAGTGGAAATACTCAGCTAATTGATATTTCCCGTTTACAAAAAAATGAATACACTTCAGATAACGAAAGCACTGAAACGTAATAGTGTCACAAGTAAATTGTTTAAAGAGGTTTTTGCTCTTGATCAAATACCGAAAAATATTTCAAAACCTGGTATTTTAGTAATTAACACCGACACTTCTACCGAAAAAGGAACACATTGGTTAGCAATTTACGTGCCAGTTCAAGGCTGTATAGAATATTTTGATTCATTTGGAAATCCACCATTCCACAATGAGATTGTGAAATTTCTACAAAATCAATCAAAATGTTTTATTTTCAACAATAAGCGTTTACAAAGTGACCTTACATCAGTCTGTGGACAATATTGTTGTGTATATTTATGGATGCGATGTTAGCGCAAGAGCATGAAAAATTTTATTAATTTATTCAACACAATGTCATCCCCACCCAAAAACGATAAAAAAATAAAAATAATGTTTCGGAAAATTTTCAAAAAATGTATACGATAAAAACTATAAATACAAAACTTTTGAGTTATAAAACTTTAACAGCTTAAAAAAAACATGGAGCCTACATCAAATGCTGAAGTATTTATCGAAAAACAAATAAACAACGATAACGACGAAGCACAACAAAAAAATCTTTTATTAAGCTATATTTACTTTTTGGATAAAAAACCAACAATAAAAATACAAATTGAATTTAATGTTGAAAATTTAGCTGCAACAATAATTTTTCAGCGTCATCGCAAAGTCATTAGCGAGATGAATTATTTGCAGTGGCATGCTTTTTATATAGATTTTACAAACATTCAACCTAAATTAAATTCAAATAAATTTCCACTCAAATTCAATCATACAGAACAAACTAAAAACATTGGAACTAGATGAGTACACCCGCTTTTGCCTTATGTTGGACTTTATACAAGCAGTGATGTCATATAACAATGGAACTGAATTAAATGGGAATATGTATTCAAGTATTTCGATAGATGTATTGAAAGGAATAAACTGAAATTGGAACAAGAAGATTTTTATATTCCTATGAATTTACATATAGCTCAGTGTAATTATTCTAGACTATTTTATGAAATACCATTGTTTATGTCTGAAAAAATATATTGTGCAACAATAAATAAAACAAATATTTTTTAAAGCCAATTATTATTATTATCTTTTATTAAATACATGTACAAGTTTATACAATTTTTTACAGCACATCTTTGCAACAAATTTTCTGCATTATGATGGTGAGGGCAAATGGTGATGTAATTTCTTAGTTTCTGTAGAGATGGAATTTTGTTATCTAAATTGATAACTTTTACTGAATTTGAAATAAAAGTGTCTAAAAATTGTTTTTTTTTTAAGACCTTTTACATAAACAACATCAAATATAGTTGTTAAATGTTCCTCAAAGACATTTTTAACTTTTAAATACTCTATAAAGCCATCATTCCAATCCATGTTATTAATGTTCTTTTTGTTGTACGGTGCTTTAAATATAAAAAACACTGGTATTAGAGAACCATCAGCTATCAAAGAAAATTCTTTCAAAAAATATTGTTTGTTATTTCCAATAACAAATTGTAAATCAACTATAGCTTTTCTGCTACCACTGTTGTTGTTGTTGCAATTCATTTTGTTCTTTATTATAATAAAAAAAAATTAATAACCTAGCCTTTTATTTATAACTTTGATTTCATAAAAAAAAAAGTGGGGATACCTAGATATACTATAGAGCAGTAAATTTTTAAAACTATTAACGGACCTTCACAGACCGTCTTCAGACCTTAACAGACCGTTTTCGGACCTTCACAGACCGTTTTCGGACCTCCACAGACCGTTTTCAGACCTTCACAGACCGTTTTCGGACCTTCACAGACCGTTTTCGGACTTTCACAGACCATTTCGGACTTTCACAAACCATTTGCGGACCTTAACAGACCAAACCTAGATGTGAAGGCTGCTGCAGCTGTGCGGTGCTAAGAAATAAGTAAATACCTGGTGGTTTTTAAAAGTATATTATATATATGATACTATGTTATAATCCATTTTAGTTACCAAATAATTTTTACTTAAATTAAAACAAAAAAAAAAAAAAACAACTAAAAATGAGTTCAGCAAATAAAAAAATGAAATCGGAATGCAATGAGTGCAAAAAAATTTTCACAAGGCCAGACAATCTTAAAAGCCATAAATGTTCAATAAATGTACAATTAAAACATAAATGTGATTTATGCCAAAAAACATTTGGCAGAAAAAAAAATTTATTGGAACATTCAAAAATATTGAAAAATATTCAACGCGATCGGACGTGTTTTTAATCGCGGAACAATTAAAAAACAAAAAAAAAATCATCATATTGTGTACTATTTTATTCAGTTGTTCCTATAACGTATAGGCATGGCTGAATGTCGGAAATGTCGATCAAAAATTAGAGGAGAAACGGGTATTCGATGTGACGGCGTGTGCGGGAAAATATTTCACAGTGCGTCAAAATGCTCGGGGCTCGATCAGGCGGCAAATAATTTATTAGACTCAAATAAGAACATTAAATTTATTTGTGATGACTGCATTTTATATATACATAATGTAGACATGGTTATTCAAAATATTGAATGTGAAGTGAAAAAAAGTAACGACTACTTGAATGAATATAAACAAGAATTTGCAAATGCACTAAAAAAAAATGAATTAGAAACAATGCAATTACTAAAAGCTATTGAAGATAGATATATTGAGCGTTTAGAAAATATAAAAAGTGTGCAACAAAAAGAATTCGAAAAATTTTCTAAAACTAGTGAATTATTCAAAACGGAAAGTGAAAAACTGAATGTAGCTATGAATAATAGATTAATAAAAAGCAATGAACTAAGTGATCAAATTACAAACTTAAGTGAAAAAGAAATTAAACAAAATATAGGTCAAAATTCGTTGTTCTCTGATATTGTGAAACAAAATGCATGTGTAAACAAAAATATTGTACGTGAAAAGAAAGAAAAAATACCTTTGGTCATTAAACCTAAAAGTAAGCAAAAATGCAATATAACTAGAATGGAATTAAATAAGAAGGTAGATCCAAAAAATTTTAAAATTAAAAATATTGAAAATCGTAAAAATGGAGTTATTATTGTGGAAGCTGACAATAACCAGGAAAGAGAAAAAATAAAGTCTGCTATTGAAGATAATTTAGAAGAGAATTATGAAGTTATAATTCCCTCGGAACTTAAACCAAGAATAGAAATAGTGCATATGACATCTAATTATTCAGAGGATGAACTGTTAAGCAAACTTAAGTGTCAAAATCAACACTTAGAAGAGAGTGAGATGAAATTAATAAAAACGTATGAGATAAATAAATATAAGGAGCAAAAATATTTCAATGTAATTATTGAAATTGATAAGGAGTCTTTTGCGAGAGTTATAAAAAATGAAAAAGTTTCAATTGGTTGGGAACGTTTTAAAGTATTTGATGCCTTGAGAATGCTTCGATGCTTTAAATGCAAAGGGTTCAATCATAAAGCTGCTGACTGCAAAAATGAGGAAACATGCTCTAATTGCCTCCAAAAACATAAAAATAGTGAGTGTAAGAAGGAGAAAGTAGTAAAATGTATTAACTGCATCGTAGCAAACGAAAAGCTTAAACTTAACCTAGACGAGTGCCATGATACATTAAGCAAACTTTGTCCGGTTTATCTAAGAAAACTGGACGTGCTTAAGAACAAAATCGGTTATTAGCAATTACAGCTACATATTAACGAAATAAACAAAAAAGCTATGTCTAACTTGAATGAAATTGCAGAAGATCAATTGGGAGTTACCGAAACAAAAACATCATCGAATTCAGGAAATGAAGTTTCAACATCGATAGATTCAAAAAATGTAACATCATCATCAAATCTTAGTAAAAAAAAGTAGTAAAAAAAGATGTCCCTTCAACAAATCCAATAAGTAAAACCAACAGTATATTAAATAAATATCTATCAAAAATATGGAGTAAAAAGCAAAAATCGGTAATATCTTCATAACAATCATAACAGTAACAATATTAATAATAGTGATAATAATAATAATAATAATAATAATAATAATAATAATAATAATAATAATAATAATAATAATAATATTAATAATAATAATAATAATAATAATAATAATAATAATAATAATAATAATAATAATAATAATAATATTAATAATAATAATAATAATAATAATAATAATAATAATAATAATAATAATAATAATAATATTAATAATAATAATAATAATAATAATACGAATAATATTAACAAAACCAATATTGTTAAAGATTCTCCAAGTTGCAATTATACAAATTGGGTTAAAGGTGAAACACTGAAACCTCAAATCAAAGAATCTGCAAACAAAATTGTTACCTTTGATCCACCGATTGTAAGACTAACTCGTAAAGCAGTATTAGAAGGTGACAGTATTTATGTGCTCCCACGACTAAGAGACCACAGAATTTACAATAATGTTAGACTTTTTTTATCATATTTTTACGACCAAAGTGATATATGTTATGATGGCATAACACAAACGAGCCTTAAAGTCTTAATAAATCAAGATGGCTCACCAACAAATTATAAAGAACTTTGTAAAATATATTATGAATACCATGATAGAGTAGGAATATTCAAAGAAGATGTAAACAAAGATTTAAATTCATACAGAATACATATTGATAATAAATATAGAGATTACCTTCAAAAAGTTAGAGAAAATTGGAATAATTATATGAACCCTATTTCTAAATGATGGAGACCTGCAATAACCTAAAAAAAATTAAATCAATAAATATTCTGTATGTGAATATTAGAAGTATGAGAAATAAATTAGACGATCTAATCTTATTGATTAAAACGCACTCTCCAGAAATTGTTATTCTAAATGAAACATGGATTTACTCATCTGAAATTCCATTTATGCAAATTCCTGAATTTTCAGCCATTAATTCATGTAGAGATAATAATCGGGGAGGTGGTACCGCAATTTATATAAAAAACGGAATTTCTTTTACAACTCTTTCTCTACCTAATTCAATTAATAATAAACTAAATACAATCGGAATACAAATACTCAATTGTCAACCCAACATGAAGATCTTCACAATGTATAATGCTCCGGACAATGACAAAAATGATTATATAAACGCACTGGGTATTCTTCTTAAAACATTTAATAAGAACTGCATCATAGTAGGTGACACAAACATTGATTTACTCCAAAGTAATGAAATCACGAGTACTTATGCTAACATAATTGATTCATACAACTTCAATATTCTCAATGATACGACTACTTGCGGAATTACTCGTCAAGCCGTCAATTGCAGCTGCCAAATCGATTGTAATCATGGAAGTATTCTGGATCATGTTATTGCAAACTTTAAAACCTTTAAAGCATTGATCAAATCATATGATAATCCCATTAGTGACCACAAAGTTTTGGATATTAATATTGAAAAATGCGACATTATACTTGAACCAATGACACGAGTCACTATTGAAAAAACGAACTGGAATGTATTTCAGAATCTAGTTGCGCAAAGAGTTGAAACGTGTAATTCATACGACACGCTCACGGAGTGTTTAAAAGAAAGTAAAGCTCTTGCATCATCATTAAGAATAGTTAGAAGAAGAAATCAAAACCTCTGGGTTACACCATTTATACTTAGCGTAATCAAAAAGAGAAATAAACTATACTCTAAACTTCGCAAAAACAAAGACAACTCTGAACTACAAGATAGGTATAGAAGAATCAAAAATTATGTTCAAAAATTAATAAAAAAAGCAAAAGAAGATTACTTTAACAACCAAATGAGTGAAAATACCAACCCTCAACAGATATGGAAAGTCATCAATAAGCATTTAAATCAAAATAGCTCAAAAGAAAATTCAACAATTCGCTTAAATAAGAATAATGGTGAAATCTCTACATCTGAGCTAGAGGCAGCAAACATTCTCAACAATCATTTTGCTACCATTGGAAGCACATTAGATAAAAACTTCACCAACCAAACAGTTAATAAAATAAGTACACAGCATTGCATAAATCAGAACTCAATATATTTGATTCCAACAGACAATAGTGAATTAAAACATATCATAAACTCTTTGAAAACTAATTCATCTCCTGGGCCTGATGGTATTTCAATAAAACACATTAAATCAGTTGAGCAAATAATATCAAACAAACTAGTTAATATAATAAATGAAGTTTTATCTACTGGTGTTTTTCCTGATATGGCTAAAGAATGTACTATCACTCCAATTTTTAAATCAGGGGATAAAATGGACTGTAATAATTATAGACCGATAACCTTAACAAACTGTCTATCAAAAATTATTGAAAAAGTTATTAAACGTCGTTTAATTACGTTTTTTACTAATTCAAAACTAATTGATGACCACCAATTTGGTTTTTTAAATGGAAGCAGAACTGAATCAGCAGCACTCGAAGTTGTGAACTTCATTAATACAGCATTGGACAAAAATAATTATGCAGTAGCTATTCTATTAGACTTAAAAAAAGCTTTCGATACGGTAAATCATGATATACTTCTAAATAGTCTTGATAAAATGGGTATTCGAGGAGTTGCAGCCAATCTATTCCATTCCTACCTAAAATTTCGTAAAATCAAAACTAAAATAAACGAACTTATTAGTGAAGAAGCAAATCTTGAAGTTGGAGTTAGTTCCTCAAGGCACAGTTCTTGGTCCTATTCTTTATTTAGCTTATGTGAATAGCTTTAACAAAAATTGGGCTAAGTGGACATTATTCAATGTTTGCGGATGATACCATAATTTTATATAAAGGCAAAAGCAGCAATCTACTAGAAGAATATATTAATTTGGATTTAAATAAAGTTAGTGAGTGGCTAGACCAAAAGAGACTAACGATTAATGTAACTAAAACTGATCTCATCATTTTTAAGCAAAAAAATAAAGAAAACATTAACCTATCAATTTCTATTAATCAACAACAAATAAAAAGAGTTAAATCTTCTAAATATTTAGGATTAGTTATTGATGAAGACCTATCTTGGAAAATACACATTGAAAAATTAATAAAAACAATAATGTCAATAGTAGGTGCCATTGGAAGATGTCCTAAATTAAGCGAACAAGTTGCAAAATTAGTCTTTTACTCTCACATTCAGTCTAAAATACGGTACTTAATTCCAGTTTGGAGCCAGGGTTGCAAATACATTACCAATTCAATAAGCATCCTTATCAACAGAGCTATAAAAATTTTATACAGATTACCATATGATTATCCGACTATTCAATTGTATTATACTTGTAACTTGCCTTCTGTTGAACAAACAATATTTTTAGAAAACTGTAAGTTAATTTACAAATTATCAAATAACCTAATGAAAAGCAACCTAAAACTACAAACAAATGCTTCAGTTCATAATTACAACACAAGAAATGCACAAAATTACCGACTAGCAGCACCCAGAACCGAAAGAGGTAAAAGAGACGTTATGTTTAATGAAAAATTTTCAATAGCCTTCCTAACAATATAAAATATGCTCCTAATTTAAGATTATTCAATAAAAGATTGAAAGCTGTATTGCCAAAAAATAATAACTAAAAAAAAAAAAAAAATAATAAAAATAAATAATTAAACTAATAATATTTAAATTGTTTAATAAGATTGAATTGTATTTTATTAGATATAAGCTAGTTATAAGTGAGATTTATACCAGTTTTTTTGTAACTCTCTATCTCTATACAATAAATAAAAAAAAAAAAATAAAAAAAAAAAAAAAAAAAAAAAAAAACCACAGAGAAGGTTTTGACAATATAAAATTTTGCAAGAAGTGCAAAACAGCCATCTCAAATAATTTGTGGAATTACCACATTCGGACAAATGAACATAAGAAAAATGCAGCAGAAGTCATTAAAACTAATGTTAGATGTATTAATGAATGTTTTCAAAATAGACTAGAAACATTTATTAGAGATAATGATGAAGGCGTATTAAACCCATCACACTTTTTAGAAAAGGCTCAAACCGATATCATTGAATTGCTGAGACAATCACTAAAAAAGCACAATGTCATTAAGGCGAATCTGGAACTTTTCGGTGAATTTATAAAACCAACAGAAGAAGAGTTTGAAAATATATCAATCAAATCTTTTCAAACTCGAATGTTAAGCATAAGACAGGCAGACGATCTTAATGATTTTTTTGAAAATGTTAAAGACGTTATTCAACAACAAGCAGAAGACTTCCAAGAAAAGGATAGTGGCTGGGCGTTAATTAGAATTTTACACGTGGAAATAAATATCAATAAATATGAACCAATCCACGTTTCTAGTTATATTAAGTTACCAAAAAACATAGAAGATAAAAAAGCCTGCATTAATATCCACAATAATGATAACTTCTATTTTAAGTGGAGTTTAGTATCAGCCTTACAAACTTGCGCTGAAAGTGCAAAACGAACATCTTCATACAAAATTAGTGACATTTCTCAACCCACAGTCAAGCTTGAGTTTGGCGATGTTTTACAACTTAATTTTGGCAATATGCAATTTCCAACTAAATTGTCTGAACTAAATTTATTCGAAGAACTTAATAATGAAATAAGCATAAATTTGTTTGGATTGGAAGTCATTAATAAGAAATATGAGGTTGTAGGGCCATTTTATTTGACAAAATGTGAAAAAAAGTTTCATGTCAATTTATTGCTTTTGGAAAGGGATGAAAAATTTCATTTTGTTTACATAAAACATTTATCAAGATTGATAAGTCGGTCTGTAACAAGGAATTTATATTTGTAATATGTGCTTGCAACATTTTCATACATTACAACAACGTGACTTACACAAACGCGAGTGCAATAAAGTAGTTACAAAGCTTCCGTCTGTTGAAAAAAATACACTGGAGTTTAAGAATTATCAACAACAATTGAAAACACCTTTTGTTATTTATGCCGATGCTGGGAGTATTTTACAACCTATTGCAACATGCAATTCTGATTCCACGAAGTCTTCAACAACAAACATTCATCAACATGTTCCAGTAGCTTTCTCTTACTACATTAAACGTTCTTTTGATGATGGCCTAAGCTGTTTCAAAGAATTTGTTGGAGCTAACTGTGCTAAGGAATTTATCCAATCACTGGCAGAAACATGCAGTGAATTATATTCAACCTTCTTTATGAGTTCAAAACCGATGAATCCGCTAACACTGGATGAGCAGCTACAACAATTGGTTTAAGAAACGTGTCACATATGTGGTAAGCATTTAGATTTTAATAATAGAATTAGAGACCATTGCCACTTTACTGGCAATTATAGAGATCCTGCTCATTCTTATTGCAACTTATTGTATAGACGATCAAATTTTTTCCCAATATTTTTTCACAATTTTTCCGGCTATGATTGTCATCTTTTATTTAAAGAACTAAACGAAGTGAATGGACATATTGGTGTCATTCCTTTGAATAAAGAACGTTATATTTCATCATCTAAAAAAATTACAATAGATAATAATCATTCATTTTATTTACGTTTTCTCGATAGCTTCAGATTTATGGCTTCTAGCCTTGATTCATTGTATAAAAATTTAAATGAAAACGATTTGATTCATATAAAAAAAGAATTCAATAATAATGAAAAATTTAAACTTATGACTCGAAAGGGAGTTTTTCCCTATGAGTATTTAAATTCCATTGAACGACTTGACGAAACATGTTTACCGTCACAAGACAATTTTACCAATCAAATGACAAACACACCATGTTCCTGTGATATCTTTTATACAACTGATTGTTCTTCATTTTATTACATTTACATTTTGATGTTACAGGTGAAATTCGATTTACTGAAACTTCCTTCTTTTGTATTTCTTTTGTTTGTCCTTCTGATAGTTCTGCAGCTCTGCACATTTCTACTGCTTTTTCAAAAGTTACTTCCATCTCAAGCATTTTTTCTTGCAGCCTTTTATTATTTGTACCCAGCACTATACGATCTCTCATTAAAGATTCCGTTTGTTTTTCAAAGTCACACGTTTTTACTAATTTTTTCACATCAAGTAAAAAATTGTCAAACGGTTCATTCTCCAGCTGATTTCTTGAGTAGAAAACAAATCTTTCGTAAACTACTCGTTTTTTTGGCACACAATACTCTTCAAAGGCTTTCACAACTTTGTCAAAATCGTGTTTATCCGTGTCATTAAATGTAAAGGTTTGAAAAAGTTCAATACCTTCTTCACCTACCGCGTTCAAAAATACAGCTATTTTTTTTGAATCCGTTTTATTACCTAATTCCGCCGCTTCCATAAAAATTTCAAAACTTTGACGGAATTTTCTCCAGTTTTCCGCATTATTGCCGTTTAAAACCAGACTATTTACCGGTTTTCAGTATTCCATTATTATTTGATGTACTTTTTTCTTATTGTCTCCTAATATTGTTGTATCACTCTTATTGTCGTCACTATCAGTGTCTGAATTTGTTTTATTATTTTCTTCTTCTATTAGATTTTTCTCATCTGATGAGTCTGCGTCTTCTTCTTTTTCTTTTTTATTTTTTCGCGATCTCGTGTTTAAATACATTTATAGTTGTTAAAAAAAAATTTTTTTTTTTTTTTTTTTTTTTTTTAAGTTGAACGACTGCGCCATGTGATATCTTTTATACAACTGATTGTTCTTCATTTTATTACATTTACATTTACTGAAATCATACGTTTATAATTTGTACTAGAATGACATTGTTAATTCATAATTTGTACTACACTATTGTAGTACTATTAATATTCTTATATGTTAATAAAGTGACAATATATACTAAATAAATTATATATTTTTATTATATTACAGTTCCGATGAAGACTACATTCATGCAGTTAATGTATGGAATACGTTTAAATGTCAAAATTTATGGGACTATCTTAAACTTTACCTTAAAACAGATGTACTTATTTTGACTGATGTTTTTGAAAATTTTCGAAAAATATGCACCAAAATCTATTCTTTAGATCCTGCAAATTTTTACACTACACCAGGTTTGTCATGGGCGGCTATTTTAAAATACACTGATATAAAATTAGAGTTGTTAACTGATGTTGATATGTATAATTTTTTTAAAAAAGGCATACGTGGTGGAATCAGTTAGTGCTCACTTAGACATTCAGTGGCAAATAATAAATTTATGGGGGAATCTTAAAAAAAAAACGAACCTTCCAAATATATAGTATATGAAGATTCCAACAATTTATATGGATGGGCAATGATCCAATATTTACCTCATAAAGATTTTCAGTGGGTTAATACTCCTGAAAATATTGATGTGCTTTCAGTTGCCGATGATTCGCAAACTGGTTACGTTTTAGAAGTGGATTTAGATTACCCTCAACATTTACATGATTTGCACAATGATTTTCCTTTTTGTGCTGAAAACAAAGTTCCACCGAAAGGTAAAATTCCTAAACTGTTAGTTGACTTAACAAACAAACGCAAATATATCATCCATTATCAAAACTTAAAACAGTGTCTTCGAAACGGCTTGATTCTCAAAAAAATTGATAGGGTGCTAAAGTTCACACAAAGCAATTGGTTCAAAAAATATATTGATTTAAACAACGCACACAGGTCAATGGCTAAAAATGCTTTTGAAAAAGATTATTTTAAATTAATGAATAATGCTGTTTTTGGTAAAACAATGGAAAATGTAGATAAAAGAAAAAATGTCAAAATAGCTACATCTTGGGAAAGTCAAGGAAGACATTTAGGTGCTCGAGCGTTAATAGCAAAACCAAATTATCATAGTCACTCTAGATTTACTGAAAACTTGATAGCCATTCAGCTTAATCATACAAATATATGTTATGACAAACCTATATATTTGGGATTTACTGTACTCGAACAATCTAAAATTCTTATGTATGATTTTCATTATGATTATATTAAACCTAAATATGGTAGTAAGGTTTTTTAAATTATACAGACACTGACAGTTTCATTTATACTAAACAGACAGATGATTTTTACGCTGACATATTTAATGAAATACCAAAACGTTTTGATACATCAGATTATCTATCTGACAATTTATTTAATTTTCCTCTAATGAATAAAAAAGTTCTAGGTCTTTTTAAAGATGAATTTAATGGAAAAATTGTTTCTGAATTTATTGGATTAAAATCTAAAATGTATTTCCTTCAAACATATGAAAATAAAACTATTAAAAAAGCTAAAGGAATAAAGAAATATGTTGTCAATTCTTTAACATTAGATTATTATAAAAATTGTTTATTAAAAAATGAAACTTGTTTTAAAAAAATGAAAATATTTAGATCATATTTACATACAATTTATACACATTAAAAGTGTCTTTCAATTTTAATTTTAACTTTGTATTTAAACCAAAACTATAAAAACTTTTCATATCTAATCAAGAATATTCAATTCAAAACCGGGGGGGTGTATTAAGTCCATAGGTTTTAAGTCCATAAATTGAAATTATGGACTTATTTCCATTTGAAATGGAAATAAGTCCATAAAATGAAATATGGACTTATTTCTCTTTTACATTGAGAATTAAGTCCAGAATTTATTGAGTATTAACACCATAATTTATTTTTTATTTGAAAATATAGGCGCTATGAATTAAGTTAGATTTTGAATCCAACTTTAAAATCCCTCCTAATTCAGAATCCCACATATACACATATATAAATATTCTGGAAAAAGCGTAAAACCCTGCTTTTGAATCCAACTCTAAATTCCCTCCATTTAAAGATTTTAGGGATTCCTTTTGAGGGATTTTAGAGTTGGATGCAAACTGGGCACAAAATTGGCGAAAATATTCTGGAAAAAGCGTAAAACTCTGCTTTTAGATCCAAATCTAAAATCCCTCCTAATTCAGAATCTTACATATACATATATATAAATATTCTGGAAAAAGCGTAAAACCCTGCTTTTGAATCAAACTCTAAAATCCCTCCTAATTCAGAATCCCACATATACACATATATAAATATTCTGGAAAAAGCGTAAAACCCTGCTTTTGAATCCAACTCTAAATTCCCTCCATTTAAAGATTTTAGGGATTCCTTTTGAGGGATTTTAGAGTTGGATTCAAAATCAGGATTTCCGCTTTTTCTAGAATATTTACATATATGTATATGTAAGATTCTGAATTAGGAGGGATTTTAGATTTGGATTTAAAAGCAGAGTTTTACGCTTTTTCCAGAATATTTTCGCCAATTTTGTGCCCAGTTTGCAGGCAAATTGTAACCAATTCTATTGAAGTTTTTAACTAGTTATGTATATTTGTAAAAATACTTAATTAATTATGTATTATAATAATGCACATATATTTATGTAAAAAGAAATTTGTATTATAATTGTATTTATAATGAATATAAAATTTATTTTCTAACAAAAAATTTATTTTTTACAATATTAAAGAAAATTCTCAAAGTGAAATAATACCATATGGACTTAATTCCCAATGTAAAAGAGAAATAAGTCCATAATTCAATTTGAAATGGAAATAAGTCCATATTTTTGTATTCTGGACTTAATACCTATGGACTTAATACACCCCCCCTTCAAAACCTATAAAACTTTTTTTCTATTTTTACAGAAATATTAAATCAAGCTTAAAAAAAAAATTTTAAATATAATTTCAAACGTTTATTTGTTTAATTTTTTTCAAAACTTTTGCAGTTAAGTTAATAATCAAACAAAAAATTCCCATAGATTGTTTAAGCTTTTCAACTTTAAAATGGCAGTTGGAAGCTTCATTTTCAAACATAACGGACGAGCTTTATCACCTTTGAATTTTTTAAATTTTTTACGTAAACATTAAATCAAGCTTAAACTTTGATAATATTAAGTATAAATCAAATTTAAAAAACTTTTCATGTCTAATTAAAAATATTCAGCTCAATAGCTTAAGCTTATTTTTTTTTAATTTATAAAACTTTTTTCAATTTTCTCGGAAAGATTAAATCAAGCTTAAGCTTTGATAATATTAATTTTGTATTTAAACCAAACTTTAAAAAACTTTTCATATTTAATTAAGAACAGTAAGCACAATATCTCAAGCTTGTTACTGTTTTAATTTGAAATTTAAACATAACTGATATTTAAAAAACTTTCATATCTAATTAAAAATATTTAGCTTAATAGCTTAAGCTTTTTTTTTTTTTAATATATAAACCTTTTTTTAATTTTCGCGGAAATATTAAATCAAGCTTAAACTTTGATAATATTAACGTTGTACTTAAGCCAAACTTTAAAAACTTTTCATATTTAACCAAGAACAATAAGCACAATATCTTAAGCTTGTTATTGTTTTAATTTGAAATTTAAACATAAATTATATTTAAAAAACTTTTCATATCTAATTAAAAATATTTAGCTTAATAGTTTAAGCTTTTTTTTTTTTAATTTATAAAACTTTTTTTAAATTTCGCGAAAATATTAAATCAAGCTTAAACTTTGATAATATTAAATTTGTATTTAAACCAAACTTTAAAAACTTTTCATATTTAATTAAGAACAATAAGCACAATATCTTAAGCTTATTACTGTTTTAATTTGAAATTTAAACATAACTGA
Organism: Dolichopus griseipennis; assembly: GCA_963082915.1. NCBI lineage: Eukaryota > Metazoa > Arthropoda > Insecta > Diptera > Dolichopodidae > Dolichopus > Dolichopus griseipennis. The sequence goes on along the minus strand of OY720441.1, from coordinate 184,748,872 downwards.
TATCCTAACAATCAAGCTTAATTTAAAATACTCAAAGACTCAAACTAGTTTAAGCTTATTATTGTTTTAATTTGAAATTTAAACATAACTGATATTCTAACCGCTAAGCTTAATTTAAAATACTCATTTATTTATTTATTCAAATATTACGCATTACAGTAACTACGCAATATTCGTAAAGCCCTCGGCTGCCAGGGCCATTGTGGGCTGATTCTAATTAATATTTAAATTTTTTATATCTTATTTAAATTTAAAACTTAAATCTATTTTTATAATTATTTTGATTAACCAATCTGCTTATTTACACTTACATATTACTTAAACAGTTTTATACTTACATTACATTATTATTACTTACTTATTTACAATATTGAAAATTCTTTTTTGATTTCATAACTAGTCCTTATATATAATTTAATTTAAACATTCAAAAAATTTTAATCTTGTAATTCTTGTTTTTATATAATATGCAATTAATAATATTGATATTACTTTTTTCTGTCGTTTTAGTTTTCCATTTTTAATTTTAACTTTTAAGAATTTGCTTTTTCTCCTCTTTATACCCGTATGACTATATAGTCAAAGGGTATAATAAATTTGCCATTACGTTTGTACGCAGAGAAGGAGGGGGGGTAGATATAGACTCAAGTGTATGGATCGGATCAGAATCGAAAAATAAATCGATTTAGCTATGTATGTCCGTCCGTCCGTCTGTCCGTCTGTCCGTCTGTCCGTCTGTCCGTCCGTCTGTCCGTCCGTCTGTCCGTCAGCTGCGTGTCTGAAATTTTGCCAAAAGTAGTTTAGTTTTATGGCCAAAGTTTCTGCAAAATTTGGTTTGTCTACTGCAGTGGGTTCGAGTAGCTGCCATACAACTTCTTATTTCATATGAGCATTACTCTATACCTATTGAAGCTGGGTGTTTGAAATTTTGCCAAAAATAGTTTAGTATAATGGCCAAAGTTACTGCAAAATTTGGTTGGTCTACTGCAGAGGGTTCGAGTAGCTGCCATACAACTCCTTCTTTTATATGAGCATTAAACTACAGCTAATAAAGCTGGTATGTTTAAATTTTGCCAAAAGTAATTAATGTTTAAAAATGATATAATGTTTATATAACGGTCATACGGGTATCCCAGAGTTGACACAGTCTCTACCACACACTTCCTCGTTTTCTATTATATCTAAATTTTATCCCAAATATTAAAATTCCTAGCTATCTTTTGTATTAAGTCTATTCTATTGCGGTTAGGTTGAAGAAGATGTTCAGTGTTTAGATTATTGATTGTCAAAATATTTAAAGTGAAAGGACATTCGGTGAAAATGTGTTTCACAGAGAGTGTGTGTCCACATTTCGGACAAGAAGGAGGGTCTGTTTTGTCAAACAGAAATTTTTTTGTAGCTAGTGTGTGTCCAAGTCTAATGCGACAGATTTTTACGTCAATTTTTCTTCCCTTACCGATTTCGTATTCTGGTTTTAACGTTGTGAGCCAGTGAGTCTGTAAAAAGTTATTTGAGTTATCCCAGTTTGCTTGCCTAGTGTTTTGTATAAATTGCTTTATTTGCTTTATTTTTAAATTCAAGTGTTGGTTATGTAAGCCTATGATGGGGCTCTTTATAGCTAACTTGGCTTCTCTGTCTGCAAATTCGTTTCCCTTAATTCCGCTATGACCGGGGATCCATATTAGTTTCAATTCCCTTCCCATTTGACTTAAAAGGTTTCTAACTGCTTTTACTAAAGGTTGTTTATTTGCGTAGTTCTTTATGGCATTAAGGGCACTTAAACTGTCTAAATAAATATTTATTTTTAAATTATTTAGCTTTAGACATAACTTTAGTGCTTCATGTATTGCTACTAACTCTGCGTTGTATATTTCCGTTGCAGGTTCTAGTATTTTTAGCTCTAAGACTTTATCTTGGTCAACTATAGCAAAAGATACCCCGTTTTCCGTTTTTGATGCATCTGTGAATATTTTATACGCATCAGGATAAAGGTTTTCAGAGTGCTCCTTATAAATCTGTTGGTAATTTGCGGTTGTTGTGCTTTCTTTTATAAACTGTGATATTGAAGTATCTATAAATTTATTTGGATCAAATAACCAGGGGGCAGATATTCTAGAATTTTGAGGTGCTATATCAAACGGGATTTCATTGTCCTTTGAAAGACTAATTGCTTTTACAAACGAAGATTGCATTGGCACCCTAATCTTATCCTCAAGTAAAGCTGAAACTAACCTGAATAGTGGGTGCTCCTTGTCACTAGCTTGTTTATGTGCAAATTTCATAGCAATGAGGTTTCTTCTTTCTACAAAGGTAGGGAAACCCGATTCTATCATTATGCTTTCTACATTTGAGGTTCTTAGAGCTCCTAAAGCAATTCGTGCAGCTAAATTTAATTGTATCTGAATTTTAGCTATTTGGGCTTTTGTGCAGAAACCGTACACTGTAACTGCAAAGTCAATTTTTCCTACTTGCATCGATTTTGCTATTTGAGTGGCTACATTGATAGTTGGTTCATATTTATTTCGACACATGATTTTTAGCAGATTATTGGTTTTTTTGAGTTTTGTTACTAATTTATTTATATGTGGCTCGAATTTTAAAAATTTGTTAAAAGTAAGTCCTAATCTTGAAATTTCATTGACATCTCTTATTGTTTGGCAGTCAAAATTTAGGGGGTTTTGTATGCAATTTCTCTTTCTGCAGATATGTATACATTCTATTTTGTTGCTTGGGAATTTTACTCCATTATTACTTGCCCAGTCTTTCTGTAAATTTAAGCCATGCTGAAGTGTAGCCGGAATTTGATTATCATTTCTTTCAGCTTATAATAGAATGTTATCTGCGTAAATGAGATAGCGTAGACCTTTGGCTTGATTAAGGACTGTTGTTATAGAGGAAATAAATGTATTGAACAAGGGGGCAGAAAGCGGTGAGCCTTGTGGTATGCCATTGTGCAATTTTTTAACAGACGAATACGTCCCTCTCCAACTTATAACTATTTTCCTGTTTTTTAAAAAACTATCCATAATTTTCGTGAATTTTATTCCAACTTGCCATGTTGCTAATTGTTTTAAGATTGTGTGTGCTGAAATGGCATCAAAAGCTTTTTCTATGTCACAAGACACAACAGAACTGTGTTCTTTATTGTGCAATGACATTGCCAGATCAAATTCAAGCGTTTGAAGTAAGGTGGTAGCACTTCTATTAGGCCTGAAACCATGTATCTTATTTGACAAAGTTTTTTCTAGTAGCCAGCTTAGTCTATTACCTAAAACTTTTTCAAGAATTTTGGAGAGCGTGGAAATCAAGGATATGAACCTGTAATTTTGTGGGTTACTTAGGTCTGCTTTTGCTTTTGGAATAGGCTTGAGTTCAGCGACTTTCCATGCTTGTGGAAAAACTCCTGAATCAAGTATTCTATTATATAGGTTGACCAAACGATTTTTAAAGTGTTGAGTCGTATGTTTTAACATACGATACGAGACTCCGTCTATACCCGGCGTTGTTCCTTTAAAATTGCGTAGTATATTCTCCATTTCTGTTACAGTAATGGGATCATCCAGTAAATTTGAACTTGATGTAGGCAATTTAAAGTTTAGTTTTTGTGTTATTAAGTGTGCAGAGTATGTAGTATCCTCTGAGGTTTTAGAACACAAATTTACAAGATAATCAACGTTTTTTTCGGGATTTGTAATTAGTTCGCCTTGAGGTTCGTACCTTATTGCCAATAGATTTGACTTTTTTTTCCCTATAACCCTCATTACTTTGTCCCAATAGTTCTGGGTGTCTTCTCCAATGCTGTTTGCAAAGTTTTCCCAAGATCTTGCTCAAGCGACTTTAATTGCTCTTCTAAGTTTTGCACTAGTTTTTTTAAGGACTATGAGATTTTCGCTGGTTTTGTCTCTTTTAAACTGCCTAAATTCTCTGTCTCTATTTCTAATTAGCAAGTGAATTTCTTTGTTAAACCATATTGGCCAGTTGAATTTGTGAGTACTTGATTTAGCCATCGAAAGATTCGCCGCATATCTTACACTTTTAGTCAAGGTAGCTACTTCTTTATTTATGTTAGTGCTTTCTGGATATTCTGTTAAAAATATATCTTGGCTTTCTGAAAATTTGTCCCAATTTGCAGTTTTTTCTAGGAATTTAAATTTGTCTTTGATTTTTTCTTCGCCTCTTAAAGAACATAAAAGAATTGCAAAATGGTCACTTCCTTTTGGATTTGGTGTAGTTAACCAATTAAATTTGGACACTAAAATTCGGAGAACCGATAGCCAGATCTATACATGTTAACGTTCCATGCGTGCTCAGCAAGGTAGGAGATCCGTCATTAAAAAGTATAAGATCATCATTATTGTTTATACATCCCTCTACCATTTTTCCACGATTGTTGGTAATTCTGTCTCCCCAAGTCTCACTACGAGCATTAAAATCGCCCTAAATAAGAAAAGGCTTTTGTATTTGCGTGAAGAGTTGTTCTAAATCATTTTGATTATATTGACGATTATGTTCAAGATACAGATTAAGAACTGTAATCGGTGAAGCGAATTTGGGTAAATTTACTTGAATAGCATTAGCTTGAATATTAGTTCTTAAACTAATTTCTTGAAAGTAAAGGCCATCTTTTATTAAAAATCCTAAACCTCCTTTGGATGGATTATTATTGTTGTTTTTAAAGATACAATTATAATTTTTAAACTTGGTTGGACCATTTGGTCCGAGATGCGTTTCTTGTAATGCTATAATCAGAGGTTTGTGTTTCATAGTTAATAATTCTAAATGTCCTATATTTGTATAAAAGCCCTGAATATTCCATTGTAAAATGTCGCAAAATTGTTTTATTTTATTATCTATACTCATTTTATTATTATATTATAAATCAACAAAAAAAAAAAAAAATTAATAAGAAATTATGATAACGATAAAAATTATGAATTATTCAGTACCGAAAAAAGAAAAGAAAAAAAATTGCTAATAAAATTAAAAATGAAATTAATTAGGTATATGCTCTTATAGTAAAGAGAGAAAATAAAAATAAAAATAAAAAAAAAAAAACATTAAAGAGAAACAAAAAAAAAAAAAAGAAGAGAAAAAGTTGTATTCTTAATTCATAGTAATTTCGTTATCGGTGCTATCTGCAATATTAAAATTACTCATTTTATAATTATCAATTAAATTATTACTGTCACCGCAGATGTTTTTAGTTTCTAAAAATTTTGTTTGTTTTTTGTTATTGGTACTGTTGTTATTAATGTTGTTATTGTTATTTTGAGAGGTTTTTTCAATAGAACTTGTCGTTTGATTAATTTTATTATTTTGAATATTTAAATTAATTGGGTTAGTTTTATTAATTGTTTTGTTAGTTGATAATATTGTACTTATCTTCTCTTTATTTTCTGATGTTACGTTTTTGTTTGATGAGGGCGTTGACATTGTTGACTGATGTGATGTTGATGGCGTGCTGACTTTAGGAGTGTTTACTTTGTTGCTAGCTTGATTGGTCAAATTAACATCTTGTTTCCGGCTGTCAATATTTTTGTTGTTTACATTTGAAAAAAGTTTAGAATAGTTATTTTCCTGATTTTTTAAATTTTTCTCGTAACATATATAAGCTTCTTTTTTGGAAAAATGTAAGTTTGTTTTGATTTTTAGCACTTCTCTTTCTTTAATAAAGGCTGGACAGTCACGAGATGCCGAACTATGTTGAGCACCATTACAATTAATGCATGAAAACTCAGCGCACAATGTCGCATGTGTGCTGTCTCCTTCTGGTCTTTCTATTCCACAATCTGGACATCTTGGTGAGTTTGAGCAGTGTTTTTGTGTGTGTCCCAGTTTTTGGCATTTCCTACATCTCATTGGTGTTGGAAACCATTTTTTGACCGTGTGAATAGTAAAACCACTTTTAATTTTTTCAGGTGGGTCTATAGCATCAAATGTAATAATGACTGCTCCCGTATATCTTTTTTGACCATCATACATTTTGGTGAGCTTAAAAACTTCGATTATAGATGGATTTTTTTCTTTTAGACCAGCTAATATTTCTTCTGGCTCCACATGAATCAAGTCGCGGTCAAAAATCAAACCTTTGGAGAAATTCAAGTTTTTATTGAGTTCAGCAATTATTTTTATTGTTCCGAGAGTTGTTTGTTTAAGGAAAATATCGGCAATTTTTTTATTCGGGACCTCGAGGATGATGTTGTTAGTTCTATCCCAGGATGCCTTGAAGGTAGGATATATTCCCTCCAGAAGCTTGTTTATTACAAATTTATTATATTTTCGTAGTGGTTTTTCACTGTCCAGTGCTTTGATGTTTAAAAATCTTTTTCCTTCATTCGTAGCAAAACATGGTGTTGTGGCGTCCAAGAGTAAGTTTTGGCCGGTTTTACTGGCTTTTTTACGTTTTTTCTTGTCGGTTTCTTCCTCGCTTAAGAGGTTGAAACCGATTAAGCTTCCACTTGGAAGCATGTAACTATTTTTCTTATTTTTAGGTTATTTTTAAATTTTAAATTTTTAAAAATTAAAATTAAAATAAGTTCCCAAATTAAGTGATTAAATGATACTTTTTGTGTTGAATATAGAATATTTTTAATTTTAAATTTTTTTTTTTTAGAACAAAACTACAAAATTTTGTATAGGAAAATTTCAGTATTTCACGTCCTTTTTGCTTCGTGAAAAGCTAACGACGTAAAATACTCAAAAGCACAAAACTTTTTACTTATCACAATTTTATTGCATAACTTTAGGAGAGCTGGCGAAAAAAGCTCCTGCTGCCGCTGAAACGACATTAAAAAAGTTTTAAAAAAGCTCCTCCGCCGCTGAACCGGCATATACATACTACCAATATGGAATGCAGCAACAACACCATAATCCTATCAAACACATTAGTAGAGCTGCAATATGAGTTTTGTTAGCATTTTCATATTCAACTCTCGTTACGTTTCTTTCACCACAATTGAAACATATTGCAACTTGAGGATAAGGTCCAAATGATGTTTTAAATGCTTGTCGTACAAATACAGTTGAACCAATACATCCTTGATTTGTGTTGTATGACGATGATGAATCCATAAATGTCTTTGAGTAACTAAGTTCTTTAGAAAAAATTAAAAAATCTTCTCTGAGTAAGAGCATAGCATTGGAATCGAACCTTATACTAATATACTTACCTAATAGATTTTACTATTATATAACACCCTCCCACTCCTACCCAAAAAGACTTTATTAGTTCTCGTTATTTTTGTATTTTATTTGTAAATTAATTACTTAATTAGTGTTTTAGTTTTAATCACAAAATGGAGTTTGTAAGAACATTTCTTATGTTCAAAAAATTTTATTTGGCAAATAAAATATTTTTCAGAAAGAAATACAAGAAAGAAAGGTTCCTGAACAATTATGCTGATTCAACAATAAGTAAATTCAATTCACTTAGAGAAAATGAAGATGATAAATGGATGGAATTATTTGCCCTGAATAAAATCGAATTTTTCAAGAGATGTTTATTGAGATTAGCTAAAATTGTAAAAAAATTTAAAGAAAATAATTATAAATATCGAAAAACTTTAAAAAATAAATAAAAAAACTTTGTAATACTAATATATTTTGTTTTTTCTTTTTAAATTAACAATAGGAATCCCCCTGACGTCATTTAAACATTTTTTAATTTTATTTGCTTTTTACATTATGTTTCACTTTTTGAAAATTTTAAATTTCTTATCAATATAATTCAATTCAACAATCCAAAAAAAGCTCATGCTTTAAAAATATTTTATTTTCTTATCAGCATATTTAAATATTTTTTTTTTATTTATTTATTGAATTAACTTGTCTTAAACAAACGCTTCATAACACAAAAATTATCACCAAAGCCCTTTCAATCACTGATATTATACTTCTGATATCTAATGAAAATATTAAGGTTGATTATTTTACTGTCTTGAACAAAAAACTGATGTCAAATTATAACAATAACTTTAACATATTATATTTAAATATGAAAAGTCTTAGGAACAAATTAAGCAATCTAGAAATAATATCAATAAATTTTTTAGGTGTTAATGTACATGTGATAGTCTTAACTGAAACATAGCTTTTAAAACATGAAAATCAGTTCTATAATCTCCCAGGGTATGTTGCGTATTTTTCAAATCGCGAAAAAGCAAATGGTAGATCAGCTATTTATATATCCGAAAGGATAAATAGTAATTTAATATTTGAAGAAAATTTTTATAATTCTAATTTGCTCATAGTAAAATTACCAAAAGAAAACATTAATATATTGGGAATTTACATGTCGCATGAAACAAATCTTAGTGACTTTTTTGATAAATTGGATGAAATAACAGATAGGTACAAAAATTTATTAATTTTAGGGTATTTTAATTTAAATCTCTAAGAGAAAAACAGTAGTGAGGTTAAATCTTACTTGAGAACACTACTGTGCAATGGTATTTTAGTATACAATAGTTTAAATGAAAAGTTCGCGACTAGAATACGCGCTAGTTCTAAATCAATAATTAACCACTTCTGTACTGATTTGGTAGGTTACAGATATAATCTTCACGTTACGGACACTTCATTATCTGATTTTTGTAAGTATGATTTAAACGTTAATAAGAAGGTTTCTAATCCCACAAAAACAGTCCTAAATTATGGGAAGCTCTCTAATGATACCTTCTGGGGGAACATGGAACATACGGTAACCTTAATGATTTCATAACAATATTTTCGGAAAAAATTGAAAAATATACGGAAGTTAGAACAAAAAAGGTTAAAAACAAACATGAGTGGATAACAGATGATATAATTCGTTTAATTATATATGATATAATTCGTTTAAAAATTCGTGAATCTTTTTTTAAATATAAAAAAAAAATATACAAATGATCAAATCGTAAAGGAAAGATACGAATATTATAAAGATATGACAAAAAGGGAAGTAAAAAGGGCTAAACTAGGCTATTTTAGTAATTTAATAACTAGTCATTCTAATAATAGTAAGAAACTATGGGATTTGTATACAAGAATAATGAGCAATAAATACAGTACTGCAAACTCCAATCATTTGGTAGAAATTGTACATAACAATACTACCATAAACTCGCTACAGGAAATTTCTAATATCATGAACTCTTACTTTATTGATGTCACAAATACGTTAAAGTTATACACTAACCCAATTGACAAAAATTATTTAGCTTCCTTTCCGAAAACAATCTATGTAAACCTCCTTCTATCGCCCACGGTTTTACAAGAAGTCAAATCAAATATTGAATCATTAAAATCAGAGTCTCCAACTGGATATGATAATATCTCATCCAAAGTGTTAAAACATTTTTCGGTTTCTGTTATACTTGTTCGTAACTGTTATACTTAAAGGGTTTTTTATACCGAATTGAATATAAATTTTGAAAAAATTAAAAATAAAAGAAATATACAAAAAAAATAAAAAAAACTAAAAATTAAAATAAAAATAAACAAAATAAAAAGCAAAATAAAGCAAAGAAATATTCTCAATTTGATTTTACTGTGTATACCAAAAATACGGTAATCTTTTTACGATACCGTATTCTGGTGATTTCAAACCAACAAAATTGACTAACTTATTTTGTTCTAAATAAATACTCTAATGATTATACATATATTTTACCCGGCTTTTTCCCTTTTAAAATTCCAAATTAAATAATAAAATAATAAAACAAATTTTCAATAATATGAACAAAAATTTTTAATTATATTTTTTTAGTAGTTAAAAACCTAAATATTATAAAAAAATTTTACATACCTACCTATTTATACCCGTGCATACATATATGAACATCGGATATATTAAAATTACTCCTCCGTTTGTAACGCATCGAAATATACGAGCTAGATATAGTGTCAAGGGTATGTATCGAATCAGCATCGAAAAGTGAATCGATCTAGCTATGTGTGTCCGTCCGTCCGTCCGTCAGCACGATAACTCAAAAACTATAAGAGCTAGAGTTTTGAAACTTTCACAAAGTGATTTTTAGACAATTTCTAGGTTCCCTATTGTTTTTGGTTAAAATCGGATAAGGGCTTCGGGTAGCTGCCATACAAATTTTTCGAAATTATATAGTTTTAAAAATTAATAACTAAATAGAAACCAAATATAAAAACAAACAAAATGTTGTTAAATTATTAATCGATTCATGGTGTAGTGGTTAGGACATGTTACTTGTAGCCAAAATGTCTCGGTTCGAATTCAGGCTAAGGAAAAATTTTTTTTCTTTTTAAATTCATCTTTTGTTATCTATTTTCTTCTTTTTAATAAAATATATGTACTTATTTTATGTATGCAAAATATTATTTTATAGAAAATTTGACAGAAAACTCTCTTTTATATTAAAAATTATTAATTTTTTTTAATATTTCTATAAAAAAATTCAAAACTGTTATTTAAAACAAACAATTGATACCATAGCAACTACAATTATTTAAAAAAAAAAATTAGATAAATAAAAACGTTTTGTAGGCACATTATTATTCTATGGTGTAGTGGTTAGAACATGGGACTAGTAGTCAAAAAGTTTCGGTTCGATTCCTGGCTGGGGCAAAATTTTTTTTTTATTTTTAAATTCATCTTAAAACTCTCATTTATAAAATATTAATTTTTTTTCAATACATTTTTAAAAAAATTCAAAACAGTTATGCAAAACAAACAACTGATACTATAATAATTTAAAAAAAAAATTGAGATGAATATAAAGTCGATGGCTTAGTGGTTAGGACGTCGACCTTTTAATTGAAAAGTGTGGGTTCGAATCTCGTTCAGAGCATATTTTTTTTAATTCATTTTTTTTTTTATTAATTTTTTTTTTTAATTAAATATAAGAAAACAAATATTTTGAATCTTCTGTCAAACAGTTCAATTGCAATATATGAAATTCTTATTTATTTAATACACGCACGGGTATCTAAAAGTTGACAAGGGCAACTATAATCTTCCTCGTTTTAACGAAAATTTAAAATACATAGGTACATTAGAAGAGAATTTATGGAATTATTTTCAAACGATTTGAAAGATTTGGAATAATGCAAGTAAAAAAATATGAAGCAAAAAAAAGAAATTTCATTCTTCTTTTTCTATCAATAATATTTTTTTATTTTATAATCAAAATATACACAGACTGCGTATATTTAGCGATTATATAGACATACATGATACAGCGATTGATATGATATACATACAAAAAAAAAAAAAAAGGAAGAAATATATACAAATGTACCCACATCGATTGACATACAAACAAAAAAATAGAAATAACTAAAAATTAAAATAAAAATAAAATAAAATACCATAAAATTGATTTTACGAAATAAAAAAACTTGTCTAACTTTTTTGTTCTACGTGAATACTCAGCATATATAATTACTTTATTATTTAACGTTTTTCTAAGAAATAGCTCAATATCACCAATTTCAATGAACCTGTTGCAATTGTAACGGGTTTATCATCAATAATAAATCTATTACTCTCCCATCTATATTAGGAATTGAGTTATAACTTTGGAAATCTAGTAAACCAAAGGTGTATTCGCTTTCATTTAGATCTATAGAGGGAAAATAATTATTTTGTTTTTATATGTTTTTAAGGGTAATTCATAATGCAATGATTTAAATTTTTAGGCTAATTCCCATGAATAATATAATAAACATACAAAAATCTTCCGCTTAAATTTCTTTTGTTATAACTAAATTCTAATATTATTTATCAATTAATTTTTTGCACATTTTTAAAAGTTTTGTAAAAATGTGACTATATACTTTCATTCTGTCCGTCTTAATTATTTCAATGAACTTTTGTATCAATTAATAGATACAAAAACTTTTACATCGTTTGAAATACAGAAAAGAAATTTTAACCACGGGTAGGTATTGCTAAAAAAATTATTTCGTAAAAGAACTTTTTTCTATAGGAAGCTACAGCCCACCAAAGTGGAAAAGTTATAGAAACAGTTTTGTTAGGTATATTTTCAACCTTAAAACGGTAAAGAACAGCTGGTTTGAAAAGCTTTTAAAATTGCCTATATAGTATCACTCTGTCCGTCCGTCCGGTCTGTCCCTTTTTACCTTTATTCGATTCGATACGTACCCTTGACACTATATCTAGCTCGTATATGGCTAACAAAAAAATATCGACAGTGGGTAGGTATTGCAATAAAAATTTTCAAAATTATATTGTTTTAATCACTGAGTTATATTTTAGAAATATGTACACTGGTGACTAAGTGACTGCTTACTTGTAAAAATAGTAAATTTTTAATTTTTAAGTCCTAATAGCTAGTCAATGGGGAGGGTTGCCAAATTTCTCAAGGATCTAATCTCACTCCCCCCCTCCATTTTTTTTAGGTTCTAGGAATTAAACAAAAGTTTGGAATTTTACTATATAAGCAAAAATGAGTGAAACTGAGAGACACTTTTTTCAACTTAAAGCACCGTTTTTAAATTTAAAAATAGTAAAATTTCAATTTTGGCTTCCTTACAGCTCATAAACGGGGTGCATAAAAAAATTTTTTTTGTTATACGACTCCTACTTATTTCTAAGGATTTCAAGTTCTAGCTTGAGCCGTTCAGAAAAAATTCGTCCATGAAATTATTTTTTTAGCAATACCTACCCGTAGTTAAAATTTCTTCTCTTTATTTCAACGGTGTAAAAGTTTGTGTAAACACAGGGACAGATGGAAGGACGGGCAAAGTCAAAATTAAGAAAAACCTTTGACACTTGTTGGGACTTTCGTTTTGGAGCTTTCAACTAAGTATACAAATAAAAAAAATTTTGTCAGGTATCAAGTTTAAAAGAAAAATTTATAGAAAAATTTCCATTTTTTGACCCCTTACAGCTCACAGGGGGTGTGAAAAAACAAAAATTTTGTAAAACTTTGTTTTAGATAACGATAAATTTTAATACCGTATGGTAACCCTATACATTTTGTGAAATGGTTCTTCCTTAATTATAGAAGAGCCAGTGCTTAACAAATGAAAAAAGTGTTGAAAACAACAGAGGGTTTTTAAAAAGCACATTTCCAATTTTATATACGATTTCTAACTGACTATTTTATTATTTATTTTTATAAAAATATATTTAAAAATAAATGATATTATAATTGAGTTATTTCATCAATTTATTAATTATGATTTATGAATGCTCTCAAGAAAACCTGTTAACAAGTGCAAAATATAATGTTGGAGCTTCAATTTTAACGTTTAATTTAGGAAAATCATGCACTGGTGAATAAGTTACCGTTTGCTGTGGTGAAAAAAGTTCCCAAATTTTTGCTAAGCAAACTTATGATGATTCTCTAGGATCTGCTCATCTCGTCCTGTCCCCACCCTTTTATAGTTTTTTTGGTTATAGGAAATCACTTGTGAGCTCTACCAAAATCTGGAATTTTACCTACAATTTTATTATCTAAGCAAAAATGGTTAAGACTAAAAGACAATTTTTTCAATTTGAAGAACCCCGTTTAAAATTTAAGAAAAACCTTTAACATATGTTGAAATATAATACTGCAGCTTTAAATTTTTTATAATTATAAAAAAAAAACTTGGAATAGGTATTCAAATTACAGGTGTTCAAAAATAGCAAATAACAATTTTCGAACCCTTATAGCTCCTAAACAGGACAAGCGACAAAAAAAATTTGTTAACCGACTCCTATTAATTTCTAGGGATCTGACTTCTTCTAAGACCCTTGCTTGAACCGTTTAGAAGATATATGGAGCCAAAACTTTTGCAAAAATTGAGTTTTGCATAATGGTAAATTTTAGTACCGTATGGAAACTCCATACATTTTAGCGACGTATTTTTATAAAGTATATAAAAGTAGCTCTCTTCTACCGTTTTTCGATTGAAAATAAACCTAGCAGAACTTTTGTTATATCAATTTAAATATAGGGCTTTTTTGGAAATTGCAGAGGCTGTAGCTTCGTCATCCTTCAAAATTAAGAAAAACCTAGGCACATGTTAAAATTTTTTACTACTAATTTCTGAGTATCTTACTTCTCCCAAAATTTCAAAACCCTAGCTTCAACCGTTATATGTGTGACCAAAAATTTTCAAAAATTGAGTTTTGCGTATTGTTAAATTTTAGTACCGTATTGCAAGCCTAAACATGTGCCTTTTAAAAATTTATAAAGTTTGTAAAACTAGCTATCGTTTGCCGTTTTCAGATTGGAAATATATCTAACACAACTCTTATTATAACAATTTTAATATAGTGCTTTTTGCAACTTTGGGGGGCTGTAGTATTTTTCTACGAAATTATTTTTTTTTGCAATTCCTATTCATGGTTAAAATTTCTTTACTCTATTTCAAACGGTGCAAAAGTTTTTGCAAACATTTTTTGAAATGAAAAAATTTTTTGAAAATGTGCTAAAAATAACATTCTATGTGCCAGAACGTGTTGCCAACCATGTTAAAACTGAGGAAAAGCTGGCAGAGTTAAAAGGTGTAGGTAGTTTTTTTTAAATTTTTGGAACGGGGTAAAGATCGCCTAAATATGGCTAATTTTGATCTAATACCGGAAAAATAATAAAAAAACTGCAAACTAAAATTATAAATATTGTTTTTTATTATATTCTTCACTTGTCCTGGTGATATTTTAAAGTTTTTAGATTCTTCGTTTTATCCTCCCCTTCTTTCCCTAGTATTGTCTCAAAAAAATATTATTGTCTCAAATATTGTCTCAAAATATTATGCGCACCTTTGCACTGACACAAAAATTGCTAACCAGTGTGTTCGTTTTTCAGCAGAAGTGTCGGGGTTGATTACTAAAATAGCAGCTTTAGAAAAAAATTTTTGTTATTTGATCGAGAGCAAAAGCACCTTTAAATAGTTTACGTGCTGCAGTATTACATTTCAGTACTTTCGTTAACCGAATTGTATTCATCATTTATTATTTGTAAACAAGAAATATTAATTAGACGAGTATTTCGTCTTATATATATTGTCAGAAATTCAGCTTTAAGTTTTCCATTTGTTAAGACCATATCGAATTTTTCAAGTAACTTTATTAAACTGTTTGTTGTTTTTTCGTTATCGATACGACCAAAAAGTAATTCTCAACGTCTGTTCTTTTTAAATCTTTGGTCACAAATTTATACTTTAAATCTTTTACAGCAGCTTTACATTTTTCTTTTATTCCAGCTACAGCAAGATTTTTTACAAATACAGTATTGTTTTCGTCCGTGCAGAACGATAAATCTACTAGAGCACAGGCCATTTTCAAATGAATAGAGATGGTACATTAAAGTTTCTTTTATATGTACAACCAAACACAATGCAAGTTTTATATATTTATATATATATATTGTGAAAAAAAAATGAAAATTAAACAATTTATTGAATTTTCAAGACCGTTTTAAGGAATGGTTAAACTTAGACTAAATTATAAAAAGAAAGTTTTCAATATAAATTTTAAAATTAATTTCTTTTTAAAATTACAAAACAAAATTATTATTAATACTAATTATTTGTATTATTAATAAAATACAAATTGCTTAATACAAAAAAATATATTAATAATCAATAATGTACTTAACATCGGTTTCCGATATTGCAACACACAAGAAGAAAAATAATTTATTTTTGTTGTAATATGACACTTAAATAAATGTCAAATGTTTGGTTCCAAAACGAAATTACAACATATTTAGAATGAAAAAAAAAAACTAAGTCAAATAACAACGTTCGTTAACATTTCAGTTTTTTAGCACATTTTCAAAAAATTTTGTAAAAATGTGCCTATATAGCTTCACTCTGTCCGTCCGTCCGTCCGTATGTTTACAAAAACTTTTACACCGTTTGAAATAGAGTAAAGAAATTTTAACCATGGGTAGGTTTTGCAAAAAAAATAAATTCGTAGAAGAATTTTTTTCTGTAGCCCCACCTGCTAAAGGGGCTACAGCCCCCCAAAGTTGGGAAAAGCCCTATATTTAAATTGTTATAACAAGGGTTCTGTTAGATATATTTTCAATCTGAAAACGGCAAACGATAGCTGGTTTCATAAACTTTATAAATTTTTAAAAGGCAAATGTTTAGGGTTGCCATACCGTAGAAAAATTTAACATTACACAAACTCAATTTTTAAAAGAGCTGCTTTTATAGGCTTTACAAAAATATGTCGTTGTAATGTAGGGTTGCCATACGGTACTGAAATTTATCATTATATAAAACTCAATTTTTGCAAAATTTTTGGCCACTCATATCTTCTGAAAGGTACAAGCTAGGGTCTTAAAATTTTGGAAGAAGTTAAATCCTTAAAAATTAGTAGGAGTCGGTTAACAAAATTTTTTTCTCAAGCCCCCTGTTTAGAAGCTATAACGGCTCGAAAATTGAAATTTTGCTATTTTTTAGCACCTGTAATTTGAATACCTGTCCAATTTTTTTTTTTTTCAATATACAAAATGTAAAGGTCCAACATTATATTTTAACATATGTTAAAGGTTTATCTTAAATTTAAAAGCGGTTCCTTAAATTGAAGAAAGTGTCTCTCAGTTTTACCTATTTTTGCTTACATTGTATAATTCTAAGTAAAATTCCAAATTTTTATTCACAATTTAATTCCTAGAACCTAAAAAAATGGATCCTTGAGAAACTTCGCAAACTTCTCTATTGAAGGGCTATAATAACTTTAAAATAAAAAATTTACTGTTTAAGCAGATAAATAATAAGCAGTAAATTTTATAAGTAAGCAGTAACTATTTCCAAGTAAATATTTCCAAAGTTAAACTCAGTATGTAATAAAATATAATTTTGAAAATGTGCTTTTTTAAAAATCACTTGTTTTTTAATGAAATATGATCTAGTATAAAATCGTTCAACTTAGTTTAATATTTGAGTACTTGAATAATAAAAAAAAAATTATATTTGTTGCGTTAGGTCAGGAGACCTATAATTGTTATTTATTACGTATTGAAGATAATTAAAATATATTTGTTTGGAAATTTATATTAAGGAAAATTTCGTATTAAGTATTTTAAAAATAGAAATTATGTTTTGATAACGAAATTTATGAATTCTGGTTCTGAGAGTTTGCTTGAATGATCTTGTTCAAGATTTCGTTAGATGGATATATGACTCCCCCATCCTTAGGATTTTTGTACTCCTGAAAAAAAATTTAGTTTTATTTATATTTAGATCACTTATTTGATTTCTTTTTCTTGATTTTATTTGATAGTATGTTATGATGATTACAACTAAAATAATAATTATTACAAAAATAGAATTAATTTGGATTACAATTTTATTAATTTTTCTTTCAAAATTTATTTCTTTTATTTCATTATTGTTTTCAATTTGTTTGATATGTAAGCTTTCTAATTTAATAGTATGATTTATATTTTCAACTGTAATGTAATTCGGTATTACATTGTTATGTTTGAATTCTTTATTTTTATTTGAATATTTAAAGTTATTAATTTCAATAGAAAAATTATAGAAAAATATTTTATAGTTTTTATTCAATGAATACAAGATGTTATTACAATTATTTGTTAAGTTGAGTTTTTGTGCATTTTTAACTAATACAATTCCTTGATCAATTTCTACAGTTTTAACATTACTTTCAATAGCTTTAGTACAGTTTTTAAATGATTTTATAAAAAGATTTGAAATACAAGTTGAAGTTAATTGTGGTTTATTAAAGTATCTTTCTTGATTAAAATAATATGTTTTATTTCTAAATAATATGATATCGGTATTTTCTATATCAATTTCTTCCGAATTAGAATTTGGTACAGCGAATATTTTATATTTAATTGCGTTTTCTTCGCTTATTACTGAAATCTCTAGTATAAACACTAATTTACTACTCATTATTACCAAAGAACTTTTAATTTCTTGTATTTTAAGAACCAAATATCCATTTAAAAAATGAGCCTCCAACACTAGCTAATGCTCTTTTATGTCTATAAGGTATCAATGTTTTAAAATTATGTTTAGTTTTTGACATTTGGGCATTCAAGGACTTTAACATAATTTCATCTTCCGTCAATTTATATGAAGTGTTTATATATTTATCAATCAAGTTGATTGCATATTCAATTTCTTCTAAATCGACTATATGAATAACTTTGATATAGCTTTCTACTATTGAGATATTTTCTTGTTGAATTATGGTATAACCGGATTCCGTCTCTAACTTTTCTAAGGTTGATCAAAGAAAGGCTCAGTAGTAAGAGTTGTAAAATTATTTTGATCATCATGGTTATTGATTCTTGAATTACCTGTAATAAATTTATAATTTCTTTTAATTCTAGTTGGATGTATATTTCGATTATTATTATCTAACATTTTGTTTCCCTCTAGTTTGCTTTTCATTTTAGTATATTTGGGTTATGTTTTATAACGTTGAGAATCGGGGTTATTTACTACGATTTCATCTTTATCTTGTGCCTTAAATTCTAATCTTGTAGTATTTATTTTATTTATTTTTGTAACTTTTTTCCTATGAATTAAATTTTTAATTTCTTCTATATTTGTAATTTTACCATTAAGTATATCTATTGGCCTAGTCAGAATGGTCGAGTGGATTGCACAGTTATATTTTTCAACCGCTAAGAATACTTTATGTACTACATTTAATTTGAGTTTTTGAGCTTCGAAAATTCGGAGATGTTCATTTAAAGTACCGTGAGCTCTTTCAATATCAGAATTTCCTGTATGAGATCTTGGTGAAGTAAAATATACTTCTATACCATCTTCTCTACAGAAATCTTTAATATTGAGATTATTGAATTCATTATCGAACACGAGTTTATTTGGTCTTCCTAGTATTGCGAATCGAGTTCTTAGAAGGTCTATAATGGTTAATGCATTTATATATGGTAGTTGTTGAACCATAAGATGTTTTGAAAATTTATCAAACGTGGTTAGAAATGTTAACTTGTAACAATAGAAAACGTCACCACAAATAATGTTATTTGAATAGTTTGGGGTTTCGCTTATCTCGAACTTGTACTTTACGGGTTTACGATCATATTTAGCGAGATGGCATATGTCGCAATTATTTATATACTTAGGTAATATTTCTTTAATTTTTGGATAAAAGTATGATTTCCCAATTTCGTTAAAATTTTCAATAATCCCTCTGTGATTTGATTCAGAATGGATTTTTTCTATTATTTCTAATACTTTATTTTCATTCAATAAATCCATAGCTTTAATTGTACATTTAAAAAATTTTATGTTGTTATTATTACTAAATAATTCAATTAGTTTTTCTTGTAATAAATTGTATTCACTTTATAATATATATAAGTAAATATAAAAGTATATATATTTGTGATCAGCATGACCGCCGGAGTCGATATAGCCATGTCCGTCCGTCCGTCCGTAGGCACGATAACTCAAAAAATAATGCAGCTATCTTGATGACATTTTAACTGTAGCTTACTAGGACTGAAAGTACGGCGGGGATTGCATATGGGCGAAATCGGCCCATGGGTTCGGATTCTGGACCTTTTAATCGATCGAAGGGCTAACGAACATATATAAAAAATCACGATAACTCAACAACTAATGACGCTTTCTTCATCAAATTTGTGCTGTAGGTTACTAGTAATGAAACTACTTCCGGGGGATTCCGTAAGGTCGGGATTGGACCATGTGTTCGGAACCTAGAACTTTTTGATCGAATTTAGGCCAAACGAGCATAATTCCGAAACCAATAAAGATAGAACCTCCAAATTTGGTATCAGGGTGTCCCCTCCTATCTCGTAAGTGTCTTGGGAATTTGGGTCCCATTGGGGTACTGGGTCGGAGACCAGCCACACATTTCCGAAGACCTTAAAGCATATCTTTAAAATTAATAAAGATAACAACTTGACAAAAATGTAGAAGCTTCCAATTTGCCACAAGGGTGTTCTTTACTATCTCTTGCGTGTTCCCTTAATTTGGGATCAATTGGAGAGGTGGTTCAGTACCCCTCTCAGACCTCCCAAGTTTTAAAAGCTTATAATCGAAATTACTAAAAATAGTTACTTAAAATTAAGATAGACCGTTTAAGTTGTGTACAAGGGTTAACTAGTACTATAAGTAAAGCGCGGGCTGTATAAGGGCGAAATCAGCCCATTGGTTCGGATTCTGGACCTTTTAGTCGGTGTCAGGGATAACGAACATATATTAAAAATCACGATAACTCAACAACTAATGAGGCTATCTTCATGAAATTTGTTCTGTAGGTTATTGGTAATGAAACTACGGCGGTGATTACGTACGGTGAGGATTGGACAATGGGTTCAGAACTGAGAACTTTTTGATCGAATTTAAGCCAAACTAGCGTAATTCCGAAACCAATAAAGATATAACCTCCAAATTTGGTATCAGGGTGTCCCTTCCTATTGCGTAAGTGTCTTTGAAATTTGGGCCCCATTGGACTAGTGGGTCCACTCAGTTCCGAGGACCTTAAAGCATATTTTCGAAATTAATAAAAATAGAAACTTGAAACAAATGTAGAAGCCTAAAATTTGGCCCAGGGTGTTCTTTACTATTTCTTCCGTGCGGGAGGCACGGAATCTGATCCCCCCTAATTTGGGATCATTTGGAGTGGTGGTTCAGGATTTGGTTTGGGGTTCTGGAACCCTTGACAAGTTCAAGGACTAACAAACATATATCTTAAAAACTCCATAACTCAAAAAATAATGCCGGTATTTTGATGAAATTTAAACTCTAGGTTACTAGTAATGAAAGTACCATTGGAATTGGTTCTGGTTGAGTTTAATTTCAAAGCCAAAGAAAATATTTCCTATGTCCTATGTGTCTCCGAAATCTAGACTTAATTGTAGTGGTTCAGCTATATTCAAAGGTACTTGCTGCATTTATGTAAAATTTATTTGAATATTTAAATGAATTATATGAAAAGGTCTAAATTTGTAATTGTATTTTAGAAATACATTTATTGCTATTTTGCGTTTGTATGCTTTTCTATTAGGTATATAAACTAACCATTTAAAATAGTTGCAATTTTTAAAAATTTGGATTATTAAATATATTATGCTTTGATTATCTTTTTATCACAAAATTTAGTAATTAGAATTTTTTCATTTTGTAATTGAATTGGAATAAATATATTTTCATTTATTTCAAGTTTGTTTGTTTTTTAATATTTTTAAATAGATAAATTAGTAAGAATTTGTAATATTTTTTAATAGATAGTGTAATTAGAAAATGTTTTTAGTATTATAAAGTTAATTTAGTTAGCTATGTCTTACGATCAAATTAATAGCAGCTTTTATGGTGTTAAAATGACTTATGGATATGTCCTTAAATTTGAACCAAATAGGTGTAGGGTATTTCTAAGTCGGTTGCACCGACTGACTGTTTCTTAACTTGTTTATTTTACTACGTAAGAAATCGTTAAGATAAGTCATTTTCTTCAATAAAAATATGAGTATATTTATTATATAGGCGTTTTATTTCACTATTTTTATTTTTGACAAGGTAGATTTGGGTGTAATATTTATTAACAATATGATCTACAATAGGAATATGGTCGTCCAAATTTTCGTTACCACTATGTATTGAAGCCATATTAGAATTATTTTCATTAACAGAATTTTCTTCAATTTCATTTTCATTTATTTCTTGTTTGTCAGTATTTATCCTACTAAGAAAATCTGCCACTCGATTTTCTTTTCCTTTCACATACTCTATATCGAATTTAAATTCAATTAGTCTTATTTTCCAACGCTGTAACTTAGAGTTAGGTTCCTTCAGGGAATGTAACCAAGTTAAAGGTTGGTGATCGGTTTTAATGGTAAACTTCGTGCCATATAAGTACGGGCGGAAATATATTGTCGCCCATATTATAGCCATAAGTTCGTTCTCTATGGTTGAATACCGGGTCTCATGTTCATTTAGAGTTCTACTTGAGAAACAGATAGGATGACCATCTTGAAAAAAGACGGCACAAATTGAAAAATTTGAGGCATCAGTTGTTAATGTGAACTTTTTTTTAAAATCAGGATACCTCAGTGTAGGATAATTGGTTATAAGCTCCTTTAATTTTTCAAAAGATAACATATAATTTTGATCTTTTATATTTATTTTTTTATCTTTTTTTAAATAAATTGTCATGAGTTTGGCTACCGCAGCATAATCTTTTATAAACTTACGGTAATATCCAGTTATACACAAGAAACTTTTTATTTGTTTCCTTGTATTAGGGAGTTTAAGATCTTTAATAATTGTGACTTTATTCTCATTGGGTTTAATACTTTCCGGAGTAAGGATATGCCCTAAATATTCCGTTTGTTTGCAAAAGAAATTGCATTTATCTATTTGAATTTTTAAATTATAATTTCGTAATTTTTCAAAAATAATTTGAATTGCTTCTAAATTTTCTTGAAGTGAGGTAGAAAAGATTAATATGTCGTCAAGATAGACCACACATATTTTATTTATTAAATCTCTCAATATATAATTCATTTCGCGTTGAAACGTTGCAGGTGCATTTTCAACCCAAATGGCATTCGTAGAAATTCGTAATGTCCTTGGGGGGTCGAAAAAGCAGTTTTGCATCTATCTTTCTCATCAACTAAAATTTGATAGAACCCTTTTGCCAAATCTAAATTGGTAAAGTATTGAGCTCAACCCAATTTGTCAAAATCACTAATTGTGATCTCGTTCAATTTCCTATAATCTACCACGATTCTCCATTTGGGTTTCCCAGAATTATCAGTTTTCATAGGAACCACCCAAATTGGAGAATTGTAAGGTGAATTATCCCTTGTTCTAACATTTCCTTAACTTGTTTTCTACTTCAATCTCATGAACTTTGGGAAAACGGTAAATTTTTGAATAAATTGGATATAAATTTTCTGTTATAATCTGATGTTTCACATCTGTTATATGTGTGAGGTTATCACGCTCTTTATAGAAAAGATCGCTATTTTTAGATACTATCAATTTTAAATATTTTAATTCTTCCGGATTCATATATTCTGTTTTTAAATTATTAATTATATCCGAATGGTTCATTTGAACGGTTTCCAATTGGAAAATCTTTTTATGAGGACAACCGTTCTTAAATTTAATTTTAACTTCATTAATTTGGAGAGTTTTTCTAACAGATCGATTTTAGCACCCATTATAGTAAGGACATTTTGCCCAAGAATGGCATCGAAATTTTTATGTTTTAAGTGAAAATTTTTCCAAGACATAGTGGAATTTTCATTGAATTCTGATAGTGTTTTAGTTATTATTTCGTATTTTATTTCCCTGTTTCCTGATAACGTAATTAAACAATCGATTTTTTTATTTTCAACTGTAAGTTGCACTATAAGTAATGAAATATTTGAGGCATTACTTGAAAATTTTCCACCTCTGTATTTTCACTTTCATTTTGTCTATTACTATTTTTCTTCCTATATTTATTTATTTATTTATTATTAATTTCTCAAAAAGAGCTAATTCAGCTCATACAGAGTATTACATATTTAAAAAAAATTATTTCATATAATAATATATTATTTACAAAAAAAAAAAAATAAAAAGAAAGTCAAACAAAACTAGTTTTATGTACATAAATGCAAGAGAAACAAAATATAAAAAAAATCTTTAAATGAAGATATTGCAGTGAAACACAATTAAGAAAAAACAGGTGTTAAATTGTTTTTTTTTTTTTTTAAACAGATAATAAATGTAAATAATTAAAATACGATTCCACAAAAATATAATAAAAACAAACTAATTATATAGCAATTCAATAATTTGAAATAAACTTTTGTTTACAATTCTTCTTAAATAAATTTTTGTTTAACAATTTAATATTTATAGAGAGACCATTATACAATTTTATGGACGAATTCAAAATTTTGTCTAAACCAAATAAATTTACTGCAGCAGAATATCGTAGATGTTGAGCGTTTCTTGTTTCATATTCGTGTACTTGTCAGCCTATTATATTTATTTCTATTTCGGTTATGGTAATTTTCAATATTATTTAGGTCAATATCCATGGGTTCATAACCATTAATACGTTGTGATCTATTAGTATTTCTAGTCTGTTGACTAGGATTAAGATTATTTCTAAGATTCATATTATTATTATTGTTATACCAACGGTTTTGGTATGAGTTAGATCTATATTCATTGTTTCCGTTATTATTAAAAAAACTACGATTGTTTACACTGTTATTATTATTAAAATTATTGTTATTACTTCTATTATAAAAACCACGATTATTTGAATTATTGTTTCTACCATTATTATATTTATTAATGTTGTTAGTATTCCTAACCCTTATATTATTTGAACTACTCTTACTCGAGATTCCAGTTTGTACGAGCTCATAATATGCTTCTTCTAAAGTAGAAACATTTTTAATTCTTAAATACATATTATCAGTTCTTGGTAATTTATTTAAAAATTTTTCTAATATACTTTGCTCATTGTTTGCCGTACTAAACTCTAATAAAGGATTAGGATCTAACTTATATTTAAGGTTTAGCTTATCTAATATTTTTAATAATTCATTATAGTATTGACTTACATTAAAATATTTGATTGCATCTGCTTGCAATTTCAATTTCAAATAGGATTCTTGGACTGCAAATGATTTTATCAGTTGTTCTTTTATCTGATCCCAAGTTGCTGTTTCTAACCTCCTAATAGATATTGCCGCTCTGCCTTGTATTTTTGTTGTCAAGATGTTTAATAGATACGCTTTTGCTGCAGGGTCTGGTGTTAACCCTATTATGGTACCTACTTCGTTTAAAAAGTGTGACAATTCGAAAATGTTGTCACCTGTAAACACTGGTACAGCTCGAGCTTCTTTAATTAAATCATGAGCTGTTAAATTTAAACCACCTTGTGCCATATTTGGTGTTATGATATTTATATTATTATTTTGCGTTATTAGTTGTATATTAGAAAAGTTCGAATGACAACTATTTTCCTTTTCACTCACTTCACTGATAGTTCTTAATGGTCTGAGTCTAAATAGTGAAACCGGAATTCTATACGGCTTCATTCACAATAAACATATAAAAATTTCTTTTTTATTTTATTTTTATTATAGTTCGCCAATTATTTTCTTAAAAGAAAAACTAGTATAAACCGTCACTTTCCTTTTATTTTTATTATAGTTTTTAATTATAATTTATTTATACAGTTCTTTTAACCGATTGCGAAACAAAAACTTTAAAAAACAGTTTGAAAAACAGTTTGAACGATTATCTCTAATTTTTATGTACGTGGTTCTTCTTGACAATTAGGTGCTCCTTTACGATAGAGTTGAGGATGGTGGGATTCAGGTGAATAATGTTAACTGAATTAAATTTTTTTTTTTTATTATTATTTATTAATTATGGAAAGTTTCAAGTGAAATTTGATAAATTTGTTGAAAAATTACTAGAATAATTCTAAAAAAAGCATTTTAAAAAAATTTCTTTATTTACATTTTAAAATTAACATGTACACTATGTGTAATTTTTGTGTTAACTTTTTTCTATAACGTCAACTTAAATTAAAACTCTATTGAGTGGCGGGGCAACATGTGCCGGGCAATAGATATTTTACATATAAGTATTTTTATGCCCGTTTGACTATAGGTCAAGAGGGTATACTAAATTTGCCAGTATGTCATTAAACTAAGTCAATAGTAATTTTTTTGAATTGCCAACGTTTGAATAAAATATAGTCGATGGTTTAGAAAGGGTTTAAAAATCTGCTTTTCAACTTATATTTTGTTTTGTACTTACCTGAAAGTTCTACTATGCTCTTCCTCGTTTTTTTTATGATTTTATGACAGAAATGTAGGCTTCTTTTTTGGAAAAACTGTTTTAAAATACTATGTATTTAATCATAATATATACGAAATTGAATTTTTTGATTTTTAGATTTTATTTGAAGAACTGCAATTTTACACTGAAATCTATTTTTAAAAAACAACAACTGCGAAAACGATTAAAACAAAGACTTACAAAAAAATGTAGAGAAGGAAAATGTTACGTTATTTAAATTTAAAGAAATTATTATTCGGATTCTTTATAAGCTTTATTTTTATTATTATTAATCTTATCTCATTTAGCTTTTGCACTATTTGAGACTACTTAATGAGAGCAAAAAAAATAGTCTTATTAAATAAGTGAGCTTTTAAAATAAAGGTTAACTTGAAGTAATACCAAAAAGTTCAAAATTTCATTGAATCTTTGCTTTAAACGCGTAAACAGGTCAAAAACAAATTAACCCTGTGGGTTTTTTATTTAAAATGCTGATACACAATTTTCAATAAAATTCTTTTAATCGTTTAAGCAAATAAGATTTATAGAAAACTTCATGGTGCCGTCGTGGAACACGTGTTAATCGAACTTAACTAAAATTTTTTGCAGCCTCTCTTTTAGACTGCAAAATCAACCTGTAAAAATGGACACAAATCGGAAACAAAAAATTTTTTGAAAGCCCAGGCCGAAATGGGTTAATTTATTCCAACCAAATTTATACAACTAGTTCCGGTTGCTAAAAGGAACATTTGTACAAAATTTCAAGTCAATCGGTCAAACCGTTTTGACTCGACATTAAAAAAACGAAAAAGCTTAAAACGGCTATGGAGCCGCAACCTGTTGACTTTTAAAAATGTGATAGCCTATGTCCCCCCCGTGCTCTCAGAATTATTCCTTTAAAATTTTGTGACAATCGGATCAGTGGTTTTCATGTGAATCTAAGTAACGCTTTAAGTAACGAATTAAGTTTCCGATTAACCTAATTCCAGAATCAACCAAACTATATAACACGTCTAAACATCAAACAATTTAAAAATTACCGTTTGATTTCAATGAAGACAATGCTGGAAATTTGTTTAACTGTATATAATCACATAAAAATTGCTTCATCAGCAAAGTATAAAGTTAATGATTAAGTTCGAATAAGATAATAAATTCAAACATATTATTTGAAATACACCTAACTGGACAACTGAAATATTTAAAATCAGAAAAGTTCATCTACCGACCCGGTAACATATTTATTAGAAGATTATCAAGGACAACCAATAGACGACCGATTCTAAGAATATGAATTGTGAAAAACTAATATAAAACAAGTTTTTTGATTAAAAACTCCGCATGACGGAACAGGGGAGATATATTCAGATATTAGAACTGATCAAATGAATTCCACATACAATTTAAACATGAGATAGTACTACACCTTATAACATGTAGAAATGTCTTAGATTTTCAATAAATGCAGTTCTATTTTTGTTTATGTATTAGAGTTATATGGTATTCTATATCAGAGGGTTTTTTTTTTTTTTTTTTTTTTGTTTATTTATTTAATTCAGTAATTTTTATTTTACAAAAAATAATTTTATTGTGTGTTATAATTTGTTTTCTAAAGACCCTAGCCTTAGCCTTTTGGTCACATTGTTTTCTTAGTATAATTTTTACAATTCAACGTAATCATATAAAAAAAAATAAAAAAAGATTATACCAAAATAGAATGAAATAAAAAATCAAAAAACAAAACAACTATTTACTCTTTTTTTTTTTTTTTCAAAGTTCAATTTTACATATTTTAAATATCAATACCTATTTTTTTTTTTATTTAAAAATCAATTCATTATTTTATATTTAATTTAGGTATTTCACATATTTAGACAAATTAAAATTTACATAATTCAATTAATTACTTACGTGTCTTTCAATTATAAATTCTGTTATTTTTCTTTTAAATTCTAGCATATTACTAATTAATTTATATTCATTGGGTAATTCATTGTATAATTTTAGGCAATTATAAAGGCAGTTATTTTTTTGCCTATCGGTTTTGAAAAGAGTGAGAAAAAAATTTGACTTGTTTCGGGTGTTATGGTTATGTATATCAATCATTCTATTTAATAGAAAATTATGTTTAATGAAATTGTTAATAATTTTAAAAGCAATAATATATAACTCACGTGTGCAAATATTATCAAAACTTAAGAACCTACCTGTATACAACAATCTTGATGGAAAAAGATTAGAATGAAAGTGAATTACTTTAATAGCTTTCTTATGGAGAATGTTTATTTTATTTAATGCAATTTGTGGAGCTCCAGACCATATAGGATTGAGATAGATTTTTGTTTTTTTAATATTCAGTAAAAGTTTATGATTATTTAGCCATCTTTCTATTACACTGAGATCGTGACTAATGGAATTTTTTAAGTTAGCCTCACAGTTCTCAGAATATTTTAAAACAGTATCATCTGCATACATTTGGATTGTTCCTTTTAATCTTAAATTCGCAAGGTCATTAATGTAGATCTTAAATAAATCTGGCCCTAGAATTGATCCTTGCGGAACTCCCTTTCTAATGACACTAGAAGTA
This sequence comes from Dolichopus griseipennis, assembly GCA_963082915.1. Lineage (NCBI taxonomy): Eukaryota > Metazoa > Arthropoda > Insecta > Diptera > Dolichopodidae > Dolichopus > Dolichopus griseipennis. Next base: position 184,720,536 of record OY720441.1, on the reverse strand, counting down.
CTAGTGACACAATTATTTTTAACTTTTTGTTTCCGATTTAGCAGATATGTTTTGAAGAAATTAATTTGATTGTGATTGAAATTTAGTTTTTTAAGTTTATAAAGTAGAATGTTATGGTCTACGCAGTCAAATGCTTTTTGCAAGTCTAAAAAAATGCATGCAACATATCTACCACTGTCTATATTTTTAGTAACAAAATCTGTTAGATTAATACAGGCCGCGGTTGTGTAGGAGTTTTTTTCAAACCCATATTGCTCGCTATGTAAAATATTATTACTTTTAAGAAAACTTTCAATTCGATTCTTAATAACTATTTCAAATATTTTAGAAAACGCACTTAAAATTGAAATAGGCCGGTAATTTGTTCTTTTAGTTACGCAACCGCTTTTGAATATGGGTGTTACAATCGCAGTTTTTAAGCTTTCTGGAAAAATTGAGTTTTGAAATGAAATATTAACAAATTTGACTAATAACGGAGCTAAAACATCTGAATATTTTTTAATAAATCTAGCCGTTGGACTCAGATTAAAGCTTGAATAAATGTTAGTTGAAAATTGATTCAAATAATCATAGTCTACAGCGAGTGTAGAAATGTTAAGTTCGTCTGTAACATTTATGAAAAAATTATTCATTGATTCAGCTATGATTTGTTCATTAGAAATAATTTGATTGTTGTGTTCTAATAGTTTAATATAATTAGAAGAATTCAAAGAAGCTTTATTAAACATAACTTTTTTATATAAGTCCCACAGTTTTTTACTGTTTCCCGGATCCCTATTAAATTCATCAGAATAAAATTTTTTTTTTGCTTCAGCAACAAGATTTTTTACTTCCTCTTTACTATCTTTGTAAAGCTCTTTAATACGGATGTCATTTGGATATTTTTTGGTATATTTATAAAATGATTCTCGAATTTTAATTTTGTTTATTATCTCATTTGTTATCCATTCTTTTTTTTTCTTTTCAACAACATTATAAACTTGTGTGTTATTTTCTATCACAGTGCTGAGATCAGATACAAATTTATTGAAATCATTATATAACCCCAAATTAGACCAAATTTTATCTTTTTCTAAGTTGGCATAATTTAGAACTTTTTTTACCTTGTTTTCTTTTTCCTTGATAGGTTTTAGATCAATACTTATAAAAAATCGTTGGTGGTCAGATAGTGAAGTATTAAGAATATAAAAAAAATATTTGAATTTAACCATATCAGTGATAAAATGGTCAATAATGGTTTTAGATGTTTTGCCAATTCTTGTTGCGTATTTATCAGTTTTATTATTATATAAAACAAAACCATTACTAAGTAATGTACTAGAATAGTTTTTGATTTCACTATTGTTTGAGTTATATTATTAATTGAATTATTTGTTTAATTTTGTATTTGTTTATATTGTTATATTTATGTATTTTTTTTATTAAAGATATATAATTATTAATTATTAATTAAGCCATTAATTTAAACCCAAAGGCGAATGGTAGCTGAGTTGAGTTGAAAACCAGATAAAAGTTTTTTTACTTTTACTGGGATTCTAACTCGGGGCCTTTCGCATGAAAGGTCGGCACTCTAACCACTGTGCCACCCAGCCGTTCAAAAATTTCTAAAAGCTTAATACCATCATCTATAGATTCATATTGCGGCACCGAATCAGCTTTATCTCCCAAAAATTGATTATCTGATTTTTAAGTATTAGTTTTGCTTCTATTGGTGTTTTTGTTGCTGTAATGCACAATTCCGATGAAATTTCATGTTTTAAGAGCTGAACTGATAAGTTTACTTTAACAGTCTCATTATTTGGAAGTAATATATTAAATTATATGCTATCTGATTGGTCCAATCTTATATTAGAAGTTGGAGCTGAATTTGTTTGAATAGTTAACAAGCAGAACAAGAATAATGTGAATTATTTCATAATTAATGACATAGAATTAGCTATGTGGTATTGCCTTTAAAGGTTAACACAGTAATGATTTAATAGTAATTTAAAATATGTTTTTATACTTGGTTTATTTTCCAGAATTTTCTTTATTATGTACAAACTTGGCTTGACTTATAATAGAACACATTTACATAAAGAGCGGTAAAAATCTATCTCTTCCATCTGAATAAGCTTACATATTATAATCTAAATATTCCTCTTTTAAACTTTCAAGTAATTTTCTAAAATTACACCTTTTTTCGATTTTTTACTTGTTTTATTTTATATATTTTCTATTGATGCTATAAATATAATTCCTTCCGATTCGGTTCCTTAACATCGATTTTTCAATTCATTCTGATATTAATTTCTTTATTGTCAGTGGTAATAAATCAATAAGTTCAGTAATTCCCTTATTCTTACTAGGTGGCAGAATATTTGAAATATATTTTTCAATCTCCCTATCATCTTCTTCAGAAAATAGGCAGTGAGTATTAAAATGATTTGGTTCCTAATTTTTTTTTTTACAAAGGAGATAAATCGAATTGGTTAGATTTTAAATAAACAAATTTTTTCACGTTCTAAAGTTATATATACCTCCAAAAAATCGGGAAATATTCTCCAATTAATTATTTTAACTAAAGCCCATTTCCGCCCACAAATACAATATTTATATCCATAAAATATCAGCCCAAATCATTATGATGCTTATACTTAATAGTCTAATCAGATTATGCAATATTTTTGTGTTAGAGTCAGTCTTTTACAAAATTTTGGTTATCAAATTATTATTATAAGAAAAATAAATATATATTTTTTTAAATTATTTATTTATTATAAACACCTAAATAATTTTTACATTTCTGACAATAAAAATTCACATTTTTCATGTTATCAGTACAATATTGAATACAACAACAACACCATTATCTTCTTAAACATATTAAATGGTTTTTTTTAGCATTTTTATATTCAATTCTAGTCGTTTTTTTTCATCACAATTAAAATATACTGTTACTTGAGGGTAAAGTAAAAAGGTAATTTAAATAAAAGAAGAAAAACAGCTGGACCAATTTGACTTTGGTTTCTGTTATTGGATGATGAACCCATGACTATTTTTGTTAGACTATCAAAAATAAAATTAGTGGCTCAATTAGTTTTAATCGCATAATGGAGTTTGCAAGAACAGTTCATATGTTTAATAAATTTTATTTAGAAAATAAAATAAATTTTAGAAAGAAATAAAAGAAGGAAATATCATATTATGACGGATTTGGTTACACACAATTCAATCAAATTTTTTAAAATATATTTATTACCATTAGCTAAAATCATAAACAAATTTAAAGAAAATAATTTTTTTATTTTTTTTTTTAATGTTTTATTTTTTTTATTTTATTATACCTAATACAGAATTCAAAATAAAACTAACATTTATTAAATATATATGTTTATTTTTTTTTTATTTATTTATTTTCAATAGTAAATGCCAAAAGAGATTGCTCTCATAACATGGCTGTATACATTTTAAAATATTATTTATTCATTTCAATCTTAATTATTGAATTTGGAAAATGTAAAAGAGGTATAAAATATAAAATATGACAAATGTAATGTAGTTAATGTAAAATAATAGTAACAAATTAGCAAAAAAACAATAAATGCAAAAAAATATACTGAAAACAAAAACAAAAAGAATTCAAATGTAATCAAAATAAAAAAAAAATATAATTCAAATAAATGAACGAAAAAAAAAAGACAAAAAAAAAAAATTTTGATCATTTAAAATTAATAAGACAATAGAAATTTTGACATAAATGAAAATATGATGTTTCAAATTATAAATTAAAATTTAAATTGAAAAATATATTATTAAGTGTTTAACACTGATTCTACTTATATTAGGTTCTAGATATACCATATTCACCAATAACTCGTTCTCTTAATTCTTTTTTAAGTTTTAAACTTGTTAGTGTTTTTAAATTATTGTCAAGTTTGTTATAAAGATTAACAGCGATATACATTGCAGATGAAAGACCAAAATATCCTGTTCTTTTACGATCAACATGCATAGAACATTATTTTTAGCGAACATATTATTATCTTTTAATATTTGATTCCGACTAATGAGTGTTAACCTTCATTAGGGAATCAAAATGTATCCCGAAGCATTTAATTGTGTTCAAATTTTTGAGTTTAAGTTCAGTTGGAGCCTTAATATTAAATGTTCTCCAATTTTTTTATTTGCCTACATATGTCTGATGAAAGTTTGATAGTATGTACTATGTTTGAAACGGAAACCAATGAAATTTTTTAACACAATGCTTGGTATAAGTTAAGAATTTGCCACTCCGGAATAGTTAAAAAAAACTTTAATTATACCCGTATGACTATATAGTCAAAAGGTATAATAAATTTGCCATTACGTTTATGACGCAGAGAAGGAGCGGGGGTAGATATAGACTCAAGTGTATGGATCGGATTAGAATCGAAAAATAAATCGATTTAGCTATGTATGTCCGTCCGTCTGTCCGTCCGTCCGTCCGCACGATAACTCAAAAACTAAAGGATCTAGAATTTTGAAATTTTCGCAAATTCATTTTTTTGCAATAGCCTTCATCGCTATTTAAATCCAGCCATTTTGGTCCATGGGTTTGGGTAGCTGCCATACAAATTCTTTTTTTATATGAGTATTTCTCTGTACCTATTACAGCTGCGTGTCTGAAATTTTGTCAAAATTAGTTTAGTTTTATGGCCAAAGTTTCTGCAAAATTTGGTTGGTCTCCTGTAGTGGGTGCGTGTAGCTGTATACAACTTCTTATTTTATATGAGCATTACTCTCCACCTAATGAAGCTGGGTGTCGGAAATTTTGCCAAAAATAGTTTAGTGTAATGGCCAAAGTTACAGCAAAATTTGGTTGGTCTACTGCAGAGAGTTCGAGTAGCTGCCATACAACTCCTTCTTTTATATGAGTATTCCACTACACTTAATAAAGCTGTATGTTTGAAACTTTGCCAAAAGTAATTAACCGGATGATATAATGTATATGTTACGGTCATACGGGTATCCCAGAGTTGACACAGTCTACTCTACTACACTCTTCCTCGTTTTTACTTTAAAATTAAAGTTTTATAGAATTTTATAGAATTTTCCGTCTTCTTTACTAGTACATTTTCAAAAAATTTTGTAAAAATGTGCCTATATAGCTTCACTCTGTCCGTCCGTCTGTCCGTATGTTTACAAAAACTTTTACACCGTTTGAAATAGAGTAAAGAAATTTTAACCTACCCATGGTAGGTTTTTGCAAAAAAAATAATTTCGTAGAAGAATTTTTTTCTGTAGCCTCACCTGACACGGGGCTACAGCCCCCCAAAGTTGGAAAAAGCCCTATATTTAAATGGTTATAACGAGAGTTCTGTTAGATATATTTTCAATCTGAAAACGGCAAACGATAGCTGGTTTCATAAATTTTATAAATTTTTGACAGACAAATGTTTAGGTTTGCCATACGATACTAAAATTTAACATTACACAAAACTCAATTTTTGCAAAATTTTTGACCACACATATCTTCTGAACGGTTCAAACTAGGGTCTTGAAATTTTAGGAGAAGTTAGATAATCAGAAATTAGTAGGAGTCGGTTAACAAAATTTTTTTGTCAAGCCCCATATTTAGGAGCTATAAGGGCTCCAAAATTGAAATTTTGCTATTTTTAAACACCTGTATCTTGAATACCTGTCCAAATTTTTTTTTAGTGATATACAAAATTCAAAGCTCTATAATTATATTTCAACATGTGTCAAAGGTTTTTCTTAATTTTGAAGGGTTACAAAGCTACAGCCCCTGCAATTTCCAAAAAAGCCCTATATTTAAAATGATATAATATGAGTTCTGTTAGGTTTATTTTCAATCGAAAAACGGCATAAGAGAGTTGCTTTTATAGACTCAACAAAAATATGTCGATCAAATTTATAGGGTTGCCATACAATACTAAAATTTAGCATTATGTAAAACTCAATTTTTGCAAAATTTTTGGTCCCACATATCTCTTAAACGGTTTAAGATAGGGCCTTGAAATTTTGGGAGAAGTTAGGTCTTCAAAAGCTAGTAGGAGTCGGTTAACAAAATTTTTTTGTTAAGCCCCCTGTTTAGAAGCTATAAGGGCTCGAAAATTGAAATTTTGCTATTTTTAAGCACCTGTAACTTGAATACCTGTCCAATTTTTTTTTATTAATATACAAAATTTGAAGGTCCAACATTATATTTTAACATATGTTAAAGGCTTTTCTTAAATTTAAAAGCGGTTCCTTAAACTGAAGAAAGTGTCTCTCAGTTTTACTCATTTTTGCTTAGATAATAAAATTCTAAGTAAAATTCCAAATTTTGGTTTAATTCCTAGAAACCACAAAAGTGGAGAGGTAGGGGGGGGGGGTGGGGTTGGTTAGATGAAGTTAGGTCCTTGAGAAATTTGGCAACCTTCCCCATAGATTAGCTAATAGGGCTTAAAAATTAAAAATTTACTGTTTTTATAAGTAAGCAGTAACTTAGTCACTAACGTATAATTTTCCGAAATTAAACGTTAATATTGAAGCTTTAACATTATATTCCGATAAAATACTTAGTATGAAACACTATATTATTTCGGAAATGTGCTTTTTTAAAAACCCTTGGTTTTTTATCATCACTTGTTGACTATCCAATTATAATTAACATAAAAATAATTAAATTTTTGATTATACAAAAATTCTTACTTGCATTCACATGTTATTGCAACGTGATTTGTCGATGTGGGAAATTATGATTTTAATATTTCCCAACTGTTATAATTTTGCTGATGAAACAAAAATCGTTGTGAAATAATTAAGTGCGTTAACTTTTGCGAGTGGAATTTTACCCGTATAATAAATGTTGTTAACTCTTCCCCTCTCAAAAATCGAATGGCCTCATTCGATCACTGTCGAGGAAATGATGACTTGTAAGGTGTTTTTTGTAATGCGATTGGATGATATTCACTCGTAATTTTTTTAACTGTTGAATAGTTAGGATTTGGATGATTGTTGCTCGTAATTTTTTTAACTATTGAATAATTGGGATCTACTTCATCTTGTTCTTTGTATTTACTTGGATCTACTTGGCTATCTTCTTTAACGGGATGTTGATTATTGATGATTACTTTGTTCCTTCTTCTCTTTAAATTTATTGTTACAAGAAATATTACTATTATTATAACGGTGACTGTACTTGGTGTAATGCTTAATAAACTAATAATTTTGTCTTTGAACCTCTGTTGTTTTAAAAATTTAATTTCCTGCGTGTTATTGATGTGAACGTCCTTCAACATTTCTAATGAAAGATGTTCGTGAAATTCTTCTTTTATCATTTGTGGCTGGAGTAAAGGCGGTAGTACTTTAGTTGTTGTTAGTTCTTGTGATATGAAAGTTCTATTATTTATTGATATTGTTGCATTTCCGTAAATTATTAAATATGTCCTCTTAATTGTTTTTTCTTCACCATTTGTGCTAATTGTGCCGTTAAACTGATTCAACAGGATTATTCCGACGCTGATTTCTTCTACGTTCGGTATATGATGTCCATTCGTGATATAACATGTTGAACGTTTCCCCATCAAAATATTCTGAATGCAAGTAGAATTGGATATGTTTACAATATTTGCTTTATTACATAATAAAATTGAGCTTGTGCTCTTACAATCTTTTATAATTCCATGTACTTGGTTTTTATTTACTAAAATATTATTAAAATCTGTTTTTACAATTGTATTATTAGTTTTTGTTAATCTTAAAGCTAAATTATCAAATATTTCGTATTTCGTTAAAGGAATTTCAACAAGATAAAATAAATAAGTACCATTACAAATAATTTTTATATTACTATGATTTAGAGCGTCTTCGGGTGTAGTATAAGGAAAATTTTCTTGATTCAATACTTTTGTAAGTATTGCTATTTCAGCTTTTGGTAACAATACAGAATTTATAACCCTTCCTTTAGCCCAATGGACCGCGTAGTTGATATTGATAACTTCTTCCTTTAATAATTTTAATTTATATCGAATTTTTTCTGCATTTTGATCATTAAATTCATTACGTGACCTAATATTTTCTATGATTGAATTTGTGACTTGTGTTATATTATTAATTTGGTCTTATGAGTTGGTATTTTCTAAAACATCATGTAATTTGCTTTTAATCATTACAAAGACCTTATGATCAGGCGTTCCAGCTATCCATTTCCATAAGCTTCCAACAGCATTGATAGCTCTTTTGTGTTTCTGGTGTACTTCGAATTCATCTAACAGATCCTAAATTTGTAAAAGTTCATGTTTCAGATAAGGATATAAGAAATGAGATTTTGTTTCTTCTTCTTCTTGTATGAAATTAATTTTTTTAATGAATTTTGGATTATTGTCAGGTCAATTGTGTGAATTAATTTAAAGCTTCCTTCTTGTATCTTGGCCTGTCTAAGATTTATGACTACAGCGGTGATCCATTAAAATCCAAAATTTGAATATCTGCTAAAGTTGTCCATATGAGGAATCTAAACAGATAGTAAACATGGAGGATAGAGAAAGTAACGAAAGTAATGAAAAGAATTGAATAAAAAGATAAAACTAAGTTATGATCATGATCTGATATTAGATTTATGCGCTATTCTGCCTGATTCTGTAAGAATGGTGGTGTTGTAATTTTCTTTAACTTTTTCTTTTTTAAAGCGTTGTGTTAACTTAGATCCTATTCTTTTGTTATGCTTTACATAAATTGTATCACCTGGTTGGTAGTGTTTAATTGGTTTCCTTTTTTTATTGTGGAGATCCAGATCCTTGATTTGTTTGTTCTTAATTTTTTCAATATTGCTAAGCCTGGTTTTCTCAAATTCTTCTGGTGTTATATTTGGAACTCTACCAAAAAATAGCTCTATAGGCTTTCTTTTGGTTACCGAGTGGATGGTATAGTTATATTCGTTTACCGCTCTTTGTAGTAATTCTTCAAAACTTCTGTTATCTCCCTCTGCTTTGAGACATCGCATAATCTCCGATAAAATTGAATGAAAGCGTTTTATTTGTCCATTCACCTCACTTTTATATGGGGTGTAGTAAAAATCTTTATCTTCATTTCATCCTCTATCATTGCTTTTATCGAAGCAGAATCAACCGACTTCTCATTGTCTATGATGAACCATTCTGGAACACCATAGTAAAACAAAATGTCCCGTAATGCTAATCTGACATTTTCTGTTGATCTACTTTCTATGACTCTCGCTTGAGCAAACTTTGTTAACTTATCGATCGCTGTTAAAGTCAACTTGGATTCTGTCGAGAAAATGTCTATGTGTACGGTATGACCCGCAAAACTTGGAATAGGTGTTTGTTTTATTTCTGGGTTATTGGGATGTCAATCATATTTATTTTCCTTACACACTGTGCATGTTGTACCCAAATTAGATACTTTTTTATTCATTTTTGGAAAATAGTAATTGCGCATTATTTGATCTTTATTTTCATGCGCATTTCTATGGGCTCGTTTGTGAATTTCTAATATGAGCTCATTTTGTTGACTTTCATCCGTGATATCTTGGATCAATATTCTCGTAAATCTTAATCTATAACTTTCGAAATTTTGAGAATAAATTCGTTGTATCTTACCCATGATATCTTCTTCTGTCATTATTGCATTTATTGCTTTTAGATTCAAATATTTTTTTAGAATGTTTACGAGTTCTTTTTCCTTGAAATCAATTCTTGTTATTATATGCCGGACATAACCTGGAAAGGAGTTAACTAGTTTGTAATCAATTTCCTCACCGCGTTTTAAAATTAATTGGGTTCTGAACGCATTAATTGGAGCCTCCGCAAACTGAATGTAGTTTTGCGCGGAACTCTCAGCACAATGTTGTGTTGTTGTTACCGTATTAATTTCTGATTTTTTTTATTAATCTTGATAAAGTGTCATCTACTACGTTCGTCAGGCCAGACTTGTACTTTATCTAGTAGTTGTTATCTTCAAGGATAGCCTTCCATCTTTTTAACTTGCTGTTAGAGTTTTTGTTGCTCAACGCATACGTAAGTGGCTGATGATCAGTGAAAATTATTAGTTTTTTAGATCCATATAAATAATTCCTTAACGAAGTTAGTGACCAAACGATAGCTAACATTCCCTTCTCGTTAGTCGCGTATGATTCCTCGGTTTTTGTAAGTGTCCTAGAAATGAATGTGATTGGCTTTCTTCCTTGAAACAACACCGCTCCAATCGCATAGTTAGAGGCATCAGTAGTTAATTCGAATTCTCTTTCGAAATCAGGATATTTCAGTATGACATCTTCTGATATTAATGAGTTTTTCAGTTTGAGAAAGGCTTTTTTAGCCTCGTTGTTCAACGTGATAGGAGTATTTTTCGATTGTGTTTTGGACACACGTCGTCCCTTCCCTCTTAAAGGGATGTCAGGGGTTTTGCGATCTTAGCAAAGTCACAGATAAACCTTCTGTAGTATCCTGACATACCTAAAAATGAACGTAAATCCTTTAAAGTTTCGGTAAGGGCATATCGCAAATCGTCTGTTCTTTCTTTGGGTTAGTTTTTATTGCTTCTGCCGAAATGGTAAACCCTAATAATTCAACTTCATTTCGTAAAAATTCACTTTTATCCAGTTGTACCTTCATATTGGCTGATTCAAGTGTAGTAAATATCTTTTCCAGATTTTGGAAGTGACTTTCCTTATCCTTGCCAAAGATTATTATGTTGTTGATGGTTGTTGTATATCATTTTTCAATCCAAACGGTAGCCTGTTGAATTCATACTTTCCATTATTTACGGAGAAGGCTGTTTTTTCAACATCGCTTGATTTCAGCGGTATCTGATGAAATCCACTCTTCAAATCAATTACCGAGAACAGATGATTTTTTCCTAAATTTGAGAGAACTTCGTTTATCTCGGAAATTGGGTATTTACCCGCAATGGTGATCTTGTTCAGCTTCAATAATCGACTACCATTCGGTCCTCTTTTTTAGGAACAATCTAAACCGGTGAGTTGAATGGTGATCTGGATTGTTTTATTATCCCATCTTCCAAAAGTTGCTTAATCTGATCATCTATTTCAGATTTTAATGCCATCGGATACGGGTATGATTTAGAATACACTGGTTCTGCTGTTGTTGTTCAGATTTCGGATACAACTCTTGTAGTATGGGTCAGTTTCTCATTTGGGTCCGCAAATAAATTGGTGAACTTATTGACTAGACTGCCTAGTTTATCTCGTTCTTCTTTAGTCAAATGGCTGGTTCTCAGTTCGATTCTGTTGATAAATTCTGATATGTGTTGTTTAATTGGAATTCTAACGTTATCTGCGAGTTCAAGGTATCCTTTATCTGTATGAATAACTGCTTTTAGTGTTTTAAGTGTATCGTTTCCGATTATACCATCAAAAGAATCTTAATGTTGTAGTAAATGAAATTTTATTTTCGGCATTCCATTTTTGAAAAAATCAATCTCAGCGTGGTGGGTAATCTTTACGTCACCACCAATGGAATTCGCGTAAAATATGTTATTATTAGGTATTTGATTTTCTATGAATCTAGGATGGATGTAGTTCTTGTTTGAACTGGTATCTTTTAAAATTTTTATTTGTTCCCCATTCACTACAAAACGTGCTATATATGGAAGTGAGGAACATTTTAATCTAAAAACGAATTTTCATTGCCATTGTAATTCCCATGCCCTGTTGAATCTTGACCATTGACTAACGGTTGTTTCTCAATATCTTTGTTTTTATGAAATTTCTTTCTTGGTTTTGTTTCCATATGGTTAATATTTTGGAAAGATCTTTTGTTGTTTTGTTGAAATGATGATCTGTTGTTGCACTGTACATGGTTTGCATTGTACCTACGTATATCGAGATTTTTGCGACCTTGGTTCATCTTTCTGCGCTTGATATGGCACGATGGCTTGATGTTGATCATTCTGAACATTTGATTGCTCCATATTGTGTTGATGATCTCTAATATTATTTTTCCAATGGTAATTTAATTGATTAATAAAACTTTGTCGGATGTTACGATTTGATTGGTTGTTATAAGGTTGATGGTTGTTGTTAGGTTGAAATTTAGTATTGTAGGGTTGCCGGTTGTTGTAAAATCGTTGGTTATAGGATTGCCGGTTATTATAAAATGGTTGGTTGCTATATGACCGTTGATGAGACCTATTCCTGTTTTCAAAACTTGCTCTTTTGGATGCAAGTTCTCCTGAACGTATTAAACGGTGGTGGTAACTTTTGGCCATCTTGTTGTATTTTCGCAGTTTCAGTATGTTTGCTTGCAAGGCTTTGTGTCCTTTTAAGCCTATTTTCTACTTTTAGAGCCAATTCCAAAGCTTCCGGTAAGTCGCTAGGCTCTTTCATATCCAATAATACTGACGATAGTTCCCCCCTCAACCCATCAATGAATGCATCTAACACTCTATTTCTATGTGTTTGGGCTATTGCAATTACGGCATCATTTGGTAAATCCATTGAATTTACTTTTTCTAATATTAGGTTGAGTTGCCTATGGACCTGCTTGTAGAATTCTTCGATTGATTGATTGCTTGTGTCATCACTGTTAACCGGTTTTCTAATGTTCTCATGCTTCGTTTGTCGGCATAATGTCGATTTAAATACTTCACGATACTATTCCAATTCAAAGGGGTCTTATATGCCTCTAATGTTGTATTTGCATCGCCCTTAATTTTATTTCTTATGGTTCTTAGTATCCCATAATATCTTAATGTGCCTTTCAGATGATCGTAGATTTTTAGTAGGGCCTCTACTCCTTTTTTCCAAGACGCATACAATCTTATTTCTCAAGAGAAAACATCTATTTCCCTTATGATGTTGGGCACTTTGTCCATCCCATCAAGATTGTCGTTTGGATGAATATAGGCCTCCTGTTCGATTTCCTCTTCTTCTTCTTCTACCTCCTGGTGTAACCTTTGGTGGTAGCCTTCTCTTACTAGTTTTCTTGCCTCATATTGAATCATCTCTCTGATTGATTCACTAAAGTTTTCATCCTGTCTATTTTCTCTTATTGGACTCAAATTCGGGTTTAGATTTTCTGGAGTAGATGACATTACAAACGGAGTTGCTCCTTCTTGATTTATTTTTATTTAATTATTTAAAAAGAAAATTATTCAAAAGAAAGGGAAAAACGAGAGAGGTTGTGATCAAAGTAAACCCAAGACAACAAAAAATTTTTTTAAAAGATATTTAACCAATATCTAAAATAAGATTCGAAATTACCTGTGATTTTATTAAATCAACTTTTCGCAAATTATTGAACGTAAATTATGAATATTATATTAAAAAACTCTTAAGTCCTAAATTATAGATTTAATAAAAATAAGAAAAAATTTTTTGGAAATATAAAAGTAAATGCTGGATGAAGATACGCTTATTTTCTTGATTATATCAAAAACTAAAAATAAAAATTTCCTTTAAAAGAAAAAAGGAGATTTGTGAGTTTAAACGATAGAAAAAATAAATTTATTTCTTATATTATTAAAGCTGTTAAATATTTATTTAATGTTTATCGTGTTTTTTTGGAATAATAGTTATTGATTAAATTTTATTCTTTGAAATAAAGAAAAATCACTTCGAAATAAAAACGAGAAATAAATGTTATTAAGGAAACAATATTACTTTTTTTTCACAGAACGGTCGATTAATATTTCAAAAAAATGGAGTAAGCGATCAATATCAACGTCAATTCTTATCGAAAGATTAAAAACTTTGACTTACTTATTTAATCTTGTTTTATAGATATAATTATTACTTACTTTTCTTTTAATACAAGTTTTGTTATCTTTTTTCCTGAATATTTCCTTTAAAAATTTTTCTTTTTCAAAAATAAATTACTACAAAAATTTTTTTCAATTAATGAAATAATATTATGATTATTTGCTATAAATAATAAAATTCAGTAAAAATATAATAAAAATTTAAAGTCACATAATTTTATTACAAAAAAATTTTTTCTTTTTAATTATTTAATTTCTTTAAGAAATATTTATTTATTTATTCTCATTAATTTTTATTTATTTAGTCAAAATATGTTTTGTTTTTTACTTGTTAACAAATTTAGTTATTTAAGAATTTAAATTATAATATTTTATTATTTTATTCTTTCGCAATTGCTTGAAGTTTGTTTTAAATTTTAATAGAATTGAAGTAAAATTTAGCTTATTTGAATATAATTCCTCGGAGTTGCAAATTGTAGGAAACCATTTGCAGTCTTTGGTACCAACGAATTAGGCTGCTGACACGTACTTCTGGTGATCTTTGTTTCAAGCACACCGTAGTGCAGCTCCTTTTTGTTCCTTTTGGGGAGCTACTAAGGGGCCTCGTTTCCTAACCCTTCTTGCTGGTAAGATTTCAGATTTTTTTATCCTACTTGTTGCACGATTTAAGGTGTCATGTTTTAACCAAGTGCTCACCTGTCTTTAATATTGAAATTGCAAAAAAAAATATTTTCTATTACTTTGTTAATTATTAGTAGTGTTAGTATTGTTAGTAATGTTAAAAAAAAAATTTGTTTGCACTATTATTTTGTACAATTATTCGTAGATTAGCTTTATATTGATTTTCTTTTGCTTTAAACACAGATTTGTCTATTTTTCTTTTTTTTATTATTTTCTTTTGTTTTATTTTAAAAGTTTATTAAAAATTAAAATTTTTTCCTTTTTCTTAATTTAACTGTTCAATTTCAAATTAATATAATTATCTTTTTACTAAATGTTTTTTCTTATAGTTCCTTTTCTTTAAAGTTTATAATAATTGTTTGTATTTGTTTTAGATCATTTTTTTTTTTCTTATTTTTTTTTTTTTTTGGATCACACTTTACACTACACCGTTAAATCTAATGGTCCCTGCTCGGGCGCCAGTTAAGAATTTGCTACTCCGGAATAGTTAAAAAAAACTTTAATTTTTACTTTAATATTTTTTATAGAATTTTCTGAAAATGTTTTAAAATTGACTTTATTGACTACCCAATTATAATAAACATAAAAATAATTAAATTTTTGATTATCTAAAAATTCTTACTTGCATTCACATGTTATTGCAACGTGATTTGTCGATGTGGGAAAATATGATTTTAATGTTTCCCAACTGTTATAATTTTGCTGATTAGACAAAAATAGTTGTGAAATAATTAAGTGCGTTAACTTTTGCGAGTGGAATTTGACCCGTATAATAAAGTTGTTAATTTATATCATCCAAAGCTGCGGTAGTTTTATTATTTAGATTTGAAAAAATTTCTTTTTGATTGTCCATATTCGTAAAGTAGTTTGTTTTAGTTTAAATCTCTGTTAGTTTATGTGGTTGAATTTGGTCATTAAATTTGACTACTGTATAGTCATTTCTTATGTTTTTTTGCTGAACTTTGTTTAAATTATTTATTGTCAAATTTATAATATTGTTACTACGAGTATTACATATTCGAGCTTTTCCAAAAAAAATTTTATTTTATTAATTGTTAAGTTTCTATTTATCGGTATATTGAAATTATTTGGGTTTGATGATGGTATTATGATTATTATGATGTTTCTCCTTGATGTTATTTTGAATTTTTTCCAATTTGCTTTTTTAAATTGTCATTTAAAATTACATACTTGTGCTTCAAATAGAAAATCTTCATTTCCTATTAAAGAAATATCAGTAGCAATTGCAGTATGGTCACTGTCAAGGTATTTTACCTTGTTGAATTTGGTTTAAAAGTAGTTTAGAATTCGCTCCAAATTTAAAAGAATCCAAAAACGAGTTTGCTCTAATAAACGAAGAAGGAAAAGAAGAATTAATTTTTATTTTGTAATGGAAGCTGTTCTTATAAATGAAATTTTCAATAACTTTTCCCCTTGCATTGTAATTATTATTTCCCCAGCTTCCCCACCTGCTTGGTTTTTTTTTTTTTTTTTTTGGACACTGGCGATAAGATTCTGGGTGACAATTACTTTTACACAATGTGAGGAATAGTTGATTTGCAGGACTATTTTTTTTGCAATTTGATGCAAGATGATTTCCGTAGCATTTTACACATCTTGGTTCCATATTACAACTAAACGCTGATTGGTTGAATCTTTGACCCCTTGTGCAATATCTTAGTGAAGGTCTCTTTAACTTTTTCCATTTGATTAGCTGGTTATCCAATACGTTTTTAGCACATCTTCAAAAAATTTTGTAAAAATATGCCTATATATTTTCACTCTGTCCGTCCGTCTGCCCGTCTGTCCGTCCGCATGTTTACAAAAACTTTTACATCGTTTGTAATAAAGAAAAGAAATTTTAACCACGAGTAGGTATTACAAAAAAAACAATTTCGTAGAAGAATTTTTTTCTGTAGTCCCACCCGTTACGGAGCTGCAGCCCCCCAAACTTGAAAAAAGCCCTATATTCAAATTGTTATAACAAAAGTTATATTAAGTGTATTATGAATCTGAAAACGGCAAAAGATAAATAAATTTTTAAAAGACAAATGTTTAGGGTTGCCATACGATACTAAAACTTACCATTATGCAAAACTTAATTTTTGCAAAATTTTTGGCTACACATATCTTCCAAATGTTCAAGCTAGAGTCTTGAAATTTTGGGAGTAGTTAGATCCTCAGAAATAAGTAGAAGTCGGTTAACAAAATTTTTTTGTCACGTCCCCTGTTTAGCAGCTATAAGGGCCCGAAAATTGAAATTTTGCTATTTTTAAACACCTGTAACTTGAATACCTGCGCAAATTTTTTTTTCGTGATTTACAAAATTGAAAGCTCTTTAATTATATTTCAACATGTGTCAAAGGTTTTTCTTAGTTTTGAAGGGTGACGAAGCTACAGCTCCCACAAATTCCAAAAAAGTCCTATATTTAAATTGGTATAATAAGAGTTCTGTTAGCTATATTTTCAATCTAAAAACGGTAAAAGAGAGCTGCTTTCTTATGCTTTACAAAAATACATCACTAAAATGTATAGTTTTGTCACACGGTAGCAAAATTTGCAATTATGCAAAACTCAATTTTTGCAAAATTTTTGGGCCCACATATCTTCTAAACGGTTTAAGGTAGGGTCTTGAAATTTAGGAGAAGTTATATTCTTAGAAATTAGTAGGAGTCGGTTAACAAAATTATTTTTTTCGCGTCCCCTGTTTAGCAGCTATAAGGGCTCTAAAATTGAAATTTTCATATTTTTAAACACATGTAACTTGAATACTTGTTCAAAGTTTTTTTTGTTAGTATACAAAATTTGAAGGTCCAACATTAACTTTAACATATGTTAAAAGATTTTCTTAAATTCAAAAGCGGTTCTTTAAATTGAAGAAAGTGTCTGTCAGTTTTAACCATTTTTACTTATATAGTAAAATTCTAAATAAAATTCCAAATTTTGGTAGAATTCACAATTTAATTCCTTGAACCTAAAAAAGTTGAGGGAGGGGGAGTAGTGTGGATTAGATCCTTGAGAAATTGGGCAACCTTCCCCATAGAGGGGCTATTAGGACTTAAAAATTAAAAAATTTACTGTTTTTATAAGTAAGTAGTAACTTAGTCACCAGCTTTTTGTTTTCTGCAACTGATTTTTCTGTTGTTAGTCTTAATACTTTTATAATATTTACCTCTTAAATTTTTTCAAGTTTAAGACAATTAATAATTTCTTCAGGTTCAGAATCATCATGAAGTCCAAAATTTGTAGGCTTCTCCGTATTTGTAGTGTATTTAAAGAACTCAATATTTGCTTTTTTTAAGTTTTCTAAAATTATTTTTAAAAATTTTATATATTTTTGAATTGATAAAATAATTAAAAAATATTTTTAGTATTATAAAATTAATTTGGATATCTATGTCTTACGATTAAACTAATAAAAGTTTTTATGGTTTTAAAATTACTTATAGACTTCTCATTAAATTTTAACCAAAACGATGTAGGGTATTTCTAAGTCGATTGCACTGACTGACTGTTTCTTTATTTGTTATTATTCCACAACCTAATTGTTCATAGTTTTCTTATTATCATAATTTAAAATTCAAGATACCACAAAATAAATTTTTTAATTTGAATTTTTTTTGTATGATAAATAAAAAATGGGAATTCTGTGGCACCATACACTCACACTAAAAAATTTACTAACTACTAACTAAGTACTCTTATCTTACAACTCTTACCCAACATTCATATTTTAAAATTCGAGTTACTCATTTATAACAGCCATTTATTATATAATTACTATGAAATTCCCCTGACTTCATTTTAATTTCTATGCTTAATTAACAGATACATAGAGTTGCCATATACACCAAACTTCACTTTTCATGTCGGACTTTTTCCATTTCAGGGTTGCCAGATGTACGTTTTCAAGATATTATTTATTTTAACTTTTTGTTAACTCATAACTGTTAACTGTTGTTCAAATAAGATTTTAGAAAATCAAGAAAAAAACCTCTTAAAGCTGTTGCTTCTAATTTGTTAATGAGAATATTATGATCAATCATATCAAAAGCTTTGGCAATGTCAACAAATAACGCTTACGTACATTTATTTTCATTTAAAATCTAATATATAAAGGAGAAAATTTGTTTGTTTTTTTGTCCAGGATTCACGTGAAAACCACTGGTCCGATTGTCACAAAATTTTAAAGGAAAAATTCTGAGAGCCCGGGGGTTGACATAGGCTATGTCACATTTTTAAAAGTGCGGCTCCAGAGCCGTTTTAAGCTTTTTCATTTTTTCGATGTCGAGCCAAACGGTTTGACCGATTGACTTGAAATTGTGCACAAAAGTTTCTATTAGCAACCGCAGAATTGGAATTGGCTTGATTTTATTTTAGAAGTCCTAATTTATAATTGGTAGGTCATCTATTGGCAGATATTTTTCGTTTATTTCTAATAGTTCAAATATTGACAGTTGCGTCCATAGCTTTGTGCGAAATTGTCAGAATGTTTTCACGAAACTTTTCGTTTAGTTCTCGACAGCGTTTTTCCTATATCTCCTTCTTGATTTAATCAGCACAAATCATTATATAATTACGTTCTATAACAAATATGAAAAATAAAACTTGAAAGGAATATGTCAAATCGAATGATGATGTTAATTATTCACTATTTACAAGTTTTCTTGATGAATTTCTAATTTCAAAACCAATGCTTTCAGTAAGCCATTTCGCTTCTCTCAGTTTCTCAACATTAAAAGAAATACTGATGGCTATCCTTCAACCCTGAAGTATCTTCATGAGTCCTTCAAGACGTGAGTACTCCGCTCCTCCTGTCGAATACATCGGGTGTACCACAGATTCCTTTAATTATATTGTAGCTCCTAACGATGCTTCCACATCAATTAGGAATTTCTTTATGGATTGCTTTGTCGATGACATAAGTTGTCGAAATAAATTTTTGAAAATTTCGGATTGCATGTCCTTTTAAACAGATTTAGATAGTTTTGCGCAGCCTTAGGCTTCATTAGACGGTGCAAAAGTGAGTTTGTGGGTCCTCACTTGTCAAAACTACTCTCTGTGATTTACGTGCAATCAAATCTGAAGTACGCTAGCCAGGTGTGCTCTCCAAATAATTACATTGACATTTGAAGGACTGAAGCTATTCGAAAACACTTTCCTATCTGCCATTACATTTGATCTGACCAGCTTGGTTTGTCTAGTTATTAAAATTTTCCAGCTTAGTTTGCAGTTTATATTTGGTTTGGAATTGAATCGTGGAGTTATGGCTGACGTAGTCTTAGTTAACAAGATTTTTTGTGTCTGAATAGTGCTTTGGACGTGTCCGAATAGTTAGTCAATCGAAATAACAGCAAGGGTTAAGATCTGGTAAATTTTAACTGTTCTTTTCCAATCCTCTGATTATAGTATGTTGGAGTTAATTGCGAAAATGATACCTAATGTAAATGCTTATTCTTTTTTTTTTTTTCTTTAATTTGAATATGATATTATTTGGCATGGTACTTGGTAATTACCTTGCATATGATAATTAGTTTATGTTAAAAATCAATAATAATAGAATGGTGATATCCCACGTGCAGGTAGGGAGGGAAATTGGTTGCTGGACTTATTATTGGTTTTATAGTTTTTCCTTCCTTCGATCCGACTATGTGGAAAGGGCTTTTGATCGAACTCTGAAAGCATTCTAGGAGCTTTTAATCAAACTGCTAGTAACTAGTCAAACTAGCATAATTTCGAAATCAACATAAATTGAGCAATAAAATTTTTATAAACGTAGTTTAATTAAAAGCTCCTAGAATGCTTTCAGAGTTCGATCAAAAACCCTCGCACATAAGTCACAGAGAGTAGTTTTGGCAAATGAGGGCCCAGAAATTCACTGTCTAATGAAGCCTAAGGCTGAGCGAAATTATCTAAATCAGTGCAAAAGGACATGCAATTCGAAATTTTCAAAAATTTATTTCGACAACTTATGTCATCGACAAAGCAATCCATAAAGAAATTCCTAATTGATGTGGAAGCATCGTTAGGCGCTACAATATAATTAAGGGAATCTGTGGTACACCCGATGTATACGACAGGAGGAGCGGAGTACTCACGTCTTGAAGGATAAGACCTCACGTATTTGATATAATTCTGGGATCATTAGATGACTCATGAAGATACGTCAGGGTTGAAGGATAGCTATCAGTCTTTCTTTTAATGTTGAGAAATTGAGAGAAGCGACATGGCTTACTGAAAACATTGGTTTTGAAATTAGAAATTCATCAAGAAAGCTTATAAATAGTGAATAATTAACGTCACCATTATATTTGACCAAGCTTTATTTTTCATATTTGCTATAGAACGTAATTATAATCTTATTTATGGTGAGTAAATCAAGAAGGAGATATAGAAAAAGCGCTGCCAGGAACTAAACGAACAGTTTCGTGAAAACATTCTCACAATTTCGCACAAAGCAATGGACACAGCTGTCAATATTTGAACTATTAGAAATAAACGAAAAATATGTGCCAATAGCTGACCTACCAATTCTAAATTAGCCCTTCTAAAATAAAATCAAGCCAATTTCAATTCTGCTGTCTCAAAAAAAATTATTTGTAAAATTATTAAAAAAAAAATGATAAAATTTCTATAAGACATGGTTTTTATCCAGTAAATCTATTCAGATGCGATTTTTAAGTTTTTTTCTGATTTATATTCAATTTTAAATGAAAATAAATGTACTTAAGCGTTATTTGTTGACATTACCAAAGCTTTTGATATGATTGATCATAATACTACCGCTAACAAATTAGAAGCAACAGCTTTAAGAAGTTTTTTTCTTGATTTCTAAAATCTTATTTGAATAACAGTAAGCAGTTATGAGCTAACAAAAAGTTAGCTCAATAAATAATATCTTGAAAATGTACATCTGGCAACAGAAAAAGAAATGGAAAAAGTCGCACATGAAAAGTAAAGTTTAGTGTATATGGCAACCCTATGTATCTGTTAATTAAGCATAGAAATTAAAATGAAGTCAGGGGAATTTCATAGTAATTATATAATAAATGGCTGTTATAAATGAGTAACTCGAGTTTTATAACATGAATGTTAGGTAAGAGTTGTAAGATAAGAGTACTTAGTTAGTAGTTATATGTAATTGTAATGAAAATATTTTAATTACAATTACATTTAATGAAAAAATTGAAACAAAAATAATTCGCTAGAAAGCTATATACAGTGGTGATCAAAGAAATTGACAATCTCTGTATATTTCTTTTTTTTGACGTTTAGAACAAGCAAAAAAACTTAGATCTATTAGTTCGCAAATTATAATAGGTCTATAATTCGTCGCAAATTATGAAAATAATATATAATTATTATTAATTATAAATCCTTCGTGAAAATAATTCCTTTAAAGAGTATGGATTAAATGTGAAATATGATACTTTTGTGTTATACTTGCACAATGATTTTATTTTTGTTATCAGTTAATCGTATAATTGAAAGAGATTCTTATTTACTTCTTATAATAATTTAAATGAAATATAGTTTTATTGAAAGCTAATAAAAATTATTGTTAAAATTTAATTATATATTGTTACTTTAAAAAAAAAATTGAAAATATATATATTAATTTACAATTGGTGAAGAAAAATCTTTTTCTATATGATTAGCATTTGGACAAATAAATAGAATTTATAAGTAATTAAATATTAATATAAGTTAATCACATTTGAACTTTTCTAAAATTACTTTATTTCAATTAATTTTTGTCCATTACATGTAATTGTAATTGGATTTCTCCATTACAAATTACATTTAATAGTAATTGTAATGGCATTACTTCAATCACAAATTACATTTTCTCGAAATTGAAAAACTGCAATTACAAATAACATGTAATTGTAAAAATTAAAAATTCAATTACAATTATTTCTACATGTAATTTGAGGTATAATTGATTACAAAATGTAATTAATTAGATCTAAGTCTCGTTTCCTATTACTAAAAAGTTA
This sequence comes from Dolichopus griseipennis, assembly GCA_963082915.1. Lineage (NCBI taxonomy): Eukaryota > Metazoa > Arthropoda > Insecta > Diptera > Dolichopodidae > Dolichopus > Dolichopus griseipennis. The sequence continues at coordinate 184,698,151 of OY720441.1, read as the reverse complement.
ATTATTTAAAATTTGCTATCAGTTTCGCATCTAGTAATGTTTATATATATTTTTATTTTATTTTATTGTATTTATTGTTATTGTATTTATTTTTTTTTTTTGTAACTAAAAAGAAAAAATTATTAAAATAAAAATAATAAGTGACGAAAAAAACAAAGGTTTTTAAAAGAGCACATTTCCAAAACTACACAATGTTTCATACTGGGTTTCTAGAAACAAATAAATATAATAAGCAGTAAAGAAAAAAACCAAGGATTTTAAAAAAATCTCATTTTCAAAATTATAAAGTGTTATAATTACATAATATTAGAATTATGCACATTACTAAAAAAAAGTTTTAAAGGGAATTTAAGATACAGGTGCATAAAAATAGCAAAATATCAGTTTTCGACCCTTTGAAACTCATAAACATGGGGAGTGCCAAAAAGTTTTCTTAACCTACTCCTAATATTTTCTGAAGATCGAACCTCTCCCAATATTTGAAATTATCAGTTATTAACTTGATCTATCCAGAAGATTTGAGGGGCCCAAAGTTTTGCACAAATTGAATTTTGCATAACGGTGAATCTAAGGCAACCTATGCATTTGAAATTTTTTTATAAAAATTTATAAAGCCTATAAAAGCAGCTGTATTTTACCGTTTTCTAGTAGAAAACAAGTAAAGAAACAGTCAGTCGGTGCAACCGACTTAGAAATACCCTACACCTATTTGGATCAAATTTAATGACACATCCATAAATCATTTTAACACCGTAAAAGGTGTTATTAATTTGATCGTAAGACATAGTTAACCAAATTAACTTTATAATACTAAAAACATTTTCTTATTACACTATCTCTTAAAAAATATTACAAATTCTTACTAATTTATCTATTTAAAAATATTAAAACGAAAAAACACTTGGATTAAATGAAAATATATTCAATTCAATTACAAAAGTGAAAAAATTAATCTAAAAAAAAAAACTAATCAAAGCATAATTTATTTAATAATCCACATTTTTGAAAATTGCAATTATTTTAAATGATTAGTTAATATACCTAATAGAAAAGCTTATTAACGCAAAATATGCAATAAATTTATTTCTAAAATACAATTACAAATTTACACCTTTTCATATAATTCATTCAAATATAAAAATAAATTTTACATAAATGCAGCAAGTACCTTTGAACATAGCTGAACCACTAGAATTAAGTCTAAATTTGGGGGACACATAGGAAATAGGAAATATATTCTTTGGATTCGAAATTATACTAATCCGGTCTCAAATCTATCAAAAGCTTATAGAATCCGAACCCATTGACCAAACTCGACCAGAACCAATTCCCATGGTACTTTCATTACTGGTAACCTAGAGTTTAAATTTCATCAAAATAGCGGCATTATTTTTTGAGTTATGGTGTTTTTAAGATATATGTTTGTTAGCCCTTGAACTTTTCAAGGGTTCCAGAACCCGAAACCATGGTACGATTTCGTTCATATGCAGTCCCCGTCATACTTTCAATACTAATTAACCCTTGTACACAATTGGAACGTTCTATCTTAATTTTAAGTTACTAGTTTTATTAATTTCGATGATAAATTTTTACTTATTGAGAGTCTAAGAGAGGTACTGCACCACCACTCCAATTGATCCAAAATTAGAAGAACACATAGAAAATAGTAAAGAACACCCATGTGGCAAATTTGAACCTTCTACATTTGTTTCAAGCTACGATCTTTATTAATTTTAAAGATATGCTTTAAGGTCTTCCGAACTGAGTGGCTGGTCCCCACCCACTACTCCAATTGGGCTCAAATTTCAAGGTTTCTAAGGAAATCGAAAGCGACACCCTGTTAACAAATTTGGAGGTTCTATCTTCATTGGTTTCGGAATTATGCTAGTTTGGCCTAAATTCGATCAAAAAGTTCTAAGCTCCGAACCCATTGTCCAATCCTCACCGTACGCAATCGCCGCCGTAGTTTCATTACCAATATCCTACAGCACAAATTTCCTGAAGATAGCGTCATTAGTTCTTGAGTTATCGTGATTTTTTATATATGTTCGATCGCTCTAAAACCGATTAAAAGGTCCAGAATCCAAACTCTTGGGCTGATTTCGCCCTTATGCTGTCCGCGCTGTACTTTAAGTACTAGTTAACCCCTGTACACAATTTGAACGTTCTATCTTAATTTTAAGTAATGTCGGTTATAAGCTTTTAAAACTTAAGAGGTCTAAGATGGATACTGAACCACCACTCCAATTGATCCCAAATTAGGGGGACACGCAAGAGATAGTAAAGAACACCCTTGTGCCAAATCTATATATCATGAATTTCGAAGATAAGCTTTTCCTGAACCTGAACCACCACTACAATTAAGTTTAAATTTTAGGGACACATAGGAAATAGGAAATACATTTTTTGGCTTCGAAATCTACTCGTTTCGCCTCAAATCGATTAAAAGCTTCTAGAATCCGAACTTATTGTCCGAACTCGACAAGAACCAATTCTAATGGTACTTTCATTACTAGTAACCTAAATTTGAAATTTCATCAAAATAAGATATATGTTTGTTAGCCTTTGAACTTTTCAAAGGTTCCAGAACCCGAAACCATAGTATGATTACGCCCATATGCAGTCCCCGTCATACTTTCAATACTAGTTAACCCTTGTACACAATTGGAACGTTCTATATTAATTTTCAGTAATTTCGATTATAAACTTTTAAACCGTGGGAGGTCTAAGAGGCGTACTGAACCACCACTCCAATTGATCCAAAATTAGGGGGACACACAAGAAATAGTAAAGAACACCCTTGTGCCAAATTTGAAGCTTTTACATTTTTTCAAGTTGCTATCTTTTGATATGCTTTAAAGTCTTCGAAAATGTGTGGCTGGTCCCCGACTCTCTACTCCAATGGGGCCCAGATTTGGAGGTTCTATCTTCATTGGTTTCGGAACTATGTTCGTTTGGCCTAAATTCGATCAAAAAGTTCTAGGTTCCGAACCCATGGTTCAATCTCCTTAGACCGTTTAAAAGTTCCAGAATCCGAATCCATGGGGCGATTTCGCCCATATGCAATCCCCGCCGTACTTTCAGTCCTAGTAACCTACAGTTAAAATTTCATCAAGAAAGCTCCATTTTTTTTTTGAGTTATCATGTCTACCGACGGACATGGCTATATCGACTCAGGAGCTCACGCTGATCGGAAATATATATACTTTTCCATATCTAGCTCACTTCCTTTAGGTGGTTACAAACACCATACCAAAGTTAATATACCCTTCTACCTATTATATAGGTGTAGGGTATAAAAAGTTCAGATACTTTTTTTTTTGGCAAACTTATGCTGACTCTCAATGATGTAATCTGACGTCCAAAAATTTTAGATTTCATTTCAATTCATTTCATTTATTTTGCTCCGTAAAATTCAAATACAATTCATTATAAATTTTTCACTTTGATATAGATATGTTACTTTACTACAGTTAATTTAAAAATGTTTGTATAAATAGCAGGATTATTACATGTATGGTAAAATTATTTTAAAGGAAAATGGGATAAAATCTTAAACGCAATAACCTAATAATAACTGAAAACTAAACTAACCTATTAATATTAATTAATATAAATCCTTCATCAATGGGTGTTTTGAATTGATTAATTCTGAGTTGAACTTTTCGGTTAAATATGAAATTTTTTCTGTAACAGTATTAATCTTGGCTTTGTTATGCAGCCTACTGGTTGGAAGCCACCTAAGCGGATTGAATACGAGTTTCAGGAGTTTATTTTGTGCAATTTGTAATTTTTTAGTGTGAGTTGCAGCACAATCACCCTTGATTGGTGCTGCATACAGAATAATTGGCAGAAAAATTAATTTATTTTCTGTAGTCAGAGTTCTCTTAATGAAAGGATACAGCATGCGAGTACACTTATTAATTTTGTCAATAGTGATCGAGGTGTGTTTATTTTAGATTAAAAATATTAAATGCAATAAAATCTATTCTGAGAATTTTTATTATATATCCAAAAATGGTTAACAATTAAAAGACACTTTCTTGAATTTTTCTAATAAAGGTTAATTTTAGTACGCCATTTAATTTTAGTACGCAAGCCTACTCATTTGTATTACATACATACATTTATAAACCTTATAAAGTCAACTTCACGTAAATTTTTGCAGATTGAAAATTTATTTTATAGAACGCTCGTTACAAAAAAAAAGGACTTTTAGGGGGTAAAGCTTCTTGAAAACTGGGGTTGCAGAAAAAGTTATATCATAAAACTATCTTTTTGTGATATTTATCCGTAGTTAAAATTTTGGACGGACAGCGAGAAATTATAAAGACACATTTTTTCATAATTTCTTGAAAATATGATAGTAATTGAAAGTATTTTTATTACTGTATGTATTTTATATAATGTGATCGTTGATGATGACAACGAATTTATTTATAAGAACATAAGGTACTTATAACATTTTAAATAAATTAAGTAAAATGTAAATTATAGACTCAAGTGTATGGATCGGATCAGAATCGAAAAATAAATCGATTTAGCTATGTATATCCGTCCATTCGTCTGTACGTCTGCCCGTCTGTCCGTTTGTCCGCACGATAACTCAAAAACTGAAGGAGCTATGATCCTGAAATTTTCACAAATTAGTTTTTTGCAATAACCGTCATCATTATTTAAATCCAGCCATTTTGATCCATGGGAGCGGGTAGCTGCCATACAACTTTTTTTTTTTATATGAGTATTACTCTGTACCTATTACAGCTGCGTGCCTGAAATTTTGCCAAAAGTAGTTTAGTTTTATGGTCAAAGTTCCTGCTAAATTTGGTTGGTCTGCTGCAGTGAGTTCGATTATCTGTCATACAACTCCTTCTTTTATATGAGCATTACACTACACCTAGTTTAGCTGGTACGTTTGAAATGTTGCAAAAAGTAATTAATGTTTATAATAATAATGATATAATGTTTATATAACGGTAATACGGGTATAGAGTTGACACAGTCTACTCTACCAAACTCTTCCTCGTTTTAATTATTTTAATATACTTAATATTAAAAACAAAATAACATTTTTTTTTAATTCATCCAAATTTATTTCTGTATTTTATTATTTTTTTAAATAATTAGCTATATAATAAGATAAAAAATATCCTATAATAGTAATATCCTTTTTTTTATAAAAAAATTTAGGGAGAGATATTCATTCATAATTTTGTAAATTAAAAAAAAAGTAATTTGAAGGTAACATACGAATAATAGACAAAAAGCGTAGAAATTTTACGATGTAGTTTAACGTATGTTATATTAAAAATTAAAATACCTTCGACGTTCAGATCTTGAGTGTGTAATTGTAATGTTTCTCTGCTCATGCCATCGGTTAAAATGATGATTCAAAACCGCTTTTACTTCTGAATTTAAAAAACAGTAAAATAAAGATACAGAAAATCCCTACAAATAATGTAAAATTAATAATGATATTGCGTGTAAATATATTAATATTGCTTTTTAAATGTATTTTACCTGGGTACTTATTAATAAAGCTCTTACTATTTGGAAGATATTGCCTACAATACCTTGATCTGGCCCCCATAAAACTACTAAATAGGTAATTCCAAAAAGAGGTATAAGAACCAACAGTGCCTTAGCTGCTTTGCGATATTGTCGAGTCTCTATAGTGTTTGCTGAACGCAGTTTTGTGATAAGTATCTACAATAAAAAATTTTGTTTAAACTATCAAATATGCTTAAGAAAATGTGTGTATAGGTAGGGAGTGTTTCGAAATCCCGCAAATTAAAATATGTTGCTGACATATTATGTAGGAAAAAAATTTTAAGGATTCTTAAAGTTGGACACAAAAACGAGGATCCTATAATTAGTTCAGTGAGATTTGGGAAGACCTCATTACATTAAATAGTTTGTTGTACGAAAAAATCAATAACAAAATCAGTTTTTTACTTGTTTTACAGAATATATGTATACTAATAGGACCCCTGTGCAATTGCACAGGATTTTTGAGGCATTTTTGTTAAAGTATTTTATCTCTTTTAGCATTAGATAGTACTTTGTAATGCCAAGTTACTTTAGAAAATTTTTTAATACTTCGACAAATATTTAACGTTTTATATAAATGTTGCTAAAAAAATAAAAATTAAGATTTTTAAAAATTTATTTTAGAACGCGTTGCCAAACTGATTAGTGAGAATCTAAAAACTTAATCTTTTTTTGCTCTAAATATTTTTCTGAATATTTGTTGTCTATAACAATTTTAACAAAAATAAAAAAAAAATCAATTTATATCAATGTTTTTTTTATATTTGCCTCTATATTCTATTTCTAATACATATCTGTTGCTGTTATATCAATACAATTGATGATCGAGTTGCATTGTATGAAAATGAATTGTAATATGAAATAGCTAAGTCTCGCTAACATTTTTGTGTATTAGTAGTTTAATTGGTTCTCATTTTAAAAAATAAAACATTGCAACTAAGATATTGTAATATTGAAATAAACACTTTTTGTAATATTTGAAATAAACAACGAAAAATACCACATCACTGATAAAATGTATTTTTTAAATTTAATTTTTTTTTTTCCATGTAACCTACTCCGATAATATTGTTTGTAATTTTTTTTTTGATTTAAAAAATCTTCTAAAAAATTTAAACAATAGTCGCGTTCAGAATGGAGTTGCCCTACACTGAATCGCAGCGGTGTACCCTCTAGGGCTAAATTGTTGTATTGTACTGAACAATTTGCAGCAAATTAAATGACATTTGATTTTGATTGACTTTTGGTATATTTTTACTTTTTTTAAATTATGGACAGAATGGAAAATTTCTATGGTATTCAAAATTATTTCTATTCTTATTATTCTTTTATTTAAAATATTATTAAAATTCAAATTTTTAAAATTAATCAAATTCGTATGTTAATTTTAATCTTATATTTTTTAATTAATTTATATTTATAATTTTATAAGAAATTCTTTACTTTCAAAAATTATCAGAAAATTGTGTAAACAAACACTTTTTACATTAAAATGTAAACACTTAAACGTCAATTGAAAATCGCTACACAATACAATTCGTTCAGTATAGAAAATTATATCGTGCGTTGCATTTTTCTTGGAGCGCTACCTGTTAATAATTTTTTATCTATATAAGAAACAAGTGATGAAAAAAAACCAAGGGTTTTTTAAAATAGCACATTTTCAAAATTATATTGTATTACACAATGAGTTTACCTTTGGAAATATTTACTTGGAAATAGTTACTGCTTAAGTATAAAATTTACTGCTAACAGTAAAGTTTTTATTTTAAAGTTGTTATAGCCCTTCAATGGGGAAGGTTGCCAAGTTTCTCAAGGATTTAACTTTATCTAACCCCCCCCCCTCCGTCCCCCTCCATGTTTTTAGGTTCTAGGAATTAAATTGTGAATTCCACAAAAATTTGGAATTTTACTTAGAATTATACAATCTAAGCAAAAATAGGTAAAACTGAGAGTCGCTTTCTTCAATTTAAATTTAAGAAAAACCTTTAACATATGTTAAAATATAATGTTGGGCCTTTAAATTTTGTATATTAATAAAAAACAAATTGGACAGGTATACAAGTTACAGGTGCTTAAAAATAGCAAAATTTAAATTTTCGAGCCGTTATAGCTCCTAAACAGGGGGCTTGACAAAAAACTTTTGTTAACCGACTCCTACTAATATTTGATGATCTAACTTCTCCCAAAATTTCAGGACCCTATCTTAAACCGTTTAGGAGATATATGGGACCAAAAATTTTGCAAAAATTGAGTTTTATATAATGGTAAATTTTAGTACCGTATGGCAACCCTATACATTTAACATATTTTTGAAAAGCCTATAAAAGCAGCTCTCTTCTACCGTTTTTCGATTGAAAATAAACCTAACAGAACTCTTGTTTTATCAATTTAAATATAGGGCTTTTTTTGAATTTGCAGGGGCTGTAGCTTCGTCACCCTTCAAAATTAAGAAAAACCTTTGACGCATGTTGAAATATAATTATAGAGCTTTGAATTTTGTATATCACTAAAAAAAAATTTTGACAGGTATTCAAGTTAGAGATGTTTAAAAATAGCAAAATTTCAATTTTCAAGCCCTTATAGCTCCTAAACATGGGGCTGGACAAAACAATTTTGTTAACCGACTCCTACTAATTTCTGAGTATCTAACATCTCCCAAAATTTCAAGACCCTAGCTTAAACCGTTCAGAAGATATATGTGGCCAAAAATTTTGCAAAAATTGAGTTTTGTGTAATGTTAAATTTTAGTACCGTATGGCAACCCTAAATATTTGCGTTAAAAACTTATAAAGTTTGTGAAACCAGCTATCGTTTGCCGTTTTCAGATTGAAAATATATTTAACAGAACTCTTGTTATAACAATTTAAATATAGGGCTTTTTTTAAATTTGAGGGGCTGTAGCCCCGTAACAGGTGGGGCTACAGAGAAAAATTCTTCTACGAAATTATTTTTTTTGCAAAAACTACCCATGGTTAAAATTTCTTTACTCTATTTCAAACGGTGTAAAAGTTTTTGTAAACATACGGACGGACGGACGGACAAACAGAGTGAAGCTATATAGGCACATTTTTACAAAATTTTTTGAAAATGTGCTAAAAAGTGCAATATTATTTAAATTTACTCACATTTGGTACGATATTAGTTATTAGTCGTACACAACGGAAACATATCATAGAATTGATTTGTAATTTTATAAAACGCCAAAATTTGAAACTGCTTTATTTGTGAATCAAAACATTCAAACAATTAAAGCAATTGTTGGCTTTATTTCAGTTAAAAAATAAAACAAGTAAAGAAACAGTCAGTCGACGAAACAGTCAACCGACTTAGAAATACCCTACACTTATTTGGTTCAAATTTAATGACATATCCATAAGTCATTTTAACGCCATAAAAGCTGTTATTAATTTGATTGTAAGACATAGCTAACCAAATTAACTTTATAATACTAAAAACATTTTCTAATTGCACTATCTCTTAAAAAATATTACAAATTCTTACTAATTTATTTATTTAAAAATGAATTAAAAAACAAAAAAACTTGTTATAAATGAAAATATATTTATTCCAAATCAATTACAAAATGAAAAAATTCTAGTTATTAAACTTTGTGATAAAAAGCTAATCAAAGCATAATATATTTAATAGCCCAAATTTTTCAAAATTGCAATTATTTTAAATGGCTAGTTAATATACCTAATAGAAAAGCTTAAACGCAAAATATGCAATAAATGTATTTCTAAAATACAATTACAAATTTACACCTTTTCATATAATTCATTTAAATATAAAAATAAATTTTACATAAATGAAGCAAGTTCCTTTGAACATAGCTGTACCACTACAATTAAGTCTAAATTTCGGGGACACTTAGGAAATAGGAAATATATTCTTTGGCTTCGAAATTATACTCGTTCGGCCTCAAATCGATCAAAAGCTTCTAAAATCCGAACTCATTGACCAAACTAGCCCAGAACCAATTCCAATGGTACTTTCATTACTAGTAACCTAGAGTTTAAATTTCATCAAAATAGCGGCATTATTTTTAATGCACAATTGGAACGTTCTATCTTAATTTTAAGTTACTAGTTTTATTAATTTCGATGATAAACTTTTACACATTGGGGAGTCTAAGAAAGGCACAAAATGAGAGGGACACGCAGAAAATAGTAAAGAACACAGATGTGCCAAATTTGAAGCTTCTACATTTGTTTCAAGTTACTATCTTTATTAATTTCGAAAATATGCTTTAAGGTCCTTGGAACTGAGTGGCTGGTCCACACCCGCTGCTCCAATTGGGATCAAATTTCAAGGACACTAAGGAAATCGAAAGCGACACCCTGAAACCAAATTTGGAGGTTCTATCTTTCTTGGTTTCGGAATTATGCTAGTTTGGCCTAAATTCGATCAAAAAGCTCTAAGTTCCGAACCCATTGTCCAATCTTCACCGTACGCAATCGCCGCCGTAGTTTCATTATCAGTAACCTACAGCACAAATTTCATGAAGAAAGCGTCATTAGTTGTTGAGTTATCGTGATTATTTATATATGTTCGTTAGCCCTGAAACCGATTAAAAGGTCCAGAATCCGAACCCTTGGGCTGATTTCGCCCTTATGCAGTCCACGCTTAATTTTAAGCACTAGTTAACCTTTGTACACAATTTGAACGTTCTTAATCTTAATTTTAAGTTACTATTTTTAATAATTTTGATTATAAGCTTTTAAAACTTAAGAGGATCTAAGAGGGATACTGAACCACCACTCCAATTGATCCCAAATTAGGGGGACACGCAAGAGATAGTAAAGAACACCCTTGTGCCAAATTTGAAGCTTCTACATTTTTTTAAGTTGTTATCTTTATTAATGTTAAAGATATGCTTTAAGGTCTTCGGAAATGTATGGCTGATCCCCGACACACGACTCCAATGGGGCCTAAATTTCAAAGACATTAAGGAAATAGGAAGGGACACCCTGATACAAAATTTGGAGGTTCTATCTTCTTTGGTTTCGGAATTATACTCGTTTGGCCTAAATTCGATCAAAAAGTTCTAGGTTCCGAACCCATGGTCCAATCGCGAACTTACGCAATCCCCGAAGTAGTTTCATTACTAGTAACCTACAGCACAAACTTGATGAAGAAAGCGTCATTAGTTGTTGAGTTATTGTGATTTTTTATATATGATCGTTAGCCCTTCGATCGATTAAAAGGTCCAGAATCTGAACCAATGGGTCGATTTCGCCCATATGCAATCCCGCCATACTTTCAGTCCTAGTAACCTCCAGTTAAAATTCCATCAAGATAGCTCCATTATTTTTTGAGTTATCGTGCCTACGGACAGACGGACATGACCATATCGACTGAGGAGGTCACGCTGATCACAAATATATATACTTTTCGATATCTAGCTCGCTTCCTTTAGGTGGTTACAAACACCATACCAAAGTTAATATACCCTTTTACCTATTCTATAGGTGTAGGGTATAAAAAAAAACATTTTTAATTCGCAACTGTCAAGTTTCTGTACATTGAGAAGTTCCAAAATTTGACCTTTTTGTAAAACGACAAAGCGGTTATAAATATATATTTTTATTGGGTAAGACTAAAATCGTACCAAATGTGAGTAAATTTAAATAAAATTGTACTTAAAAATATTGACAGCCTGTTATTAGTCTTACACAACGAAAACATATCAAAGAATTGATTTGTAATTTAACAAAACCTTAAAATTTGGAACTGCTTAATTTGTAATTCAAAACATTCAGACAATAAAAGCAATTGTTGACCTTATTTAAAAAAAAAAATCATTTTTAATTCGCAACTGTTAAATTAGTGTATATAGTAGAGCAGTTCCAAAATTTGACGTTTTATAAAATAACAAATATATTAAATAATGATTTTTTGATGTTTTTTTATACCCGTGCATACATGTATGAACATCGGGTATATTAAAATTACTCCTCCGTTTGTAACGCATCGAAATATAAGAGCTAGATATAGTGTCAAGGGTACGTATCGAATCAGCATCGAAAAGTGAATCGATCTAGCTATGTGTGTCCGTCCGTCCGTCCGTCCGTCCGTCAGCACGATAACTCAAAAACTATAAGAGCTAGAGTTTTGAAACTTTCACAAAGTAATTTTTAGACAATTTGTAGGTTCCCTATTGTTTTTGGTTAAAATCGGACCAAGTCTTCGGGGAGCTGCCATACAACTTTTTTGCACCAATATGAATTTCTTCAAAACTAATTAATGGGATGAAAATTACACACGGTTAGTTTTATAATGACTCCGGCACTTATATGAAGTTTCAAAATGTTAGGGCCCCATTTTCGGGGGGCTGCCATACAACTTCTTTGCACCAATATGAATTTCTTCAAAACTAATTATACTACGCGGATGAAAATTACCCTCGGTTAGTTATATAATGAATCGAGCACTTATATAAAGTTTCAAAATGTTAGGGCCCCATTTTCGGGGGCTGCCAAACAACTTCTTTGCACCAATATGAATTTCTTTAAAACTAATTATATTACGAGGCTGAAAATTACCCTCGGTTAGTTATATAATGAATCGAGCACTTATATGAAGTTTCAAAATGTTAGGGCCCCATTTTCGGTGGGCTGCCATACAACTTATTTGCACCAATATGAATTTCTTCAAAACTAATTATACTACGACGATAAAAATTACACACGGTTATTTATATAATGAATCGAGCACTTATATGAAGTTTAAAAATGTTACGGCCCCATTTTGGGAGGCTTCCATACAAAGTTTGCGATTCAATAAACTGTGAATCTAATGAAGCTACAAGGTTAAAATTAAAATTGGGCGGGTAAAGTAATAGGGCAAGTTAGTTGGCAAAGTTGGACATCACTCGGACTATCGGAATTTTTGGGTGGGCAATTTTTTTTTTTTTTTTTGTTTTTTTTTTGTTTTTTTTTTTTTTTTTTTGTAAGCTAAAGTTATGGGACAATGAATGAAAATTTAGTTTTTTTTTTTGTGATTTTTTTTTTTTTTGTTAATTTTTTTTTTTTTTTTTTTTTTTTTTTTAGCTAAAGTTATGGGACAATGAATGAAAATTTTGTTTTTTGTTTTGTGATTTTTTTTTTTTGTTTTTACGTCAAAATTATGGAGTAATGAGTTAAATGTATAAGGGAAGTAAATTACGGTTTATTTTATACACCATAGTGGGTATGCACGGGTATCTAAAAGTTGACAAGGGCAACTATAATCTTCCTCGTTTTTTTGTAAGACTAAATTCATATCAAATGTGAGTAAATTTAAATAAAATTGTACTCTTTTCTTACAAAAAAAAAGCCATTGACAGCCGTGGAGTTATTCTATACTATAATCATAATACAAATTAAACGTTTTGGTTCTCTTATCTATTTGCTACTATTATTTTTTAAAAAATGGGTTTAAATTTTGTTATGAAAGTGTAGGTACATTTACAATATTGAATTTTATATTCCTCTTTTTTTAAAATTTTGTGTTAAGGAAAAAGATAACATAAAAATTTTTCAAATCGGAATATATCAGCGTTCTTTCATATCAAAAAAAGAAAAAATGATATTTAAGTTGTTCAACTTGCCCATACACGTTACAACTCAAAATGCCAAACCAAACCAAAACTTGCAAAAATCAAAAACCAAGATTTTTTGATTTTCTTTCAACCAGCTTTTCAACCTTCAAAATGGGCTTTCAACTTGCCCATACACGATTTAACTTCGCAAGTACGCGTACCTAGTTGAAAACACTGTGTATGGGATGCCACTTTTTTTTAGAATAAATAAAATTAAATAATAGCTGAATGCAAATGAAAATTAAATAATTAATGTACATAAATATTTTTATAAAGTTGGGTCGAGAATTCATGTACAAATTTTGCACAGATAAAACTGTACACTGTTGCTGATACGGTTTAAGATGATCAATAGCATATTTACTTCCGTTAAATTTTTTGAGTTTAGTTATAAAGCAGTATGTTCCTATTAAACTTCACCAAGGCTTGTTTTTGAATCGGACTTAAGGTAATGTCAGGAACATTGCTAACGTTAACGAAATATTTATAAACTGAAAAACTATAACTTTGTATTAGTAATAGGTTAGTGTGTTATTAAAATAATGTAACTCTACTATTAAGAAAGACCCCTGAGTCAAGCATTGCAAACAAGGAAGTTATATTACAAATGCTAGATCACTCATACAATTAACGAGAACTACTCATGCTCGTGTAAAGTCCGGATCTAAATAGCTCAAAGCTTAAATTAGGCTCTCTTATGTAAAATTGGTTCAAGTTTACTGTAGTCCTTAGAATGGTGTGAAATGTTGAAAAGTTCGGCCGATATGAAATTATGCAAATTTTGCCTGATCTGCATTTGTTCACGAATAGCAGGTTAATCCATTTCTCCGCGAATAATTTGCTGAGCAAATATTATGTTCGCCACCAGACAAAGTTACTGAAGGTAGTGCATATTAATGATAACAAGTCTAGATTCATAGAGAGGAAGATGTATTGGATCAGTCCAAGCAAGATTGCGAAATGGTGAAATTTATTTTGTACTGATTCAATACCCGAAATTCCTTTAGCAAGATAGAGAGACTATACTTGGCTTGCATATTCACGTAAAGGTCAAACATAAGTAACGAAGAGTTGTTTCCTAATATAGGGATCAGAAAACTCTTTTGACCAACGCATAACAAATCCAAGTTTTTTTTTTTTAAATAAACTTTTATTTTGTTATAATTTTACATATGAATATCTTAACCTACAAAACAAAGTTAACAAACAAGGTATAACTCTTTTATTTTTAACATTTAAAAATAATTGAATTTTTGATGTTAAATTTAATATATTGTAAGTAAAATTATTTCCGTTTTAAAGTACAAAACTATTGTAGTATAATCTTATATATACATCATTGTAAAATTTTAAAAAACCAATGTTTAATATTTTTTTTTTTTTAAACTTAACTAACTTAACCTAACTTAACCTAAACTTAAACTTAAATAAACTAACTTATTGAATAAAAAATAGCACAAATGCTTTTAGAAATTATATAAAGATGTATTTAACCACCAATAATCTTTATTTATAACTTTATCTTTTTCTGATATGGACATATCATATCTTAAATTATCTCCGTTAATATTGCCTGGAATATACTCGATTTTTTTGCATGTAGCCCATCTACTATAATGAAATAGTATAGGGATATGATTTTGAACATTGGTTTTGAGTGTATCTATATTTATCTAAGAAGATGAAGTGCTCAGGAGCTATAAAACCCGTGAGCAAGGTCTTCTTAATGTACTCCTAATTGTGGTAAAATATATGTCATATTAAACCATTTTCTGAAGTTTTTAATGCTCTATCATAATGACTTCTGATTAATTTTATCATAAAATTATCTATTCCCATGATTTTGGCTTCCTTGTACAAATATTTATTAGAATAAAAATGCTTGTATTCGGACTCAGGCTTTCTATGTTTGTTAATACAAACTCTTATGCACTTTCTTTCGAATTTACGTATATTTTCCATTAAGCTTGCACTAATGTTGTACCATATAGGTACCCCATAGACAAGATTTGGCCTAATTAATGTCTGGTAGCATATTATTTTAACTCTATTGCTAATATTTTTGTTGTAAAAGAGTTTTTTAGCTGCTATAAAGGATTTATTGCCTTTATCTATTGAGTATTTTACATGATCTATGAAGTTTAAGTTTCGATGTAACTCAACTCCAAGATTTTAACGAATTTTTTGTTTGCGAGAGTTGACATAGGCGATTTAATTTAAAATTTTTTCCAATTTTTTCTAATGTCTGAACTAGTTTTGTCAACCGTATTACGGAATAATATAGTTTCACATTTGTTGAAGTTCATTTTTAAAATCCATATCTGGCAATAATCCTGCACAATTAAACATTTTTTGTACATTATATTGAATGCAATTTACAGTGTCAATCGCAGAGTCTATTATAATATCATCTGCGAATGCCAGGGCGTAGTTGTTTCCTTTTACTCGTTCTAGCAAGAATAAAAAATCTGCTGTATAGAAAGTAAAAAGGATAGGTGCATTAACAATACCTTGCTGAAGACCGTTTTCAATTAGGAATGATTTGTCAGACTCGGTTTTTTCGCTATATACTAAAAATTTGTTGATATATAATATATTTTTAATCAGTATAATTAAGCGTGGCGGCAACTTATATTTTATTAATTTATAGATTAATCCATCCAACCAAACTGAATTAAAAGCCTTTTCAAAGTCAATCAGGCAGGCACCGTATTTTTAGCACATTTTCAAAAAATTTTGGAAAAATGTGCCTATATAGCTTCACTCTGTCCGTCCGTCCATCCGTATGTTTAGAAAACGGTAAACGATAGCTGGATTCATAAACTTTATAAATTTTTGACAGGCAAATGTTTAGAGTTGCCATATGGTACTAAACTTTAACATTACACAAAACTTTTGGCTACACATATCTTCTGAACGGTTCAAGCTAGGGTCTTGAAATTTTGGGAGAAGTTAGATACTTAGAAATAAGTAGGAGTCAGTTAACAACATTTTTTTGTCAAGCCCCCTATTTAGGAGCTATAAGAGCTCGAAAATTGAAATTTCGCTATTTTTAAACACCTGTAACTTGAATACCTGTCCACATTTTTTTTTAGTGATATACAAAATTCAAAGCTCTATAATTATATTTCAACATGTGTTAAAGGTTTTTCTTAATTTTGACGGGTTACGAAACTACAGCCCCTGCAAATTTCAAAAAAGACCTATATTTAAAATGATATAACATGAGTTCTGTTAGGTTTATTTTGAATCGAAAAACGTTATAAGAGAGCTACTTTTATAGACTTAACAAAAATACGTCTATCAAATGTATAGGGTTGCCATACGGTACTAAAATTTACCATTATATAAAACTCAATTTTTGCAAAATTTTTGGGCCCACATATCTCTTAAACGGTTTAAGATAGGGTCTTGAAATTTAGAGAAGTTAGATCCTCAAAAGTTAGTAGGAGTCGGTAAACAAAATATTTTTGTAAAGCCTCCTGTTTAGAAGCTATAAGGGCTCGAAAATTGAAATTATGCTATTTTTAAGCACCTGTAACTTGAATACCTGTCCAATTTTTTTTTTTATTAATGTACAAAATTTGAAGGTCCAACATTATATTTTAACATATAACAAAGGTTTTTCTTTAAATTTAAAAGCGGTTCCTTAAATTGAAGAAGTTTCTCTCAGTTTTACCCATTTTTGCTTAGATAAAAAAATTCTAAGTAAAATTCCAAATTTTTGTTTAATTCCTAGGGGGAGGAG
Organism: Dolichopus griseipennis; assembly: GCA_963082915.1. NCBI lineage: Eukaryota > Metazoa > Arthropoda > Insecta > Diptera > Dolichopodidae > Dolichopus > Dolichopus griseipennis. Next base: position 184,681,268 of record OY720441.1, on the reverse strand, counting down.
GTTAGATGAAGTTAGATCCTCGAGAAATTTGGCAACCTTTCCTATTGAAGGGCTATTAGAACTTTAAAATAAAAAATTTACTGTTTTTGTAAGTAAGCAGTAACTTAGTCACCAACGTACATATTTCCTTAACTAAACGTTAATATTGAAGGTTGAACATTATATTCCGACAAAATACTTAGTATGAAACACTGTTTTATTTTGAAAATGTGCTTTTTTAAAAACCCTTGGTTTTTTATCATCACTTGTTTATTTATAAACCAGCAGATATCTGAGATTAATTTGGTTATAGTATCTACTGTACCATGTTTGTGCCTAAACCCAAACTGATTTTCTGGAATAAAATTGATTGGCTTTGCATAATTTGAAATTTTATCATTTATTATAGTTTCAAATACTTTACTAATTTTTGGCAATAGACTTATCGGTTGATAATTGATAGGGTTGGTTGGATCTTTGCCAGGTTTTTTTAGCAATATCGTAAAAAAAAATAAAAATAAACGAATTATTTATTGTATTATTGAATAGGATAACATATTTCGAAATAATTAGACCACTTAAATTTTTTAAAACTATGCTTGGGATATTATTGATAACAGAAAAAACTTTATTTTTTAAAGCTTAAACTTTAAAGAAAGCTCTGAATGGTTCGTGAATTCGCTATTTTCGCCACTTTGTTCAGATGTTTTGTTTGTGTTGGAGAAATTACTCAGAGTTGAGTTGAAATTTATTGTTTGAGAGTTATTGAATTGTGTTATTTTATTTATGATTTGGTTATGTATTCTGTTATTTGTATACATATACCTTTGTATATATGTTATTTGTTATATTGATTTTGTGAGTGTTTTCAATGTACATATGTGCCAAGTACATTGTAAATTTGTGATTGATCTTCTACTATAAATTTATTTGTGGTGGTTTTATTTAATTTGTGTTTGAAATCTGATTGTATTTGTTTTTGCGGAATAATTTATTTATTTCGGGGAACATGTTTGAATTATTTGTTGGAGTCAATTTTTGGAGACGAAGTTGCCAGCATTTATTAATTTCTATTTTAATTTGTTGTTTAGTTAATGTATTGATGTTATTTAGGAGGCTTTTGAGCAATTGGATTTGTTGATTAGAAAATTTTAATCTTTGTTTTTTGATCTTATGTATATCGTTCATGAGGCTGTGTTTTTTGTTTAAAAGAATTTTTAGCTTAACTGAGTAGAATTTTTTTAAATTATTTTGATTTTTAGCACATTTTCAAAAAATTTTGTAAAAGTGTGCCTATATAGCTTCACTCTGTCCGTCCGTCCGTATGTTTACAAAAACTTTTACACCGTTTGAAATAGAGTAAAGAAATTTTAACCATGGGTAGTTTTTGCAAAAAAAATAATTTCGTAGAAGAATTTTTTTCTGTAGCCCCACCTGTTACGGGGCTACAGCCCCCCAAAGTTGGAAAAAGCCCTATATTTAAATTGTTATAACAAGAGTTCTGTTACATATATTTTCAATCTGAAAACGGCAAATGATAGCTGGTTTCATAAACTTTATAAATTTTTACAAGGCAAATGTTTAGGGTTGACATTACGCAAAACTCGATTTTCGCAAAATTTTTGGTCACACATATCTTCTGAACGGTTCAAGCTAGGGTCTTGGGAGGAGTTAGATACTCAGAAATTAGTAGGAGTCGGTTAACAAAATTTTTTTGTCAAGCCCCCTATTTAGGAGCTATAAGGGCTCGAAAATTGAAATTTTGCTATTTTTAAACACCTGTAACTTGAATACCTGTCAAAATTTTTTTTTAGTGATAGACAAAATTTAAAGCTCTATAATTATATTTCAACATGTGTCAAAGGTTTTTCTTAATTTTGAAGGGTGACGAAGTTACAGCCCCTGAAAATTCCAAAAAAGCCCTATATTTAAATTGATATAACAAAAGTTCTGTTAGGTTTATTTTCAATCAAAAAACGGTATTGGAGAGCTGCTTTTATAGGCCTTACAAAAATATGTCGCTTAAATGTATAGGGTTGCCATACGGTACTAAAATTTACCATTATATAAAACTCAATTTTTGCAAAATTTTTGGCCCTACATATCTTCTAAACGGTTCAAGCTAGGATCTTGAAATTTTGGGAGAAGTTAGATCCTAAAAAAATAGTAGGAGTCAGTTAACAAAATTTTTTTGTCAAGCCCCCTGTTTAGGAGCTATAAGGGCCCAAAAATTGAAATTATGCTATTTTTAAGCACCTGTAACTTGAATACCTGTCCAATTTTTTTTTTATTAATATACAAAATTTAAAGGTCCAACATTATATTTTAACATATGTTAAAGGTTTTTTTTAAATTTAAAAGGGGTTCCTTAAATTGAAGAAAGTGTTTCATAGTTTTACCCATTTTTGCTTAGATAATAAAATTCTAAGTAAAATTCCAAATTTTTGTGTAATTCACAATTTTTTTTTTTTTTTTTTTTTTTTTTATTTATTGTATAGAGATAGACAGTTACAAAAAAACTGGTATAAATCTCACTTATAACTAGCTTATATCTAATAAAATACAATTCAATCTTATTAAACAATTTAAATATTATTAGTTTAATTATTTATTTTTATTATTTTTTTTTTTTTTTAGTTATTATTTTTTGGCAATACAGCTTTCAATCTTTTATTGAATAATCTTAAATTAGGAGCATATTTTATATTGTTAGGAAGGCTATTGAAAATTTTTATACCATTAAACATAACGTCTCTTTTACCTCTTTCGGTTCTGGGTGCTGCTAGTCGGTAATTTTGTGCATTTCTTGTGTTGTAATTATGAACTGAAGCATTTGTTTGTAGTTTTAGGTTGCTTTTCATTAGGTTATTTGATAATTTGTAAATTAACTTACAGTTTTCTAAAAATATTGTTTGTTCAACAGAAGGCAAGTTACAAGTATAATACAATTGAGTAGTCGGATAATCATATGGTAATCTGTATAAAATTTTTATAGCTCTGTTGATAAGGATACTTATTGAATTGGAAATGTATTTGCAACCCTGGCTCCAAACTGGAATTAAGTACCGTATTTTAGACTGAATGTGAGAGTAAAAGACTAATTTTGCAACTTGTTCGCTTAATTTAGGACATCTTCCAATGGCACCTACTATTGACATTATTGTTTTTTTTAATTTTTCAATGTGTATTTTCCAAGATAGGTCTTCATCAATAACTAATCCTAAATATTTAGAAGATTTAACTCTTTTTATTTGTTGTTGATTAATAGAAATTGATAGGTTAATGTTTTCTTTATTTTTTTGCTTAAAAATTATGAGATCAGTTTTAGTTACGTTAATCGTTAGTCTCTTTTGTTCTAGCCACTCACTAACTTTATTTAAATCCAAATTAATATATTCTTCTAGTAGATTACTGCTTTTGCCTTTATATAAAATTATGGTATCATCCGCAAACATTGAATAATGTCCACTTAGCCCAATTTTGTTAAAGCTATTCACATAAGCTAAATAAAGAATAGGACCAAGAACTGTTCCTTGAGGAACTCCAACTTCAAGATTTGCTTCTTCACTAATAAGTTCGTTTATTTTAGTTTTGATTTTACGAAATTTTAAGTAGGAATGGAATAGATTGGCTGCAACTCCTCGAATACCCATTTTATCAAGACTATTTAGGAGTATATCATGATTTACCGTATCGAAAGCTTTTTTTAAGTCTAATAGAATAGCTACTGCATAATTATTTTTGTCCAATGCTGTATTAATGAAGTTCACAACTTCGAGTGCTGCTGATTCAGTACTGCTTCCATTTAAAAAACCAAATTGGTGGTCATCAATTAGTTTTGAATTAGTAAAAAACGTAATTAAACGACGTTTAATAACTTTTTCAATAATTTTTGATAGACAGTTTGTTAAGGTTATCGGTCTATAATTATTACAGTCCATTTTATCCCCTGATTTAAAAATTGGAGTGATAGTACATTCTTTAGCCATATCAGGAAAAACACCAGTAGATAAAACTTCATTTATTATATTAACTAGTTTGTTTGATATTATTTGCTCGACTGATTTAATGTGTTTTATTGAAATACCATCAGGCCCAGGAGATGAATTAGTTTTAAAAGAGTTTATGATATGTTTTAATTCACTATTGTCTGTTGGAATCAAATATATTGAGTTCTGATTTATGCAATGCTGTGTACTTATTTCATTAACTGTTTGGTTGGTGAAGTTTTTATCTAATGTGCTTCCAATGGTAGCAAAATGATTGTTGAGAATGTTTGCTGCCTCTAGCTCAGATGTAGAGATTTCACCATTATTCTTATTTAAGCGAATTGTTGAATTTTCTTTTGAGCTATTTTGATTTAAATGCTTATTGATGACTTTCCACATCTGTTGAGGGTTGGTACTTTCACTCATTTGGTTGTTAAAGTAATCTTCTTTTGCTTTTTTTATTAATTTTTGAACATAATTTTTGATTCTTCTATACCTATCTTGTAGTTCAGAGTTGTCTTTGTTTTTGCGAAGTTTAGAGTATAGTTTATTTCTCTTTTTGATTACGCTAAGTATAAATGGTGTAACCCACAGGTTTTGATTTCTTCTTCTAACTATTCTTAATGATGATGCCAGAGCTTTACTTTCTTTTAAACACTCCGTGAGCTTGTCGTATGAATTACACGTTTCAACTCTTTGTGCAACTAGATTCTGAAATACATTCCAGTTCGTTTTTTCAATAGTGACTCGTGTCATTGGTTCAAGTATAATGTCGCATTTTTCAATATTAATATCCAAAACTTTGTGGTCACTAATGGGATTATCATATGATTTGATCAATGCTTTAAAGGTTTTAAAGTTTGCAATAACATGATCCAGAATACTTCCATGATTACAATCGATTTGGCAGTTGCAATTGACGGCTTGACGAGTAATTCCGCAAGTAGTCGTATCATTGAGAATATTGAAGTTGTATGAATCAATTATGTTAGCATAAGTACTCGTGATTTCATTACTTTGGAGTAAATCAATGTTTGTGTCACCTACTATGATGCAGTTCTTATTAAATGTTTTAAGAAGAATACCCAGTGCGTTTATATAATCATTTTTGTCATTGTCCGGAGCATTATACATTGTGAAGATCTTCATGTTGGGTTGACAATTGAGTATTTGTATTCCGATTGTATTTAGTTTATCATTAATTGAATTAGGTAGAGAAAGAGTTGTAAAAGAAATTCCGTTCTTTATATAAATTGCGGTACCACCTCCCCGATTATTATCTCTACATGAATGAATGGCTGAAAATTCAGGAATTTGCATAAATGGAATTTCAGATGAGTAAATCCATGTTTCATTTAGAATAACAATTTCTGGAGAGTGCGTTTTAATCAATAAGATTAGATCGTCTAATTTATTTCTCATACTTCTAATATTCACATACAGAATATTTATTGATTTAATTTTTTTTTAGGTTATTGTAGGTCTCCATCATTTAGAAATAGGGTTCATATAATTATTCCAATTTTCTCTAACTTTTTGAAGGTAATCTCTATATTTATTATCAATATGTATTCTGTATGAATTTAAATCTTTGTTTACATCTTCTTTGAATATTCCTACTCTATCATGGTATTCATAATATATTTTACAAAGTTCTTTATAATTTGTTGGTAAGCCATCTTGATTTATTAAGACTTTAAGGCTCGTTTGTGTTATGCCATCATAACATATATCACTTTGGTCGTAAAAATATGATAAAAAAAGTCTAACATTATTGTAAATTCTGTGGTCTCTTAGTCGTGAGAGCACATAAATACTGTCACCTTCTAATACTGCTTTACGAGTTAGTCTTACAATCGGTGGATCAAATGTAACAATTTTGTTTGCAGATTCTTTGATTTGAGGTTTCAGTGTTTCACCTTTAACCCAATTTGTATAATTGCAACTTGGAGAATCTTTAACAATATTGGTTTTGTTAATATTATTCGTATTATTATTATTATTATTATTATTATTATTATTATTATTATTATTATTATTATTATTATTATTATTATTATTATTATTATTATTATTATTATTATTATTATTATTATTAATATTATTATTATTATTATTATTATTATTATTATAATTAATATTACTATTATTATTATTATTATTATTATCACTATTATTAATATTGTTACTGTTATGATTGTTATTTTTATTTACCGATTTTTGCTTTTTACTCCATATTTTTGATAGATATTTATTTAATATACTGTTGGTTTTAATTATTGGATTTGTTGGAGGGACATATTTTTTTACTACTTTTTTGTTACTAAAATTTGATGATGATGTTACATTTTTTGAATCTATCGATGTTGAAACTTCATTTCCTGACTTCGATGATGTTTTTGTTTCGGTAACTCCCAACTGATCTTCTGCAATTTCATTCAAGTTAGACATAGCTTTTTTGTTTATTTCGTTAATATGTAGCTGTAATTGCTAATAATCGATTTTGTTCTTAAGCACGTCCAGTTTTCTTAGATAAACCGGACAAAGTTTGCTTAATGTATCATGGCACTCGTCAAGGTTAAGTTTAAGCTTTTCGTTTACTACGATGCAGTTAATACATTTTACTACTTTCTCCTTCTTACACTCACTATTTTTATGTTTTTGGAGGCAATTAGAGCATGTTTCTTCATTTTTGCAGTCAGCAGCTTTATGATTGAACCCTTTGCATTTAAAGCATCGAAGCACTCTCAAGGCATCAAATACTTTACAACGTTCCCAACCAATTGAAACTTTTTCATTTTTTATAACTCTCGCAAAAGACTCCTTATCAATTTCAATAATTACATTGAAATATTTTTGCTCCTTATATTTATTTATCTCATACGTTTTTATTAATTTCATCTCACTCTCTTCTAAGTGTTGATTTTGACACTTAAGTTTGCTTAACAGTTAATCCTCTGAATAATTAGATGTCATATGCACTATTTCTATTCTTGGTTTAAGTTCCGAGGGAATTATAACTTCATAATTCTCTTCTAAATTATCTTCAATAGCAGACTTTATTTTTTCTCTTTCCTGGTTATTGTCAGCTTCCACAATAATAACTCCATTTTTACGATTTTCAATATTTTTAATTTTAAAATTTTTTGGATCTACCTTCTTATTTAGTTCCATTCTAGTTATATTGCATTTTTGCTTACTTTTAGGTTTAATGACCAAAGGTATTTTTTCTTTCTTTTCACCTACAATATTTTTGCTTACACATGCATTTTGTTTCACAATATCAGAGAACGACGAATTTTGACCTATATTTTGTTTAATTTCTTTTTCACTTAAGTTTGTAATTTGATCACTTAGTTCATTGCTTTTTACTAATGTATTATTCATAGCTACATTCAGTTTTTCACTTTCCGTTTTAAATAATTCACTGGTTTTAGAAAATTTTTCGAATTCTTTTTGTTGCACACTTTTTATATTTTCTAAACGCTCAATATATCTATCTTCAATAGCTTTTAGTAATTGCATTGTTTCTAATTCATTTTTTTTTAGTGCATTTGCAAATTCTTGTTTATATTCATTCAAGTAGTCGTTACTTTTTTTCACTTCACATTCAATATTTTGAATAACCATGTCTACATTATGTATATATAAAATGCAGTCATCACAAATAAATTTAATGTTCTTATTTGAGTCTAATAAATTATTTGCCGCCTGATCGAGCCCCGAGCATTTTGACGCACTGTGAAATATTTTCCCGCACACGCCGTCACATCGAATACCCGTTTCTCCTCTAATTTTTGATCGACATTTCCGACATTCAGCCATGCCTATACGTTATAGGAACAACTGAATAAAATAGTACACAATATGATGATTTTTTTTTTTGTTTTTTAATTGTTCCGCGATTAAAAACACGTCCGATCGCGTTGAATATTTTTTTTGAAATTTAATTCCTAGAACTTAAAAAACTAGAGGTTGAGGGGGGGGGGGGAAGTTGAAGTTAGAGACTAAGTCAACTAGATAATGTGGAACAAGTAGATAGTGCAATGACCTAAACAGGTGTGTAGTATTTCTACCGGTTGCATAATTAGTTTCCGGAAAAAGCTTTTGTAAATAATACAAGTAAGTGCAATGATCTTGTTGTGATAGTATATAGTAACATAGATTATTGTAAATAATAAGAATTTATTTTATTTTTTAATAAAAACTTTCACGGTCAATCAATTATTTTAACGTAATATTAACACAAGAATGCAGTTGTTATTTATGAGATAAATAAAATGCAAATATTGACCTTGATATTGTATCTTAGTTTTAAAGTAATTTAAAAAATGTATTTATTGATTAATTGTTATGTTTATTGCAGAAAAAATTTTTAAAAAAAAAATCCAGGTGTTTGATAAAAATTTATGTTAATGTTAATTGATTTATTATATTAACTAGGTACTTTGTATTTTATAAATAAAAAAGTCAGTTATTATTAAATTTTCTGCTACTTTATATAATGTAAATTAAATTTTCTGTTATTGTAGATACAAATTAGAACATTATAAAATCAAATAGATTTATTGTGTTGCAGAAAAAATTTTTAAAGAAAAAATCCAGGTGTTTGATATGAATTTATGTTAATGTTAATTGATTTATTATATTAACTACTTTGTATTTTGCGAATAAATAAACGTCAACTATTGGTATTTTTACATTGCAAATTTGAAGTGAGTTATGGCTATAAATGTGCAAAAAAAATTAAAAATAAAAAAGCAAATTAGTTTCATATAATATCGTTTTTATTTACCCAAGAATTGTGATCTTTATCAAAACCTAACCATTTAACAAAAACCTGATTTCCTTTTCTTTTCAATATTTTTTAAACAAGAAAAGTGTCAGGATTTTTGACTCGAGTAAGTTCAGGCTCGTAAAAAGAACCTGAAATTGGTGTTTTTGTATAATCAAGTAAATTGTAAGTAATTGGGTCTGTGCGTTTTACTTCTTTAATTGTAAATATTTCTGTTGACCAATTTGGTTGATAACCTTTTGCAAAGTTTCCTTTGTATTTACTTATACGTACATAATCTCCAACTTTGTATTTAGCTTTCTGATAAAATTTCGGCTGCATGTAAATCTTCTTCAAAATATATTTCTCGTTTGCTTTTGTAACTTTTTTAGGTTGAAGCTTAATTGTACGATGATATGTTGAGTTGTATTTCTCAATAAGTGAGGGTAAAATAGATATCCATTTATAATTACCCTGAAAACTAAACTGCTTCCACATTGCATTTTTTAAAGTACGGTTGAAACGTTCTACTATGGATGCTTTCATTTCAGAATATGTATGATAATGATTAATTTTTTTTATTTCCACAAGTTTTCTAAATTCTTTGTTAAAAAACTCTTTACCTTGATCAGATTGAATATTTTTTGGGAGTGTTTCAGCACGTTTAAAAATGTTTTGCATGCCCAGTAAAACGTTATTAGCATTTTTAGTTTTAATTGGTTCAGCATAAGCATATTTCGAAAAGATATCTATTACAGTTAATAAATATTTATTTCCTTTGTCATACTTTGCATATGGAATCATTTCTACTAAATCGATTTGCCATGTATCGTTTAAACCTTTTTGAATAAATTTTCTTCGACGGAAGTTTCGTCTGGCTGGTCTATGTATTTCCGATACTATTTGTGCCCTTGACATTATGTTTGTACCATTTAATCAGATTTTTCAATTCTATTTTATAATTTTCTATAAAGCAACAGTTACATGTATCCGGTCCAGATGACGAGTTATCGTAAGCCCAAGGGCAAAGAGCAAAATGAGTTCCGAATATTGACGTAAATTTTTCTGTTGTTGAAAATTCTTGAATGTATTTATACATGTGAAAAATACGTTGCTTATGCTCATTTAATAAGACAGAGGAATATAATTTTAAAAACTCTTCCACCTCCTTCACCTCCATCTTTCAAAATGAGAATAAGTTTAATACACGTTTTTATATATTTGAAAAACAAATCCAATTATCTTTCAATTACTTTTAAAACGCGAACCAATAATGATATATTTTAATCATCCATTTACAATGATGGTGGCGGGACCATCTGTTGTGGAAAAACAACATTTATATGCAACTTAATTATAAATATTAACAGATTGATACATCCAAGAATTGAAACAATAAAATGGTGTAACCCAGAAATTTCAGCTATTCCGAAAAATATAGATTTTTCTGATATAGACTTTTTTACCAGTATTCCGGAAAAGTTTAGTGAGAATGAAAATAAACCTACATTAATTGTTTTAGATGATTTAATGTTAGATTCTGCAAATAAACAGGTATGCGAATTGTTTACTAAAGGTTCACACTATTGTATTGTTAACGCAAAACGTTTTTCATCAGGGGAAATTTTCAAGAGATATTTCATTAAATTGTAAATATTTAGTGCTTTTTAAAAACCCTCGAGACAAATCACAGATTTTTCCACTTGCTAGACAACTATATCCGGAAAATATAAAAGGTTTCCTGGGGGTATATAATGAATCAACCTCAAGTCCACATGGTTATATTGTGTTGGATTTAACACAAGACGTTAACGATTTGTTTCGTATTAGAACTAATATTTTTTCAAAAGAATATTGCATATGCTTCTGTAATACGAGTGATTTGAACAACTGTCAAAAGTATGAAACGATTGAAGAAAAACCAACATATATTACAAGTACAAGGAAAGTGTAAGAAGAAGAAATTTCGTGAAAATATTCTTAAATTTTGTGATGATGATATTATAAAAACTATTGCTGAAATTGCAATCAATATACTAAATGGTAATAATAAAATTTCACCAGCACAAAAAGCTAAATTAAAAAAACATAAAAAAAAATTAAGATTCCTAGCCTGTGCAAAGAAAAGTATAAAAGCCAAACGAAAAATATTAGTTCAACATGGTGGATTTTTGCCAACTTTAATCAGTACTATATTATCTGGTGTAATAGGAAAATTGCTCAGTAAGACATAATGCAGCGAATGATTGTTATGTCACCAGAAATATTTTCAAAATTTAGTAAATTATTTCAAGATGATAAAAACTTGGATTTTTCATTCCATATTTGGACAAAAAATTAAAACCATTGCAAAAATGGTACTTATATCGGCAAAATCTCCTCAAATATGGAATTAACAAAAGACACCCAAAAAAATTACCAGAAAAGGCTAATAATCTTACATTTGATATAGGCACTCAAACAAAATTTTTTTCTAAACGAAATGCATATACAGAAACTGAATTACCTAAATACAATCAACATCAGCACAGACCGATTTTTTACCATTAGTTACTGATGATGTGTTTGAATATGATCCTAAAAAAGAAAATTCAAGTATGGATATCGATTTAACACATTATGATTTCATTTAAAAAATTAGCTCAAACTGAAATGTTGAAAGATGAAAAATTATTCGAAAGACCATCTCTAAATTCTGATTATCGAATGTTTGAAACACCAAGCGGTGATGTTATTACCGTTGCTGTACCATCTCCTGAAAAAAAGAAGACACTAAGATCAGCCGGTAGTTCAATTTCCTCAACTATAATTTCACAGTTTCCTGAAACAAAAAAACGAAAACTAAAACCTTTACTAAGAAGTCCAAAACTATGAACTTCATCAACACCGGAATGGACAACATATAAATAGTTCAACATTTTATGTTTTAGTAGAAGTTAACAAAGATGGATAGTCAAGATGACTTCTATGTAACATTGTTTAGTAATGATAATTTAACACTGTTTCCAGACAGCACTTTAGCTTCATTTGAAAATAAATTACCTATTCCCTTTGATTTAAGAAATGGAAATTGGAAAGTTGGTCTTTCAGAAATATATCTGAACCTTTTCCTACAAACAGAAGAATTTAACAAAAAGAAATGTGCTTTTATTAATATTGGACAGTATAATGTTTATGTAACAAATATTGAAAAACCTCTCGAAAAAATTAAAGTAACCAAATCTATAGGCTACACATATTATTCATATGACGATTCGGAATTACATTTGGATGATTGGAAATTTAATTTTTTGCCAACGCTTATTAAAAATATAACTCCTAATCCCGGGTTTACTCGAAATCAAGTTTTCAAAGAATTTTTTAATGAAGTATTGACATATATCTCTACTCCTAAAAATTATGATGATGTAATATTTAAAAAAGTGTCAGAATCTAACCGAGGGGATTTAATTCGAATATTGCAGACTTTTGATGAAGACAGTTTCTATATAAAAGTTAATCAAAGTCATCATGTAAAAACATTACTAACTGAATTATTTCAACAGAAAAAAAATATTAAAAATTTCAAAACAAAATTACATGAACTATTCAAATTAGCTGTTGCTAATAATAAAGATGAATTGAATGGAATGGTGATGATTTATTCAGATATCATTCAATCATCTGTTTTTGGAAGTAGCAAAGTGCGGGCGTTGAGAGCTATCAACATAGAAAATTGTAGAATACCTACAAATATTGAATTTGAAAATGTTCATTACATACCCGTAGAAAAAAATTGTTTTGAAACCATAGCAATTAAAATTTGCAACCAATACGGTAATGAAATAAATTTTGTTTCCAGTTACTATCCAACAAAAATTGTATTACACTTTAAAAAGCATTGATTCCCCAAAAACAATATAAATACTACTACTCAAATATGGTATCCTATCAAACATGGAAAGAGCTTACGTGAGATATTATTCCTCTCAAGTAGGTGGAGGAGTCAACGATATTGGGCCTTTATTACAATTTTATCCAGCTATACAAAGAGGTCGTGGTTTTGGAAATATATTCGGAAGTTTAATTCGTTACTTAAAGCCAGTTTTTACATCAGGTTGGGACTTAAATTTTATTTTTTTAAATTAAAAAAGAGGCTGTAAACACAAGTAAAAATATTTTTAATGATATAGCATCTGGTGCAAACATAAAAGAAGCTTTAATTGATCAAAGCAAAGGCGGTATAAAAAATTTACGGAAATCAGTAGTTAACCAACTGCATTCGATGTATGGTGGAAGACAAAGAACTATAAAAAGACAAAGAGCTATTAAAAGACGAACAGTTTCTAAGACACATTTGAAGTCGAAACGACGAAAAAAGCAAAGTAAAACATCCGACATATTCAATTAAAAATGGAATGTATGAAATCTGAACTTGATCTTTTTGCGTCATTACCCGTACAAACAAGTATTTTGCGTTCAGAAGAGGTAGCATACAATCCGTTAGCTTCTTTAGAGGCATCACCGTCAACTATTCAATTTGTTTCATTTTGAAATGGAGATACATATCGAGATTTATCCTCCACCTATATAAAATTTAAAGTTCAAATATTAAAAAAAGATGGATCAGTTTGGAGTGCAAATGATAAAGTAGGAACCGGAACTGAAGCAAGGCCAGCTCCGCAACCCAGTGTTGTAAATAATTTATTACACTCTTTAGTTAAACAATGTAATGTAACTCTAAACGGAAAAAACATCACTCCTTCAGACTCCTTATACCATTATAAAGCATACTTAACTACTTTACTAAATTATGGTACAGATTCCAGTCAAACACATCTGGAAGCATCTGGTTGGGAATTGGATAAACCAAATGTAAATGATTTTAATAATTCTGGTTCTAAATCAAGACAAAAATCATACAACAATTCCTAATGTAGTAGAATTAATGGGAAAATTACATGTAGATTTCAATACTCCTAAATTACTTTTAAATAATGTTGACATTCGAATTGCTTTAGCCCTAGAAAAACAGGAATTTTTTAATTTCTTTAACGATGCCGATGAAAGCTATTTAAAAATTCTCGAAGCTACGTTATACATGAAGTATTTAATAATTAATCCTAGCATATTGATAGCACATAATACTGTATTGGAAAAGGCTAACGCGAAATATTTTTATACCAGAAGTGAAATCAAAACATTTACAATTCCAGCTAACACATCTAGCATATCATTGGATAATATATTTATAGGGCAAATACCAAAAGCTCTAGTATTTTGTATGGTTAATAATGAAAATTTCAATGGTAAGAGATCAAAAAATCCATACCATTTCGACCATCAAAAACTCACACAATTTCAATTATATGTGAATGGAGTGCTTGCACCAAACTCTTCAATTGAAACAAGTTTTACACCGAATAATTCTTGTAATTCTCGAGCATATTGAACATTATTTAGCGGAACAGGTATACATCATTCTGATAGAGGACATCAAATTTCAAAAGAATTATTTTCAAAAGGTTATACAATACTGGCTTTTGATTTATCACCAAACGGCTCGGAAACAGACACATGTCAGAGTTTATTAAACCAGGGAGTAGTAAAGATTGAAGCAAGACTCAGCTCTCCATTAACTTCAACATTAACTTGTATTGTATTTGCAGAATTCGATGCTAATATCGAAATTGATAAAAATCATAACGTCTACGTGAACATATAAAAGGAAGTTTAGTGAACCATCTCTATTCATTTGAAAATGACATGTGCTCTAGTAGATTTATCGTTCTGTACGAACGATAACAATACAATATTTGTAAAAAATATTGATGTGGCTGGTATAAAAGAAAAATGTAAAACTATTGTAAAAGAATTAAAGTATAAATTTCCTGTCAGAGATTTGAAAAAAACGGATATTGAGAATTACTCTTTTGGACATATCGATAACGAAATAATAACTAATAACAGTAATAACTTAATAAATTTGCTTGAAAAATTCGATATAGTCTTAACAAATGAAAAACTTAAAGCAGAATTTTTGACAGCATTTATACGAGGAAATACTCGACTAATTGATATCTCACGTTTGCAAGATAATGAATACACTTCAGATTTCAAAGGTTCTGAAATGTAATAAGTTAACACATAAAATATTTAGAGGCGTTTATGCTCTTGATAAATTACCAAAACCAGTTTTAAAACCTGGTATTTTGGTGGTAAATACCGATAATTCTAATGAAAAGGGAACACATTGGTTAGCAATATTTGTTCCAGTTCAAGGGTGTGCAGAATATTTTGATTCATTTGGAAATCCCCCGTTTCACAATGAGATTATAAAATTTCTACATAATCAATCAACATGTTTTGTTTTCAACAATAAGGGTTTACAAAGTAATTTAACATCTGTTTGTGGACATTATTGTTGTGTATATCTATGGATGCGAAGTTCCCGTAAAAGCCTAAAATATTTTCTTAATTTATTCGACATATCATCCCCACTTAAAAACGATAAAAAATACAAAGAATATTTCGAAAAATTTTTAAAAAATGTGGAAGAAAAACTATAAATACAAAATTTTAAAATAGAATTCATCAGTTAAACCAAAACAAAACAATGGAGCAATCTACAAATTCAGAAGTATTTAAAACAGAAAAAGGTGAGCCACCGCAGAACCTTTTATTAAGCTATATTTATTTTTTGGATAAAAAACAAACAATAAAAATTCAAATTGGATTTAATATTGAGAATTTTGCTGCATCAATAATTTTCCAACGACAAAACAAAGTCATAAGCGAAATGAATTATTTGGAGTGGTATACATTTTATCGCGACTTTAAAAACAGTCAAGTAAAATTAAATGCAAAAGGATTTTCGCTAACATTTAATCATGATGAGCGCACTAAAAAACTTGTATTGCAGTTAGATGAGTACACTCGTTTTTGTCTTATGCTAGACTTTATACTAGCAGTGATGTCATATAACAACGGAGCTGAACTTAATATAAGAGAATATGTATTCAAATATTTTGAGAGATGTATTGAAAAGAATAAACTAAGATTGGAACAAGAAGATTTCTACATTCCAATGCATTTACACATAGCTCAGTGTAATTATTCCAGACTATTTTATGAAATACCTATGTTTTTGTCAAAAAAATTATCTTGGTCAACAATAAATAAAACAAATATTTTTTAAAACCAATTATTTTCTTTTATTAAATACATATGAATTTATATACAATTTTTTACAGCACATCTTTTTAAATTTTCAGTAATGTTATGGTGAGGGCAAATGGTTGTGAAATTCTTTAGTTTCTGAATAGATGGAATGTCATTATCTAAGTTGATAACTTCTACTGAACTCGAAACAAATTTATCTAAAAATTCCTTTTTCTTGTACCCCTTTACGTAAACGACGTCGAATGAATTTAAATGTTCCTTTAAGGTATTTTTAATTGCTGAATATTCTATAAAGCCATCATCCCAGTCAAGGCCATTTATTTGTGTTTTAGTGAATTCATTTTGCTGTTTAACATCAGTATTTAACTCTTCGAACGAATAAGGTGCTTTAAATATAAACAGCATTGGTATCAGTGACCCATCAGCTATCAAAGCAAATTTCTTTAAGAAATATTGCTTATTATTTCCAACAATAAATTGTAAATCTGCTACTGCCTTCCTGCTGCTCATTTTGTGCCTTACTATTTTAAAATACCTTGAAATCCTCTAATTTATAACTAATACGATTTAAAAAGAGTGGAAAAAAGAGGGGAAGGGAGCCTTTAGCAGTAGCATAAACCGATACCGAACCTTCAAATACCGAAAAAGGGGGCGCCTTATACAGGCCACTTTAAAGAGGACCGGAACTCAGGGGACCGGTATTGAACTTTTGGGGACCGGATATCGACTCTCCAGAAACATCGGTTGATTTAAATGAATTAACCTGGAAAAAAAAATGTGGAAAGAGTTGCAAAAATCTTGCTGACTAATATTTTAACTCCTCTACATAGTGATTTTTATATTGGTAGCTACAAAGTATTTTAAATCTTAGACATAGTTTAGAAAATATACAGTGATTAATTATTAATGAGAATGCAAAAATATAATTTGCATATTTTAGAAAGTGTTATGTATGATGCAAAATATTATGTATGTTGCATAAAAAGTATAAATTGATTTAAGTTTTCAAATTATTTTTAATTAAAAATGGAAGTAGAGGAGCCGTTTGAAGAAATAATTGGAAAATGCGATATTTTCCAATTAGAAAGAACATTAACATTCAATTATAAATTTGAATTTAAGGACCTTTCTAGAGGAGCAGCAGGTAGCGGTGATAATGGCTCAAAATTGTTATGTACAGAAAAGATGCTAAGTGAGCACGACTTGGATGTGCTTACCAGACTTATTTGCAAGGAGAAGATGCCTGCTGAGACCGACCTAAAATTAAAATAATAATAAAAAAGGTAACCTGAAAAAATTAAATCCTGGCAGAAATTAAAAATTTTATAAATTTAATTAAATAAAATCTTAAAAGTTGAAAAATTTAAATAAAAAAAAGAAAATATTTCATTTGTAAATTTTTTATTTAACTTTTTTTTTTATTTATACAATTTTTCTTGCGAGTCTATACTCGTTTTTGGAATTAACTCAAACAGAGCCATATTTCACCTATTAGGATCCCGTCCCAAAAATTTGAAATAGGAGCCCTTGCTGTTCAGTTCATTTAATTCTTTCTCCGACACTAGTTTTTTGGAGAACCGCTCCGGCATAAAAAAAGTAATGCTGTTAGTTGAATCTTCAATTGGGCATGTTACCTTACATAGAACCACCCGCTGACCTTTTTTGGTCTTTAGAAATTTCCATTCTTCTACCTCGTACATCACGTCCTTCACCAGAGCATCTATCGTTTTGTAGCTCTCTTGTTTCCCTTTTCCGATTGCTATGAGATTGTCTACAAATTCCTAAATGAAAATAAAATACAAAAAAATATAGCATAATTTTGAAAATTTTGAAAAAAATAGATTATTAAATTTTTTTAAAATTTAAAAATTACTTACCATTATTTTTTTTTTTGGTACTGCTACTAGTACTGTTATTTAAACTAAGTTGTGTGTAGAACTCAATTGATAGAAATAAAAGTTTTGTCTTTTCTTTTATACTTTTTTACTACCATAGTTTAAATTACTTTAATAAATACCGTCAATTATTTAACAAGGAACTAAATTTATGAGGAAATTTAAACGCTCCTAAACTGTTTTGTTAGAACATGACTTTTTGGCACGACGACGGAATTTATTTCCATTCAAATTCCTTTGTTAGAATAATAAATCTTTTTTTAAACAACTCAAAAGCTCTTTTCAATAATAAATTCCATTAACTATTTAACAAGGAACTAAACATATAAGGAAATTTAAAACACTCCTAAATTCCTTTGTTAGAAGAATAAATCTCTTTTTTCTACCAGGAAATTTTAAAATAAATTTTCTAACATAAAATCATTTCCTAGAACACTGCTTAAATTAACTAATTCTTTTAAATTAATTCCTTTGTCTAATAAGCATTTAGTGATATAAAAATACTTGCTCAAAATGTTTTAATTTAGAAGCAAAACAACATGAACCCACCAACGTTAAAATTAGTGGCATTAGCAAAATGGATAAACTCTGGACAATTTCAATACAATCATTATAAATATGTATGTGCTCGAATGGACATAGAAAATATAATTTTCTATTGTCCATACCTAAAGAGTGATGTGACCATAGAAGAATTGAGAAAAAAGTGCAGATGGCTGGGAAAAGGCAAAGACGCTTATGGAAGGTTCAAGTTTACGGTTACATACATTTACTATAAAATTCTGGCAAAATAAAAACTTGTGTTCCTTTATAAAATTAAAAATAATAAAAAAGTGATTAAACTTCTTTTTAAAAAACTTTATTTTTTTCTTTTAAATCCAAATGGTACAGAACTATAATTTTCATAAAACCTTCGTTTTCTGCTTTTAGCCTGTATATCTTTGTTTCTGGAACTGTAATTACCCTATGATCATTTGTTCTTCGAAAATTTTTGTACAGAATATTCACACCGGCTTTATCGTTCAATAAAACCATTTCCTTAATTTTTTCAAAATTGACTAGTTTTGAATTATTATAATCTAGTTTAATTCCTTTTACTTTACAAACTACTGCATCGCTTTGTTTGTCAGAAGAAAATGCTTTATATGCATAATTTTTTGGTCCGCCGCTAACGAATTCTTTTATGTAGCTGTCAGATCCATATGATTCTAGTTCATTAGTCATATCTTCGATAAAATTGCCTAGGGCAGGTTCATATTCACCTTCTTTTGATACATATATGACGGAATCAGTGTCATAATATAAAACTCGTTCTTGTAAATTTTCCAAATATTCATACAATTTTAAACGAGCCTGTGCAGTTTTATAACGTTCACTGTACGCAACGAATCTAAATCTTCATTTTTATATTTCCAGTTAACTAAAACCGTGTCAGAATTGATAATCATTATGTGCAATACAACTTTGCTTGGATTTGTCAATATAGAATAAAAAGTAGCTGGACTTTTTATTACTTGCGTTTTTGTCTGATTTTCTCGTTGACTAAATTTTCCCCAGAAAGAGTTCAATATAAGCTTACTGTATGATCTTTTTCCAGGGTTTTTGTAAATATTTTCTGGATCAAGTTTAATATTTTCTTGTTGGAAAAATTGTTCTAAATAATTTTGTTTTAATTCTTCTGTGTTGCAATCTTTAGGCCATCCAGAAGCTTCATGTTTAGTTTTAAGAAATTTGTCCATCATCTCTGTAAATAATCCAGGTTCACAGTTGTCTTTGTTATATTGTCGTACCTTGTAACGCAAAATTTCATGAAATTCAAATATTTTACCCCTATTTTACAGCTTTTACTATCGTCTATAACCCAAGTTCCTGTCAGAGTTCTTTCTTTATCAGAATGAAGGCATTCATCTTGATATGTTTCAAGGCTGCAAGTAAAACAAAGCGTAAACATTAATTTATTATTTTGTTTTATTGGAAGAACAGGGTGAATCAAATCAGTTGGTGGAAGAATATCACATTTTATTAAACCATTAGTATTTTCTAAGTCAACTTTAGAACATATTTCATGGCCCACTAAAACTTCAGGATGTCCTACTGGAAATTTCCCATATTTGCACACATAGGGATATAATGAGCAAATATCTATGTATTTTATTTTTCATTTTCTTTTGCTTTGTAATACATAAAAGTGTTCCCAGTTCTACCTCCATAAAAAGCATCTCGTGGTTCTAAAGGAACGTTTTTTAAAAGCGGGTGATTTATAAGATATGACATCTCGTCTTGTTTTTCTATCAATTGTTCTCTAAAATCACATTCCCACATTACGATCACTTGATATCCAAATGATTTTAATCGTTCTGTTCTTGTTATGGTATTTTCAAATCTGATATCAAGAGTATCATGTTTGTTCCCTTGTATTGATTCATTCCTCTTATATGGAAAACATTTTGGATGGCCATGAAAATAGCACCCATGGAATTGAAAAATTTGTTTTGTTTCTGAACAAAAACCATCTACTTTTATATTTTTTATAATTGCTTCTTTTTTCTTTGCTGCATGTTGAATATTAATCTTTCTTTGATCCTCTTCCCAAATTAGCCATTGAAGAGCAATTTTTGATTGATTGTCTGCAAATCTGTAACCTTTTTTGGGTATCAATCCTATAGTTTCCGGTTTCAAAAAATTTCTTCGAAAAATTAAATTGCACGCTGAAGCAATGGTTGTAGCCTCAGTGAAAGGACATACATTATTTTCTTCCAATAGAAGTGTTCTAAATTTAATGCAGGCTTCAGTTAAAATAAGTACATCATTTTTGCAATATTCTATCAAATCACGTTTCATATTGAACTCGGTATTTTTGTTTTGTTCATACCAATCAATAAACATTTTTCGATTTTCTTCTGTCATTGTATCAGGACTATAGTAGTGCATAATTGGTATTGGCCCAACATAATTTATATTTTCTGTTGTATTAAACAAATGAGAAAAATAACCTTTTTTTAAATCAGTTGATAAATCGAAAGCTTTAGGAAGTTGTGATAGTGGCATTGCACATAAATTTAAGAACACATAAATTAGGTTCATGTAGTTTAATATCTTCATTATTGTTTTTAACTAGCGTTTTTTCTTGCATTGTTTCTAGATCGTAAAAGATAAACACAAAATCATTAATTTTTGGTTTGCTCTTATCTACAATAATATAACAAAAATGATTTTTTTCTACACTTTTGTTACAATTTTTACAAAAAACAGTATCACATTTATGTGGTGAATCAATCTTTCTAAAATATGTTTTAAAACAAATTAAGCATTTGTGAAATTTTTGACATGTAGTAACTGTTTTATGATTTTCAAAACATTTTCCACCTCGGAATGATCGTTTGCAATAGTTGCATGTAATAGTTGTAGGTATATTATTACATGCAGGAGACTGTCAACAACAAATACAGATACCTTCACAATTATGATAATTTGCGTAACCTACATTACATTTTTCTCAGTAATGGTTAATGCAAAAAACCGCTGTCAGCGAAATAATAACGTTAAAGTGATTTTGGTTATATAATAAATTAATTCTTTTGCCATCGTTTTTACCTTCAAAAATTATATTTTTGTTATTAGCATAATCCTAAACAACGATGTTATATTCATCCCCATAATAATCCTGTATTTTTTTAAGTTCAGATATTCCTGCACTTTGCGTTATATTTAATTTTGTTTTTACCATCAGCTCTAATGCTAGATTTTTCTGCATCTTCTGTGTATCTTGGCGAATTTTTTTATAATTCATGTCACCATCTATAAAAGCTTTTCCTACTACAATAGGTCGGAGTAAGCAAAGATTATCATTATTTTTAATGACAACAATGCCTCTTCGTTTTAAACTTTCTTCATTGAAAGTAAAATAATTTCTCCCTCCTCCACTTCCAGAAGGTAACCGTACATCGGAGGGCCTGAATTTTGAATTTTGAAAACTTTGGAATATTTTATTTATTAGTTCCCAAATGTCATCAAACGTCACTGAACTTGCAAGCTTTCATCCAACAAAATTCATCCAACCTGGAGTTCTCTGTTGAAAGTTATCAGAAAAAAATACTATACCAATGAGATCATTCGGTTCAACGTTTTCCACCGAATATGAAACTATTTGATTAATGGCTTCTTTAGTATATGCCAATATATCTTCTTCATTTGGAGCTTTTCTTATTTTGAATGTAATTTTTCTTGACATGACTCCAAACTTTTTCGAAAACTGACTTTTTTCTTCCATAATTATAAATTTGGAAGATTCCTTTAAATATTTCTCTAATATTTGTTTCTTGGCCATTTTTCTCAGTATTGATTTAGTTTGTTTTTACGACTTTGTTTTTGTTAATGATAATATATAAATATAACTAATTAGCCTTGTTTTTATACCAATATTAAAAGGGACAGGAAATTTTTCATACATATTTTTAAAAACTAGGAAATGAATCAAATAGACAATAAAATTAACATTGCCACTCCACATTGCACCTTATTTACATTTTACGACTCAAATTTGCATAATACTAGTAATTTAATAGAACATAATAAATCTTTTATATATAAAAATATATTAATTGATATTATATAAAAATTAATTTACTTTTTTTTCGTTTTACATTTCATTATTAAATTATTTGCATAATACATAGTTGTTAATAGCATACCTCAAATTTGCATACTAGAAAGTAATTTACAAGAATCTATAATAAATCTTGTTCTATATTAAATTTTTTTCATATTATTTTTTATTAAACATAACAATTAATCACTAAATACAAATTTTTTTCTCACGATTTTATACATACAACCTATACTATAAATTACTTTAAAACTAAGATATCTCATAACACCTGCATTTTTGCGTTAATATTATTTTTCCGAAACTGGTTGGCCGTGAAAGCTTTTTATTAATAAATAAATTCGTATTATTTACAATAATCTATATTACTATACTATCACAACAAGATTATTGGCATAATTTGCTATCTCTTTCTCGCACAGAATTCCTATGTCCAAGTACATACAACCGAAATTTACAAGATACAATAACAAGGTCAATATCTGCATTTTATTTATCTCATAAATAACAACTGTATTTTTTGCGTTAATATTATGTTACAATAACTGGTTGACCGTGAAAGCTTTTTATTGAAAAAATAAGATACATTTTTATTATTTAAAATAACCTATATGTTACTATACTATCATAACAAGATCATTGCACTTACTTATCCTACATTATCTCGTTTACCTTCTATATTATTTACAAAAGCTTTTTCCGGAAACTAATTATGCAACCGGTAGAAATACTACACACCTGTTTAGGTCATTGCACTATCTACTTGTTCCACATTATCTAGTTGACCTTCTATATTATTTACAAACACTTTCCGGAATTATGCAAACGCCAATCACGACATCTAATTTGCATACCTGTTTTTACACTACAACATTCCTTAAAAAAGCTCAACAACAAAGTAAACGCCAAGTCATTGGCCTAATTTGCATAATTATTTTCCCATGCCCAAGTGCTACTATTACTACTATTCAACTACATTTAATTAAGCTGTGTGTTTGAAATTTTGCGAAAAGTAATTAACCGGATGATATAATGTATACGTTACGGTCACACGGGTATCCCAGAGTTGACACAGTCTACTCTACTACATTCTTCCTCGTTTTAATATAAACTGGGAATTTGGTGTATGATGCTGGATGACCATGGTTCCCACATAAGGTACAGTATAATTTATCTCTTAGATCTTCTGAATGAAGCCGTTGGATCTTGGAGCCGCTGAATTTGAGAAGCGTTGACATTTTGTGCATTGTAAGCTATGGGATTTTATTAGTTTTTCCCATCTTACTATTTGATAATCAAGGACATTAATATTCATAATTTCATATGTCAAGCTATCCGCTGAAGCTTGAACTATATAATATGGAAGAGTTATCCCGTTGTTAATTGAATATTTGGTGGTTAGTAGTGTAACCTTTTCAAATTTTATATTTTTTGTTTCTTGTTCTTTTAAGTTATGGAGAACTTCCTGTGGTGAGTACAAACTATTTAAACCTTTTAGGATAAAGGTTTTCCTTTTTGCTGTTTTAGGTGTAAATGTGAAGTGGTCAATTTTACTTCTTCCAGCAAAGCACGAGCTTTTTTAAAATCTTCGATATCGTATGTATATAGCGATGAATGTTTTTCAGTGTGTTCTTTTTTGGCAAAATTTTTTATCCCTAATTAATTTTTTATGAGACATTTTATTCTGTCAACTCTGGTATCATACATATTTGTTTTTTTTTTTTTTTTTTTTTTTTTATAAGTTTATTAACTATTAAGTACAATACAAAATTCAAAATTAAATTAAAATAAAAAACAAAAAAAAATAATAAAACCAAATTAATAAAAATTTAAATAATTTCAAAATCCAAATTTAACATTAACAAAATTCAATATCAATAAAAAACAAGTGATGAAAAAAAACCAGAGGTTTTTAAAAAAGCACATTTTCAAATTTATATTGTATTACATACTGAGTTTAATTTTGGAAATATATACACTGGTGACTAAGTTACTGCTTACTTTTAAAATTTACTGCTAACAGTAAATTTTTTATTTTAAAACTCTAATAACCCTTCAATGGGAAAGGTTTCCAAATTTCTCAAGGACCTAACTTCATCTAACCCCCCTCCCTCTCCATTTCTGTAGGTTCTAGGAATTAAATTGTGAATTCCACAAAAATTTAGAATTTTACTTGGAATTATACTATCTTTAAGCGCTTTCAAATTTAAGAAAAATCTTTAACATATGTTAAAATATACTGTTAAACCTTTAAATTTTGTATATTAATAAAAAAACGAGGAAAAGTGTAGTAGAGTAGACTGTGTCAACTCTGGAATACCCGTATGACCGTAACATATACATTATATCATCCGGTTAATTATTTTTGGCAAAATTTCAAACATTCAGCTTTATTTGGTGTAGAGTAATGCTCATATAAAAGAAGGAGTTGTATGCCAGCTACTCGAACCCTTTGCAGTAGACTAACCAAATTTTGCAGTAACCTTCGCCATTACACTAAACTATTTTTGGCAAAATTTCAGACACTCAGCTTCATTTGGTGTAGAGTAATCCTCATATAAAAGAAGGAGTTGTATGGCAGCTACTCGAACCCTCAGCAGTAGACCAACTAAATTTTGCAGTAACTTTGGCCATTACACTAAACTACTTTTTGCAAAATTTCAGACACCCAGCTTCATCAGGTGTAGTGTAAAGCTCATATAAAAGAAGGAGTTGTATGGCAGGTACTCGAACCCTCTGCGGTAGACCAACCAAATTTTGCAATAACTTTGGCCATTATACTAAACTACTTTTGGCCAAATTTCAGACACGCAGCTTCCATAGATATAGAGTAATGCTCATATAAAATTAGAAGTTGTATGGCAGGTACTCGAACCCGTGGACCAAAATGTCTGAATTTAAAACTCGATTCCGTTTTTTGCATAAAAACGAATTTGTGAAAATTTCATAATCCTAGCTCCTTTACTTTTTGAGTTATCTTGATGACGAACGGACGGACAGACGGACAGACGGACGGACATACATAGCTAAATCGATTTATTTTTCGATTCTGATCCGATCCATACACTTGAGTCTATATCTACCCCCCCTCCTTCTCTGCGTCACAAACGTAATGGCAAATTTATTATACCCTTGGAGTATATAGTCATACGGGTATAAAAATTGGACAGGTATTCAAGTTATAGGTTTTTAAAAATAGCAAAATTTCAATTTTTGAGCCCTTATAGCTCCTAAACAGTGGGCTTGACAAAAAAATTTTGTTAACCGACTCCTACTAATTTTCGAGGATCTAACTTTTCCCAAAATTTCAAGACCCTATGTTAAACCGTTTAAGAGATATGTGGGACCAAAATTTTTGCAAAAATTGAGTTTTATATAATGCCAAATTTTAGTACCTTATGGCAACCCTATACATTTTATCAACCTATACCGTTTTTCGATTGAAAATAAACCAAACAGAACTCTTGTTATATCAATTTAAATATAGGACTTTTTTTAAATTTGCAGGGGCTGTAGCTTCGTAACCCTTCAAAATTAAGAAAAACCTTTGACACACGTTGAAATATATTTACAGAGTTTTGAATTTTTTATATCACTAAAAAAAATTTGGGCAGGTATTCAAGTTACAGGTGTTTAAAAATAGCAAAATTTAAATTTTCGAGCCCTTATAGCTCCTAAATACGGGGCTTGACAAAAAAATTTTGTTAACCGACTCCTACTAATTTCTGAATATCTAACTTCTCCCAATTTCAAGACCCTAGCTTTAACCGTTCAAAACATATGTGTGGGCAAAAATTTTGCAAAAATTGAGTTTTGCGTAATGTTGAATTTTAATACCGTATGGCAACCCTAAACCTTCTTCTACGAAATTATTTTTTTTGCAATAACTATTCATGGTTAAAATATCTTTATTCTATTTCAAACGGTTTAAAAGTTTTTGTAAACATACGGACGGACGGGCGGACAGACGGACGGACAGAGTGAAGCTATATAGGCACATTTTTACAAAATTTTTTGAAAATGTGCTAAAAAAGGACAAAAGAAAGAAAAAAACATTATTAAAATTAAATTAAAATTATTAAAATTAAATTAAAATTAAATAGGAAAAACAAATTAAACAATATTTTATAAAATATTAACATTAATTTTTAATTCATTAATTCATTATATTATTTATCCTTGTAGTTCATTGTGTATAAGAAACTTTATCAAAGCTAATTTAAAAATATTCAATCTATCAATTAATCTAAGTGCATTTGGTAATTTTTTAAATAAATCTAATCCCTTGTAAAAAACATTATTTCTGGTGCTCTCTCTCCTGAAAAGCGGCAACCTGAAAGTCGTTACAGATCTTAAATTGCGCTCGTTCACGTATCTTACGCATTTCATCAAATACTCAGGCAGCATACCGTTTTTTAATTATTTGTATATGAAAACTAATATATTAAAATTTATTCTTTGACATATTGACATCCTTTTCAAAGATCCTAACATAAAATTTATATTTGTTCTTCTGTTGCATTTAATAATAATTCGCATCGCCTTATTTTGGAGTATTTGAAGTTTTGCTTTTTTTCCTTCGTTACATAAAAATAAAATAGATGAACAGAAATCTAAGTGTGGCAGAATGGTGGAATTATAAATCATAACAGCACAGTCTTGTGTTAATTGATTTCGTATTCTGGCTAAATACCCAATTTTCTTTGATATTTTTGAGCTTATATAATCGGCATGTTGATTAAAATCCAATTTCTCGTCAATTTGTACTCCTAAATATTTAATTATATTAACTCTTTCTATTAGAACTCCTCCAATAAATATATTATTTTGATACCCGGTTCTGCCATTAAACAGCATCCATTTAGTTTTCTCTAAATTTAACAAATTTAACTTAAGTTTATTCATGTATAACTAAGCATATAATTCATTTAGGTCACTATTAATTATATTGCAGCATTCATCAAAGTTACCACCAATTATATATAAATATAATAAAGCATCATCCGCAAATAAAATGATTTTACAAAATTTCAACATTTTCTTAATATCGTTTATATATAATAAGAAACATAACACCCCTAAAATGGCACCCTGCGGAACTCCAATATTTACTCTATTAGTATCGGAATATTGTTTACCAATTACTGTTCTCTGTTTTCTGTTTGCTAAAAATGTTTTAAACCAATTTAATTCCTTATTAACTACGCCATATTTATTTAATTTTAATAGTAAGATTTCGCGATCAACAGTTTCAAAAGCTCTTTTAAATTCCAAAAAAAACCGCAAGCACCATTAATTTATCTTCCTTAGCACGCTTCCAGTCATACAAAACTAGATTTAGTGCAGTCTCGCACGAATGTTTTCCTCTGAAACCACTCTGCTCTTGGCATAAAATATTATTTTCGTTAAGGTATTTCTCAAACTGCTTACTAATTACTTTTTCCAGAACTTTTTCATAAATTGGATTCATGTTTATTGGCCTAAAATCAGATGCGAGCTTAGGTTTCTCAATTTTTGGAATTGGTCTAACTACGGTTTCCTTCCATGTTTCCGGAAAGGTACCTTGCATTATTGAATTATTAATAATATGTACCATTACTTCACCAACTACATCAAACATATCAATTAAAATTTTTGTATTCATGCTCATAAAGTCTTTTTTGCTATTCATACTTTTAATTATTTCTTTGCCGTTGTTTTCTTCTTCTGTATCGCTGTATTCGTTGGTAAGATCCATTAAAGAACAGTAATAGTTCGACTCGTCTCTTGGTGAACTAGATGATGTTGAAGGAACAAACAATTTTAAGGCTTGTCGTAGTTCATTATTTTCTTTTATTAAATATTCAACTAAATTTTCTATTCGGGTAACTCCGCTTTTAAATTTTTGTTGGTCTTTATTTTCACTTTTTTCTAGGATTTCTTTAAATTTGACATTTATTGTCTCTTCTAATAAGTTCTTTTTTTTTTTTGACGGCATGATTGCTATCCTTGAGAGGATGCAATCGGTAATTATATCACGTTTTTATTAAATATTTATTTTTTTTTTTGTTTTGTTATAAAAGTTTTTATTTTATTTTTTGTTGGATTTTTAATAAGATTTTTAATCTTAAATATTTTTGAATTTTTGTTTTTTGTTTTTTATATTTTTATTTTAATTTTCACAAAGAATAATATAACTTGATCGCTTGACAGCTGAAATCGAAGTCCCATAACAAATCCAAGATTTGAGTTATATTACAAAATGTTGGGCACACTGTTTTAATATTATTGGCGGAATCCCGTCAAGACCTGTTCTATTTAAATCATTTCGTAAAACTTGAATATTTATATGAAGTGCTTGAATATCTTTTCCAAATATTTTATTGATTGGATATCTTGCGTCTATTTATCTATCTTCTATACATACAATTTTGTAAGCCCGATTTTTAGCACATTTTTAAAAAATTTTGTAAAATTAATACACATATTAATATTCAAATTTATGCTTAAAAAAAATTTAAAACCATATTTTTTAACATCGGCAACCTTATCACTTAAAAAAAATTGGAAATCATTTTTATTTACAATGTGTATTATTTATTGAAATTTTAACAATTTTTAAATACACTCTGTATATATATTTATATATAGTGATATATATCAGTGAACCACCATGAAATAGTTAGAGAATAAATAATGCAATAAAACTAATTGTATCGTTTCTTAAATTCATTTTAAAAAAATACAAAAAACACAAAACCTAACTTATTCATCTCTAAATTTAGAAAATACAACAGTGCGTAATACAAAATGTAATGGTGTGAAATAATTTTGTTCTAGTGTTTGCTATTGATATTCAAATACAAAATGTGTTTGCTCTATGCATATGTATAGTCAAAGTATATCTATTGTTAAGAAGTAGTTTCACTTGGTCACATGATCAAAAATTTTCTTGCTAACATTTACTCTTTCCACACATACATATGGAAAAATTTACTCAAATTGTTGGAAGTAGATAGTAATAAGAATATTTCATGCAAGAAAACGAGGAAGAGTGTAGTAGAGTAGACTGTATCAACTCTGGGATACCCTTATGACCGTAACATATACATTATATCATCCGGTTAATTACTTTTGGCAAAACTTCAAACACACAGCTTTATTAAATGTAGTGGAATGCTCATATAAAAGAAGGAGTTGTACGACAGCTACTCGAACCCCTACAGTAGACCCACCAAATTTTGCAGAAAGTTTGGCCATTACACTAAACTATTTTTGGCAAAATTTCACACATCCAGCTTCATTTGGTGTAGAGTAATGCTCATATAAAATAAAAAGTTGTATGGCATCTACTCGAACCCACTGTAGTACACCAATCAAATTTTGCAGAAACTTTGGCCATAAAACTAAACTATTTTTTGCAAAATTTCAGATACGCAGCTGTAATGGGTACAGAGTAATACTCATATAAAAAAAGGAGTTGTATGGCAGCTACCCGAACCCGTGGACCAAAATGGCTGGATATTGATGACGGCTATTGCAAAAAAACGAAATTGCGAAAATTTCAAGATCCTAGCTCCTTTAGTTTTCCAGTTATCGTGCGGACGGACGGACGGACATACATAGCTAAATCAATTTATTTTTCGATTCTGATCCGATCCATACACTTCAGTCTATATCTACCCCCCCTCCTTCTCTGCGTCTCAAACGTAATGGCAAATTTATTATACCTTTTGACTCTATAGTCATACGGGTATAAAGACGGAAAATTAAAAAACAAACAAGTGCGAAAAAAAACCAAGGGTTTTTAAAAAACACATTTTCAAAATTATATACGATTTCTTACTGAGAATTTTATTATTTATTTTTATAATATATATAAAAATAAATGATAATATTATAATTAAGTTATTTTATTAATTTATTAATTATATGACTAATAGTGAAATACTTAGAATATAACCCAAATTCACTCAAGAAAACCTGTTAATAAGTGCGAAACTTAATGGTGGAACATCAATGTTAACGTTTAATTTTAGAAAAACTTACAATGGTTAATAAGTTACTGTTTTATAAAAATACAAAAGTTTTAATTTTTAAGACCTAGTAGTCCTTGAATGGGGAAGGTTCCCAAATTTTTGCTTGGCAAACTTATGATGAATCTGCCCACCCCCCTCCTGTCCCCACTCCTCCATTTTTTTGGTTCTAGGAAATCAATTGTGAACTCCACCAAAATTTGGAATTTTACCTAGAATTTCATTATCTAAGCAAATATGATTAAAACTAAGAGACAACTTCTTCAATTTAAACGTATGTTGATATATAATGCTACAGCTGTAAATTTTGTATATTTGTAAAAAAAAATTTGAACAGGTATTCAAATTACATGTGTTTAAAAATAGCAAAATTTGAATTTTCTAACCGTTATAGCTTCTAAACAGGGGACGTGACAAACAAATTTTGTTAACCGACTCCTACTAAATTCTAAGGAACTAACTTCTCCCAAAAATTCAAGATCCTAGCTTGAACCGTTTAAAAGATATGTGGGCCCAAAAATTTTGCAAAAATTGAGTTTTGCTTAATGGTAAATTTTAGTACCGTATGGTATCCCCATATATTTTTATTTTAAGGAAACTAAGAAAATTCTTTAGTAAAGATGTCTTATTCTTAATATTCTCGTCCTATATTTCATCACATTTATGTTATTTAAATCCTATATGGTGTAGAACGACACAATCCAATATCGATAAATTAGATATTTTACACAAAAAAGCTATCAAATCTATACATGGTTATTCGTTAAGATACCCTACACATCAATTATACACACATCAGTACATTTCTTTTGATAACCTATGCATGCGTGAACTTTACTTATTAGCTTTTAAAATAGTAAACAACAAAATCAAACATAATTTTATTCTAAATCGAAACATAGACTTTCACAACTACAATACCAGAAACAAATCCAATTTCTATCTCTCGCTATTTAAAACTAACAAGCAAAAGAATAATTGTCTTTATAATTGCCTACAGGCTTTTAATAATTTACCAATAGAATTGAAGGAAATTCAGAGTTATAGTGTTTTTAAAAATAAAATTAAAGTATTCTTAATAAGTTTAGGTATTACAAACGGAATTTCAATTGTTTAAGTACTTTCATAACATTATATTAGAAAGGGCTTGAAGTTAAAAGTGATAAAGAAAAAAAAAATCAAAACAGGTTATTAAAACAAAACAAAAATAAAATTATAAGAAGATCTTTGAAAATTATCGCAATTTAAGTAAATAATAAAGTAATAATAATAAATAAAAATAAAAAAAAAAAAAAAAAAAAAAAAAAAAATTATTTTTTATAGTTGATGTTTACATAATATGTCAAGAAAAATAAAGAAAAAATAAAAAAAAATATTAACTAGATCTTGGTTCCTAATTATAATATGAATTATTTTGAATATTTTATGATCCAAACAAAAAAAAAAAAAAAAAAAAAAAAACAATAATTATACCTTATTATCTATTAATAAATTATACTTTAATATTGTAAAATTCTATACGACCAGATTGCTTCGGCAAAGGTCAAATTAAATTCTAATTGTAACATTTATGTATAATATTAATTTTTATCAATTGTTAATAAAGAAAAAATAAAAAAAAAAAAAAAAAAAAACCCAAAATATTTGCCTTTTAAAAATTTATAAAGTTTATAAGAGCAGCTATCTTTTGCCGTTTTCAGATTGAAAATACACTTTACAGAACTCTTATTATAATAAATAAAAATAGGGCTTTGTCCAAATTTGGGGGACTGTAGCTCTGTAACTGGTGGGGCTAGAGAAAAAAATTCTTCTGCGAAATTATTTTTTTTGTTATATCTACCCGCGGTTAAAATTTCTTTAATCTATTTCAAACAGTGTAAAAGTTTTGTAAACATACGGACGGACGGATGGAAGGACAGAATGAAGCTATATAGGCAAAGTTTTAAAAAATTTTTTGAAAATGTGCTAAAAATTAAATCGAAACATAGTAAAATATGGATAGTAAAAAGGGAATAGGGAGCTTCATTCGGAGGTTGCTTTTAAAATAATAATAACTCACAAATTTGTAACTTTTTTAATTTCGTTCAAAAATTAATGTAAAATTCCGATTTTTAAAATTCTTATATATATTCAAATATAAAAAAATTTAATATTTTAATTCAGAAATTCTTTTTTGAAAAAATAACCTCCATATATTTTACTTTTTTAAAAGCTTCTTACTAAGCTTTCAATGATAGTGATAATTTTAGTAATATGCTACAGTGTTGGCAATAATTAAATCGTCAAAAATAGTTTAACTAAAAATCTTGAATTGGAAAATAACACAGCAAATCATAATATTTAATCAGCTTATTTTTTCCCATACAAATACAAAGATCCATTTTTAGGGTAAACTATATAACAAATTTTAATGAAACAACAACCAAAAAAAAGGTTTTTTTTTGTTTTCATATTCCAATGATATTTTTTTTTAGAATATTGCGTTTTTTCAGGTGAAAGCCTGTCTTAATTTAACGTAAATTTGGATTTAACGGTCACGCGGTTAAAAGTTGAGGCTTATGACTCTAATATTATGCGCCGACTTTCTGTGTTAATGTAATTCATTTTCGGTTGTAACTCGCAGCTCAATCAAACTATTATATGCGCCGACTTATGTCTTTGGTTTATACAGTAATTTTCATTTATAACGAACTCGGATTCAATTTTAATTACAATAAACTTTATGTCCTAACCACTAAGCCATCGACTTCTTGTTTTTTTTTTTTTTTTTTTTAAATTATTATAAATGCTATGGTATCATTTGTTTGTTTTGAATAACTGTTTTGAATTTTTTTAAAAATGTATTAAAAAAAAATAAATAATTTTTAAATGAGAGTTTTAAGATGAATTTAAAAAAAAAAAGAAATTTTGCCCCAGCCAGGAATCGAACCGAAACGTTTTGACTACTAGTCCCATGTCCTAACCACTACACCATAGAACAATTAATAATTTCTCTACAAAACGAGTTTTTATTTATCTTAATTTTTTTTTTTTTTAAATAATTGTAGTTGCTATGGTATCAATTGTTTGTTTTAAATAACAGTTTTGAATTTTTTTATAAAAATATTAAAAAAAATTAATAATTTTTAATATAAATGAGAGTTTTCAGTCAAATTTTCTATAAAATAAAATTTTTCATACATAAAATAAATACATATATTTTATTAAAAAGAAAGTAGATAACAAAAAATGAATTTAAAATAAAAAAAAATTTTCCTTAGCCTGAATTCGAACCGAGACATTTTGTCTACAAGTAACATTTCCTAAGCACTACACCATGAATGGATTAATAATTAAACCACATTTTGTTTGTTTTTATATTTGGTTTCTATTTAGTTATTAATTTTGAAAATATTCATATAATTTCCAAAAATTTGTATGGCAGCTACCCGAAGCGTTTCTCCGATTTTAACAAAAAACAATAGAGAACCTACAAATTATCTAAAAATTACTTTGTGAAAGTTTCAGAACTCTAGCTCTTATAGTTTTGAGTTATCGTGCTGACGGACGGACGGACACACATAGCTAAATCCATTCACTTTTCGATGCTGATTCGATACGTACCCTTGACACTATATCTAGCTCGTATATTTCGATGCGTTACAAACGGAGGAGTAATTTTAATATAACCGGTGTTCATATATGTATGCACGAGCATAAAAATCATTAGAAGAAAAAGCACTATACATAAACTTGAAGCTGCAACATCATATAAAGTTCTAGCAAATGAGTTCGAAGCGTCCGCTCTAAAATTAACATATTCTTCAATGTTCAAGAATTATAATAATTTTTCAAAATTCACAGCATTCTTTTAAAACGACATTCGTTTATTACGACGAATATTTTTTTATAAAATATGTTTGCAAAAAATTAAAACGAAAAATTTTTCTTAGCAAAATAATTTGTTTGTAACCAAAATCAATGCTTATGGTGTATGATGCTAACAAAAAGTTTTAAATTAGTTGTTAAGTATACATAATATTACATGAGAATAACTTACTGTACCTTGAATTTTTAAAATTGACAAAGCATATTAAAATGTTTCGTTTTTTCTTATGTTGTTATTGTTCTAAAAATAAAATATGTTAAAATAATATTGTTTTTAAAAATACCTATATTTGTTTAAAAATTACTGTAATATAAATAATTTTTATTTTTATTTATTTATTTAATTGCCTTGATATTATTAACAATTTTTTTTAGTACATGTTAATTTATAAGAGCTTATACTTTTGTATTTACATCTTAGATACTACTTAATTATTTTCTTTTTACAAAATTTTTTTTTGTTAATTTACAATATTATTTTTAAGGTAAAAATGGTAAGCAAAAAACCTTTTTGACTTAAAGTTTATCTAAAAATACCTAACCCTAACCTAAATGCTAGTACTTAAAACTAAATCTAAAATATACTAAATATGATAACTATAAATACATAATTTTAGAATTCATTTGTCAAAGCTCTTATGAGCGGATTTTTTGAGTAGTAACAGGAGTCCAAAAAAGCGGGGGATAGTTTTTCGATCTGTTCGGAAATTAAATTAACATTTGCTAATTCATGCAAATACTTAGTGCGAAAATGGAAAGGTTTTACTAAAAGCAGTTTTAAAATAGCATTTTGTTTTTTTTGCAGTAAATCTATGTTGGTTTTTGCAATATTTTTCCTTACAGGAAAACCGTATAATAGGACACTGCGAAATATTGTTTTAAAAATGAACATTTTATTATCTGTGTTTAAGATTGATTTTCGATTAATTAGTGGGTAAAGCATGCGGATAATCAAGTTAGTTTTTTCTATTGTTTTTAAAAGGTGAAGTTTAAAAGTTAATTTTTTATCAATGTGAATGCCGAGATACTTGATTGTATCAGATTCCCAAGGTATTTCGTTGTTATTGATAATAAGATTTCTGTTTGGCAAGAAACTGAATTTTCTCCTTATTGTGAAGAAAATCGCTTTAGTTTTTTCACCATTTATTTTAATTTTCCACTTAGAGAAATAATTTTGAATAAGGACAAAGTTATTTTCAAGGTTTTGCATAATTTCATTAGGGCACTTGGATGTACTGAGCAGAGCAGTATCATCGGCATATAGTCCAAGTTCGCAGTGAGTAGGCTTTGGTAAGTCTGCTATGAAAATATTGTATAGAATAGGAGACAGTGAAGAACCTTGTGGGACGGCACGTGTAATGTTCATAGCACTTGACACTGCTGATCCTATTCTAACATGAAAAAATCTGTCTTTAGGGAAACTTTGTATAATTTTATTGATATACGTATGAAACCCAAATTTTACCAATTTATGAGTTAAACCATCATGCCACACTGAGTCAAAGGCTTTTTCTTTGGAGAGTACTAATCAATATCAGTGTCAGAGACGTAATGAATATAAATAATAATAATAATGTATTAAATTATAGCATAATGAATTGCCCTTTAAATATAACAAAGATAAGAACTACATAGGTGGTTAATATAATTAGCATTCTTAATTGACCTACCTAATAAATATGCATTTGATAACTACTGATATAAATCATACAAACATACATTGTATGCAATACATTGCACATTGCAATGAATAATATTTCTTGTTCTCCTTGTTTTAAGTTATTAACCTAAGGAATGCAAAAATTATGTTATGCTTTATGATTTATTAAATAATATATAAATTATTGATAAGAATATCAATTGTATCATGTATCATAATTATAATATAATAAGTAGAATTATCATTGTATTAGTAGCGTTAGTTTAAGTTTATAAATAAGGTAAAATTATTAAATAAAGCATGATTAAAGTACAATCATTCAAACGGAGTTGTTATTAATTTTAAATAAAATATATTAAACTTGTTTTGTTTTTTTTTTTATCTTAAAAAGTAAACGAGAAATATGAAAAAAAAATGAGTTCTGTTCGAAATGAAAGCAATACATTTGGTTTATATAGTAATTTTCATTTATAACGAACTCGGGTTCAATTTTAATTATAATAAACTTTACAATTTTTGCCAATGAATTAAATTTACCTAAAAATGTAAGTTGTTTATTACAATCATATTTCTTTTATTTAAACTTATTATATCTAATAAATTTGCTTGGTGATTAATTTAGTATTTATACCCGTGCATACATATATGACATCGGGTATATTAGATTTGCTCCTCCGTTTGTAACGCATCGATCTAGACGAGCTAGATATAGTGCCAAGGGTACGTATCGGCTCAGAATCGAAAAATTAGTCGATCTAGCTATGTGTGTCTGTCCGTCCGTCCGTCCGTCCGTCCGTGTGTCAGCACGATCACTCAAAAACTAAAAGGGCTAGAGTCTTGAAATTCACACAAAGTCATTTTTAGACAATTTCTAGGTTCCCTATTGTTTTTGGTTAAAATCGGACCAAGGCTTCGGGGAGCTGCCATACAACTTTTTTGCACCAATATGAATTTCTTCAAAACTATTTATACTACGGGGATGAAAATTACACACGGTTAGTTTTATAATGACTCCGGCACTTATATGAAGTTTCAAAATGTTAGGGCCCCATTTTCGGGGGGCTGCCATACAACTTCCTTGCACCAATATGAATTTCTTCAAAACTAATTATACTACGCGGATGAAAATTACACACGGTTAGTTATATAATGAATCGAGCACTTATATGAAGTTTCAAAATGTTAGGGCCCCATTTACGGGGGGCTGCCATACAACTTCTTTGCACCAATATGAATTTCTTCAAAACTAATTATACTACGATGCTGAAAATTACACACGGTTAGTTATATAATGGATCGAGAACTTATATGAAGTTTCAAAATGTTAGGGCCCCATTTTCGGGGGGCTGCCATACAAAGTTTTCGATTCAATAACTGTGAATCTAATAAAGCTACAAGGTTAAAATTAAAATTGGGCAGGTAAATTAATAGGGCAAGTTACTTCGCAAAGTTGGACATCACTCGGACCATCGGACTTTTAGGGTGGGCCAATTTTTTTTTTTTGTTTTTTTTTTTTTTTTATGTTTTTTTTCTTTTTTTTTTTTAAGCAAAGTTATGGGACAATGAAT
This sequence comes from Dolichopus griseipennis, assembly GCA_963082915.1. NCBI lineage: Eukaryota > Metazoa > Arthropoda > Insecta > Diptera > Dolichopodidae > Dolichopus > Dolichopus griseipennis. Next base: position 184,643,754 of record OY720441.1, on the reverse strand, counting down.
GAAAATTTTGTTTTTTTTTTTTTGTGATTTTTTTTTTTTTTGTTAATTTTTTTTTTTTTTTTTTTTTTAAGCTAAAGTTATGGGACAATGAATGAAAATTTTGTTTTTTGTTTTGTGATTTTTTTTTTTTTTTGTTAATTTTTTTTTTTTTTTTTTACGTCAAAATTATGAGTTAAATGTATAAGGGAAGTAAATTACGGTTTATTTTATACACCATAGTGGGTATGCACGGGTATCTAAAAGTTGACAAGGGCAACTATAATCTTCCTCGTTTTCTATTTATTTTTGAATTTAAAAAAAAAAAAACATAATAACGCATCAAAAATACAACAAAAATTTCATTAGAAGAAAAAGCATTATACATAAACTTGAAGCTGCGACATCATATAAAATTCTAGCAAATGAGTTTGAAGCGTCCGCTCTAAAATTAACATATTCTATAATGTTCAAGAATTATAATAATTAAATATTCAAGAATTATAATAATTTTTCAAAATTCACAGCATTCTTTTAAAACGACATTCGTTTATTACGACGAATATTTTCTGTCTCTTCATGGTCGTTATTAATTAGCGAAAAGTACTGTATATTTGTTTTTTTTTTCTAAAAAATTATTTTGCTACTTCGTATATTGTTGTTGTTTTGTTAAGTTTTTTATAATAATAAAATAATCGCCTTTTGAAATATATTCTGTAGTTGCCATTACGTTTGAGAGTTGTATAACAAAAGTTGTTAAAAAATATGTTTGCAAAACATTAAAAACGAAAATTCTTTATTAAAAAAATAATTTGTAATTTAAATGATTTGTTCCTTAGGGCCTAACCAAAAGCAATGCTTATGGTGTATAATTACTAACAAAAAGTTTTAAATTAGTTGTTAAGTATACATAGTATTACATGAGAATAACTTACTGTACCTTGAATTTTTTAAACTGACAAAGCATATTAAAATGTTTTGTTTTTTCTTATGTTGTTATTATTCTAAAAATAAAATAAAAAGAGTTGTTATCAATTTTAAATAAAATATATTAAACTTACATGGCGACCGTGACAAGTAGTTTCGCGTACGGAATTACCACTGGGATTAAATAGTGCAAATAAAATAAATTTAATAAAAATGAATTTAAAATACAAAAATACTATTGAAGATTAAATTAATTAAAAAAAAAAATACATATATATTAAAAATTTCCTAAAAAAAAATGGTACTATAATTAAAATAAAAATCAAACTTACAAGTTAAAAATAAACAATAATATTTAAAGAAAATATATAAATAGAAATCAAAAACTTAAAACTGGTTAATAAAAATTATATAGACATAAATATGTGAAAAAAAAAATACAGAACAGCAAATAAATATATAAAATAACAATAATAATAACAAAAAAAAAAAAAAATTTGGTTAAAAAGAGAAATTTTAACTGTAATTTCACGTTGGATCCTTATACCATTATGGGAGGAACAAAATCAAAAATCGATAATACTGGGGAAGTCAACAATAATTTAATTATAGAAATTCTCCAAGAAGAACATGAGAATCTCTATTATATAGTGTTGGTGTTTGTAGTAGTAAAGGTGTTCGAAATTTTGTTACAATCTACAATCACATAAGACGCAGCATGAAGCGGAGGTACCAGACAAGGGCACCACAGATAGAATAAAGAAAAGATAAGTAGAAATTTTATATAAATTATAAAAACAGAAAAAAAAATATAAATAAATTAAACAAATTTCAATTAAATAGTAAATTAAATTCTAAATAAATAAATTTTAAATTTATTATAAAATGAAAATAGCAAAATATGTAATATTGCTATTATATTTGGTTAATTATACAATGCTAGTATATTATATTAAAATTGTAAAAAAAGTTATGTTCTGAAAAAGAAAAAAAATTTTTTTTTTTAAAATAAGCTTTTAAAATCATTTAATCTAAAATATAAAATCAATTAATATATAAAGAAGAAAATTTGTTTGTTTGTTTGTTTGTTTGTTTGTCCAGGATTCACGTGAAAACCACTGGTCCGATTGTCACAAAATTTTAAAGGAATAATTCTGGTAGCCCGGGGGATGACATAGGCTATGTCGCATTTTTATAAGTCAGCAGGTTGCGGCTCCAGAGCCGTTTTAAGCTTTTTCGTTTTTTTGATGTCGAGTCGAAACGGTTTGACCGATTAACTTGAAATTTTGCACGAATGTTCTTCTTATTAAACGGAATTAATAATATAAAGTTGGTTGGAATAAATTAACCCTTTTCGGCCCGGCGGGCTTCCAAAAAATTTTGTGTTTCCGATTTGTGTCCAATTTTACAGGGTGGTTTTGCAGTCAAAAAGAGAGGCTGGCACAAATTTTTGTTGGGTTCGGTTAACCCGTTTGGGCACGAGGGCGCAAAGAAGCTTTTTCAATGTTTTTGATTTCGAGTCAAAACCGTTTGACAAATTGACTTGAAATTTTGCACAAATGTTCCTCTTAGCAACGGCAATTAGTTGTATAAATTTGGTTGGAATAATTTAACCCATTTCGTCCTGGCGGACTTTCAAAAAATTTTGTGTTTTCGATTTGTGTCCAATTTTACAGGTTGATTTTGCAGTCTAAAGAGAGGCTGCAAAAAGTTTTAGTTAATTCGATTAACCCGTTTTCCACGACGACGCCATGAAGTTTTCTCTAAATTTTATTTTCTTATACGATTAAAAGTATTTTATTGAAAATTTTGTACCAACATTTTAATTAAAACCCACAGGGATAATTTGGTTTTGACCTGTTTGTGCGTTTTGAACAAAGATTCAATGAAATTTTCAGATTTCTTCAAATGAAATCTAAAAATCAAAAAATTCAATTTCTTATATATAATGCTTAAAAACATAGTATTTTAAAACAGTTTTCCAAAAAATAAGCCTAGGTACATTTCTCTCATCAAATCATAAAAAACGAGGAAGAGCGTATTACAACTTTCAGGTGAGTACTAAACAAAATATAAGTTGAAAAGCAAATTTTTAAATCTTTTCTAAACCATCGACTATATTTTATTCAAACGTTGGCAATTCAAGATAACTACTATTAACTAATTCAAAGAAGTTGTACCTACTTTCAGAAATTGGACGTAATTTATTTACAAATTTTTTTTTGAACAACCGTCGGGTTGCCAGGGGTTAACAACTTCCAAGTCTGTTAGTAAATTGAATTTCATTTTCAAAGAAGAACACGTATACAAAATTTGAAGTTAATCGGTTAAATCATTTCTAATATATATAACAAAGCAACGAAAAAACCTATAAAAAGCTGTTGGGCCACGATGGGTTAACGGAACTCCACAAATATTTTTTTGTGGCTTCATTTATAAGCAAAGTAGTATTTCAAACAAGTAAAGAAACAGTTAGTCGGCGCAACCGACTTAGAAATACCCTACACCTATTTGGTTCAAATTTAAGGACATATCGATAAGTCATTTTAACACCCTAAGAGCTGTTATTAATTTGATCGTAAGACACAGCTAACCAAATTAACTTTATAATACTAAAAACATTTTCTAATTACACTATCTATTAAAAAATATAACAAATTATTACTAATTTATCTTTTTAAAAATATTAAAAAACAAACAAACTTGAAATAAATGAAAATATATTTATTCCAATTCAATTACAAAATGAAAAAATTCTAATTATTAAATTTTGTGATAAAAAGATAACCAAAGCATAATATATTTAATAATCCAAATTTTTAAAAATTTCAATTATTTTAAATGGTTAGTTTATATACCTAATAGAAAAGCTTATAAACGCAAAATATACAATTACAAATTTAGACCTTTTCATATAACTCATTTAAATATAAAAATAAATTTTACATAAATACAGCAAGTACGTTTGAACATAGCTGAACCACTACTATTAAGTCTAGATTTCGGAGACACGTAGGACATAGGAAATATATTCTTTGGCTTCGAAATTAAACTCGACCACAACCAATTCGCATGGTACTTTCATTACTAGTAACCTAGAGTTTAAATTGCATAAAAATACCGGCATTATCTTTTGAGTTATAGTGTTTTTAAGATATATGTTTGTTAGTCCTTGAACTTGTCAAGGGTTCCAGAACCCGAAACCATGGTACGATTTCGCCCATATGCAGTCCCGTCATACTTTCAATACTAGTTAACCCTTGTACACAATTGGAACGTTCTATCTTAATTTTAAGTTACTAGTTTTATTAATTTCGATGATAAGCTTTTACATATTGGGGGGTCTAAGAGATGTACTGAACCACCACTCCGCTTGATCCCAAATTAGGGGCGCACGCTAGAAATAGTAAATAACACCCTGGGCCAAATTTGAAGCTTCTACATTTGTTTCAAGTTACTATCTTTATTCATTTCGAAAATATGCTTTAAGGTCCTCGGAACTGAGTGGCTGGTCCCCTACCCACTACTCCAATGAGGCCCAAATTTCCAAGACACTTACGAAATAGGAAGGGACACCCTGATACCAAATTTGGAGGTTCTATCTTCATTGGTTTCGGAATTATGCTAGTTTGGCCTAAATTCGATCAAAAATTTCTAAGTTCCGAACCCATTGTCCAATCCTCACCGTACGTAATCACCGCCGTAGTTTCATTACCAATAACCTACAGCACAAATTTCATGAAGATAGCCTCATTAGTTGTTGAGTTATCGTGATTTTTTATATTTGTTCGTTAGCCCTTCGATCGATTAAAAGGTCCAGAATCCGAACCCTTGGGATGATTTCGCCCTTATACAATCCGCGCTGTACTTATAGTGCTAGTTAACCCTTGTGCACAATTTGAACGGTCTATCTTAATTTTAAGTAACTATTTTTAGTAATTTCGATTATAAGCCTTTAAAACTTGGGAGGTCTGAGAGGGGTACTGAACCACCACTCCAATTGATCCCAAATTAGGGGAATACGCAAGAGATAGTAAAGAACACTCTTGTGACAAATTGGAAGCTTCTACATTTTTTCAAGTTGTTATCTTTATTAATTTTAAAGATATGCTTTATGGTCTTCGGAAATGTGTGGCTGGTCCCCGACCCACTACTCTGATGGGGCCCGAATCCCCAAGACACTTTGGAAATAGGAAGGGGCGCCCTGATACTAAATTTGGAGGTTCTATCTTCATTGGTTTCGGAATTATGCTCGTTTGGCCTAAATTCGATCAAAAAGTTCTAGGTTCCGAACCCATGGTCCAATCCCGACCTTACGCAACATCCGAAATAGTTTCATTACTAGTAACCTACAGCACAAATTTGATGAAGATAGCGTCATTACTTGTTGAGTTATCGTGATTTTTTATATATGTTCGTTAGCCCTTCGATCGATTAAAAGGTCCAGAATCCGAACGCATGGGCCGATTTCGCCCAAATGCAATCCCCGCCGTACTTTGAGTCCTAGTAACCTACAATTAAAATTTCATCAAGATAGCTCCATTATTTTTTGAGTTATCGTGCCTACGGACGGACGGACGGACGGACGGACGGACATGGCTATATCGACTAAGGCGGTCACGCTGATCACAAATATATATACTTTTCCATATCTAGCTCGCTTCCTTTAGGTGGTTACAAACACCATACCAAAGTTAATATACACCTTCACCTATTCTATAGGTGTAGGGTATAAAAAAATGTTCTCTTAGTACATTTTGATTGAAAAAAAAAAATTATAATTTACTCAAATACACCTATTCTATAGGTGTAGGGTATAAAAATTGGCTGAAGCTTGCGTTTTTACAATTTGCAAGCTTCCGGGCAACGCCGGGTAAATCTGCTAGTAATATATATAACTTAATATCACAGAAATTTGAGTAAATTAAAATTTTTTTTTTTCAATCAAAATGTACTAAGAGAACATTTTTTTATACCCTACACCTATAGAATAGGTAAAGGGGTATATTAACTTTGGTATGGTGTTTGTAACCACCTAAAGGAAGCGAGCTAGATATGGAAAAGTATATATATTTGTGATCAGCGTGACCGCCTTAGTCGATATAGCCATGTCCGTCCGTCCGTCCGTCCGTCCGTAGGCACGATAACTCAAAAAATAATGGAGCTATCTTGATGAAATTTTAACTGTAGGTTACTAGGACTGAAAGTACGGCGGGGATTGCATATGGGAGAAATCGGCCCATGGGTTTGGATTCTGGACCTTTTAGTAGGTTTCAGGGCTAACGAACAAATATAAAAAATCACGATAACTCAACAACTAATGACGCTATCTTCATCAAATTTGTGCTGTAAGTTACTAGTAATGAAACTACTTCGGGAATTGCGTAAGGTCGGGACCGGACCATGGGTTCGGAACCTAGAACTTTTTGATCGAATTTAGGCCAAACGAGCATAATTCCGAAACCAATGAAGATAGAACCTCCAAATTTAGTATCAGGGTGTCCCTTCCTATTTCCTAAGTGTCTTGTGAATTTGGGTCCCATTGGAGTAGTGGGTCGGGAACCAGCCACACATTTCCGAAGACCTTAAAGCATATCTTTAAAATTAATAAAGATAACAACTTGAAAAAATGTAGAAGCTTCCAATTTGCCACAAGGGTGTTCTTTACTATCTCTTGCGTGTTTCCCTAATTCGGGATCAATTGGAGTGGTGGTTCTGTACCCCTCTCAGACCTCCCAAATTTAAAAGGCTTATAATCGAAATTACTAAAAATAGTTACTTAAAATTAGGATAGACCATTCAAATTGTGTACAAGGGTTAACTAGTACTATAAGTACAGCGCGGACTATATAAGGGCGAAATCAGCCCAACGGTTCGGATTCCGGACCTTTTAATCGATGTCAGGGCTAAGGAACATATATAAAAAATCACGATAACTCAACAACTAATGAGGCTATCTTCATGAAATTTGTGCTGTAGGTTATTGGCAGCGAAACTACGGCGGTGATTACGTACGGTGAGGATTGGACAATGGGTTCGGAACTTAGAACTTTTTGATCGAATTTAGGCCAAACGAGCATAATTCCGAAACCAATGAAGATAGAACCTCCAAATTTGGTATCAGGGTGTCCCTTCCTATTTCGTAAGTGTCTTTGAAATTTGGGCCCCATTGGAGTAGTGGATCCGGGACCAGCCACTCAGTTCTTAGGCCCTTAAAGCATATTTTCGAAATTAATAAAGATAGTAACTTGAAACAAATGTAGAAGCTTCCAATTTGCCACAAGGGTGTTCTTTACTATTTCTTGCGTGCCCCCCTAATTTGCGATCAATTGGAGTGGTGGTTCAGAACCTCTTTTAGACCCCCCAATGTGCAAAAGCTTATCATCGAAATTAATAAAACTAGTAACTTAAAATTAAGATAGAACGTTCCAATTGTGTACAAGGGTTAACTAGTATTGAAAGTATGACGGGACTGCATATGGGCGAAATCGTACCATAATTTCGGGTCCTGGAACCCTTGAAAAGTTCAAGGACTAACAAACATATATCTTACAAACACCATAACTCAAAAAATAATGCCGGTATTTTGATGAAATTTAACAGTAGGTTACTAGTAATGAAAGTACCATGGGAATTGGTTGTGGTCGAGTTTAATTTCGAAGCCAAAGAATATATTTCCTATGTCCTATGTGTCTCCGAAATCTAGACTTAATTGTATTGGTTCAGCTATGTTCAAAGGTACTTGCTGCATTTATGTAAAATTTATTTTTATATTTAAATGAATTATATGAAAAGGTGTAAATTTTTAATTGTATTTTAGAAATACATTTATTGCATATTTTGCGTTTATAAGCTATTAGGTATATAAACTAACCATTTAAAATAATTGCAATTTTTAAAAATTTGGATTATTAAATATATTATGCTTTGATTATCTTTTTATCACAAAATTTAATAATTAGAATTTTTTCATTTTGTAATTGAATTGGAATAAATATATTTTCATTTATTTCAAGTTTGTTTGTTTTTTAATATTTTTAAATAGATAAATTAGTAAGAATTTGTAGTATTTTTTAATAGATAGGGTAATTAGAAAATGTTTTTAGTATTATACGGTTAATTTGGTTATGTCTTACGATCAAATTAATAACAGCTTCTATGGTGTTAAAATGACTTATGGATATGTCCTTAAATTTGAACCAAATAGTTGTAGGGTATTTCTAAGTCGGTTGCACCGACTGACTGTTTCTTTACTTGTTTTATATGAAGAAATGTATCTGATAAAAATTTAAAGACTTCTATCGAATATTTAAAAAAAAGAAAAAAATTATTTATTAATATATTTGTCTAGAATGAGGTGTAACAAACGCATTCAATTAAATGTGTTTTGTTGGATGTGTTCAATTATAAAAAAATTAAATATTAATGTTTTGTTGAATGTGTTTTATTTTAGGAAATAAAACATCCAAAATTATCATAAGCATGCCAAAAAATATATAATTTATTTTTAATAACAAAAAAAAAAAAACAAAGATAAATAAAAAAAAAATTTTTATGAAAATAAATTTATTTATTAGTCTATGAATTATTTTATTTCAGTTTTAAAAATCACAGAAGATTTTCTGGAAATTTTAAATAAATAGTAAAACATTTTGGTATTACAATTCGAGACAGTGCTTCAAATTAGCATTTGTCTAGAACGCTTTCATTATTTTTGGTGAAAATTGAAATAATGGCAAGGGCACTATGTACGCTTTGTTGTGTTTGCTTTGAATGAAACAAGCAACGCAATCAAAGCAATTTCAAAGGTTCCCTCATCCCTGAAATAAATTCTGAAATAACAGCGAAGTACCAATGTATGCTTTGAAGCGTTGCTTATTTCCTTTAAATAAACAAAGCAACGTAAGAAATTTCAAAGAAATTTCAAAGTTTCCCTCATCTCTGAAATAAAGCCAAACGAAATGCACCATAGAAATAAAAAACAAAATATAAAATTTATAGTTTGCATTTGATAATGCCTTTATAAATTATAGAATGTTGGCAACAAAAAAATATTTCAATTTGAATATAAACAATTGTTGTGAAACAATATATATAGCTTAGCAACAATTTTTAAAAATATGTGTACAAAAAGTTAATAGATGGAGAAATAGATCATTATTGAAACAAAATAAATCTATAAAAAAAATTTCAAAACTTTTATTAACAAACAAATTTATTTAATATTTAAAATTTAAACAAGAAACTACCTAATTAAAAAAAAAAAAATATTAATTGAAAAAAAATTTCACCAAGAAGGGACGTGAACTAACGACCCCAACATTTTATCAAATTCAAAACATACAAAAGGTAGATTACAAAATTTATTCATGTTAAAATTTTTAAATACAGCAAGAAATTATATAAGTAATTTTGTTTTTTGTATCTACCACTAAAATCGAAGCATAATTTGCGTATAATCTGCGTAATGCAAAATGTATATAATGAAATTAAATTTTGTCCTTTATTAGAAAAGGTTTTTATTTAAATTAACCTTCCGTCATTCTGTAACGGGCCTGCAGCTAGTATATAATAGTATACTAACAATACAAAATTTCGTAAATAAAGAAAAATGTTATAATTTAAAAAAATAACAAGTATTTAATTATTTAATTTTTCAAATATTATTCTTATTTTTTTTATGAAGAAAATTAGAATGACTCTAAAACGAGGAAGATTATAGTTGCCCTTGTCAACTTTTAGATACCCGTGCGTGTATTAAATAAATAAGAATTTCATATATTGCAACTGAACTGTGCGACAGAAAATTCAAAATATTTGTTTTTTTATATATAATTACAAATAAAATTAATAAAAAATAAAATAAAATAAACAAAAAGATGAATTTAAAAAAAAAAATATGCTCTGAACGAGCTTCGAACCCACACTTTTCAATTAAAATTCGACGTCCTAACCACTAAGCCATCGACTTTTTGTTCATCTCAATTTTTTTTTTAAATTATTATAGTTCCTATGGTATCAATTGTTTGTTTTGAATAACTGTTTTGAATTTTTTTAAAAATGTATTAAAAAAAAACAAATAATTTATAAATGAAAGTTTTAAGATGAATTTAATAAAAAAAAAAAATTTTGCCCCAGCCACGAATCGAACCGAAATATTTTTAACACAAGTCATATGTCCTAACCACTACACCACAGCACAATTAAAAGTTTGCGTACAGAACGAGTTTTTATTTATCTTAGTTTATTTTTTTTAAATAAATGTAGTTGCTATGGTATAACTTGTTTGTTTTAAATAACAGTTTTGAATTTTTTTATAAAAATATTAAAAAAAATTAATAATTTTTAATATAAATGAGAGTTTTCTGTCAAATTTTCTATAAAATAAAATTTTTAATACTTAAAATAAATACATATATTTTATTAAAAAGAAAATAGATAACAAAAAATGAATTTAAAAAAAAATAAATTTTCCTTAGCCTAAATTCGAACCGAGATATTTTGGCTACAAGTAACATGTCCTAACTACTACACCATGAATCGATTAAAAATTTAAGTACATTTTGTTTGTTTTTATATTTGGTTTCTATTTAGTTATTAATTTTGAAAATATTCATATAATTTCGAAAAATTTGTATGGCAGCTACCCGAAGCCCTTGTCCGATTTTAACCAAGAACAATAGGGAACCTACAAATTGTCTAAAAATTACTTTTTTGAAAGTTTCAGAACTCTAGCTCTTATAGTTTTTGAGTTATTGTGCTGACGGACGGACGGACACACATAACTAGATCGATTCACTTTTCGATGCTGATTCGATACGTACCCTTGAAACTATATCTAGCTCGTATATTTCGATGCGTTACAAACGGAGGAGTAATTTTAATATACCCGATGTTCATATATGTATGCACGGGTATAAAGATAGATCGAACACTCATGTACAAAAAATTAATCACTGCAAGAAACGAATTTATTAAAGCGACTAAAACTATTTTGAAAAAGAACAGACCAAAAAATCAGGTGACATTGAATAAAAATAGAAAATATTTTAATTCAGAAATTCTTTTTTGAAAAAATAACTTCCATATATTTTACTTTTTTAAAAGCTTCTTACTAAGCTTTCAATGATAGTGATAATTTTATTAATATGCTACAGTGTTGGCAATAATTAAATCGTCAAAACTAGTTTAAATAAAAATCTTGAATTGGAAAATAACACAGCAAATCATAATATTTAACCAGCTTATTTTTTTCCATACAAATACAAAGATCCATTTTTAGGGTAAACTATATAACAAATTTTAATGAAACAACAACCAAAAGAAAGGCTTTTTTTGTTTTCATATTCCAATGATATTTTTTTTTTTTAGAATATTGCGTTATTTCAGGTGAAAGCCCGTCTTTAATTTAACGTAAATTTGGATTTAACGGTCACGCGGTTAAAAGTTGAGGCTTATGACTCTAATATTATGCGCCGACTTTCTGTGTAAATGTAATTCATTTTCGGTTGTAACTCGCAGCTCAACCAAACTATTACATGCGCCGACTTATGTCTTTCTTTTTTTAGTTTAGTTCAAATGTTCAATAAACAATGAGATTGAAATTTTTTTAAAATTTTTGTTTTGTTTTTGTGTTTTGTTTTTTTTTTTTATCTTAAAAAGTAAACGAGAAATATGAAAACAAAATGAGTTCTGTTCGAAATGAAAGCAATACATTTGGTTTATATAGTAATTTTCATTTATAACGAACTCGGGTTCAATTTTAATTATAATAAACTTTACAATTTTTGCCAATGAATTAAATTTACCTAAAAATGTAAGTTGTTTATTACAATCATATTTCTTTTATTTAAACTTATTATATCTAATAAATTTGCTTGGTCATTAATTTAGTATTTTTATATTTATTTTTGAATTTAAAAAAAAAAACATAATAACGCATCAAAAATACAAAAAAAATTTCATTAGAAGAAAAAGCACTATACATAAACTTGAAGCTGCAACATCATATAAAATTCTAGCAAATGAGTTCGAAGCGTCCACTCTAAAATTAACATATTCTACAATGTTCAAGAATTATAATAATATTTCAAAATTCACAGCATTCTTTTAAAACGACATTTGTTTACTACGACGAATATTTTCTGTCTTAGTACTGTAGCGAAAACTACTGTATGTTTTTTTTTTTTTTTTAAATTAGTTTGCTAAGTATATTGTTGTTGCTTTTTGTTAAGTTTTTTATAATAATAAAATAACCGACTTTTGAAATATATTCTGTAGTTGCCATTACGTTTGAGAGTTGTATAACAAAAGTTGTTATCTAATATATAAAGAAGAAAATTTGTTTGTTTATTTGTTTGTTTATTTGTTTGTTTGTTTGTTTGTTTGTTTGTCCAGGATTCACGTGAAAACCACTGGTCCGATTGACACCAAATTTTAGAGGAATAATTTTGGGAGTCCGGGGGGTGACATAGGCTATGTCGCATTTGTGTAAGTCAGCAGGTTGCGGCTCCAGAGCCGTTTTAAGCTTTTTCGTTTTTTTGATGTCGAGTCGAAACGGTTTGACCGATTCACTTGAAATTTTGCACGAATGTTCTTCTTATTACATGGAATTAATGGTATAAAGCTGGTTGGAATAAATTAACCCCTTTCGGCCCGGCGGGCTTCCAAAAAATTTTGTGTTTCCGATTTGTGTCCAATTTTACAGGGTGGTTTTGCAGTCAAAAAGAGAGGCTGGCACAAATTTTTGTTGGGTTCGGTTTACCCGTTTGGGCACGAGAGCGCAATGAAGCTTTTTCAATGTTTTTGATGTCGAGCCGAAACAGTTTGACCGATTAACTTGAAATTTTGCACAAATGTTCCTCTTAGCAACCGCAATTAGTTGCATAAATTTGGTTGGAATAAATTAACCCCTTTCGGCCCGGCGGGCTTCCAAAAAATTTTGTGTTTCCGATTTGTGTCCAATTTTACAAGGTGGTTTCGCAGTCGAAAATAAAGTCTGGCACAAATTTTTGTTGAGTTCGGTTAACCCGTTTTGGCACGAGGGTGCAAAGAAGCTTTTTCAATGTTTTTGATGTCGAGTCAAAACTGTTTGACCGATTGACTTGAAATTTTGCACAAATGTTCCTCTTAGCAACCGCATTTAGTTGTATAAATTTGGTTGGAATAAATTAACCCATTTCGGTCTGGCGGACTTTCAAAAAATTTTGTGTTTTCGATTTGTGTCCAATTTTACAATTTTTGATTTTGTAGTCTAAAAGAGAGGCTGCAAAAAGTTTTAGTTAAGTTCGATTAACCCATTTTCCATGACGACGCTATGAAGTTTTCTATATATTTTATTTTCTTATACGATTAAAAGTATTTTATTGAAAATTTTGTACCAGCATTTTAATTAAAACCCACAGGGTTAATTTGGTTTTGACCTGTTTGTGCGTTTTGAACAAAGATTCAATGAAATTTTCAGTTTTCTTCAAATGAAATCTAAAAATCAAAAAATTCAATTTGTTATATATAATGCTTAAATACATAGTATTTTAAAACAGTTTTTCCAAAAAATAAGCCTACATTTCTCTCATAAAATCATAAAAAAACGAGGAAGAGCGTATTACAACTTTCAGGTGAGTACTAAACAAAATATAAGTTGAAAAGCGAATTTTTAAAACTTTTCTAAACCATCGACTATATTTTATTCAAGCGTTGGCAATTCAAGAAAATCCCCTTTTGACCTATAGTCATTTTAATTCAGTTAACATTGTTCACCGGAAACCTACCATCCTCAACTATATCGTCAAGGAGCACCAAATTGTCAAGAAGCACCATGTATAGAAAAATGGGAGATAATCGTTCAAATTGTTTTGCAAACTGTTTTTTAAAGTTTTTGTTTCGCAATCGATTAAAAGAACTCGACAAACCTTTTTTTTAAGTATTCCCCTAATTCAAAGAAGTTGTACCTACTTTCAAAAATTGGACGTAATTTACTTACAAATTTTTTTTTGAACAATCGTCGGGTCGGCAGGGGATAACAACCTTCAAGTCTGTTAGTAAATAGAACTTCAATTTCCAAGAAGAACACATATACGAAACTTGAAGTTAATATGTTAAATCATTTCTAATATATAGCAAAGCAACGAAAAAACCTATAAAAAGCTGTTGGGCCACGATGGGTTAACGGAACTCCACAAATATTTTTTGTGGCATTTATAGGCAAAGTAGTATCTCAAAAAATTTTTACAATTTGCAAGCTTCCGGGCAACGCCGGGTAAATCTGCTAGTCTTATATATAAAGAAGAAAATTTGTTTGTTTGTTTGTTTGTCCAGGATTCACGTGAAAACCACTGGTCCGATTGTCACAAAATTTTAAAGGAATAATTCTGGTAGCCCGGGGGATGACATAGGCTATGTCGCATTTTTATAAGTCAGCAGGTTGCGGCTCCAGAGCCGTTTTAAGCTTTTTCGTTTTTTTGATGTCGAGTCGAAACGGTTTGATCGATTAACTTGAAATTTTGCCCGAATGTTCTTCCTATTAAACGGAATTAATGGTATAAAGTTGGTTGGAATAAATTAACCCCTTTCGGCCCGGCGGGCTTCCAAAAAATTTTGTGTTTCCGATTCGTGTCCAATTTTACAGGGTGGTTTTGCAGTCAAAAAAGAGGCTGGCACAAATTTTTGTTGGGTTCGGTTAACCCGTTTGGGCACGAGGGCGCAATGAAGCTTTTTCAATTATTTGTTTCCGATTTGTGTCCAATTTTACAGGGTGGTTTTGCAGTCGAAAAGAAAGCCTTGCACAAATTTTTGTTGGGTTCGGTTAACCCGTTTGGGCACGAGGGCCCAATGAAGCGTTATTTAAATGTTTTTGATGTCGAGTCAAAACGGTTTGACCGATTGACTTGAAATTTTGCACAAATGTTCCTCTTAGCAACCGCAATTAGTTGTATAAATTTGGTTGGAATAATTTAACCCATTTCGTCCTGGCGGACTTTCAAAAAATTTTGTGTTTTCGATTTGTGTCCAATTTTACAGGTTGATTTTGCAGTCTAAAGAGAGGCTGCAAAAAGTTTTAGTTAATTCGATTAACCCGTTTTCCACGACGACGCCATGAAGTTTTCTCTAAATTTTATTTTCTTATACGATTAAAAGTATTTAACAAAGTATTTAACGTTTTGAACAAAGATTCAATGAAATTTTCAGTTTTCTTCAAATGAAATCTAAAAATCAAAAAATTCAATTTCTTATATATAATGCTTAAAAACATAGTATTTTAAAACACTTTTTCCAAAAAATAAGCCTAGGTACATTTCTCTCATCAAATCATAAAAAAACGAGGAAGAGCGTATTACAACTTTCAGGTCAGTACTAAACAAAATATAAGTTGAAAAGCAAATTTTTAAATCTTTTCTAAACCATCGACTATATTTTATTCAAACGTTGGCAATTCAAGATAACTACTATTAACTAATTCAAAGAAGTTGTACCTACTTTCAGAAATTGGACGTAATTTATTTACAAATTTTTTTTTGAACAATCGTCGGGTCGACAGGGGTTAACAACTTCCAAGTCTGTTAGTAAATTGAATTTCATTTTCAAAGAAGAACACGTATACAAAATTTGAAGTTAATCGGTTAAATCATTTCTAATATATATAACAAAGGAACGAAAAAACCTATAAAAAGCTGTTGGGCCACGATGGGTTAACGGAACTCCACAAATATTTTTTTGTGGCTTCATTTATAAGCAAAGTAGTATTTCAAAAAATTGGCTGAAGCTTGCGTTTTTACAATTTGCAAGCTTCCGGGCAACGCCGGGTAAATCTGCTAGTAAAATATGTTTGCAAAAAACTAAAAACGAAAAATCTTTCTTAAAAAAATATTTTGTAATTTAAATGATTTTTTCCTTAGGGCCTAACCAAAATCAATGCTTATGGTGTATAATTGCTAACAAAAAGTTTTAAATTAGTTTTTAAGTATACATAATATTACATGAGAATAACTTACTGTACCTTGACTTTTTAAAATTGACAAAGCATATAAAAATGTTATTGTTTTTTCTTATGTTGTTATTGTTCTAAAAATTAAATATTTTAAAATAATATTGTTTTTAAAAATACCTATATTTTTTTAAAAATTACTGTAATATATCATAATTTTTAATCGGCTTATTTTTTCCCATACATATATAAACATCCTTTTTTCCGGGTAAACTGTAAGACCAATTTTAATGAAACAAAAACCAAAAGAAAGGTTTTTTTTTGTTTTCAGAGGACAATGATATTTTTTTTTAGAATATTGCGTTTTTTCAGGTGAAAACCCGTCTTTAAATTAACGTAAATTTGAATTTAACGGTCACGCTGTTAAAAGTTAAGGCTTATGACTCGAATATTATGCGCCGACTTTCTGGGTAAAAGTAATTCATTTTCGGTTGTAACTCGCAGCTCAATCAAACTTTTATATGCGCCGACTTATGTCTTTCTTTTTTTTGTTTAGTTCAAATGTTCAATGAACAAGAAGATTGAAACATTTTAAAAATTTTTTTTTTTGTTTTTTTTTTTCTTTATTTCTCTAAAATTCCAGTGAAAAAAAAATGAGTTCTGTTCGAAATGAAAGCAATACATTTGGTTTATACAGTAGTTTTCATTTATAACGAACTCTGTTTAGTTTTAATTACAATAAACGTATTAAACGTAATACTTTTTTCCAATGAATTAAATTTTACGTAAAAATGTAAGTTTTTTATTACATTGATATTTCTTTTATTTAAACTTATTATATCTAATAATGTTTCTTGGCGTTTAATTAAGTGTTTTTTATTTAGTTTTGTGTATAAAAAAAATCATAATAACGCATCAAAAATACAAAAAAAATTTCAATAGAAGAAAAAGCACTATACATAGGCTTGAGGCTGACACATCAAATAAAATTTTAGCAAATGAGTTCGAAGTGTCCATTCTAGAATCAGCACATTCTACAATGTTCAAGTCCTATACTAATTTTTCAAAATTCACAGCATTCTTTTAAAACGGAATTCGTTTATTACGACGAATATTTTCCGTCCCATCATGGTCGTTATAACCTAAAAGTACTGTATTTTGATTTGTTTGCAATTTACTATGATGCAGTAGGTATTAAAAAAAATTTTTTTGTAAATCGTAAATTGTTTTAGCTTTTTGTTAAGTTTTTTTTAAAATTAAAAACCGACTTCTGAAATATGCAGAAACTTCAAAAAAATTATAATATTTCTTAAGAAAAATGATTTGTTTCTTATCGATCAACCAAAATCAGCATGTACGGCATTCAGTTTCTGTCAAAAAATTTTGAAATAATTAGTTATGTTAAAAAAATTTACATGAAAGCATACGCGACGTGCTGTACCTCAGAGTTTTAAAATTTAAAAATTGACAAAGTGTATAAAAATACATATTGTAATTGTTTTTTCTTATGCTGCTGCGATTAAATTTTAAAAATTAAATATTTTAAAATAACATTTGTTTTTAAATAAAATAGTTTAAAACATACAAATATTCAGATAAATTGAAAATACCTACAGTACAATATGTTTGCAAAACTAAAAAAATTATCTTTCTCAAAAAAAGTTATTTGTTCCTTAGGTCCTAACCTAAATAAAAGCGTACAGCGTATAATTTCTGTCAAAAAATTAAGAAATAAATAGGTTCATAAATTTACATTAGAGCAGCGAAAATACGCGTAACGCTAATGTACTGGATCTCGGATATTTAAAATTTACAAATATTGATAAAATGTATAAAAATATTATTTTTGGTTTTTCTTATATTTCTAATATTATGTTTTAAAAAATAATATTTGTTTACAATAATTTTTATTAAAAAATATTTATATTCAAAATACCTATAATATGAAATTAAAAATATTTTTTGTAGGTACTAAATTAAAACATTCAAATAAATATTTTTGATAAATTAAATATTGTACGCGCGTATCGATTTACCGATAATGGATATGTAGACGTACTGCCCTATAAAAATTGTACGTCGTATGTTTTGATTTCATTCTAATAATTGAAAAGTTTATTTCACACTTTCAACATCGAATAATGTTTTTTTATAATAAAAAAACTATTTTGAGTTTTACTTTGACAAAACGAACGAATTTTATATATCAAAAAGTGTACATGAAGATTAGACAGGGGTAGTTTGTAAATGAAACGCAAATTTTTGTTTCAGGAGTACATAATTGTCAGATTAATCGTCATATATATATTTGACATTTTAAAACTACCTGTCATTTGAGAAGTTAATTATATTTAATAGTATTTAAATATTAATAAAGTGAAAAAATAAGGTTTATTGCTGATATAAATAAAGAGAATATTTTTTAAAATGGAATGGGGTAAGTGCTTATTGGTTATCAAATAAAAAATATGATTTAACATAACCTATTCAAGAGAATTTTAATTAAAGCCATCTGCCGGAAATTATTTATCTACTCTGTCATATACTCTTTTACAATGGCTGAAGTAGCTGGCAATAGTTGAGAGTAGAAAAGAGTTTACTTCTCATAAAGGAATGAAAGCAATAATATTTATTTGTTTTAGGAAACTTATGAGTCATGTATAGAAATATATTTTTGTCAATAAAAAACTTAGGAAATATTAAATAAATAAACTAGACAAAAACGTTTAAAGTAAACTAAGGAATTCAGAATCATTTTTCGCATGTTTTCAGAACTTTAAATAGGCATGCACTTGTAGTAAAAATTTACCTATGTAGCTATTAAATTTAAAAATGAAAAAAGGGTAGGAAAAATTTTTTTTTTGATTTATTGAAAAACTTTTTTTTTTGCTATAAATCTTAAGATTGAGATTTAAAAAAAAGACTTCGGTCAACTTGACTATTATTTGTACTTCTGGAAGCTTCAATATAATCTAATATATGTATAAAGAAGAAAATTTGTTTGTTTATTTGTTTGTTTGTTTGTTTGTTTGTTTGTCCAGGATTCACGTGAAACCACTGGTCCGATTGACACCAAATTTTAGAGGAATAATTTTGGGAGTCCGGGGGGTGACATAGGCTATGTCGCATTTTTATAAGTCAACAGGTTGCGGCTCCAGAGCCGTTTTAAGCTTTTTGGTTTTTTGATGTCGAGTCGAAACGGTTTGACCGATTTACTTGAAATTTTGCACAAATCTTCCTCTTATTAAACGGAATTAATGGTATAAAGTTGGTTGGAATAAATTAACCCCTTTCGGCCCGGCGGGCTTCCAAAAAATTTTGTGTTTCCGATTTGTGTCCAATTTTACAGGAAGGTTTTGCAGTCGAAAAGAAAGGCTGGCACAAATTTTTGTTGGGTTCGTTTAACCCGTTTGGGTACGAGAGCCCAATGAAGCTTTTTCAATGTTTTTGATGTCGAGCCAAAACGGTTTGACCGATTGACTTGAAATTTTGCACAAATGTTCTTCTTGGCTACCGCAATTAGTTGTATAAATTTGGTTGGAATAATTTAACCCATTTCGACGTGGCGGGCTTCCAAAAAATTTTGTATTTCCGATTTGTGTCCAATTTTACAAGGTGGTTTCGCAGTCGAGAATAGAGTCTGGCACAAATTTTTGTTGAGTTCGGTTAACCCGTTTGGGCACGAGGGCGCAAAGAAGCTTTTTCAATGTTTTTGATATCGAGTCAAAACCGTTTGACAAATTGACTTGAAATTTTGCACAAATGTTCCTCTTAGCAACCGCAATTAGTTGTATAAATTTGGTTGGAATAATTTAACCCATTTCGGCCTGGCGGACTTTCAAAAAATTTTGTGTTTTCGATTTGTGTCCAATTTTACAGGTTGATTTTGCAGTCTAAAGAGAGGTTGCAAAAAGTTTTGGTTAATTCGATTAACCCGTTTTCCACGACGACGCCATGAAGTTTTCTATAAATTTTATTTTCTTATACGATTAAAAGTATGTTATTGAAAATGTTGTACCAACATTTTAATTAAAACCCACATGGTTAATTTGGTTTTGGCCTGTTTGTGCGTTTTGGACAAAGATTCAATGAAATTTTCAGTTTTCTTCAAATGAAATCTAAAAATCAAAAAATTCAATTTCTTATATATAATGCTTAAAAACATAGTATTTTAAAACAGTTTTTCCAAAAAATAAGCCTACATTTCTCTCATCAAATCATAAAAAAACGAGGAAGAGCGTATTACAACTTTCAGGTGAGTACTAAACAAAATATAAGTTGAAAAGCAAATTTTTAAATCTTTTCTAAACCATCGACTATATTTTATTCAAACGTTGGCAATTCAAGATAACTACTATTGACATAGTATAATGACATAATGGCAAACTTAGTATCCCCATTTGACCAATAGTCATTTTAATTCAGTTAAAATTATTCGCCGGGAACCTAACATCCTCAACTCTATCGTCAAGGAGCACCAAATTCTCAAGAAGCACCATGTATAGAAAAATTAGAGATAATCGTTCAAACTGTTTTTTAAAGTTTTTGTTTCGCAATCGGTTAAGAGAACTCGACAAAACATTTTTTAAAGCATTCCCCTAATTCAAAGAAGTTGTACCTACTTTCAGAAATTGGACGTAATTTACTTACAAATTTTTTTTTGAACAATCGTCGGGTCGACAGGGGTTAACAACTTCCAAGTCTGTTAGTAAATTGAACTTCATTTTTAAAGAAGAACACATATACAAAATTTGAAGTTAATCGGTTAAATCATTTCTAATATATATAACAAAGCAACGAAAAAACCTATAAAAAGCTGTTGGGTCAAAATTGGTTAACGGAACTCCACAAATATTATTTTGCGGCTTCATTTATAAGCAAAGTAGTATTTCAAAAAATTGGCTGAAGCTTGCTTTTTTACAATTTGCAAGCTTCCGGGCAACGCCGGGTAAATCTGCTAGTATAATACTAAATACTAAACTTATGAATTATGATATGTCAAATTTTCTTGTACATATTATGTATTCAAAGAGTTTTTTAATTAGGATACAGAATACGTACAACATAGTTCATATCGTACCAAAATGTTTAGAAAAAAGTACAGTTTGCTATATGAAGGACAGCATTAACTCGAATTTTGGGTTCTTGACTTCAATAAATATATGTATGTATAGAAATATGTATTTATTAGAATAATATTTATATGTATTTAGAATTTTAATTTAATTTAACTGTACCAATTTATCCTCTCTTTAAAGCGGCTTAAGCTATAGAAATAAAACTCAAAAGTCGGTACTTAACGACGTTTTAATAATTAAGAAAAATTATAAATTTTTTTAAGCAAATTTCAAGCGCAAGAATTGTTGACAACACTGTTGGCATAATTTTTATTATGTATAGTCTAAGATAATTTACACAAAACGAATTTTATGTGTTAACATTTTATATGTTAAAAGCAAAAATAGCTCGAATTTCGAGCACAGGGCGATACTAGTATAATATTAATGTATTAAAGTATAGCATAATGAATTGCCCTTTAAATGTAACAAAGTAAGAACTACATAGGTGGTCAATATAATTAGCATTCTTAATAATGCAATGACCTACCTAATAAATATGAATTTGATAACTACTGATATAAATCATACAAACATACATTGTATGCAATACATTGCACATTGCAATGAATAATATTTCTTGTTCTCTTTGTTTTAAGTTATTAACCTAAGGAATGCAATAATTATGTTATGCTTTATGATTTATTAAATATATAAATTTTTGATAAGAATATCAATTGTATCATGTATCATAATTATAATATAATAAGTAGAGTTATCATTGTATTAAAAGCGTTAGTTTAAGTTTATAAATAAGGAAAAATTATTAAATAAAGCATGATTAAAGTACAATCATTCAAACGGAGTTGTTATTAATTTTAAATAAAATATATTAAACTTACATGGCGACCGTGACAAGTAGTTTCGCGTATGGAATTACCACTGGGATTAAATAGTGCAAATAAAATAAATTTAATAAAAATGAATTTAAAATACAAAAATACTATTGAAGATTAAATTAAATAAAAAAAAAATACATATTATATATTAAAAATTTCCTAAAAAAAAATGGTACTATAATTAAAATAAAAATCAAACTTACAAGTTAAAAATAAACAATAATATTTAAAGAAAATATATAAATAGAAATCAAAAACTTAAAACTGGTTAATAAAAATTATATAGACATATATATGTGAAAAAAATACAGAACAGCAAATAAATATATAAAATAACAATAATAATAACAAAAAAAAAAATAAATTAGGTTAAAAAGAGAAAACAATTTTAAATGTAATTTCACGTTGGATCCTTATACCATTATGGGAGAAACAAAACCAAAAATCAATAATACTGGGGAAGTCAAAAATAATGTAATTATAGAAATTCTCCAAGAAGAACATGAGAATCTCTATTATATAGTGTTGGTGTTTGCAGTAGTTAAGGTGTTCGAAATATTGTTACAATCTACAACCACATAAGACGCAGCATGAAGCGGAGGTACCAGACAAGGGCACCACAGACAGAATAAAGAAAAGATAAGTAGAAATTTTATATCAATTATAAAAAAAGAAAAAAAAATATAAATAAATTAAACAAATTTCAATTAAATAGTAAATTAAATTCTAAATAAATAAATTTTAAATTTATTATAAAATGAAAATAGCAAAATATGTAATATTGTTAATTATACAATGCTAGTATATTATATTAAAAAGAAAAAAAAATTTTTTTTTTAAAAATAAGCTTTTAAAATAATTTATATAACTTAATATCACAGAAATTTGAGTAAATTAAAATTTTTTTTTTCAATCAAAATGTACTAAGAGAACATTTTTTATTATATGTAGAAATGCATCTGATAAAAATTTAAAGACTTCAATCGAATATTTAAAAAAAAAAAAAAAAAAGAGAAAAAGAGAAACATATATAATAGTTTACTAACAATACAAAATTTCGTAAATAAAGAAATATGTTATTACAAGTATTTAATTATTTAATTATTTAATTTTTCAAATATTATTTTTATTTTTTTTTATGAAGAAAATTAGAATGACTCTAAACAGACAGATTGAACACTCATGTACAAAAAATTAAACACTGCAAGAAACGAATTTATTAAAGCGACAGAAACTATTTTGAAAAAGAACAGACCAAAAATTCAGGTGACATTGAATAAAAATAGAAAACGAATTGCTAAAGGCTATAACGAATTAATAAAGTCAATAAAAGTACTTTAGGACAAAACTTATAGACAAATTTTATTAGAACATTTATATTTTGCGAAAGAAAGATTAAGAAGAGTACATAACGCACTAAACTATAAAATAAAAATACCCACTAATATAACAATAATAAATATTGAAACCGACTCAGACAGTTCAGAATCAGATAGTGACAAATCGGTAATAGAAAACATGACGCTATCCCCCCCTGAATTTTTGAAACTAGCATTATGCACCATTAATAAAAATTATGGTGGTGATCCGCTAAGTTTACAATCATTCATAGATTCAATAAACCTCTTAGAGGAAATGGCAACAACTGCCACACTAAAAACATTATTAAAGACGTTTATGTTATCTAAGCTGGAAGGTAAAGCTAGAGAGCATATAACTGATGAAAATACATCAGGTAAAATTATAGAAACCCTTAAAAGAAAAATAAAAACTGAGAATTAAAAAATTATAGAAGGCAGAATGCAAGCCTTGAAAACAAACAGAATTCCACTGCGAGAGTTTGCAAAACAAGCGGAAGATCTTGCAGAAAATTTTAGATGGTCCCTAGTTATGGAAGGGATCAACTCCAGTAAAGCAATTGAATTATCGATTGAGAAAACAGTCGATATGTGTAGGGCTTCAGATAGATCAGATCTAGTGAAATCTGTTCTAGCAGCTTCAAAAGACAAATACTGAATCAAAAGAAAACAAGTTTTGTCTTTCAATACTAGAACAAATAGAAATTTTAGAAATAATAATTTTAGAGGTAACTCTAACAGGCCCAATAACTATAATAATAGAACAAACAATTATAACACCTTCAATAAAAATAAGTTTGGAAATAACCAATCAAATTTTAATGGAAACAGAAATAATAATAATAGACAATACAATAAATACAACAGAAATAATAACAACAGATACAGTAATGTTAGATACTTGGAAAACTCCACAGCTCCTCGCTGGTCTGGGCAGAGGGGAGTAGAGGAACAGTCAGTAGAGACAGAACAGTAAAAAAAACAATTAAAAATATTTATACGTTAAATTTAATTTTTTCAGACTACATTCCAATATTAACAAAACTAAACAGGTTCAAAATAAATTTTTTAATAGATACCCAAGCAGATATTTCACTAATAAAAATCTCTTCAATTACAAACAATGTCAACTTAAATAAAAACAATATGATAAAAATTAAAGGTATCACAAACAATTATATTGAGTCCTTAGGTACTATATATACTAAAATTTATATACAAAACTATGAATTAACATGTGAATTACATGTAGTACCAGACAATTTCGATATACCAGCTGATGGTATATTAGGTAAAAATTTTATAAAATTTTATAAGTGTAATATAGATTACGATTACATGAAAGTTGCAATTAAAACAAATAAAAAAATTCTAGAAATTCCAATTTATAGTGGACCTACTAGTCAAACTATAGTACTACCAGCTCGTACAGAAGTAGTAAGACAATTTCATTTACCCTCTGATGACGACTGCGTAATCGTAAATCAAGAAATTTCAGAAGGCGTGTTCATACCAAGAACAATAGTGGGCTCTAAAAACCCTTTTGTTCGAGTTATGAATACGAATTCAGAAAATAAACTAATATCTCAAAATATAAAATTAAAAACTTTACCACTGTCTGACTTTGAAATAATAGACCGAAAACAAAATTACAATAAAAATCTTAATCGTACAAAAGAACTAAATGAGATAATTACTAAAAATACAAGTAAAATATATTTACCTAAATTACTTAAACTATGTAATGAATATTCAGACATATTTCAATTAGAATCAGACCCTATGACAACTAATAATTTTTACAAACAAAAATTAATGATTATGGACGATAATCCGTTTTATATTAAAAATTATAGGCAAGCTCATACATAAACGGACGAAATAAATAGACAAGTCTAAATATCCAATACCAAAAGATAAAGATGAAACTAGACGTTTCGTATTTTTCGCTAATTATTATCGGAAATTTATACCAAATTTTGCAGGAATAGCAAAACCATTAAATGCTTTAACAAGAAAAAAGGCTACCTTTAACTGTAATAACGAGTGTCAGAAATCGTTTGAAAAACTAAAAAATTGTTTATTAAAACCACCAATATTACACCATCCAGACTTTTCAAAAAAATTCACACTAATAGTGGACGCATCAAAAGATGCTATAGGAGCTGCATTAACCCAAAACTATAATGGCACAGACTTACCAATTTCATTTGCATCTAGATCATTTACGAAATGTGAATCGAATAAATCACCTATTGAAAAAGAGTTAGCAACCATACATTTCGGAATAACGCATTATAGACCTTATTTTTATGGTACACACTTCGTCGTTAAACGTGACCATAAACCATTGACTTACTTGTTTGCATTAAAAAATCCATCATCTAAACTAACACGTATGAGATTAGACCTAGAAGAGTATAACTTTACAATAGAATATATAAAAGGTAAATTAAATGTAGTAGCTGACGCGTTGTCACGTATAAATATAAAAGATCTGCAAGTTGCCCATGAAAATATTAATACTGTTCAAATTATGAAAATACATACAAGATCAGTAACTAATAATAGTAAAATAAAGAAAAATGAAAATGAAGAATCTGATAATAAAATACAATCCTTTGAGGAAGATTGTAATAAAAATATAAAAATTTATAAATCAATGAAAAATTGGAAAATTCCCAAATTAAAAATTATAAATATTAATAAAGAAATGCTATTTGAATTATTAAATTTTGTGATAAAAAGCTAATAAAAGCATAATATATTTAATAATTCAAATTTTTCAAAATTGCAATTATTTTAAATTGCTAGTTTATGTACCTATTAGAAAAGCTTATAAACGCAAAATATGCAATAAATTTATTTCTAAAATATAATTACAAATTTAGAACTTTTCATATAATTCATTTAAATATAACAATAAATTTTACATAAATGCAGCAAGTACCTTTGAATATATCTTAAGTATTGTACACAATGCCTTAATTATAAATCACCTATAGTAATAATTCAATAAAATATATGATATTATAAAAAATTAAAAAAAATAATTTAATCGTTTATTAAAAAAAAATTTAGTTTTTAATTTATAAAATATTATCCAAAATATGTAAAATTCTTAGCCTTTTAAAAATATAAAAGTGTTAAATAAAAACGAAAATAGAAAAGAACGCTCGTGTATCAAATTTAAAGTTTTTATCTTCACGAATTTCGAAGATAAGCTTTTTAATTTTGGGATTTCTTAGGACCCACCTGAACCACCACTACAATTAAGTCTAAATTTCGGGGACACATAGCAAATAGGAAATATATTCTTTGGCTTCAAAATTATACTCGTTTGGCCTCAGATCGATCAAAAGCTTCTAGAATCCGAACTCATTGTCCGAACTCGATTAGAACCAATTCCCATCGTCCTTTCATTAATAGTAACCTAGAGCTTAAAATTGATCAAAATAGCGGCATTATTTTTTGAGTTATACTGCTTTTAAGATATATGTTCGTAATACTAAAAACCATGGTACGATTTCACCCATATGCAGTCCCCGTCATACTTTCAATACTAGTTAAACCTTGTACACAATTGGAACGTTCTATATTAATTTTAAGTTCCTAGTTTTATTAATTTCGATGATAAGCTTTTAAACCTTGGGGGGTCTAAGAGGGGTACTGAACCACCACTCTGATCGATCCAAAATTAATGGAAATAGTACAGAATAACCATATGCCAAATTTGAAACTTCTAAATTTGTTTGATGTTACTATCTTCATTAATTTCGAAAATATGCTTTAAGGTCTTCGGAACTGTATTGCTGGTCCTCAACTCACTAATCCAATTGGTCCCAAATTTCAAGGACACTAAGGAAATAGAAAGAGACACCCTGATACCAAATTTGGAGGTAACATATTTATTGCTTTCGGAATTATGCTCGTTTGGCCTAAATTCGATCAAAAAGTTCCGAACCCATTGTCCATTAACCACCGTGCGCAATCACCGCCGTTGTTTTATTACCAGTACCCTACAACACAAATTTTATGAAGATAGCGTCATTAATTGTTGAGTTATCGTGATGTTTTATACATGTTCGTTAGTCCTTAGACCGATTAAAAGGTCCAGAATCCGAGCCCTTGGGCTGATTTCGCCCATATGCAGTTCGCGCTGTACTTTAAGTACTAGTTAACCCTTGTACACAAGTGGAACGTTCTAAAAGAATATTTTTAATAATTTCGATTATAAGGTTTTAAACCTTGGGAAGTCTAAGAGGGATACTGAACCACCACTGCAATAGATCTCAAATTAGGGGGACTCACAAGAAATAAATAGTAAAATAAACACCCTTGTGCCAAATTTGAAACTTTTACATTTTTTCAAGTTGCTATCTTTATTAATTTTAAAGATATGCTTTAAGGTCTTCAGAAATGTGTAGCTGGTCCCTGGCCCACTACTCCAATGGTACCCAAATTTCAAGGACACTAAGGAAATAGGAAGGGACACCCTGAAACCAAATACCGAGGTTTTATCTTCATTGGTTTCGGAATTATGCTCGTTTGCCCTAAATTCGTTCAAATAGTTCTAGGTTCCGAACCCATAGTCCAATCTTGACGTTATCCCATACCCGCCATAGTCTCATTACTAGTAACCTACAGCACAAATTTGATGAAGATAGTTTCATTAGTTGTTGAGTTATCATGATTTTTTATATATGTTCGTTAGCCCCTGGACCGACTAGAAGGTCCAGAATCCGAACCCATGGGCCGATTTCGCCCATTTGCAATCCCCGGCGTACTTTCAGTCCTAGTAACCTACAGTTAAAATTTCATCAAGATAGCTCCATTATTTTTTTAATTTTCGTGCCTACAGACGGAAGGACATGGCTATATCGACTCAGGAGGCTGCACTGATCACAAATATATATACTTTTACATATCTAGCTCGCTTCCTTTAGATGGTTACAAACACCATACCAAAGTGGGGTATAAAAAAAGAATTTAATCGTTTATTTAAAAAATATTTTGTTTGTAATTTATAAAACATTATCCAAAATATGTTTTATGGTTAAACTATTAGCCTTTTACAAATATAAAAGTGTTAAATAACAAGTATAGAAACAGTCAGTCGGTGTAACCGACTTAGAAATACCCTACACCTATTTAGTTCAAATTTAATGGGAAGTGCATAAGTCATTTTAAAACAATAAAAGCTGTTATTAGTTTGGTCGTAAAACATAGCTAACCAAATTAACTTTATAATACTAAAAACATTTTCTAATTAGACTATCTATAAAAAAATATTACAAATTCTTACTAATTTCTCGATTTGAAAATATTAAAAAACAAAAAAACTTGAATTAAATGAAAATATATTTATTTCAATTCAATTACAAAAGTAAAAAAATTTGAATTATTAATTTTTGTGATGAAAAGCTAAGTAAAGCATAATATATTTAATAATTCAAATTTTTCAAAATTGCAATTATTTTTAATAGTAAGTTTATATACCTAATAGGAAAGCTTATAAACGCAAAATATGCAATAAATGTATTTCTAAATTATAATTACAAATTTAGAACTTTTCATATAATTCATTTAAATATAACCATAAATTTTACACAAATGCAGCAGGTAATATGAATGACAATCAAATGAATTAGATCAACTTTTATTATCTGTTAATAAATTTTATTTCTTAGAAGCTTCAGTAGGGTGTGGGAAAACTTATGTATATTCATATAACGTTTGGTTTAGTTCCAATAACAGATACTTCAGTTTTTTCTATAAAAGTGAGTTCTCAAAAAGCTAATTAACTTCGTCTTCCCAATTATATTTACCGCAAATTTATATTTAAGTATTTTTATAATGAAAAATTACAAAAAACTGTTCACAACAAAAAAA
This sequence comes from Dolichopus griseipennis, assembly GCA_963082915.1. Lineage (NCBI taxonomy): Eukaryota > Metazoa > Arthropoda > Insecta > Diptera > Dolichopodidae > Dolichopus > Dolichopus griseipennis. The sequence continues at coordinate 184,614,722 of OY720441.1, read as the reverse complement.
ACATTTTTTTTAACATTCAATTTACCAAGTTATTTTGAAATTTATTTACTATTTCCCACACTTACGTGATCAACGAAGGACCTTCACTATATTGATACGGTTTAAATAAATTACTTTTTCTTTTTTAAATATTATTGATAATAAATGTTGATTTGAAATTTTGCTATTTGACAGAAGATATGTTTAACTATTTTTTGAAAACAGGTTCATGTTTATATAACCCACTAAACACCTTTTTACATAATATTTTGTGAAAAGAGGACTGGGTACTGGGCCATTCTGGATTTAGGCGCTTTTATCCTACCACAACACTATCATAAACTTTATGCACATATTGACAATATTATACGATTTAACCTATCATAATTCATAACAAGTGAAGCCAAGGGTTTTTAAAAAAGCTCATTTTCAAAATTATATTGTGATTCATAATGGGTATTTTATCATGTATTTTATCAGAACTAGGCTTTTAATGGTTTTCCATAGTTCCTTCTGATTATTCGCACTTTTTGAGATTTAATTTTTTATATACCTGTCTTTGGTTTTAATTACTTCCTGTTTGTAGAAGTTTCTAATACTTTTATTATTTACCACTTTTTTTACCACTTATTTTATTTGTATTGGTTTCGGGCAATTTTTAAATATATTATTGTATCTTTTCGCTTGTTTTAATTTTTAAAATTTTTTTGATTTCAAAAATTTAATTAAATACCACTTTATTTTCAATTTTAATTTTCCGCCTGTTTAATTATTTTACTATTCTAATACTCTTATATTCTGCCCAAATTACCATATTTCCACGACTGTACACTGCTCGCATATAACTATTAATTTTCTCGTTTTTCAAGTACCATAAATATTCATTAAACCAACCCGGCATCTTGTTTAATGTTGTCAGCTTTTTGCAAACGGTTATCTTTTCAATAAACTTTCTCAGTTTATCTTCAAAATGTAATGCCGTTTCATTTAAACTAGTATTTAACGGTAAGCCCTGAAAATCCATTTCATTTAATATTTGTCTATATTTTCCTTTATCGTATCTTATAATTTTTACTTCCTCTATCTTATTTTCAAATTTTCTATTCAAATTTATTTTAATTTGAATAGTTTCGTGGTCTGATATCTTATCAGCCTGAACTATTATATAATCTACATTCTGACAAAAATTTTTTACCAAGACATAGTCTATTAACGTATTTGTGCTTTGTGTATTTCTTGTGGGCTCTTCCACTTTTTGTTTCAGACCGTCGTCATTTATTACATTTTTAATATTTGTACTCTCATCTAGCCAATTTATATTGAAATCACCTACTATAATAACATTTGATTTATTCTCCAAATTATTGGTACATATTTGTTCAAATATATCAATAGATTGTCCTATCGGATACCTACTGCTTGGAGATCTATAAACTACCGCTAATGCCCATTCTACATTATTTATTATTACTTTTATTATCAGAATCCATGCAAAATCATTTTTGAAAGATAATATTTCGGAGAAACTTATATTTTCCTTTAAGTAAATCGAAACCCCTCCAGTATGTCTAGAATGTGACAAACAATTAATTACATTATAATTCGGTATATTATATTCTGTCTCATCTATTACGTCGGTTATATGCATTTCACTAAGAAATATTATTTGTGGATTCTTTTTGCCAATCAATATTTTTAACTCATTTAGATTCTCTAAACCATCAATATTAAGATACATACACAAAAATGTTTCAATGTTTTCCGTTAGTTGCTAAAATATTTTTTTCTTTTCGATACTAATCTTCCTTTTGAAAACCTCGCATTCGTTAACGTCAAAAGCGCTGTGATTAGTTTTTAAATTTAATTTGAAATCATTGTTAATTTTTAGGCAATTGACACACCCAATATCCTTGGATTTACATACGTGACCCTTTTCATATGTTTCTGCACACTTCCCACAATAATAAGCTTCCATGGTGCATTTGTCTTTTGAATGTTGATACCCTAAACATTTGTAGCACCGCCTAACAAAAATGCCATCATAAACTCGACAAATATTCCATCCAATTCTAATTTTTCCCATTTTCATAATTCTATTATAGTTTTCAGCATTAACTTCTATCACCGCTGTCATTGAGTTAAATTTATCATTATTTTTATAATATGCTTTGATTTCCATTTTTTCCACATCAATTTCATTTTGTTTTTTAATCTTATCTAGCAGTTCCTCTTTTTTGACATCTTCACTTACAGTCATTATTTTGACTTTTGGATTTCGTTCTTTTGCAACTTTAATTCCATAGTTTTCACCAATTTCTGCTTCCGCTACATTTTTAAAATTCTCAAAAGACTCTTCATTATCACAATTAACAATAATCGCACCACTTTTCTTTCCTTGCCATGATGAGACTTTAATATTATTTACGACCGGATCTATTTTAGTTTTGACATCGTTGGTCGTTATCTTTGCTTCTTGCTTGTTTTTTGGTACGACAATAATTTTGGCAATTTTTTCTTGACTATATCTGAAAATTTTTCTGAACTCTTCTTATTTATTACATTTGGCAACGCTATTTCTTTATTTTCTTTATTATTAATTGTATCTGATTCTGATTTTGTTGTTTCTAGTAAGTTTTTTATTTCCGAACATATATTTTCTTTTGATAACTGGGCATTTTTTATTTCATCACAAATTTTGTCTGCTTGGCTTTTAAAGACCTCAGTGAAACTATTCATTTTACAAATTTCGGTTTCTTGTGCTATTTTTATTTTTTCCAATCTCTCAGAATACCTACTTTCAACAGCTTCCAGCAATTTTTTTATTTCAAATTCGTTTGTTTTTGCGATTCTTCAAATTTATTTTTATACTCTAATAGTTGCGCACGGTTCTTTTCAACACTAATATTAATATTATTTATTGCCTCATCCAAATTTTTAATATACATGACGCAATCATTACACATAAAACAAAGCATATTATTTGCTCCAATCGAATTCAATAAACTTTGATCAACTCCGCAACACTTAACCTTATTATGGTATGTTTTATTTAAAAATTTTTATTTTTTATTTTTTATTTATTTTTTTTTTTTGTTTTATTTTTACGGCCTGTTGTTAATCTTGACTAGGCGTTGTTTCAGTTAAAAATTATTTGTGCACTTAAAATGTAATGGTTATATTGCTTTGTGCCCTGTTTTTATTCTGCGCAAATACTTACCAAAATCAGTAATTATATGTGGACTTCAAAATTTCAATGCAGGAATAACTTTTTAAGTCTCTTTTAATACTATTTTATTTGGTTTTTACCACTTATTTTATTTATATTGGTTTCGGGCAATTTTTAAATATATTATTGTATCTTTTCGCTTGTTTTAATTTTTAAAATTTTTTTGATTTCAAAAATTTAATTAAATACCACTTTATTTTCAATTTTAATTTTCCGCCTGTTTAATTATTTTACTATTCAAAATAACGTCAACTGTCATTATAAGTGCAATATATTTTTGAAAAGCTTGTAAAATCAGGTTCCTTTAATGGTTTTAGATTGCAATATATATTTAAATACCTAACAGAACTCTTGTTATACTTATTTGAAATTTGCCTTTTTTGGAACTTGCGGAAGCTGTAGCTTTGTTACCCTATAAAACCGGCTTTCTTACTGTTTTCAGATTGAAAGTACATTTGGCCACAGCCCTACTGGGGCTACAGTAAAATGTTCTTCCATGAATTTTTTTTTTGCAATACCAACCCGTCGTTAAAATTTCTTTACTTTATTTCAAACGGTGTAACAGTTTGTGTAAACATCGGGACGAACAGACGGACGGACAGATTGAAACGGTATAGGCACATTTTTACAACATCTTGTGAAAATGTGCTAAAAATTATTTAAAATTTAAATAATTAATCAAAGGTGCTAAATTATTCAACAGTAAATGAAGTACAGCTAAAGTTAATAATCCTTAAGGGAAGTAATTGCCGCATGGTTGTAAAATTCGATTGAATTGTAAAACAAATTTTAAATCTGTAATTTTGTAATTGCGTTTTACTTTTATTTCATGTTCTTTTGTATTTTAAAATTTTTAAATAGATAAATTAGTAAGAATTTTTAACATTTTTGAATAGATAAATTAATTAAAAAATGTTTTCAGTGTTATAAAATTAATTTCAATTTTTATATCTAACGATCAAACAATAAAACCTTTTCTGGTTTTAAAATGGCTTATGGATTTGTGATATAATTTGATTTTCAAATTAGGTGTTCGGTATTTCTAAGTCGGTTGCCCCGATTTAATGTTTCTGTACTTGTTGTAATGCTATTTAATTCTTATTTTAGATTTAATTAAGTTGTTATTATGTATTTCTAGTTCTTTATCATTTATTTATTTATTTATTTATTTATTCTTATTAATAAAATGTATAAATACATATTTATTAATTTGTTTGGGCCGGTTGCCATAAGGGCATATGGGCCAGTTTAAAAAAAACTTAATCTATACATTAATTCTATTTATATTCGTATGTTATCTATTTTTGTGTGTGTTTTATTCTTTGTGGCTTTATTTATACTTCTTTCCATATTATGTGGTGTTCTAGTAGTTTTATTATTTTGTTAATGCTGGTTTTGGCATTTTCTGTTATTGTTTTTGTGATTGGGTAAGATTCATTGGCCAAGATTGGGCTTCTTTGGCAGCTTCCAGTAGAGCCATTTCCTCCGCAACGTATATTTGACAGTAGTCGGGCAGTAGGGTGGTTTTTAGTAACTTTTCATCTTCTTTGTGGCTATAGCAACTCCTTTTATTCCTTTTGTGACTTCAATAAACATTGGTATTCGTGTTTTGGTTTGCTCCCGGTGTTCTTTAAAGAGATTCCTGTGTGTTTCTTCATCTGTTTCTGATTTCTTGTTTTCTGCCATTTTATCATGTACCCATTGGTTCCGTTTTCCCCATAAATGTTGGTCTCTTTCTTGTGCCTCTTGATGAGTAGGTATTTCTAATTCTATTTCCTCTAATTTATTTATTGCTTTTGAAAAAGGTGAGTTTTTAGGAACTTGCGCTTCTTCTCGTAGAGCTGCATTAGTTAGTTTATATAGCGGATGTGCATTTTTGTAGGCGGCTTTTGCTTTTAGTCTAAGTGCTAGTTGATATCTCTTTGTTCCACTGTTGAAAAGTTCACCTCTGATAATAGAGCAATGGCCCTTGTTGGTCTGATAGCCCCAGTTGCTATTCTCGCCGTTTGATTTACTACGGTTTGCAGTTTTTTTAAGTTTCCCTTCGTGGTGAAATCGTAGATGTTTGCTGCGAAGTCTAGTTTTCCAAACTGTATGCTTTTTGCTATTCGGGCTGCGGTTTCTGGAGGTAATCCTACATTTTTGCGGCCTATAAGTTTTAAGAGGTTGCTTGATCTCTTCATATTTGCGACTGTATTTTCCACATGTTTGTTAAATTTAAGATTTCTGCTGAAGGTGAGTCCAAGTATTTTGCAAATTTATACTTGATCATAAATGGTCATTTGCAAATTGAACAGGTTCGTTTTGATGGTGAATAACCAACTTTTGGCAAATTCGTTTTCTGCAAACTTGTAAATCTTCGGTCTTGTTGTGTGAAAAATAAGCACCTGTACTTAAATTCGTCGCTTGTTATTTGCAGATCGGTAGTTGCATTTAATGATACATTTGTAATTGGCGGGAAGTACTTAGGTTCTGTGTCTTGTGAGTTGGTTGTTGAATATGATGCGCAGCAATCGGCTAGGAACACCACATTTTTTTTGGATCTGTTTGTTTCTTTTTTGTATGACGAGTGTACCCACCGGCGTTTTTAGCACATTTTCAAAAAATTTTGTAATAAATGTACCTATATAGCTTCACTCTGTCCGTCCGTCCGACCCTTTTTACCTACGACTGACTAAAAAATATAGATATAGGTAGGTATTGCAACAAAAATATTTTAATGTTAAAACTTTTTTTTGTAGCCCCCCCCCGTTACGGAGCTCACAAATTCGAAAAAAGCCCTATATTTAAACAGTTATAATTAGAGTTCCATAAGGTATATTTCCAACCTGAAAACGGTAACATACAGCTGTTCTTATAAGCTTTACAAATTTTTAAAAACCAATTGTATAGGGTACTAAAATTTACCGTTATTCCAAACTAAGTTTTACAAAATTTTTGGTCCCTCATAACTTCTGAACGGCTAAATCTAGAAACTTGAAATTGTGGGAGAAGTTAGATCTTTAGAAATAAGTAAGAGTCAGTTAACAAAATTTTTTTGTCACGCCCCCTCTGTAGGAGCTGTAAGGGCTCGAAAATTGAAATTTTGCTATTTTCAACCACCTGTAACTTGTTCAAATTTTTTTTTACAAATATGTAAAATTTACAGCTGCATCATTTTGTTTCAACATATGTTAAAGGTTTTTCTTAAATTTGAAAGGGTTGAAGAAGTTGAAGAAGTTGTTTCTTAGTCTTAACCATTTTTGGTTAGATAATAATATTCTAGGTAAAATTCCAAATTTTGTTGGAGTTCAAAATTGATTTCCTAGAACCGAAAAAAAATGGAAGGGTGAAGAAAGGAGGGGGAGAGTTGAGCACATCCATCATAAGTTTGCTAAGCAAAAATTTGGAAATCTTCCCCATTGAAGGGCTACTAGGTCTTCAAAATTAAAACTTTTATGTTCTTATAAAAGAGTAACTTATAGTAACTTATAGTAAGTTTTTCCAAAATTAAATGTTAACATTAAAGCTCCAACATTATATTTTGCACTTATTAACAGGTTTTTTTGAGTGCATTGGGGTTATATTCTAAGTATTTCACTATTAGTCATATGATTAATTATTAATGAAATAACAAAATTATAATATTATCATAATATATATGTTTATAAAAATAAATGATAAAATACTCATATAATATATATATAATTTTGAAAATGTGCTTTTTAAAAACCCTTGGTTTTTTTCCCTCACTTGTTTTACCAAGGATGGCTCTGGCCCTGCTCCATGTTTCGTTTGAGCGACTATTGTTTATTCCGCTTGCAAACTTTTCCCCCATGAATTCCTCCTTGCTTGCTTTATTTCCCTTCTTAATTCTGCACTTTTCTTTTTTAGCATGGTTAATGTATTCTATGTAGGTGTTCTTCTAAATACTCTCAATAATTTTGTTTTTTCTTTAGAGAAGTCTGTAATTTTTTTATTCATCCATGCTGGTTTGTTTATTTATTTTGTTGATAAGATTATTGGCATGGATTTGGATGCTGAGTATCTTATAGTTTTCGTGAGACAGGCTGCTTCTTGGTTGATGTTATCTGATTGTTCTTGTTTTTGTAAAAATATATCTATAAGTGTTCTATATTGCTCCCAGTTTGCTTCCCTTGTATTGTAGCTGGTTTTGTTTTTGTACTTTATAATTGTTTTGTTTCTATTGTTAATAATTATAGGGTAGTGGTCATATTTTTTCAGATTTTCTCCAATTTTCCAATTTAGTTGATTTGTTATTGATGTATGGGCTATTGTGAGGTCTGGGCATGTCAGAGTTCCTCTGGTATTCAAAAGTGTTGCAGAACCATAATTTATAATGCAAACTTCGCCGTTGTCATCTGTCCATCCATCTATGACCGCACCTCCTTGGTTTGTTATTCTCCCTAGGTTTGACTTCTAGCATTCATGTCTCCTAAGATTATGTATGGAGTGGATATTTGTGACGTAAATTGATCTAAATGCGCGTTTTTGAGCTTAAGTTCGTTTTCTAGATAGACGTTAATAATAGTGATTTTCTTTAAAATTTGGTAATTTAGTTTTGATAGCGATAGCTTGAAGGGGTGTATTTAATTAGATTTGTTCAAATTTTATACCGGAATCGATCAAGAAGCTTACACCACCGCACCTGCGGTGCGTTATCGGTAGTAGACATTTGTAGTGTTTATAGTTGTTTTTAATGTTAGGTTTATGTATATTTGTTTCTAGCAAAGCTATAAATAATGGATTATTTATAGCATAGACAAAGTTGTGAAATTATTAAATTTGGTATTTATCTGTTTTTATTTTGAGATATAACAAAAATTTTTGGGAATGGAGTACTCTAAGATATTCGAAAATTTGACAAGTTTGTTGCATTTCTGTAGAATTATTTTCCTTTTTTTAAAGTTTATTGGAATTTTTAATTTATTCAAAATTTCTGATTCTTTATCATAATAGTCTTCTATATTCAATTTAAGAATATAAAGCATTATAAATAAAGTCAAATTAGATAAGATTAAAATATTCGAGAAATTTAAGAAATGGTAGAAAAAGAAAAAAGAGAACTTTGAATTTTTGAAGTTTTTTACTTTTTTAAAAAAATTTATTTCGATTTATAATTTATTATTAATTTTTAATTGTTTAATTTTTTTATAATTGTCTTGAATATTCAGTTTAAGAATATAAAGCATTATAAATAATGTAAAACTAACTCAGCAGTAAATATTATTGCAGATTATAATGAAAAAGAAAAGAGAAGAATAGAAAATAAGAAATGAATTAATTGCCATGCACACAATTTTTATTAGAGTTTGTTTTGGTTAGTTATCAATATTTTTTTGTGGTGTAGTATTTTTTAATATAGATGAAAAACTTTGTGAGTTATTTATTGGAGTTATATTTTTTTGGTTGTAAATTCTGCGAGCTTCGGCAAAGCTACACTCATTTTGATATTTAATTTTCAATATATCTTTTTGTTGTAGATATTTTGCAATTAGAACACATTGTTCTAGTGCAATTTGATGGTTGATGTGGCGGAAGATTGCAGTTTACACAGTTCGCGGGATTGTTACAATGTATAGCTGTATGTCCAAGGAGTTTTGGATTGATTAGATTTGGATTTGGAAAGTATTCTTATACTTTAACTTGATACCAAGCAATATCAGTTTTATTTGGAATTTTATATTTTTTTAAAGGTATAAGGCCGGTATAATTACATCTTCCGTCGGTTATTTTTGTGAACCTTGATCTTTTAGGTCGTTCAGAATTTTTTCTTGGCTTGTTGGGATCAAATTTTTATCAAAAAATGTACCTTTTGTTGAGTTCAACATCTCGTGAAGTTTTGCTGATATGGTACATAGACCGCCAAAATTTTTGGTTTTAACAATTTTTTTTGCCTTTTTTTGAGATTTAATCAGGATGAGAAGGTTTCCATCCCGAAGAAGACTACAACTTAAAGGGGTTTGGTTTTGTCCGTGTATTGTATTATAATGAATTTGAGATATTTTTCCTGTTTATTTACCTGAGGTAAGGTTTGAAATATTTCGCCTGTTATATTTTGTCCTCTAGATCTTTTTTTAATTTTTGGATCAGGTTGACCAGTTTCATCATACGGTAGTTGTAAAACCCGATTCCCTGAAGGGATCGGTTCGTATCCTACCATTTTGTACTCACCCGGACTATTTTTAATGAGTAATAAACTTTGATATTTAACGTATATTTGTTTATTAATTTACTTGATTAAAAATTAGAAAAATTTTTTTTACAATTTTTTTTTGGTTATTATTTTTTAGGTTATTTCAATTAAAAAATATTCAATTCAAATGAATAAAATTCAAATAAATATTCAATTATCATTCGTATGATAAGAAAAGGATAAAATGAGAAAAAAAAATTTGGAGAAAATAAGTAGAGAAAAGAAAAATCACTATATTTTTTCACGTCTGATCGCTACGAAGGTAAGCCGATGACTGTCTTTATCATTTATTATTTTTATTTGTTTTTTACGAGGGAATGGAAAACTCGAAACCCACAGATTGAAACTGTGCGGTGTCTTTTTGGGTAGTGTGTGATTTTAACACACAAAAACCTAAATATAAAAAAAAAAAATAATTTTATAGAAGAGTTTTTTTCAGCCCCCCAAAATTAGAAAAAGCCAAACGATAGCTGTTATAAAATTTTTAAAAGGAAAATATTTAGAATTACCATACGTTACTAAAAATCATCATTATGCAAACCTCAATTTTTACAAAATTTTTTACTCCACATGTCTTCTAAATGGTTCAAGCTAGGGTCTTGAAATTTAGGGAGAAGTGAGATTCTCAGAAAATGGTAGGAACCGGTTAACAATATTTTTTGTCACTTCCCCTGTTTAGGAGCTATAAAGGCTCGAAAATTTAAATTTTGCCATTGTTAAACACCTGTAACTTGAATACTTGTCCAAATTTTTTTAAACAAATATACAAAATTTAAAGCTACAGCATTATATTTCAAAATATGATAAAGGTTTTTCTGAAATTTGAAAGGGCTTCTTTAAATTTAAGAAATTTTCTCTTAATTTTAACCATTTTTGCTTAAATAATAAAATTCTAGGTAAAATTCCAAATTTTGGTGGAGTTCACAATTGATTTCCTAGAAACTAAAAAAATTGGAAGGGTGGGGACAGGAGTGTGATGGGCAGATCCATCATAAGTTTGCTACGCAAAAATTTGTGAACATTCCCCATTGAAGGGATACTAGGTGTTAAAAATTAACACTTTGATGTTTTTATAAAACAGGAGCTTATTCACCAGTGTATGTTTTTCCAAATTTAAACGTTTACATTGAAGCTCCAACATTATATTTCGCACTTATTAACAGGTTTTCTTGCGTGCATTGGGGTTATATTCTAAGTATTTTTTTATAAGTCATAATAAATAAATTGATGAAATAACTATATTATAATATTATCATTTATTTTTATATATATTTTTACAAAAATATATGATAACATACTCAGTAAGAAACCCTATATAATTTTGAAAATGTGCTTTTTAAAAGAAACTTTGTTTTTTTCCTTACTTGTTTAACCAAACTTTAAGAGGGAACCTGTGATACAAATGTTTGGTTAGAGGGACGAGGATATGAAATGTTTTGGGAATATGGTGGAAGTTATTTGGAATTTCTGGATTAAGGAGAATGGGCAAAATTCGATGGGATCTTTATAAGAAAGATATTAATTTTGTTCTTAAATTTAGTCAAATCGTAAATATATACATTATCAACTTTGGGGAATACTCGTGGAATATGGTTCTATAAATGTGATGAGCGCATGACAAACGAATTTGCATAAGCTGTGTTATGCCATCTGGCTAATTCAACTGTTTAGGAATGAGCATTTGCTCGCCTCCTAGTTTCCCGTTGGAAAATCTTGAATGTAGGCATAGGTTTTTTGTTTTTTTTTTGCCAATATTGTGACGATGGCTGAGTGGACTGAGTGTTGCGGTAACACTGGAATTTTTTATAAGACAAATGGATATATTATATATATATCCCATTTCACTCCATTTTCAGCATAATATAAGTTTTAACAAGTAAAGAAACCGTCAGTCGGTGCAACCGACTTAGAAATACCCTAAACCTATTTGGTTCGAATTTAATGGAAAGTCCATAAGTCATTTTAAAACAATAAGAGCTGTTATTAGTTTGGTTGTAAAACATAGCTAACCAAATTAACTTTATAATACTAAAAACATTTTCGAATTAGACTATCTATAAAAAAATATTACAAATTCTTACTGATTTATCGATTTAAAAATATTAAAAAACAAAAAACCTTGAATTAAATGAAAATATATTTATTTCAATTCAATTACAAAAGTGAAAAAATTTTAATTATTAAATTTTGTGATAAAAAGCTAATATATTTAATAATTAAAATTTTTCTAAATTGCAATTATTTTAAATTGCTAGTTTATGTACTTATTAGAAAAGCTTATAAAGGCAAAATATGCAGTAAATGTATTTCTAAAATATAATTACAAATTTAGAACTTTTCATTTAATTCATTTAAATATAACAATAAATTTTACATAAATGCAGCAAGTACCTTTGAATATACCTTAAGTATTGTACACAATGTTTTAATTATATATCACCTATGGTAATAATTCAATAAAATATATGATATAATAGAAATTAAAACAAGTGATGAAAAAAAACCAAGGGTTTTTAAAAAAGCACATTTTCAAAATTATATTGTATTACATACTGAGTTTAACTTTGGAAATATTTACTTGGAAATAGTTACTGCTTACTTATAGAATTTACTGCTAACAGTAAAGTTTTTATTTTAAAGTTGTTAAAGCCCTTCAATAGAGACGGTTGCCAAGTTTCTCAAGGATCTAACTTCATCTTACTTCTCACCACCCCTTCCCTCTCCCTCCATTTTTTTAGGTTCTAGGAATTAAATTGTGAATAAAAATTTGGAATTTTACTTAGAATTATACAATTTAAGCAAAAATAGGTAAAACTGAGAGACACTTTCTTTAATTAAAGGAACCGCTTTTAAATTTAAGAAAAACCTTTAGCATATGTTAAAATATAATGTTGGACCTTCAAATTTTGTATATTAAAAAAAAAAAAATTGGACAGGTATTCAAGTTACAGGTGCTTAAAAATAGCAAAATTTCAATTTTCGAGCCTTTATAGCTCCTAAACAGAAGGCTTGAAAAAAAAATTTTGTTAACCGACTCCTACTAATTTTTGAGGATCTAACTTTTCAAAAAATTTCAAAACCCTATCTTAAACCGTTTAGGAGATATATGGGACCAAAAATTTTGCAAAAATTGAGTTTTATATAATGATAAATTTTAGTACCGTATGGCAACCCTATACATTAAAGCGACATATTTCTGTAAAGCCTATAAAAGCAGCTCTCTAATACCGTTTTTCGATTGAAAATAAACCTAACAGAACTCTTGTTATATCAATTTAAATATAGTCCTTTTTTGGAATTTGCAAGGGCTGTAGCTTCGCCACCCTTCAAAATTAAGACAAACCTTTGACACATGTTGAAATATAAGTATAGAGCTTTGAATTTTGTATATCACTAAAAAAAAATTTGGACAGGTGTTCAAGTTACAGGTGTTTAAAAATAGCAAAATTTCAATTTTCGAGCCCTTATAGCTCCTAAATAGGGGCCTGACAAAAAAATTTTGTTAACCGACTCCTACTAATTTCTGAGTATCTAACTTCTACCAAAATTTCAAGACCCTAGCTTGTATCGTTCAGAAGATATGTGTGGCCAAAAATTTTGCAAAAATTGGGTTTTGTGTAGTGTTAAATTTCAGTACCGTATGGCAACCCTAAACATTTGTCTTTTAAAAATTTATAAAGTTTATAAAACCAGCTATCGTTTGCCGTTTTCAGATTGAAAATATATCGAACAGAACTCTTTTTATAACAATTTAAATATAGGGCTTTTTCCAACTTTGGAGGGCTGTAGCCCCGTAGCACGTTGGGCTATAGAAAAAATTTCTTCTACGAAATTATTTTTTTTGTAATACCTACTCGTGGTTAAAATTGCTTTTCTCTATTTCAAAGGATGTAAAAGTTTTTGTAAACATACGGACAGACGGACAGACGAACGGACAGAGTGAAGCTATATAAGCACATTTTTTACAAAATTCTTTGAAAATGTGCTAAAAAGGAATTTAATCTTTTATTAAAAAAATATTTTGTTTTTAATTTATAAAATATTATACAAATTATGTAAATTCATCATTCGTGTATCAAATTTAAAGTTTTTATCTTCACGAATTTCGAAGATAAGCTTTTTAATTTTGGGATTTCTTAGCCACCTGAACCACCACTACAATTAAGTCTAAATTTCAGGGACACATAGGAAATATATTCTTTGGCTTCGAAATTATACTCGTTTGGCCTCAGATCGAACAAAAACTCATTGTCCGAACCAGAACCAATTCCCATGGTACTTTCATTATTAGTAACCTAGAGTTTAAATTTCATCAAAATAGCGGCATTATTTTTTGAGTTATACTGCTTTTAAGATATATGTTCGTTAGCCCTTGAACTTTTCAAAGGTTCCAGAACCCGAAACCATGGTACGATTTGCACATATGCAGTCCCCGTCATACTTTCAATACTAGTTAACCCTTGTACACAATTGGAACGTTCTATCTTAATTTTAAGTTAATATTTTTATTAATTTCGATGATAAGTTTTTAAACCTTGGGGGGTCTAAGAGGGGTACTCTGATTGATCCAAAATTAGGGGAATGCGCTTGAAATAGTAAAGAGCACCCATGTACCAAATTTGAAACTTCTAAATTTGTTTGAAGTTACCATCTTTATTAATTTCGAAAATATGCTTTAAGGTCTTTGGAACTGTGTGGCTGGTTCTCAACCCACTACTCCAATTGGTCTCAAATTTCAAGGACATTAAGGAAATAGAAAGAGACACCCTGATACCAAATTTGGAGGTTCTATCTTCATTGGTTTCGGAATAATGCTAGTTTGGCCTAAATTCGATCAAAAAGTTCTAAGTTCCGAACCCATTGTACATTATCCACCGTACGTAGTTCCATTGCCAGTAGCCTACAACACAAATTTTATGAAGATAGCGTCATTAGTTGTTGAGTTATCGTGATTTTTTATATATGTTCGTTAGCCCTTAGACCGATTAAAAGGTCCAGAATCCAAGCCCTTGGGCTGATTTTGCCCATATGCAGTGCGCGCTGTACTTTAAATACCAGTTAACCCTTGTACACAAATGGAACGTTATATATTAATTTTAAGTTACTATTTTTCGTAATTTCATTTATAAGCTTTTAAACCTTGGGTGGTCTAAGAGGGGTACTGAACCACCACTCCAATCGAACCCAAATTAGGGGGACACACAAGAAATCGTAAAGAACACCCTTGTGCCAAATTTGAAGCTTCTACAATTTTTCAAGCTGCTATCTTTATTAATTTTAAAGATATCAGATACCCAGAAATGTGTGGCTGGTTCCCGAACCACTACTCCGATGGGGCCCAAATTTTTAAGGACACTAGGGAAAAAGAAACAGACACCCTGATACCAAATTTGGAGGTTCTATCTTCATTGGTTTCGAAATTATGCTCGTTTGGCCGAAATTCGATCAAAAAGTTATAAGTTCCGAACCCATTGTACATTACCCACCTAACGCAATCACCGCCGTAGTTTCATTACTAGTACCCTACAACACAAATTTTATAAAGATAGCGTCATTAATTGTTGAGTTATCGTGATTTTTTTGACCGATAAAAAAGTCCAAAATCCGAACACATAGGCCGATTTCGCCCATTTGCAATCCCCGCCGTAATTTCAGTCCTAGTGACCTACAGTTAAATTTTCATCAACATAGCTCCATTATTTTTGAGTTATCGTGCCTATGGACGGACATAGCTATATCAACTCAGGAGTTGATGTAATACAACTTTCACGCCGATCACAAATATATATAGTTTTCCATATCTAGCTCGCTTCCTTTGGATGGTTACAAACACCACACCAAAGTTAATATACCCCTTTACCTATTCTATAGGTGTAGGGTATAAAGATGTTAAGAAGATCAGAAGAGGAGAAGTAAGTTTTGCAGTAATACAAGAAACTCTAACATTTAGCAGCATCTTTAGCTCAATGCCTTAGCTCAATGTCACAAAATATTCAAGTCTTCCGTATGGTGCAAAGCTTGTCCTGAAAAAGAAGATTCGGAATATTTGTTGCTATTTTTCGCGAGACTAAACAGACACCAGCATTTTTGTTTAAATCTTTGAATGAATATCCATCGACAAGACAACAAATCATACGATTCGAAAGGAAATTTCCAATCCATTTACAAATACCGTACCTAGACTTAACGCCCTGCATTTTGCCAATAAAGCATCAGGTCAAACTCGAACGAAAGCTTTAGAAATATTCAAAGCCACAACATCAGATTCGCCTGAATGCTGAATACTGATATTAAACTTTTTCCATTACTTTGGAATGAACTGAAGTAATAGCAATAGGTCGGTAGTTAGAGGGCTCGCTTTTATCGAGCTTTTTTAGGGATTGGAAAAACTTGTGCAACCTTCGTTGGGCAGGATGATTACCCCAATTAAAGGAAAGGTTTGAAATGGATGTATATGAGTTTTTGAGGGCGAACAAGCCGATTTTTTAGTATTAAGATTTTTCAAGATTTTCATCTCTGTTTGTTTCTGAAAGTATATTCTATTATATATTGAAGGCTTTTTTTTCTTTAGAATGGCTTCTTTGCAATTACGAATTAAACCAAGTTTTGGGTTTCCGCTTAATTGATTTCATGGAGTCAGGTATAAATAATCGCATTCCAAATAAAATATTTTCACTAATCGCTTTTGCAGCAAAGTCGACGTTCCCACTACGGAAGCACAGTTCCTTATCAAATGTTTTGTAAAAAATTTTTAGACTTTGCCAGTTAGCATGGTTATAGCACCATACTAATTTTTTGGGAAGGGGCCTTTGCTTGGACACCAAACCTGCCTAAGAGCTTGTATTGACCAAACAGTGATCAGATACCCTCAGGGGGCAACCAATTGAAACCACAAACTTTTCAGGGTGTGTGTTAGAAACAGATCCAAGAATCGGGCTTCTTGATCAGCACGGTCAGGGATTATAGTGGGATTTTTAACAAGTTGAAAAAGATGAAATAGAGTGGAAAATAGTTGAACTTCTTTTCCAATCGAGTTTTGACTTGGAGAAAACCTACTGGAAAAGTGAAGCCAGTCTTTTTTGTGAACATTCAAATAAGTGAACAATTTTAATTTCAGGATAACAATCGAATTTAATTGCAATGTATAACATGCTTTCCTAGATGGATTTTGCCCCAACGCAATTGAAGGTTGGGCTAAAAGATTTATATTTGACAAGGGTGTTTAAAGCAATGTATTCTTTTATTTTTCATTTTGGGAACGAAGTGTGAAATTAGTGAGTAGCCGTTAATATCGAAGTTAACATTGTGACCTCTTACTTCAGTTTCACATAGAGCAAGGTTTTATTGAGTTCAGATGACCCTCAACGGCATGGATGTTCGAAATTTAATATAATTAATACTATTTTATTTAATTTTAGCGCGTTTTAATTTTATTTTTAATTCATTTGAACAATCGTCTAAGTTATAAATACTGTGTCTATTATTTAGTATTTCACAAGAAAATTCAAAAGGTGAATAATGCATAGTACTATGTGGTGTTGAGTTGTAAAAATAAGTACCTATAGTATGGTAAATATTCTTCCCTACTTTCATGTCCTTCTAAACTCATTAAATAGTCATTTAGTACCCTAGAATTTCTCTTACTTGCACTTAAGAGTTCTGATGATAAGGTGTTGATGTTACTCTTTCAATATTTTAAAAATGCAAATGTTTTTTAGTAATTGGTTTGGAAATTCTGTTCCCTTATTCAGTTTGTAACTTTTCAGAGCATCTATATTTCAGTATGGATTTTTCTACTATCGTTTTTGCGATCTTTAATTTCTATTGGGTAAACTTTTTTTTTTTTTTTTTATTTTTTTCAGGTAAGGATTTTTCTATAGTTGTTTGATGGTTTTAATGGATCATAGGTATCTATCGTTATTACTTCAAAAGATGCTGCGGGGTATCTGTAATTTCATAATTTTCCTTTGTCAGCTGTGTCAGCTGTGCTTTTTCTTAGCTGTGTCATATTTTCAATTATTTGTTTCTACTTTAAAAAGTGTTATGTGAGTAAAGTGATTTACTTTTTCTGCAAAACCTTTTATAAATCTGCAAAACCTTTTGGTGTAGGATAATTTTTAATTGATTAATTTTTGTCTGGATCAATTTTGATCCCTTCTAATGTTATGTATACCACTTACGGTTTTAAAAAATTGCATTTTCATGTGTTTGACTTGACCAAATTGTATGTTTGTAAAAGTTCTAAAACTTTAGTTAAATTTTGATTATGATCTCTTAAATTTTATCCAAATACTCTTTACATATATATCATCTACATATGTCAATGCAGGATCTTGCAATCTGCTTAATGCCACTCAAAGCATGTGCTGAAAACTATTTGTAGATATTTTTAATCTAAAAGACAACCTCTTAAACTGATACTGTCCTTTGTTTGTTCAAAATGCTGTCATTTGTCTGAATTTATGATGTAAGAATATTTGATAAAATTAATTTGTCATATCCAATGTAGAAAAATATTTAGATTCATTCAATTTGGCTCTTTTTAGGAACTATTAACAATAGTGAGCTGTATGGACTTGTAGAGTGTTCAATTAAATTTTCTCCATTAACTTATCGATTTTTTTTCAATATCTTCCAAATGGACATTTGGTGTTCAATTATTTTTTATAAACACTGGTTTTATATATCAACTGTAGTAATCCGCTGCTCAAAAATACTGTTTACTGATAATGGCTCATCATTTATGTGAAAATGTTCAGAAATTTCTCACAGATGTTTAAAATTAATTTTTAGCTTTTTTATCTAAGCTTTCTATTGATAATACTTCTTTTAATTGCTTAAATCTAATTGAATGCATCTGCTACTTTATTTATTTCTTTATCTATTATATGGAAATCATGGTTAATTTCTTCTTCTATTATTAAATTTAAATTCACTACACCCTTTGTATACAAATGTTTACTTGTTCTACCGTTTATCTAGCTAATTTCATTATTCAATTGTTGTTGTTCATATTGATACATCTGCTCCTATACCTACTAATAGAACAAGATAATCATTGTCTTTTGTTCTTATTTCAATTAAATTTGTTATTGTGAACCTTTTGTCGCGATTTATAATGTTATTTTCTTCCGTTTTGAGCACCTGTATGCATGTTGTTTATATGCCCTGGATTTCTTTGGCCGGGCCAATCAAGTTTCCCTGTTTTCTCTTGTTGTATGTTTGGATGATTAGGTTGATTGTTAGAAAATCCATTATTTTTATTTTTGAAGTTATCATTGTAATAATGACGATTGTTATTGTTATTAAAATTATTTCTTAAATACGCCTATTGTAATTATTTTTTTCTGTAAAATTATTTGTTCTGAAATAAATACCATTGTTTTTCCTAGTTTCATCGTCCATTTCAGCTGCTACTTGAATAGCTTCACTAAGATTTTTTGGCTTTACAGCTAGTACTGCCAATATAAAATTTTCATTTGAGCCATTCTTAAATGTTGTCAAGCCCATTTTATAATTTAATCTTTTAATTACGCCTCTCTTGTCACTTATTTCATCTGCTAACTGCAATTCATTTATAGCATATTCATTTAAATTCTTTTTGCCTTACACTAAGTTTGATAAATCTGTCTGGTCTTTAGCAGCGTCCTTAAAATTTATCTCTATTGTCTTCTGAAAATTTAGAGTTGTAATTTCTTCCGTAACTTGTCTATTTTTCATCTTATCCGCAAGCTTATTTGCTAGTGTAAGCTTTATTAATTAAGTTTTTTCGGTAACATCCTTTAATGTCTCTGCATAAATATCAACTAAACGTATAAGTATTACAAATAGAACGCAAAATATCAAATTTCAAAGATTTTTCTCGGATTTAATCCATGTTGCATCAGGAGTACCGTTAGATAGCCACTTAGGTCCACTCTTGTTTAATACATTCATTTCCGATCTTTCTAGAAAACTGTTCAATGTGTCACATGTTGCATTTGCTGATGATCTCAAGATTATCATGTAATTAAAAAGAGTTCCGATGTTGCACTACTTGCGACAAATTTCAATAATGGTGCTTCTCTAATAAGTTAGAACTAAACATTGAAAAATTCAAGGTTATAAGTTTTACACTTTTACACCATTACTTTCGGTTATAATATTAATAATGTAAACCTTGAAAGAGTTAAAAATATTACCGATTTAGGGATTCTGTTGGATGATAAACTGATCTTCCATCTTCGCTATGAGTATATAATTTCTAGGGCAAACAAAATGCTCGGGTTCATAAAAAAAAGAGCTACAGAATTCAGCAACATCGCTGGAACTAAAGCTCTTTATATACGATCCTTAGTACGATTTATTCTTGAATATGGCAACATTGTGTGGGATCCCGCATTTCAAATACATTCTGATGGAATAGAATCCATGCAAAAGCAATTTCTTTTATTTGTATTGAGAAATCAATATAATCCTAAAGATTATTTAGTTCTGCCTAGCTCTCTCGTAACTCTTAATTTATTAAATATCTTAACTTTATCCTCAATCAGGCAAATTTTTTCTTCTGGCTTTACTTTCGACGTCTTAAGAAAAAACATTGACGTTCAGTTTTTAGCAGATAATTTTAAAATAAATAATGGGGCAGAAATACGAGAAGCACTAAATATTTAGTTAATAATTTATTGCTTTTTTCACAAAAATTTTATTTATGTTTATTTTGGCCTAATTCTAATTTCCAAATTATTTTCATGTTATCAAAATACTAGTACCAAATATCTACAAAAAGAAGGAATATTATAGTTGCCCTTGTCAAGTTTATATAGCCTTTGCGGACCCACTATGATTAATAAAATAAAATAAACCGTTTATTAATCCCCTTATTCTATAATAAAAAAATAATAAATAAAAGAGTAAAATATTTAAAAAAGATATTTGACCCACTCTGTACAATAATTTTTGCTTGCAAAAAAAAAAAAAAAATTTTGCCCATTCTAGTAATGTTCACTTATATCATAAGGCCGTATAAGCAGGCCATAAAAAAAAACAAAAAAAAAATAAAAACAAAATAATTTGGTCTATCCTAAAAGTTAGTCCGAGTAATGTCTAATTTTGCCAAGTAACTTGTTGCCCAGTTTCCCTTTTAATCTCGTAGCTTCATTAGATTCACAGATATTGAAAAGACAACTTCTATTATATAATTAACGGGGGTTAATTTTATCCTCCTAGTATAATTAGCCCTTTTAGCTCGCAAAGCTCTAGCCCTTTTAGTTTTTGAGTTATCGTGCTGAAACACGGACAGTCACACATAGCTAGATCTGTTTATTTTCCGATGCTGATCGTGTTATCCGTGCTTTTAAAACGGAGCAGCAATTTTAATATATCCGTGCCTTTATTTGTGTGCACGGGTATAAAAACATAACTGCATCTGCATAAAAAAATTAATAAGATACACAAAGTAAATATAAAAACAAGTAAACAAACAGTAAATTGTGCAACTGGCTTAGAAATACCCTACATATATTTGATTCTAATTTATTGAGAAGTCCAGAAGTTATTTCAAAACCATAAAAGTTTTATTTGTTTGATCATAAGGCATAGCTAACAAAATCAAATTTATAATACTAAGAACATTTTCTAATTATTTTGACAATTCAAAAATATCAAAAATTCTTACTAATTTATCTTTTTAGTCTCCGCAAGGCCTAGGTGTAAGGGAGACTTGCTTTCCCCCCCCGTCTAAACAACAACAACAGCAATTTATCTTTTTGAAAATATTAAAAAACAAAAAAAAAACTTGAACTAAATGCTAAATACATTTATCAGAATTCAGTTACGAAATTGAAATAATTTGGTTAGCTTTTAATCACAAAATTTAATAATTGAAATTTTTCAAAACTGAAAAAATAAATAAATAGCATATTTACTTATTAGAAAACCTTATAAATGCAAAAAAAATATGCAATAAATGTATTTCTAAAACACAATGACAATTTTAGAAATTTTCATATAATTCATTTAAATATAAAAACAAATTTTACATAGATGCAGGAAATATTTTTGAACACTACTTAATTATTGTACACAAAATCTTAATTACAATACCTATGGTAATAATTTAATAAAAAATTAGATATAATAAAAATTAAAAAAAAAAAAAAATTTATCGTTTATTTGTTTGATAGTAAAATTCTTAGCCTTAAAAATATTAAAGTTTTAAATAAGAACGGAATTGGAAAAAGTGTATAAAATTTGAAGTGTCTATCTTTATTAATTTTGAAGTTAAGATCTATAATTTGGGGATGTTTTAGGGGGCATTTGAACCACCAATACAATTAGTCTAAATTTCGGGGACAAAAAGGGAATAAGAAAAAACACCGTTATACCAAAATTATTATGTTTATTAATTTCGAATATATGTTTTAAGATATTGGTAGTAATGGGGTGTTACGTAAACCGCTATTCCAATTCATCCAAAATTTCACGTACACAAAGCAAATAAGAAGAAACACATGTGCACCAAATTTTAAGGTTCTATCTTATTTTTTTTCGAAATTATACTCGTTGTGCCTCAATTTAATCAAATGCTTCTGGATCCGAACACATTGTCCGACCTTGACCATTTAACGATCCCCTAGAGTTTAAATTTTATCATAAAAGCGTCATTAGTTTTTGAGTAATATTTTCCGTCACATGTATTTTCACATCCGTCACTAACATTTTCCGTCAAAAAAACTAATTTTTTCTAATTTATTATCATATCATTTTCGCTTGCAACCTTTAATACTAATCTTAATTTTTTTATATTGTCTTCTGCGTATGCTGCTGTTATGATTAGGTGATCCATGTAGAATAGAACTGTTCCCTCTAAGATTAGCTAGTGAAAAAGTGTATTAAAAAATCTCTGGAATACGGATGGCGAATTACATAAACCGAAAGGTACTTTTAGGAACTCGTATTCCCCAACTGGTGTAACAAACGATGTATATTTCTTATTGTTTGTTCTTATTTTTGTTTGTTCAGTTGACGATTATCTATACATAGCCTATATGTGCCATCTTTTTTCAGAGCAACAACTATTGGGCTAACATAATTAGATCGGCTGTACTGGATGATGTTGCCATTCAACCATTCTCGTATTTGTTGATCCACGTTTTCTTTTTTCTTTGGTGATAGCCTTCTAGGCCTCTGAAAAAAAGGATCTTCAAAGTTAATCTTCATTTGCACAAGGATTTTATAGGTTTTTTTTTTTGGTTTATATTCTTTTATCATTTCCCTATTTCATTTTTTTTTATGCTTTTTAATCTTTTCTAAATTTTTCATTACATTGCATTCTATTATTTTCACGACATTTATTTTCGTTATAAAGTCTTCACCGTTTTGTCTATTTTTTGTATATATATAATACACAAGTGTTGGCAGACCTTGCCAACATGTAAAACAATATTGCACATCAAAATTGTTATAAATATACTTCGCACAATAAATAATGAGGCAATACTTATACCCTTAAATTTATTATTATGCATCCCAAACACAATGGATCTGTTTTGTTGTTATGCATCCCATACACGGTGCTTTCATCTTGGTACGCGTACTTGCGGAGTTGAATCGTGTATGGGCAAGTTGAAAGACCATTTAGAAGGTTTAAAAGTTGGTTGGAAGAAAATCAAAAAATTTTGATTTTTGTGCGCTTAGTTTTTAATTCTCATTTTGAATTGAATAGATGGACAAGTTGAACAATTTAATAAATGTCATCTTTTTCTTATTTTTTATACCCTACACCTATAGAATAGGTAAAAGGGTATATTCACTTTGGTATGGTGTTTGTAACCACCTAAAGGAAGCGAGCTAGATATGGAAAAGTATATATATTTGTGATCAGCGTGACCGCCTGAGTCGACATAGCCATGTCCGTCCGTCCGTCCGTCCGTAGGCACGATAACTCAAAAAATAATGGAGCTATCTTGATGACATTTTATCTGTAGGTTACTAGGACTGAAAGTACGGCGGGGATTGCATATGGGCGAAATCGGCCCATGGGTTCGGATTCTGGACCTTTTAATCGATCGAAGGGCTAACGAACATATATAAAAAATCACGATAACTCAACAACTAATGACACTTTCTTCATAAAATTTGTGCTGTAGGTTACTAGTAATGAAACTACTTCGGGGATTCCGTAAGGTCGGGATTGGACCATGTGTTCGGAACCTAGAACTTTTTGATCGAATTTAGGCCAAACGAGCATAATTCCGAAACCAATGAAGATAGAACCTCCAAATTTGGTATCAGGGTGTCCCTTCCTATTGCGTAAGTGTCTTTGAAATTTGGGCCCCATTGGACTAGTGGGTCGGGGACCAGGCACTCAGTTCCGAGGACCTTAAAGCATATTTTCGAAATTAATAAAAATAGTAACTTGAAACAAATGTAGAAGCTTCAAATTTGGCCCAGGGTGTTCTTTACTATTTCTTCCGTGCCCCCCTAATTTGGGATCATTTGGAGTGGTGGTTCAGGACCTCTCTTAGACCCCCAAATGTGTAAAAGCTTATCATCGAAATTAATAAAACTAGTAACTTAAAATTAAGATAGAACGTTCCAATTGTATACAAGGGTTAACTAGTATTGAAAGTATGACGGGACTGAATATGGGCGAAATCGTACCATGGTTTGGGGTTCTGGAACCCTTGAAAAGTTCAAGGACTAACAAACATATATCTTAAAAATACCATAACTCACAAAATAATGCCGGTATTTTGATGAAATTTAAACTCTAGGTTACTAGTAATGAAAGTACCATGGGAATTGGTTCTGGTTGAGTTTAATTTCAAAGCCAAAGAATATATTTCCTATGTCCTATGTGTTTCCGAAATCTAGACTGAATTGTCGTGGTTCAGCTATATTCAAAGGTACTTGCTGCATTTATGTAAAATTTATTTGAATATTTAAATGAATTATATAAAAAGGTCTAAATTTGTAATTGTATTTTAGAAATACATTTATTGCATATTTTGCGTTTGTAAGCTTTTCTATTAGGTATATAAACTAACCATTTAAAATAATTGCAATTTTTAAAAATTTGGATTATTAAATATATTATGCTTTGATTATCTTTTTATCACAAAATTTAATAATTAGAATTTTTTCATTTTGTAATTGAATTGGAATAAATATATTTTCATTTATTTCAAGTTTGTTTGTTTTTTAATATTTTTAAATAAAAAGAATTTGTAATATTTTTTAATAGATAGTGTAATTAGAAAATGTTTTTAGTATTATAAAGTTAATTTGGTTAGCTATGTCTTACGATCAAATTAATAACAGCTTTTATGGTGTTAAAATGACTTATGGATATGTCCTTAAATTTGAACCAGCCTACACCTAGTATTTGAATACCCTACACCTAGTATTTCTAAGTCGGTTGCACCGACTGACTGTTTCTTAACTTGTTTTTTTCTTTTTTTAACATGAAAGAACGTTGAGAAATTCCGATTAAAAAAGATTATAAAACTATAATGCATAAAATAAGAAAGAAGTAAATAATTTGAAATACTTATAAAATCAAGTTAGAAAAATGTTATAAAACATAAAAAAATATTACAAATCATTATTTTAGAAGATAAAAATTAAATAGGTAGAACAATATATTTAAAAACAAAACAGAAAAAATTTCAAGTTCAAAATATTTTTAAATGACATTTAAAATATTTTTAAAAGAAAAAAAATTAATCGATGGTTCAAAGATAGGTTGGATTAGTGTGTGATATGGTTTGTAAACATGTCTGCGTACCAAGTTGAAAACCCGGTTTATCGTGTATGAGCAGTATTAGAAATTGGACATATTATGGTGGCATTACACGTACAATTTAGAAATTTTTATTTTTTCTTTTTCTTTAACACAAATTCTTTCTTTTTCAAATTTTAGAAAAAGAAGAATATAAAATTTAATATTGTACATGTACATAACTACACATTCATAACATAATACCAACCGATTTTTAAGAAATAGTGGCAAACAGATAAGAAAACTAAAACGTTTAATTTTAATTATGAGTGTAGTATCAAATAGTTTTACGGGGGTCAGTGTTTTTTTTTTTTTTGTGTACGACAAAAGTACAATTTTATTTGAATTTACTCACATTTGGTACGATTTTAGTTTTACACAATAAAAGCATATCATCATTAAATTTATTAGTCATTTTACAAAACATCAAATTTTGGAACTATATACATAAAATTGACAGTTGCGAATTGAAAATGATTTTTTTTTTATTTTCTAACTGAAATAAAGTCAACAATTGCTCTGATTGCTTGAATATTTTGAAATACAAATAAAGCAATTCCTTTGTATTTGACGTTTTATAAAATTACAAATCAATTCTATGATATGTTTTCGTTGTGTAAGACTAATAGCGTGGTTTTCAAAACCTTTTCCAATGCAACTTATCAGAGCATAGCCTATAATTCGATACATCCAGTGTAGATCCAGATTTAAGTACAGGTACAACAATACTTGATTTTAGACACTTCGGATAAATACTTGTAAAAATACATCTTTTTACCAAACAAACAATTTTGGGTGTTATTAATGTTGCAACATGCTTTAGATCTGCGGCTAGTGTATTATCAAACTCTGGTGTACTATTTTTTAACAGCATAATGATTTCACATACTTCTTTTTCATCCGTTGGTAGAAGAAAAATAGTTTGACTAGTCAATCTGTTTTTTATTGTATTCGTTATCGATAATTTTGTCCGCTAATTTGTTTCCAATTTCATTGAAATGCTGATTGAAGCAGTTTGCAATTTCAAAACGATCAGATATTCTAAGCCCATTACTATTTATTTCCTTTATGAATTTATTCGATTCACATGACTTTTATAAGATACAATTGTTAAGTACATTCCACATTTTTCAGACCCAGCCAATTGTATTATATTATTGAAATCATTCTTTTAGCTTAATTTGTTTTTAATAATGATTCCATTAGATTCTAACATTGCTTTATAGGATCTAGTGTTCTCTGCATCAATTAGTAAGTCAATATTACAATCACCCATCACAATAATATTTTTATATCTATCAAAGATTCAATCTAGACTAGTATTGCCCTGTGCTCGAAATTCGAGCTATTTTTGCTTTTAAGTTAACATATAAAATTCGTTTTGTGTAAATTATATTAGACTATACATAATAAAAATTATGCCAAAAGTGTTGTCAACAGTTTCTTGCGCTTGAAATTTGCTTAAAAAAAATTTATAATTTTTCTTAATTATTAAGACGCTGTTAAGTACCGATTTTTGAATTTTATTTCTATAGCTTAAGCCGCTTTAAAGAGAGGATAAATTAGTACAGTTAAATTAAATTAAAATTCTAAATACATATAAATATTATTCTAATAAATACATATTTCTAAACATATACATATATTTATTGAAGTCAAGAACCCAAAATTCGAGTTAATGCTGTCCTTCATATAGCAAACTGTACTTTTTTCTAAACATTTTAGTACGATATGAACTATGTTGTACGTATTCTGTATCCTAATGAAAAAACTCTATTAATACATAAGTTTAATAAGTTTAGTATTATATTATATTGAAGCTGTCAGAAGTACAAATAATAGGCAAGTTGACCGAAGTCTTTTTTTAAATTTCAATCTTAAGATTTATAGCAAAAAAAAAGTTTTTCAATAAATCAAAGAATAAATTTTTCCTACTCTTTTTCCATTTTCAAATTTAATAGCTACATAGGTAAATTTTTACTACAAATGTATGCCTATTTAAAGTTCTGAAAACATGCGAAAAATGATTCTGAATTGCTTAGTTTACTTTATACCTTTTTGTCTAGTTTATTTATTTTATATTTCCTAAGTTTTTTATTGACAAAAATATATTTCTATACATGGTCATGAGCCATGACTCATAAGTTTCTTAAAACAAATAAATATTATTGCTTTTATTCCTTTAAGAGGAGTAAACTCTTTTCTACTCTCAACTATTGCCAGCTACTTCAGCCCTTGTAAAAGAGTACATATATGACAGAGTAGATAAATAATTTCCGGCAGATGGCTTTAATTAAAATTCTCTTGAATAGGTTATGTTAAATCATATTTTTTATTTGATAACCAATAAGCACTTACCCCCTTCCATTTTAAAAAATATTCTTTACATTTATATCAGCAATAAACCTTAATTTTTTCACTTTAATAATATTTAAATACTATTAAATATAATTAACTTCTCAAATGACAGGTAGTTTTAAAATGTCAAATATATATATGATGATTAATCTGACAATTATGTACTCCTGAAACAAAAATTTGCGTTCCATTTACAAACTACGCCTATCTAATCTTCATGTACACTTTTTGATATATAAAATTCGTTCGTTTTGTCAAAGTAAATCTAAAAATAGTTTTTTTAATTATAAAAAAACATTATTCGATGTTGAAAGTGTGAAATAAACTTTTCAATTATTAGAATGAAATCAAAATATACGACGTACAATTTTTATACGGCAGTACGTCAATACGTCTGTCTACATATCCATTATCGGTAAATCGATACGCGCGTACAATATTTAATGTATCAAAAATATTTATTTGAATGTTTTAATTTAGTACCTACAAAAAATATTTTTAATTTCATCTTATAGGTATTTTGAATATAAGATATTTTTTAATAAAAATTATTGTAAAAAAATATTATTTTTTAAAACATAATATTAGAAATATAAGAAAAACCAATAATAATATTTTTATACATTTTGTCAATATGTATTTGTAAATTTTAAAAATCTGAGATACAGTACATTGCGTTACGCGTATTGTCCCTGCTCTAATGTAAATTTATGAACCTATTTATTTCTCAATTTTTTGACAGAAATTATACGCTGCGCGCTTTTTTTTATGTTAGGACCTAAGGAACAAATAACTTTTTTTGAGAAAAATAATTTTTTAGTTTTGCAAACATATTGTACTGTAGGTATTTTTAATTTATTTGAATATTTGTATGTTTTAAACTAAATTATTTAAAAAAAAATGTTATTTTAAAATATTTTATTTTTAAAATTTAATCGCAGCAACATAAGAAAAAACAATTACAATATGTATTTTTATACACTTTGTCAATTTTTAAAATTTAAAACTTCGCGTATGCTTTCATGTAAATTTTTTTACATTACTAATTATTTCAAAATTTTTTGACAGAAACTGAATGCCGTACATGCTGATTTTGGCTAATCAATAAGAAACAAATCATTTTTCTTAAGAAATATGATTTTTTTTTTAAATTTCTGCATATTTCAGAATTCGGTTTTTAATTTTACAAAAAACTTAACAAAAAGCAACCACAATTTACGATTTACAAAAAAATTTTTTTTTAGTACCTACTGTATTATAATAAATTGCAAGCAAAAACAAAATACAATATTTTTCGGTTATAACGACCATTATGGGACTGAAAATATTCGTCGTAATAAACAAATGTCGTTTTAAAAGAATGCTGTGAATTTTGAAAAATTAGTATAAGAATTGAACATTGTAGATTGTGCTAATTCTAGAATGGGCACTTTGAACTCATTTGCTAGATTTTTATTTGATGTGTCAGCCTCAAGTCTATGTATACTGCTTTTTCTTCTAATGAAATTTTTTTTGTATTTTTGATGCGTTATTATGATTGTTTTTATATTCAAAACTAAATAAAAAACACTTAATTATTCGCCAAGCAACATTATTAGATATAATAAGTTTAAATAAAAGAAATATCAATGTAATAAAAAACTTACATTTTTAGGTAAAATTTAATTCTTTATCAAAAAGTGTAAAGTTTATTATAAATAAAATTGACCCAAGTTCGTTATAAATGAAAACTACTGTATAAACCAAATGTATTGCTTTCATTTCGAACAAAATCATTTTTTTCGTTCACTTTTTAAGATAAAGAAAAAACAAAAACAAAAGAAAAATTTTAAAAAAATTTAAATCTTAAATGAAATTTTAAATGAATATTGAACTAAACCAAAAATTATACATATATAGATAAAGCAAGTAGAACAAAAAATCTCTCACTATATTTTGTGAAATCCAATGCCCCACGAAAGAGAAAAAACGATATTATACATTTGTAAAAACATATACCTTTCTCATCCTACACATTGTTTTATATTATTATTATTTTCTTAAAAAAAAAAAGAAAAAAATAGTAAAAAAAAGTTTAGAGTTGGTAAATTCATTTTATTTTTTAATGAGTTTGTGTGTTTCAATGTAATACTGATAAAACCAAATGCCAATGTATGTATATACATATAATAACTACTGGCTTAACTAAAATATAAATAATACACTATATTATGTATGTATGTATAAATATTTATTTTTCTAATTTTCAATCAAATTTATATTTTTAAAATATTCATTAACCTACGGTGACCATATTTCTTGAAAGTGAATGTGGTACAGAAAAAATATTTTTTTACATAAACACATATAAAGTATTTTTTGAACATAAATTTATTTGAATTTAATAAAAATTTAAAAATAGTCAACAATTCATTCGACTAACTATATAAAAAAGAACATAAGTTATATGTTATACCGTTACAACAGTATAATAAATTCAAAATAATATAATTAAATAATAAAAAATTTAATAAAATTGAATGTTTAACAACATTCAAATTCACAGATATTTTTCGGCAGAATTTATCTTTTTCAAAATCTGATCATTTTTT
Organism: Dolichopus griseipennis; assembly: GCA_963082915.1. NCBI lineage: Eukaryota > Metazoa > Arthropoda > Insecta > Diptera > Dolichopodidae > Dolichopus > Dolichopus griseipennis. Next base: position 184,584,609 of record OY720441.1, on the reverse strand, counting down.
ATAATATTGCCATAAAAACTTTCACAATCATTAGAAAAATGGCATTTCACAATTAGTATTGCTTTTAACGTTTCTACTGAAAACTGTGTTTTTTCGGAAGTCCAGATATTATTAACTAAAAAAAAACTCTCTGTGGCTGCATTTGTACCTGGCAAACACAACGAATATTCTTCTAATTTTGAAACGTTATTAAAAGGAACGCGTTCACTCTCATAATGCTGAAACATTTCTACCCATCTCATATCTGTTGTAACATTATTTTCAGTCCAATAATTTATTTTCGTTTCAGTTACAAATATATCGATTTTCTAAAACTACCGGGTAAACAAAACTAGAAACTTTTATAAAAATAAATTTTTTAAAGATTTTGAGTTTTGATTATTGTTTGGAAATAATAATTGAAAATCGATATATTAATAAATTGCATTTAATCGTAATATTAGCGAAACAAATTAAATGTGGTACAAAATGTGGTACAGTTTACAATGTGGGACGTATGTTCAAAATGTTGTACTGTACCACACAATGTGGTACGTATGGTCACCGTACATTAACCTCTTTACGTATTGAAATAATATAGAAATAATAAGAGCAGACAAACGAATTTGTTTTTTGCTTTCAAATGACTTTTTTAGAATAGACTAAATTTAGGAACTTTAACAGAATGAAAATTGGATATTTAGTGTGTACAATTAAAATTCCGTACATCGTATATAAAATTGAATACTTGTTGAGAAATAAAATTAAATAGATGAGATGGGAAAAGTAAAATAATATCTGGAAAATTTGGTTTAATTAAAAAATAAAAACACAATCAATTTAAAAATTCAATTTTAATTTTATATTTTTAGAAAAAGGAAAAGGCCGAATTGAAGTTATATAATAAATAAAATGAATAACGTTCAATTTGGCATAAAAAACCCTTTAAAAAAATGAAATTAAAAAAATTATAAACATGTAGCTACTATGTTGTATAAAACTATAAGAATAAAACAAAGGTAAAACTATAATTCTAGTAAAACATAACCAACCTAATATGTAATAAAATAAACAAAAATAAATTATTTAATATTTTTTATTGTTTAACAAAAGCTGATCCACCTGTTCCACTTCAAGATTCAATGCTCTGGTGACAAGTTGAAGAGTGTGGAAAAAAAAGATAAATTAGAAATTTTTAAACATTTTAAATGAATAAAAAGATAAATTAGAGTAAAATTTTAATTTTATGGCTCTGTATAAACTATTGAAAACCTAATCTACTAAATTTTGTTGAGAAATTAATAATTTATTAGTTAAAATTTATGAAAATAAAACGACAACTTACCGCTCAAATTAGAATTTTTCTTTAATAACTTTTTGGCTTTAACTTTTTAACCCCTTTGAAACTAGCAACCGCAATGTAATACGTAATTTCACAATGAAACGGCAAGCCACCAAGGGTTAAAATATAAAACCCCAGCCATTGAAAATAATAATATGAAAAAATTCTTTACACCATCTTTCAGTGTTTTTTTATCCCGTATGACTGTAGGTCAAAGGGTATAATAAATTTGCCATTACGTTTGTGACGCAAAGACGCAAAGAAGAAGAGGGGGTAGATATAGATTCAAGTGTATGGATCGGATCAGAATCGGAAAATAAATTGATTTAGTTATGTATGTCCGTCCGTCTGTCCGCACGATAACTCAAAAACTAAAGAAGCTAGGATCTTGATATTTTCGGAAATTCGGTTTTTTGCAATAGCCGTCATCGATATTTAAATCCATTACAGCTGCGTGTCTGAAATTTTGCCAAAAGTAATTAGTGTTTATAATAATGATATAATGTTTATATAACGGTCATATGGGTATCCCAGAGTTGACAGAGTCAGTCTACACTACTACACTCTTCCTCGTTTTAACATAAAATCATATTAAAATATAAACACATTTAAATGAATACAAACATAAATTAAACGTTTTAACATAAAATCATATTAAAATATAAACACATGTAAATGAATACAAACATAAATTTCAATACGTCTATTGATCATATTGTATATTAAAAAGTTTATATAATTTTTGGTGTTGCCATATTGAAAGACTAATGTAATTTCCTAATTTATCAACATATAAGATTTTAAAAACTTACATATAAAAACTTTAAAGAATTACTTTTTCTAAAAGTTATGTAAGATTTGGAAATTATTTTTTGAATATATAAAATATTTAAAGTATAACTTATATTATAATTTAATTATAATTCATATTATAATATAACTTATATTATATAAATATTATAATTTAAAATATAAAATATTAATACAACAACGAAAACTATTTGTTAAAATTTTTAAAACTACTAATCAGTTATAAATTTATAAAATATATTTTTTAATTTTATTTTATGATTTAGAGCATTTTGGTAAGATATTTTAAATTTTTATTTTTAAAAAATTTGAGTACCTACCTAGTTTCCTTCTAATTTAACTAAATTAGCTTAACTAAACTGATACGCGTATTTCGTCTACTACTTGCAGACTTCTACAGTGTTTTTACTCGAATGACTAATCAGTTGTACTAATCAGTTTTAAATTTCTAAAAAATTAAAATTGATGTTTTTTTTAAATATTCAAGTTTTAAAAATTTAAATTAAAAAAAAATTTATTTTTTAATCATACAAATGATATGGCAATATTGCATTCAATTACATACACATCTTCATAAAAAAAAAAAAAAATTAACTCAAATATTGTACGACGATATTAATAGTTTGATACTTGGTTAAATGGTTTGATACAAAAAAAAAAATTCTATATTGGGTATAAAAAATTATAACATAACTAGTAAATAAGTTTTATTTGAAAAAAGTAATAAAAAATAAAAGAAAACAGAGGTTATTTTTAAAATTTTTCTATTTTATCATTAAAATTTAATAATCTTATTATTTTTATATATGATACATATTCCACATATTTTTTGATACCTAGAAAAACTATAAAGGCAAACTCTATGAATGGTGTAAAAAAGCATTAGTGAGAAAGAGATAGCATATGGGGCAATGGTTTTAAGAAAAAATTTAGAGAATTCTTATTGACATTTTTTGTTCTACTTGCTTTATCTATATATGTATAATTTTTGACTAAACAAAAAAAAGAAAAATATACATAAGTCGGCGCCTATAATCTTTTGAGTTAGATTTAGCTGCGTTAAAACCGAAAATGAATTACATTTACACAGAAAGTCGGCGCATAATATTAGAGTCATAAGCCTCAACTTTTAAAAGCGTGACCGTTAAATTCAAATTTACGTTAAATTAAAGACGGATTTTCACCTGAAAATACGAAATATTCTAAAAAAAAAATATCATTGTCCTATGAAAACAAAAAAAACCTTTCTTTTGGTTGTTGTTTCATTAAAATTAGTCAAATAGTTTGTTCTAAAAAAGGATGTTTATATTTGTATGGGAAAAAATAAGCCGATTAAATATTATGATGTGCAATATTAACAATTCCTTATTATTCTCACTTGGTATTTTATAACATACACCAATTTTTAAGACTGGAGTAGTGTCGCTTAGTAAAACAGTAAAACAATTATTTTATTGAACTGGTCAAATACTTCCACGATTTTATACTCTAAATTATGTTTCACGTAGATTGCAGTTCCACCTTAATAAAAAATTTCTTCTCCTCTGAGTGTAACCAAGTTTCACCAATCATAATGACATCAATTCATTTTCTATTTTTTACAAATAATTCAATTTCAAGCATATTTTTTCTTAGACTTAGAAAATGCACTATGTTTAGTTTATGACGTTTGTTATGCATCATGGTATACTAATCAATATTTTTTCCAATTTTCTCTCATTTTTTGCAGATGCTCCCTATATTTATTGTCAATAGGCTTCCTAAAGTAAACTTCATCATGAAGTACTTCTGTTTTGGATACTCCTGTAAATTCATGATAAGTAAAGTACAAATTACTAAGTTCATTATAGCTAGGATAAGTACTTTCAAACTAGTTTGTGTTTTTTTCACTTTGATTATAGAAGTAAAATAAAAACATTCTTGCATTCTTATCTGGAGTTTTTGAATTAATTTCTGGTTTATTACTTATTTTAACAGATTTATCATTGATAACTGGATTCAAAGTTTTTTAATCCAGTTCGAGTAACCATTTCGTGGAAGATCCTTCTTTAACGTTTTTATTTCTCCTGTAATTACCGTATTTTAGCTGTTTGTCTTATGTGTGCTTGTACTTTCGTTTTTAATATCATTATTATTAGGCTTGTTGGTTTTACAATTTTTAATTTTACTAAACGACATAATTTTCGGAAATAAATTCTTTGTACCATTAGCTATACATTTTTTATTTTGACCTTCTCTCACTGTTGAAGATTTGTTTATTTCAACATTTTTTGTTTCAAAGTTCTTGTCCTTTACATCTTTTAGATTTAACTTATCTTTACATCTCAGATTTAACTTTTAGCGTTAAATTACTTATTTTTTTTACTTGGGTACCAGAGGTAGATGGTGCATCTTTTCTTTTTAAGCATTGCGGTGCTATTTGCCAAAATTCTTTCCACGTAAAAGATCTTGTACCTTTTGCTTTATTAGGACACTAGTAAGTTGCACCAGAGAGAGCGCCACTGTTGAAACATCTTTTATTAATATTTGGCTCATCTCCATTTACACTATCTAATGATGGCTTGTTTTCATAGTAATTCTAATGTTTTGCAGTATTCCTTCTATCTGCCATATGCTCTTGTTTTATACGCTGGTAACCTTTAAACTTCTCTTTCAGCTCGCTTAAAGTTTCAGTCCCGTATAAACTATTTTTATTTATGGGTTCATCTGGGATTCCTTTTATTATATAGCCTATTAAACGGATAGAAAAAGAATTATAGAAATGATTTTAAATACCATTGAAATTTTCATTGTGTCCATAATTTAAATAATTCGAATTTTGCTGCAAATTGTTCAGTACAACTATATAGCGCTAACTTCATTCTGAACGGGCCTATTGACATTAAAAAAAGACATTTCATCAGTCGTGTGGTATTTTTTGTTGTTTATTTCAAACATTATACAAAGATCAGTCATAAATTGAAATATTTTGAATTTGATATACATATATTCATTAATTTTTTTTAATATTATTATTATTAATATATTTGTCAAAGATGAGGTGTAACAAACGCATTCAATTAAATGTGTTTTGTTGGATGTGTTCAATTATAAATAAATTTATTTAATATATTTTGAGTAATAGTGGATAATAGTGGAACTTTTGTCTTACTTTGTAATAGACGTCCCACAGTGTTTAATTTTCTTTTACTGATTTGTGTGCCATCTATATGTGAAAAGAAATACTAAAACTACATTAGGAATTTCGATATTTTTCCTGTTTCTGGTTAGATAATTATGAATATTCTCCCTATTTTGAAGTTTTAGTTTTGACTTAATATTATTGTTCAGGATATTATACATGTATTTACATTTTGCAAAGTAAATTAGTTGGTTAATATCCAGTGTATCAATTATTATTATTATTATTTTATTAATATATTTGTCTAGAATGAGGTGTAACAAACGCATTCAATTAAATGTGTTTTGTTGGATGTGTTCAATTATAAAAATTATTATTATTATTTTATTATTATTATTATTTTATTATTATTATTAATATATTTGTCTAGAATGAGGTGTAACAAACGCATTCAATTAAATGTGTTTTGTTGGATGTGTTCAATTATAAAAAAATAAAATATTAACGTTTTGTTGGATGTGTTTTATTTTAGAAAATAAAATATCATAAATTATCATAAGCAGGCCAAAAAATATTTTATTTATTTTTAATAAAAAAAAAAAAATTTTTTTTGAAATAAAATTTACTTATTAGTTTATGAAAAATTTCATTTCAGTTTTAAAAATCACAGAAGATTTTCTGGAAATTTTAAATATATAGTAAGACATTTTGTAAATAAAAACTAAGAAGACAATGCTTCACAGGAACATTTGTGTAGTAAGTCTTAATAATTTTCAGTAAAAATCTGAAATAAGGGCGAAAGCCCAATGTATGCTTTGATGCATTGCTTGGTTTGCTTAAGCAAATAAACCAAGAAATGTATTAAAGTAATTTCAAAGTTTCCCCTCATCTCGCTCTGAACTCTACCTCATGTATCTCTCATCCCTTCCTTCATAACTTTTTAATTATTTATCTATTTAAAAGTTAAAATGGAAAAAAATTATGTAACAACTGAAGGTTGGGAAAGTGGGTTCAGGTATACAATACCTCTGAGTTCAATGCACCACAAAAACCAGACAAAATAGATTTTAAACTTAGTTAGGGTTAGGTATATTAAAAAAATTTCAAATAAAATTTATAATTTGCATTTGATAATGCAAAACTCAATTCAAAAATCAACATTTATTTAATACAATTTCACGTACATATAAATAGATACATTATTTAGCATGTTAAATAGGTACATTATAGAACGGTCAGCCTTCAAACAAGTATTTTGATTTGAATCTAAACAAAGGAAACAATATAGAATGTATAACAACATTTTTTAAAAATGTATATACAAAACATTAATAGTTGGAGAAATAAATCATTATTGAAACAAAATAAATCTATTTCACATCTCTTATTAACACAAATTTATCGAACTTAATTTTAAAAAGTACGTAATTAAATAAAAAAAAAATATTAATTGAAATTAAAAAAACATTTCACCAAGAAGGGATTTGAACTAACAGCCCCAAAATTTTATCAAATTCAAAACATAAAAAAGGTAGACTAAATAAATTATTCATCTTCAAATTTTTAAGATACAACAACATATAAGTTTTTGTTTTTTTTGTACATAACTATAGAATTGAAGCATAGTCTGTATTACGTAGAATGCAACGGTTACCATTTTATTTAAGAAAATGGTATTGATATATAATATATGTATATGTAATATATGTAATTAAATTAGAAATAGTTCTTAATTAGAAAAAGTTCTTCTTTCAAGTGACCTTCCGTCATTCTGTGACGGGCCAACAGCTAGTTTTTAATAAAGTACAATATCTTAACAAAAAACATTGCAATTTTATTTTTAAAAACGATAACCAATCAAACTACAAATACACAAATATGTTAGCGAGACTTAGCTATTTCATATCACAATTCATTTTCATACAATTTAATTCGATCATCAATTGTAATGTATATAATGCAACAGATATGTATTTAAAATAGAATATAGAGGCAAATATAAAAAAAAATTAATATGAATTGATTTTTTTTTTATTTTTGTTAAAATTGTTATAGGAAATCAGGTATGATACTTAGAAAAATTTTAAAGTAATAAAAAGATTAACTTTTTAGCTTCTCACTAATCAAATTGGTAACGCGTTCATAAATTCACATAAATTTTTTACTTTTTTAGCAATATTTATACAAAACGTAATTTAAATATTTATCGAAGTAATAAAAAATTTTCTAAAGTAACTCGGTATTACAAAGTACTTCAAAATGACAGAATTAGGTACCTAATGCTAAGAGTGATAAAATACTTTAGCAAAAAAGCCTAAAAAAACCTGTGCAATTGCGCAGGAGTGCTACTAGTATTGATATATAATTATTACAAAATATGTTATTTGAAATTCACTCCTTCATTAATCTTTTCATTTGGGATGAATTATTTTTAAGTAAATACTTCAACTTTTTTGCAAAACAATCTAAATAATAACTCTCCTTCAACTCAAATCTGTTATAAAGCCTAATAGCCGACGAAAGGTAGCTGTTTCGAGATAATTCTCTTCTATTTAGGTTCCGTGATTTAGGTTTTTCAACCCGAGTATAGGTTCCGAGTAATGTAATTGTGGACACTACTTCTTTTAGTAATTAGTATAGTTTGTTTATAAATTCCTAAATTCGAAAATTAGTTTAGTTTTTTCCAGAACAATGATTTCATATAACTTCTGGTAACCCGTTCGTTTAAAAATTTCATTTGTAAGAGTAAGCCAATTTAATTTATGAAGGCCTTTTATAGCCTTGTTTATCATAATACTAATTTTATCTTTTAGCCAAGAGGAACCTATTACATATATTATATCTGATGTGTGAAATAATATGAGTGATTCCACTTCTTTTGATAGCATCCAACAAAGGCACAATTTTTTTTCTATTTTATGCATATGATCTTCCAATTTCAACTTTTCATCAAGTATAACAGCAAAATATTTATAATTAGTAATTCTTTCACCTTTAATATTATTAACTAGTAGTTTTGGATTAATATCAACTTTATTTCTTATTTTATACTATATTTTTTGTTTTTCAGCAATTATACCAACCCCGTATACCAATTTCATACAATCTGTCCACTAAGATACTATGATTCACTTTTCCAAAGCCTTTTTTTAGAACAACCAATACAGAACACAAGCAATTTATTTATAATTGAATTAGTAGATTCCAAAACTGCTGAGTCCGTTCTAATTATTTTTTGAAACCCAAATTGATTCATATCAAACCTACGGTCTTTTGTATGAAATCTTGTAGTCTGACATTATAATTTTTTCAAACACTTTTTCTTTGCAACTTGTTAGAGTAATTGGTCTATAATTCGATACATCCAGTGTAGATCCAGATTTAAGTACAGGTACAACACTACTTGATTTTAGATACTTCGGATAAATACTTGTAAAAATACATCTATTTACCAAACAAACAATTTTAGGTGTTATTAATGCTTTAGATCTGCGGCTAGTATATTATCAAACTCTGGTGTACTATTTTTTAACAGCATAATGATTTCATATACTTCTTTTTCATCCGTCGGTAGAAGAAAAATAGTTTGACTAGTCAATCTGTTTTTTATTGTATTCCTTATCAATAATTTTGCCCGCTAATTTATTTCCAATTTCACTGAAATGCTTATTGAAGCAGTTTACAATTTCAAAACGATCAGATATTCTCAGCTCATTACTATTTATTTCCTTTATGAATTTATTCAATTCACTTGACTTTTTTAAGATACAATTGTTAAGTACATTCCACATTTTTCAAACCCAGCCAATTGTATTCTATTAGTTTTGCGTTGGTTATATTATGAGTCCGTTTATACGAATTCCTTTACACATAGCTAAAAAATAGATATGTAAGCTTGGCTATGAGGCTATGGAGTTAGAAGGAAAATAGGATAGGTTAGATAGATAGAGGAGAGTTGGATGGTAGGTTAGAAACGAACTTATTAAAATCTTTTAAAAACGTTGCAAATTGTATAAAGGTATATTCCTATCAGAGGGTAACACATTGGATGGAAGCATGTTCCATATTTTAGCAGTTCTCACAATAAGTGAGTTTTCATAACCAGTTTTGAGCCACCTAGGAATTTTCAATGTGTAGAAGTGAGCACTTGGGGCCTCCCTGGTGTTGCGTTGGAATTGTTTAAAGGGAGCCATTATTGATTTTAATTCAATAGAGCAAGTGTCAATACCTACAAGATATCTATAAAAGAGAGTTAAAGCTCTAATATTACGAAGAGTGATAAGAGAAGTAAAAGTAACCTAAATGGAAGGATCGCCAATTAGGCGATTTTGGATTTTGTTCATAACATTTTTCAGTTAAGCTGCATACCTAGGATGTTTAAACTTTCAGACCGCTGTATGATTTCTACCTGGAATCTCCGAATAGGGTTTATTTGATCTCTTTGGCAAAAGATATCTTGGAAGTGTTAAACTCAACTCTGTTTGCTTTACCCCAATCAGATATTTTTGATAGGTCATGATTGGCTGTGCTAGCCATCAAATTTTTCTTTAAACTGATTGCGGCAGAAGTGGCATTTGATTTTTTAGAAAGTCGTAGGATGCCACCAGAGTACTGTTATCGGCGAAATTTGGGATTGGATTGAGGGTGGAAGAGAGCAAATCATTGATAAAAATCAGAAAAAGTGTGGGTGATAAGGCACCTTTTTGGAAAACATGGGGAATCTTCCATTGACTGGGATATGTCCAAGTTGAAAATGACAATAAAAAAAGATTGCGCAGAGGTTTTTAAATGGCAAAAGCAATGTGTTTAAGAAGCATAGCTGGAATTCCGTTAGGACCTGTGGACTTATAAACATTCAGATTCTTTAGAACTTTCATTACCGCACAAGTCCTTAAGTACACCTTTTGAAGAATTTTTACCCTTGAGGGATCAACTAAAGGGAATACTGGAGGTATTTATGCAGTAGAAGGGAGTGTGGAATTTGTGAACAAATTAGCTTTACCAACTGAATCTGAGATGATAGAACTGTTGTTATCAATCAGTGGTGGATACGAAGTTTCGCAAAAATTGCTCTTCACATTTTTTACAAAAGTCCAAAACGAACGATTGCAATGTGGGAGATTAATTTTTTTTAGTTTCAACCTTTGGTTTTAGAGAAATTTTTGCTGATTGATAATTCTCTTGCAATTATTTCTGGCCACTTTATAGCCCGCAAGTGAAGACTCCGATACATTAGCCTTATACTTTTTAAAATGTTCCTCTTTAGAAGAGATTGCTCTTTTGCAAATGTCATTAAACCATGAATTGGATTTAGGGTTGATTGTTTTGTATGAATTAGGAATGAATAGTTTCATACGTAACATAATTGTTTTACTAATGACATTTGCAGCAAAGTCAAAGTTTCTGTGGCGAAAGCACATTGTCCAATCGAAACGTCCTAAAACCCAGTCAGCGCGGTTATAGTGCGAGACCAGTCTCTTAAGGAGGGTTTTTCCCTGGGTTCTTCTCCTAAATTGTATTGATAACGTCAGATAACTGTTCAATCGCCACAGCAGTTTCTAACTCATTGGTTTGGGGAGATCTCTAGATAAAACAGAAAAAGGGATAATATAGCTGGCTTTTCCAATTGGAGGTGAGCGTCAACTAATTGGAGACTACATGTTAAACCTCTGACCTTACAAATATTTAAATCAAAATTTGTAACCATATATACAATTTGTGAGCGGAATGGGAGTTGGGGAAAAAAATATTTTTTTTTCAAAATAAAAAAATAAATTCAATTTGAATTTGTATAGAACAAAAAAGAAAAACAAATAATAATAATAATCGGGACGTAAATCAAACATTTTACCAAAAAATATTTAGAAATTTTAGAAAACATTATAAAATATCAGTTCTAAATAAATGGCGAACATGCCAAACGAATTTCAAGGTATAACACTTCTTAGTCCCTTATTGTACACAAGGAGAGTTTAACATAATATCACCATGTATTCAGCACGGACATGAACCTTCTTATAACATAATATTATATCATCATAAAGAAATCATATACATAGAGTATTCACGTAGAACTAAAAAGTTAGACAAGTTTTTTTATTTCGTAAATTCTTCTTGATCGTATTTTCGTTTATTTTTATTTTAAGTTTTAGTTTTTTTTATTTTTTCGCTTTTATGTCAATCGATGTGGGCATTTGTATATATTTCTTCTCTTTTTTGTTTTCTGTTTTTAGCACATTTTCAAAAAATTTTGTAAAAATGTGCCTATATAGCTTCACTCTGTCCGTCCGTCTGTCCGTCCGTCCGTCCGTCCGTCCGTCCGTATGTTTACAAAAACTTTTACACCGTTTGAAATAGAGTAAAGAAATTTTAACCATGGGTAGTTTTTGCAAAAAAAATAATTTCGTAGAAGAATTTTTTTCTGTAGCCCCACTTGTTACGGGGCTACAGCCCCCAAAGTTGGAAAAGCCCTATATTTAAATTGTTATAACAAGAGTTCTGTTAGATATATTTTCAATCTGAAAACGGCAAACGATAGCTGGTTTCACAAACTTTATAAACGTTTAAAAAACAAATGTTTGGGGTTGCCATGCGGTACTTAAATTAAACATTACACAAAACTCAATTTTTGTAAAATTTTTGGCCACACATATCTTCTGAACGGTTCAAACTAGGGACTTGAAATTTTGGGGAAGTTAGATATTCAGTTTAATTTTCAATCGAAAAACGGTAAAAGAGGGCTGCTTTTATAGGCTTTACAAAAATATGTCGGTAAAATTTATAGGATTGCCAAACGGCACTAAAATTTACCATTATATAAAACTCAATTTTTGGTTGCATATATCTCCCAAACGGTTTGAAACAGGGTCTTGAAATTAGTAGGAGTCGGTTAACAAAACTTTTTTGTCAAGTCCCTTGTTTAGGAGGTATTTTTTTAAGCACCTGTAACTTGAATACCTGGCCAGATGAAGTTAGATCCTTGAGAAACTTGGCAACCTTCCCCATTGAAGGACTAACAACTTTAAAATAGGAACTTTACTGTTAGCAGTAAATTTTATAAGTCAGTAGTAAATATTTCCAAGTAAATATTTCCAAAGTTAAACTCAGTATGTAATACAACATAATTTTGAAAATGTGCTTTTTAAAAGCCCTTGGTTTTTTTCATCACTTGTTTGTTTTTTTTTTAAATGTATGTATATCATATCAATCGATGTTTCATGTATATATGTAGTTTCTGTATATTTTTATTAAAAAATATTATCGGTAGAAAAAGAAGAATGAAATTTCCTTTTTTTGCTTTATATTTTTTTACCTGCATTATTCCAAATCTTTCAAATCGTTAGAAAATAATTCCATAAATTGTCTTCTAATGTGCTTATGTATTTTAAATTTTCGTTAGTTTAAAATAGGTATGCAAAATTTTTTTATAAATTTTAGGTTTTAACTACCTACTAAAAAAATATAATTAAAAATTTTTGTTTATCTTATTGAAAATTTGTTTTATTATTTGTAAGATATTTTATGTCATATGGCAATATTGTAACAATATAATAATTATACCAGTTTAATTATGACTATTGTGAATAGAATTAATGAATAAATAGAAAAAAAAAATTTAGAGGAGAGGTCAGTTTGTTGGAGTAAATGATAACATCTTTTGTTAATTTGATAAAAATTGTAAATATCTAAAGTGAAATAGTTTTATTGTGTTTTATTGAATATTACAAATTTAAGATTACAAAATCAGAAGTGGGATCAACTGGTGAATTAAGAACAACATTTTTGGATAATAAAGGTTTTTTTTTGAAATTTTATGTTTTATGTGAAAAAAAAAAACTTGTGATAAAATCTCGACATAAAAAAAAAAAATTTAGAAGTTACGGAACAAACGAGTAAAGTGAATGAAAGATCCAGTTTGATTCGTAAGGCTGTATATTATACAGTAAAATTAGCACATGGTATGACACGTATTTAAGAATACATTAGATTAATATTAAAATATTTTGATAATCAATCGGTGGATTTAAAAGTTTAGTGAAAATAAAATAAAACATTATTAAAATAATGGATGTACGGGTGGAAGAATTTTTAAAAAAGGCAACAGTGTTTATGTTAAAAGAAAAGCTAAAAGAAATGAAGGTAATGACATCGGGAAATAAAGCAGCATTAATGTTACGAATAGAATATCGTATAAGGAATATGGAAGAAGAAAATATTACAAAATTTTTCTCTAATGTAAATTATGAAACCTTGGGCAATGATACGTCGTTAATCAATGATCCAGCAGAAGAAGATGTGTTAAATAATATTAATGAAGATATTGATGGGGAAATAGAACATTTGTGGGAACAGTTAAGGAAAAAACAAGAAATAATTGAATTACGACGCCAATTAGGAGAATTGGATAAACAGGTTAGAATATCGAATTCATCCAACATACAATTTAATTTTAAAGATGTGGAAGAGTCCTTAAATTGATTTAATAGTGACGATACTTTAAGTATCAAAAAATGGATTACGCAAGTAGAAGAAGCAGCAGAAATTTTAGGTTGGAATGAAAAAGCATGTTTTATATACTCCAGAAGATTATTATCTGGTACTGCTAAGTTACTGTTACGTTCTGTTTCACCTAAATCATGGAGTGATTTGAAAACTGTACTTTTGCAAGAATTTAATGATTAAGTTACAAATGCACAAATACACAATGAATTAAGTAATCGAAAAAGAAAAAATAATGAAACATGTCAGCAATATTTGTTCTCTATGCAGGAAATCGCATTGACAGCTGATGTAGAAGAAGGAGACTTAATACAGTATATTATTAATGGGATTAATGATACTTACACCAACAAAAATTATTGAAAATTTGATTATAAGATTATTTTATACCATTCAAACACAATTACTGAACTGAAAATTGCACTGCGCAAATATGACGAAATAAAAAATAGTTATAGAACTAATTTTGGTGAACACCATAAAAATCAACAAAGTGGTTTCAGAAGTAAGAAAATAATGCCCAAGGTCATTATAATGAAATGTTTCAACTGTAATCAGTCTGGGCATATCGCTACCATGTGTCCACACCCTGCACGAGCCAAGGGAACCCGCTACAATTGCGGAAAAACGAGACATAGGTTTCAAGAGTGTAAAGAAAAAAAAAATTAATATAATTAAAAAGTCAGGCGATAGTTTAAATCATAATTTTGAGAGAACAGTAAAATTAATATTTGAAGCAAAATATCATCAAGCGTCATCGGAAATAACATGTGTATCACTTTTGGATTCAGGCAGTCCGATCTACATTATTCAACGGCAGTATATTCCATCGTACGTGATATTAAGTATGTTCCATCGTACGTGGATTAATAATAGAAGATTAGAAATAATTGGTTTAATTAAAGCTAAAATTAAATTTTATAATTTATATATTGATTAATGAAAGATTAATGAAATATTATGCACGGATAATGAGGATGCGCATGCAGAAGTGGTAAAGAATGGGATAGATGATGATAATTTATTTGTAAATCAGATTCTATGTATTGATATATCTAACAATAGGTTAGATAACGAGGTATGTCTAAATATTAATAATAAAATGCCATATAAAATAATGGGGAAGTAAGATAAATTTCGAAATGGAAATCAAGGTAAGAGACCATAAACCGTTTTATTGTACACCCAGAAAATTACCGATAGTACATGAACGAGCATTAAAAAAAATATTAGACGATTTGTTAGCACGAAATATAATTCGAGAAAGTAATTCTCCATATGCATCAGCAAGAGTGTTAGTTAAAAAGAAAAATAATGAGTTGAAAAAATGTGTAGACTATCGTGAATTAAACAAAATAACTTTAAGAGATAATTTTCCATTGCAACTAATAGAAAGTCAATTCGGGCGTCTTAAAGGTAAACAATATTTTTCAGTACTGGACCTTAAAAATGGTTTTCATCATGTTAAAGTAGCTGAAAATTCTATTAAATATACAGCTTTTATAACACCCCTAGGGCATTTTGAATATTTAAAAATGCCGTTTGGATTAAAAAATTCAGCAGCTACATTTGAAAGATTTATGAAAAAACTTTTTGATCTTTGATCTTATCCGGTAAGCTTTTAACATTTATAGATGACTTACTCATAGCTACTGAAACTATTAGTGAGCATTTACAAATTTTACAGGAAGTGCTATCAATTGTAGTTGGTAATTCACTTTATTTACGATTTGATAAATGTTCAATACTACAAGAATAAATTGTGTACTTAGGACATAAAATAACAGGATAATCTTAAAGCTATTAAAGAATTTCCTATTCCAAATAGCATTAAGAATGTTCAAAGTTTTATAGGACTTAGTTCATATTTTAGAAAATTCATAAAAGATTTTGCTATTATTGCTAAACCTTTGACAGATCTTACAAGAAAAGATAACGATTTTAAATTTGGTTTAGAAGAACTCGCATCTTTTGAAACATTAAAGAATAAATTGATAGATTCACCTGTTTTGGCAATATTTAATGTTGAAAATGAGAAACAACTGCACTGTGGCGCAAGTAGTATAGGTTTCGGGGCTGTATTAATGCAAAAACAGGTAGATGGAAAGTTTCATCCGATATCTTATTTTTTGGAACGTGCTATGGAATCTGAAAAAAATTATCATAGTTATGAAATGGAAACTTTAGCAATCATATATGCGTTAAGAAGATTTTATGTTTATTTAACAGGTATAAAATTTAAAATTATAACTGACTGTCAGGCTCTGACACAGACACTTAATAAAAAATTTATAAATCCTAGAATTTCACGATGGGCGTTGGGATTACAAAACTATGATTATGTAATTGAACATCGTAAGGGTGATTTAATGTCTCATGTAGATGCTCTAAGTCGATCCATTAACATATTTTACGTTAATGATGAATCCTTTGAGTACATTTTAGCGGCCGCTCAAAAACAAGATTCCATAATTTGTAAAATTTCAAATGAATTATCAAAGCAAGAGAGTTCTCAATTTGAATTAGTGGATGGTTTAGTATATAAAAAAATTAAGGGAAATGTATGTTTCTATGTACCAAGTATAATGGAAAATCGTGTTATACAAACATATCACGAACAAATGTGTCATATAGGAATTGAAAAGTGTCGGGATATAATCTCAAAAATATACTGGTTTTCTAAAATGAGGGATAAAATTAAAATATTATATTCAAGGATGCTTAAGATGTGCTTATTTTTCTCCGCAATATGGAAAACCTGAAGTGAACTGCATAGCATTCCTAAAGGTTGTGTTCCTTTTGACACAATGCACATAGACCATTATGTTCCTTTAGCATGTTCCGCGGTGAAAAACAAGCACATATTAGTGACAATTGATGCGTTTACGAAATTCGTAAAACTTTATGCGGTAAAAAGTACAATTACTAAAGAAGTTATAAATTGCTTAAAAAAATTTTTTGAATATTATAGTAGGCCAAATCGAATAATAACCGACCGAGGGTCAAGTTTTACATTATTAGTTTGAAGAAAAATAGTTAATGTAAATTGTTGATTTCAAACAAAATAACAATTAAAAATATATATAATTAAAAAATTACCAGCTGTTTAGCATATAATGTAAATTTTTGATTTTAAATAAATTAATACATAAATAAAAGTATCTGTGTACATAATAAAAAAAAAAAAATTTACCAGCTGATTAGTATATATTATAATGTTAATAGTTGTTTCAAATAATTAAAAACATGTAGGTATATAAATAAAAATTTTTGCCAGCTGATTAGTGATAATATAAGAAAAGGTTAATATATAAGAAACTATCAATATATGAATTATTAAAATAAAAAAGAAAAAAAAATATTATTTATAAATATTATATGCGTATGATATTTGGTATTATATCAATGTAATACAGATTATTCATATGCACATGTATGCATATCTGAAAAAAAAAAAAAAAAAAATATTATTTATATTAGAAAAATAAAGTAAATTCAAATTAATTGCATTAAAAATGCATTCAAAACAAGTTGAATAAAAAACAAATTTCAATGATGTATAATTTAAGATTAGTTTAAAATCAAATATATGAACATTCATATATAAACAAAATATTTATGTAAGATAAAATATATTGGTAGAGTATAATGTGTACATCACATGAGATTAATTATGAAAGAATAAGGCAAATGAGGTCATTGTCATAATCAGGATAACCGAATTGTAAGATATTTTATATCATATGGCAATATTGTAACAATATAATAATTATACCAGTTTAATTATGACTATTGTGAATAGAATTAATGAATAAATAGAAAAAAAAAAATTAGAGGAGAGGTCAGTTTGTTGGAGTCGATGTAAATGATAACTTGAATTTGTTAATTTAATAAAAATTGTAAATATCTAAATTGAAATAATTTTATTGTGTTTTATAGAATATTACAAATTTAAGATTACATTTTTTATTATTTAATTTAGAATTCTAAAAGGAAAAAAGCCGGGTAAAATATATTATGGAAAATTATATACATAAGCTTTCAAAATTCATATTCCATTCGGCATAAAAAACTCTTTAAGTATGTAAATACACATTAAAAATATACATATGTATGTATTTTGAGATGTCTTTTGTTCTACCGGAACCATAATCAGAAAAAACACTAATTTCGTCCAGTGCACCATATAGTATAGCCTTCTATCGTATTGGGGTGATTTCAAATCAACAAAATTGACTTATATTTTTTGTTCTAGATGAATACTCTATGTATATGATTTCTTTATGATATCATGTTTCTTTTTCCCACTTGCAGTTTAAATGATTTTTGTAATACACATATATTGAAAAAGATTACAACTGCAATATTAATTAATTAAATAGAAAAGTGCAAGCAATTGTTTGCAAAAAAAAAAAAAATTAATTTATCTAAAATAGTGAAAAAAATAGTTTTGTAGACAAGCAAAAATTATAAAATATAAAATAGATAAATTCGGAAAATAATTAAAAATGAAAGTTAGGGACAAAAATAAATTTGCAAAAGAAAACTGAAGCTAATTAATATGAAATTGTGTACAAATAAATAAACACATATGCATTTTTACTAAATATTTAAAATGAGTTAAAGATAAAAATGTAATTAAAAGTAAAGTTAAATTATTTTAAAAAGTTAAAGTAAAGTTAATTAAAAGTAAATTAATAAAGTTCCTTATTAAGTAATCAAATAATAAAATTCCAAAATTCGGTTGGTGTTATGTTGAATTTGTCTTTTAGTCAGCCGGTGCAAATTCATCATGGTGGCCATTACTGCTAATCTGCTATTAGTAATGATAAGCACTTTTCCAATTAATTAATTAGAAACTCAAATTTGGTAATTTTGTTCATATTTAACAAATTAGTTGTCGTCCACGAGTTATCTTTTCTGACTTTTATTTGCTTTTTTATTGTAGAGTTTACCTTCGCTCTTTGTTATATATCAATGAGATCATCGACACAATCACTATTATTTGTCATAAGAAGGTTTCTAACATAATTTTCAAGTATATGATAATTTGTAATAAAAATTTCCTTTTTGAAAATAGGTTCTCTTTTTTTTACAACTTTATTTGTTTTGACGAGTACACCTTTATAATCTAAATTTACAATATCATGTAAATTGATATCAAATTCAAAGTTTTTAAGGTCTGAAAGAATGTGATCAATAATCGTTGAAGAATTTTCAGTTATTCTAGTCGCATATTCTTTACTTAATTTGTTTTTAATAATGATTCTATTAGAATCTAGAATCTAACATTGATTTATAGGATCTAATGAGCGCTGCATCAATTAATAAGTCAATATTACAATAACCCATCACAATAATGTTTTTATATCTATCAAATATTGAATCTAGATGTGCAATAAATTCATTATTATTCTCACTTGGTTCTTTATAACATACACCATTTTTATAACATACACATTTTTAAGACTGGAGTAGTGTCGCTTAGTGAAACAAATATTGTATTGAACTCATCAAATACTTTCACGGTTTTATACTCTAAATTCTGTTTGACGTAAATTGCAGTTCCACCATAATAAAATATTGGAATTAAAATAAGCTAAAAATTTCTCCTCCTCTGAGTATGATCAAGTTTCACCAATCATAATGACATCAATACATTTTCTATTTTTTACAAATAATTCAAGTTAAAGCATGTTTTTCTTAGACTTCATGCATTAAAATGCACTTTGTTTAGTATAAGACGTTTGTTATGCATCATGGTATACTAATCATATAATTTTTCCAATTTTCTCTCATTTTTTGCAGATGCTCCTATATTTATTGTCAATATGCCTGCTAAAGTAAGCTTAACCATGAAGTACTTCTGTTTTGAATGCTCCTGTAAATTCATGATAAATAAAGTACAATTTACTAAATTCATTATAGCTATCCGGTTAGCCTTCTTGATGGATAAGTACTTTCAAACTAGTTTGTGTTTTTTTCACTTTGATTATGGAAGTATGATAAAAACAATCTCACATTGTTGTAAATTCTATAATTTCGTAATCTAGATAAGGCATCTGTATTCTTTGGTGGAACGAAAGGGTCAATAAGACTTGTATTCTTATCTGGAGTTTTTGAATTAATTTCTGGTTTATAACTTATTTTAACTGATTAATCATTGATAACCGGATTCAGAGTTGCAATAATAATCCAGTTTGAATAATCATTCCGTGGAAGATCCTTCTTTAATTTTTTTATTTCTTTTGTAATTACCGTATTTTAGCTGTTTATCTTATGTGTGCTTGTACTTACGTTTTTAATATCATTATTATTAGGCTTGTTGGTTTTACAATTTTTAATTTTACTAAACGACATAATTTTCAGAAATAATTTCTTTTTACCATTAGTTATATTCAACATTTTTTGTTTCAAAGTTCGTGTCCTTTACATCTTTTAGATTTAACTTATCTTTACATCTTAGATTTAACTTTTAGGGTTAAATTAGTTATTTTATTTACTTGGGTACCAGAGGTAGATGGTGCATCTTTCTTTTTAAGCATTGCGGTGCTATTTGCCCAAATTATTTGCTCTTAAAAGATCTTGTACTTTTTGCTTTATTAGGACACTGGTAAGTTGCAATAAAGAGCGCGCCACAGTTGAAACATCTTTTATTAATATTTGGCCCATCTCCATTTACACTACCTAAAGACGGCTTGTTTACATAGAAATTCTTATGTTTTGCCGTATTCCTTCTATCTGCCATTTCCTCTTGTTTTATACGGTGGTAACCTTTAAACTTCTCTTTCATGTCGCTTAATGTTACAGCCCCGAATAAGCTATTTTTATTTATGGGTTCATCTGGGATTCCTTTTATTATTTAGCCTATTAAATCGTTTGTACTAACGTTTCCCCGTTTCGCTGTGCCTTTCATACAGTATATGTATTCTAGCAGAGACTCCGAGCTTTTTTGAATAAATTTGTCTAATAGGTTAAGGATATTTTGGTGCAACTTTCTTTCAAAATTCTTCATTTAAAAGCTTTTTCAACTAGCACCAATCTGAAATACCGGATTCTGCTTCCAGTACTAGCTTAGCCGCTCCTCTTAGCAGTTTTCGACAATACAGATATTTCTGAATATCCGTCCACAAACATAAGGTTGCAATGTAGCAAAAAATCCTTTAACAATTCAATTAAATTCTTAGTTGACTCCCCATCAAACACCTCCAGAGAGTCTTCCACATCCTTTAAATGAATGTAATTCTTCATTAGGCATTTTGTTAATTTGTTCGTGAGGATGTGCCTGTTCTTTGTCAACAGCTGATCTTAATAATTTAATTAATTTAGCTTTACGATGTCGGTATGATAGCTTCTACTTTTTAATTCTTTTGGAATTAATTTGGTTTTTGTAATAATATATTTTGGTTAAGAAACTTATTGTACTTGTCTTTTCTTTCAGTTCAGTTACATTACTACATATTTTACTTTTATAAGCTTTTCTAATGGGTACATATCGTCGCCTGAATTTTCTTTTGCTCCATACGTCTCACTATAGTCGAAATTTTAACGTAGAGTTTGTTAATTTTTTAACTAATCATATGCTAAATTTTACGCGCTGTCCTCAATTACTTTTCGATATATTAAATTAATATTTTGTCAGAAAAGTTGTAGTGGACAGTTTGCTCCATACAATACACATCGATTACATGCATTGAATTCTGTATAAAGTCAAGGACATGGAGCAAATTAGATTAAAAATGGATTACTATTAATATGAGATAAATAAATTAAAAACTTAAATTTTGTTTTTAAATTGTAGTAGAACCTGTAAAAAATTAAAATAATCAAATTTAACAATATAATGAAATTTAATATAATTTTTTATGTTAATTTTCATTTACTATTATTTTTTAATCAATCATGCAATTAAATAATTCAAATATAACAATATATACATAACTGTCATTTCACAGCATTTCTATTTTTTATAAACGAAATTAAATGAAATTATAAATTTTAAATATAAATATTTCAATCAAAACTGAAAAACAAACATAATAGTAAATTCACAACTTTCTAATATTTTTGAAAATTAACTAATTTTAGGAAATCAAGAAATAATTTATTTTTCAAATATCATAGTTTTTGTAAAACTATTTTAAAGTTCAAATTTGAAAAAGAATCCTTTGTTTCCATCAGAAAAGGTTCTGATTTTTGATATCGAATAATCTTTGTTTTTTAAAAATGGAAATTTAATAAAACTTAATTTTCCTGCGTAAAGAAACTGTACAATGTATATCAAGATTTTTTAAATATTTTTCAAAAACTGAATGCACTGTTGCACAGTCAACTTCTTGCAACAGTGAGTGACATAAATACCTATGGAGCAAATAAGTACTCAATATAACGGTAATTACATATGCCTAATAGCGTATGGAGCAAAAGAGAATTCTGGCGACGATATACAGATATACTAGAAATTTAATTTAATTTTGATTTTTAAAAATTTTAATTATTAATTTTCGTAATAAAAGGCATTGATTAGCCTCAATGTTTTTACATTAAAAACCATAAAATTATATAAACCTTTACATACATATTATCACAAATTATTATTTCTTTGGAGTTACTTTGAGTTTAACGAAAATTAGTGACACAGATAACAGGGGCATTATAATTGTAATACTTATTTATAACGGAAGTGCTCAAAACCCATTATCATAAAATAAAAAGATGAGAATTAACCAATTTGATTGAATTCGACAAAAAGTTTTAAATACGTCATGTTCTTTGGTTTTTTAACATATTTAAATAGATAAATTGGTAGGAATTTTTAATTTTTTTAAATAGATAAATTAATTATAAAATGTTATTTTTTTGTTTTTTTTTACGAGGGGATGGAAAGCTTGAAAGCCACCCATTGAAACTATGGGGTGTTTCTTTGGGTAGTGTGTGATTTTAACACACCAAAACCAAGCCCTTTTTGAACCACACTTTATGAGGGAGCCTGTAATACAAATGTACAGTTTGGTTGCAGGGATGAGGATGTAGAATGATTTAGGATTATGGTGGAAGTTATTTGGATTTTCTGGATTATGGGGAATGGGGAAAATTGGATGGGATATTTAGAAGAAGATCTTAAAGTATCTCCTTAAATTTCTTTAAATTTGGTTAAATCGTGCATATATACATTATCAACTTTGGGGAACACATTTAGTGGAATATGGTTCCATAAACGAGATGACCGCATGGCAAACGAGTTTCCATAAGCCGTGTTACGCCATCTGACTAGCTCAACTGTGTAGGGATGAGCATCTGTTGTCCTCTTAGTTTCCATTGGAAAATCTTGAATGAAAATATATTAATTTTAATGCATCTTGGGCCACGTGAGTCCTATTTTTGTTGAGAACATATTAGCACCTGTGTGAATTCGAAATTGGTAACTTGATACGTTGTCAACTTACTTAATTTTTGTATTTATTATCTATATAAATGTACATATATCATATATATAATACACAAGTGTTGGCGAGACCTTGCCAACATGAAAATAAAATTTTTCACAACAAAATTATTAATTATTATAAATATACGTCACACAATAAATAATGGTGGCAATACTCATAACTTTAAATTTATTACTATGCATCCTATACACGATGGACCTGCTTTGTTGTTATGCATCCCATACACGATGTTTCAGCTTGGTATGCGTAATTACGAAATTGAATCGTGTATTGGTAAGTTGAAACCCCATTTTGAAGGTTTAAAAATTCGTTGTGAGAAAATCAAAAAATTTTGACTTTTGTGGGCTATGTCTTTGGTTTATATTTTTAGTTGTATCGTGTACGGGCAGGTTGAACCACTTAAATGTCATTTATTTTTATTGTATTTTTCCTTTATTGATACAAACGAACGCTGAGATATAGCAATTTGAAGAAATGATAAAACTATAATGTATAAAATAACAAAGAATTAAGTAAATAATTTTAAATAATTATAAAAAAATAAGAAAAATGTTTTGTATACACATTCATAACAAAATACAAACCGATTTTTTCAGAAATAGTGGCAAACAAATAAGAGAACCATAACGTTTAATTTGAATTATGAATGTAGTATAGAAGAGTTCCACGGGCAGTCAATGTCTTTTTTTGTGTAAGACAGAAGTACAATTTTATTTTAATTTACTCATATTTGATACGATTTTCATATTATACAATAAAAACATATCGCTCATTTGCTACAATAGTGACACATCGCGAAATTTTGAATTTCTGACTTAAATATGGCAAACGATTACTTTTATAATTTTCTATCAGCTGACAAGAACTCGTATCGATATATCTAAATTTGACCGCTAGATATCACAAGTGTCGTTTTTGAATTTTGAAATTATAACCGATTGTTTGTTTCAACAACGTATTATTTTAGTTGTGAAATTGATCTTGAATGGTTAACGTCGATTTTTTGCGTGCGGAACGTATTATTTTTAATTAAATCATTATTGCAGAAACGGTAAGTTTTTTTTTTGATGAAATTTTTCTTTAATAAATGTCTTAATAGAACTTGTGTCATTATTGCAAAAATATTTTTTACTATTAAACGTTGTGTCGTTATTGAAAAAAAATGCTTAACAATCCGCATCATAAAATATTTCGTGTTGTACGTAAATATGCCGTTCTTGTTGCAAAAAATATTTTTTACATTTGCCACATTTAAATTACTACGTTATAGCAGATTACATATTTTAAAATATTTTATTTTGAATTGTGGCATATCAGCCGTTATGCCATTCTTCCAGTAAAAATTATCCCAATAGCATTTATTATTTTATTTATGACGTTATTGTTACACAAAAAAATTAAATTATTGGGTTTTGAGTTATGGCATATTAGCAGTTATGTCAGTCTTTCTAAATATTTTTTTGCTAAATTAAAGTTAAGAGATTAGTTTTAACGACACTTTTAAATTTTTTTAGATTATTTTAACTTATTAGCTTATTGTTATAAAACTATTTAAGTACTATAATTGACCTAAATAAACTTTAAATTATGTACAAAATATTTTGAAAACACTAATATTTTTTTTATAAAACTTAAAAACAATAAATTCTTATAGTTTGATGGAGGATGGCTTCGCGTGGTGAAGTTATGCTCGAGTTAGTTAGAAAAATGCGTGAATCAAATAGATCAGCAATAAATAAACAACCGTCACCACAATCGAGTAAATCAACGTTAACAGACTTCGATGACGATGATTTAGTTAAAGATAAAACCTACTGCCCAGATGAAGATGAAAATGAAAGTGAGATTAGCATTGATGATAACGAAGAAGATACATTAATTGAAACAGGTGCTACGGCGGAATTTTACTCAATCGAAGGAGGAACTACAAACGCTAATAACTTCTCAATAGAGAACGAATCAATTCAACTCGATACAAATCAATCCAACTCGATAAAAATTGGAAGAAGGAGAAAAAAAAATGAACGAAATTGGAAAAGAAATATAATTAAAAAACTAAGGAATTCTGGTCAAACTTATGAATCTACCTCTAGCTAAGAAATTAAAATCGCGAGAAAAATTAAACCTGCATGTGGTGAAGCTTGTAAACTAAAATGCTCCACAAAATTCAATGAAGAAGAACGAACTACAATTTTTCAAGATTATTGGAAATTGAGTAATTTAGAAAAACAAAGACAATTTATTTCAAATAGCATTCAAACTATTAATCCAAAATATCGTTATATTCGCGTTGAAACTGAAAGCTCTAACAAACAAAGAAGATTTAATAGTGCGTATTATTTTCGAAAAGAAAATGAGAGTGTTCGAGTTTGCAAATTATTTTTCAAGAATACCTTAGACATTAACGATCGTCCCATTCGCACGGTTCTAGATAAACAACACAAAACCGCTAAAACTATTTTAGAAGAAGACCAACGTGGAAAACATGGCAAACAGAAAACAGTTGATCCTCTTATTAAAGAAAAAATCAGACAACATATTCTTTCTATACCGAAAATAGAGGGCCATTACACTAGAGCGAATACTTCCAGACAATTTATAGATGGTAGTAAAACAATAGCCGAAATTTATAACGATTATGTCATTAATTGCAAAAACAATAATATTGAATTTGGAAATTACAGGCTTTTTTACAGAATATTTACCAACGAATTTAATATTTCATTCTTTCAGCCAAAAAAAGATCTCTGCGATACTTGTACATCATATAACATTTCCGAGGAAAAAGAACTATTACAGAACAAATATGAACAGCACTTAATTGAAAAAGAATTAGCACGATCTGAAAAAGAGATGGATAAAAATAATAACAACATAGTTTTAGCTGTATATGATCTGCAAGCCGTAATTCAGTTACCAAAGGGAGAGAATTCCGCATTTTATTACAAGTCCAAATTAAATGTGTTTAATTTCACAATTTACGATATTCAAAGCAAAATATCCGAATGTTACATTTGGGATGAGTCAAATGGTCACAGAGGAGTTAATGAACTTGGATCTTGTGTTCTCAGATATTTGTCTGAAAAAGCAGTTGAAAAAGATGTAATTTTCTATTCCGATAACTGTGCTGGCCAAAATAAAAATAAATTTATGCTAGCCTTATACTTATATACTTTACGTAAGTTTAATATTTCCTCAATTACTCATAAATTTCTGATAAAGGGGCATACACAGAATGAAGGAGATTCCGTTCACTCTCTAATTGAACGGAACCTTAAGAGACAAATTAAATCCGGTCCTATTTATACTCCAGAAGGATTTATAACAATAGTTCGCTCTGCAAAGAAAACTGGTGAACCATTTCATGTTCACGAATTATCTTACGAGGATTTTTATGATATAAAAAATTTATCAAATCAAATTGGTATTACTATAACTAAAAATACTAAAGAAGAGAAAGTTAAATTTACAGATATTAAAGTAATAAAAGTAGACCAAAAATTTCCAAATACATTATTTTATAAAACTTCTTATTTAGACACTACCTTTAGTGAAGCATTGGTAATTAAAAAAAAGAAAAATTTCGATATAGTGCTAAATCCAGCATTTCCTAACAAACCAAGTATTTCAGAAAATAAAAAGAAGGATTTAATGGATTTGGTTAATAAAAATTTTGTACCAAGAGTATATAAAAATTTTTTTGAAAACCTTTAATATTCGTATTTGCTCGAAATTTGTTTTCACATTCATTGTGATAGAATGATATTAATAAGTAAACTATAATGTTAAGTACAAAAAAATATGTGATAAATGAATTACTTTTATTTTTTTTTTTATTTTGTTAAAAAAATGAAAAAAGTCAAGAATTATTTATGTTTTTTATGTTATTTTTGCGAATAAACTGTTTTTTATATTATTTTAAGAAATGAATTCCTAAAGAATATTTAAATAATATATTATTATTATACGTAAGTTAATAAAGTTGCTAGAAATAAAATTGAAAAAAATTCTTTAATTTTTATGATTTGCATAGGAAAGTTTTATAGGTATAAACTATTAAAAAAATTAATATTTTTATTTACAGTAAGAATGGTAAGAGAATGATGCAATACTCCACAGAATTTTGCAGCAATAGTGTTATAAAACGGAATATTTACATGAGAATTATTATTTTTTAGCAGCAAGTACGTCACATCATAATAATAACATAGAGTTCAACAGAATTTGGCAACAATAGTGTCATAAAACAGAATATTTACATGAGAAATAATATTTTTTTTAGCAGCAAAAACGTCAAATTTATAATAATGACATAGTGCGGAACAAAATTTTGCAACAATATTGCCATAAGTCGGAAGGACTTTTTTTAAAGGATCGTTAGAAGGTTGCTTATTTTTTTTAATAAACTGCCAGTTCAACAAACTTAAAGCTAAAACATTGTTCCTTGCATTAAACGCAGTCAATACTCATACTTAGCTTCTTTAATAATAGTTTTAAGCTAAAAACTTGAAGTCAAATTTTAAAATGCGATTTCTAAAAAATCATCAATTTTGGGATATGTCACTATTGTCGCAAATGAGCGATCATCAAATAATTTATTAGTCATTTTATAAAACGTCAAATTTTGGAACTGCTACGGTCTGTCAATATTGTTTTTTGTGTAAAACATAGGTATAATTTTATTTAATTTTACTTATATTTGGTACGATTTAAGTCTTACACAATAAAAACATATATAATTAATTTGTCATTTTATAAAACATCAAATTTTGAATTAAAAATGATTTCTTTTCTATTTTTTAACTGAAATAAAGTCAACAATTGCTTTTATTGTTTGAATGTTTTGAAATACAAATAAAGCAGTTCCAAATTTTGACGTTTTATAAAATTACAAATTAATTCTGTGATATGTTTTCGTTGTGTACTTATAACAGGCTGTCGATTTTTTTTTTTTTTGTAAAATAAAAGAAAAACTTTATATTAGACTGAAATCGAACCAAATATGACTAAATTTAAATAAAATTGTACTTTTGTGTATTACAGAAAAAAATATTATCATCTAGCGCGTGCAACGCACGATAAAATTTTCTACTCAATGAATTATATTATGTAGTGATTTTCAACTCACGTTAAGTGTTTAAATTTTAATGTAAAAAGTGTTTGTTTACAAAATTTTTCTGATAATCTTTTAAAGTAAAACATTTCTTATAAAATTAAAAATATAAATTGATTAAAAAATAAAAAATATAAGATTAAAAATAACATACGCTGCTGATTAATTTTAAAAATTTGAATTTTAATAATATTTTAAATAAAAAAATAATAAGGAAAGAAATTGAATTATAGAAATGATTTTGAATACCATAGAAATTTCCGTTGTTTCCATAATTTAAACAAAATAAAAATACACCAACAGTCACCCAAAATCAAATGTCATTTAATTTTGCTCCAAATTGTTCAATACAACCGTTCCGTGCTAAATCTGAACTTCATTTTGAACGCGACTATTTCTTAAATTTTCTCGAACGTTTTTTACATCAAAAAAGGTGTACAAAACTAATATTCTAGCGGAGTAGGTTCCATGAGAAAAAAACAAGACTTAAAAAAGAGGTGTGGTGTTTTTCGTTGTTTATTTCAAATATTAAAAAAAGATGACTCATAAATTAAAATATTTTGAATTTGATATAAATATATTAATTTTTTTTTTAATATTTTTAATAAAGTACAATATCTTAATTGCAATGTTTTATTTTTTAAAATCGATTACCAATCAAACTACTAATACACAAATATGTTAGAGAGACTTAGCTAATTTCATGTCACAATTAATTTTCATACAATGTAATTCGATCATCAATTGTATTGAAAGAACAGCAACAGATATATATTTGAAATAGAATATAGAGGCAAACATAAAAAAAAATTAATATGAATTGAATTCTTTTTAATTTTGTCAAAATTATAATAGCAAAGCAGGTATGATATTTAGAAAAATTTTAAAGTAATAAAAAGATGAAGTTTTTAGTTTCTCACTAATCAAATCGGTAACGCGTTCGAAAATAAATATTTAAAAACCTGAATTTTTTAGCAATAGTTATACAAAACATAATTTAAAAATTTTACTAACGTAACTCGGTATTACAAAGTACTTTCAAATGACAGTTCTAGGTATCTAATGCTAGAAGAGATAAAATACTTTAGCAAAAATGTCTAAAAAACAAAAATGGCACAGGGGTCTTACTAGTTTATTATAATTGCTAAGACTTTTATACCGATTTTAGGTTATTGTCTAAGTCTAGAATGTTGTAAAATAACAATTTTAATTTAATAACATATAATTATTTATAATAAAATAAAATAAATAAATAAAATTAAATATTATATAACATTATTTTAAATTTATTTAAGAACACTGTATATTTTTTGTTTTTCCAACTCTAACATATATTAATCCAGCGTGGTAGACATCCGTTAAATATTATGATAATAGATATAAATATGAATGATTATAGATAAAATGAACCGCTCTGGATAATATATACAATAATTCTAAATGAAACGACTTGATTCATTTATGATCCAGAAAATAATGGTAATTTATTCCAAATTTCTTAGTCTTTTAATACGAAATTTTACTTACATAGATGAAATTATCAAAGACAATAAATTCTGTGGTCGCAAACATTAATAGCCAAAGTCGACTTTGGTCAAAATTGCCTTATTGATATTACCGTGATGTCCGCTATGTGTTACCTATGTGTTACCTCACAATATGTGTTACCTCACAAAATTTTGTGCTTCTAGCTTGAAAAATGCAGAAGTTATAACCTAAAAACTCAATGACCAAAGTCAGTTTTTTACAGTTATGAATTACAATAACAACCAAACTCAAAAATTTCAAAAATTTAGTTTCCTATGTTGACTTTGGTTTTTATTCAAAATGCTTATTTGAAAAATTGATATTTATTTTTTACCAAAAATCTTCTAAAGTCCAGTTTGGCTGTTATTCCAATTTTATGAAATAAGTTTTTTATTTTTGAATAACAGATAAAGTTCGATTTCATAAAATATGTTTATTTTTTTCTAAACTCAACTTATTATTCCAAATTTTCGATGAAACATTTAAAACTCTTATTTCTACTTTGGTTGTTTTTCTTTATTTATTAAAATTTAAATTTGGTGCTAAACTTTAGTTTGGTCGTTATTTTAAATGTAATTTAGAAAAAAAAACCATTTATATACAATTTGCTTGTTATTCCAAATATTTGTTTTTCATAAAAAATTTCTTAACTCAAGTTTGGTTGATTTTATTGTTGAAATTTCAAATAAAAAACAATTAATTAAAGAAAAAATCTAAAAGCGCAAAAACAATAAAAAATATTATATATATTTGTAAATACTATTATTGTAGATAAAAAAAAGTAATGCCAAATTTAAAATTTAACAGCATTTCTATTTAAAAATATTACCTAGGTAACAACTATTATTATTATCAATAAAAATAATAATATAGAAGAATAATTATCAAATTTTTCCCAGCATCATTTGACATAAATTTAAAAAAATTGTTTTACGCATTCACATTAACTATTTTTAAACATACGTAACTATGCTTTTGAAATTTTTGTTTTAAAATAATAATAATAATAATAATAAAGATATAAAAGAATAATTGTCAAATTTGACCCAGAATCATTTGACATAAATTCAATTTTTGTTTTGAAATGTTAACACATACAATTATTATAAAATATTTGGTAAACATGAATTGTTAATAATAGTAATAATAACAATATAATAATAAATAATATTATATATTTTTATTATTATTGGCCCTAATTTAGCTAATTTAGTAAGACTTGATAGAAAATAATTGGTTTTCTAAGACTTTGATAAGAATAATAGTATAATATACTACTATTATATTAGCACATATATTCACTATTTCCAAATAAAAAAAATCATAATGGCATTTTTTTATATATAAACCAGTGATTTGATTAAAATTATTCTTCAAAAGTTGTGAAGATAGGTTATTTCAAACTGCTAGGCTGGAAACCAGTCTCTAAACACAAAACTGTAGAGCAAAATTAATAAATTAGTTTTACTTTCCGACCAATAAAATTATAATTTTAAAACTTTCATAAACTTAAATTTTTATTCGGTTTATTTATTAATTATTAATAAAGTTAAAAAAAGTCAATGTGAATGCGTACAATTTTTTTAAATTTATGTCAAAAAGTCATTACCTTGTTCAGTTGTTGTGGTAAATTTATTTGTTAAATTTGTAAGAAATTCACAAACAACAATTGTTTTATAGTTTATTATTTTTATAGAGAAAAAATATAAACATGTCGTAGTTTTCTAGGTACATCATACTTAGCTAAATATAATAAAAGACAAGCTGCTGCTTCTGCTGCTGATCAGCGTGCCCTATGTTATGTTAAGTGTTATTCACACATGTAAAATACTTCTAATTACAAATTCTTACATTCAAAAGAGAAAGAAAAAATGAAACTGGTAAAATGTAAATTATGAACAGAAAGAAAAAAAAATCAAAACGTATAAGAAATCTCTTAACAGGTAGATACAGAAAATTATAATAAAAACGTATAAAGAAATTTTTTACATTTCAGTATGTATACTTTTATTTAAATATCACTTACGAACTAATAACTAACTTTATTTTGTAGTTTTTATTTTTTATAAATATAATAAAAGACCCTGCTGCTGTTACATTATGTTAATGTTAAGTGTTATTCACACATGTAACATACTTCTAATTACAAATCCTTACATACAAGAGAGAAAAAAAAAATGAAACTGGTAAAATGTAAACTATAAACAGAAAGAAAAAAAAATCAAAACGTATAAGAAATCTGTTAACAGGTAGATACAGAAAATTATAATAAAAACGTATAAAGAAATTTTTTACATTTCAGTATGTATACTTTTATTTAAATATCACTTACAGAACTAATACATAACTTTATTTTGTAGTTTTTATTTTTTATAAATATAAGACCCTGCTGCTGTTACATTATGTTAATGTTAAGTGTTATTCACGCCCTTCCATAGCCTAGCTGGTAGGAGCGCAGTAATGCAATCCTTGCAGTGTGGTAGTTTCGGGTTCGATTCCCGGTAGGGGGGAAAAATAACCTATATAGAATATTTGCATAACAAACAACTTTCAATAAATTTTCAATAACTTTTCAATTACTTTTCAACTTCATATAAGATTTTCACCTAATAATTATAACTCATAGATACAATTTTCCAATAACTTTTCAACTTCATATATAATGATTTTCACTTCATAATTATAACTCATAGATACAATTTTCAATAACAATTTCTGAATTCCCAATAATAACTACTTCATATAAGATTTTCACTTCATACATACAGTTCACAGATGCAACTATCGGTTACAATTTTCAACTTCAATAAGAATCATCTCATTTAAGATCTTTACTCCACACATATAACTCACAGTTAATAAAAAAAAAATAATAATAATAATAATAATAGTACTAATATAACAACCAATATTGAATATGCCTAGCAAACACTAGGATCGGTTTGCAGTAGCCCAATCTCCTGCTCAAACTTAAATCTAAGAGGATTCAAGAAACTTCAACAAGCCTAGGATACAATAGAAACGGAAATTTAGGCACAACCTTAGGCACGAAAATAAGGACACGAATCGCACAATGGAATGTAAGAACTCTTAGGGAAGCATCAAGACTTGCACAGCTAGAACAACAAGTGGCTGCGTATAAAATAAGTATTCTAGGCATTAGCGAGCTAAGATGGAACAAGCAAGGCGAACTAAAATCTGACAATGGCAACATAATCCTATTCAGTGGCAAAGATTCAAGAAGTGAGGGCGGAGTAGGAATACTAATCGCGAAAAATATAAGCCAGTCACTAGTCTCTTGGAAAGCAATCTCTGATAGAATTATCATTGCTCGATTTAAAGGTAGAATTAGACACACAACAATAATTCAATGCTATGCACCAACGGAAAACGCAGAAACAGAAGAGAAAGATGATTTCTACAACCAAATAAGCAGCACACTCAGCAGCATTAGCAGAGGGGACCTAGCAGGGCTGGACTGAAAATGAATTTAGGACCGGGAAATTTATAAAATTTCGGCCCTTTTCAATACATTTTGTTTTAACAATCAAGTAAAGTTAAGAATAGCTATGCCTTTTGATGATTGATGAATATATGAGGAAAATTAAAGTCAATAAAAATTACCACATATTTTTATAATATAATATTAATTCTTTTTTATTTATTGTTTAATATATGATTAAATAGAAAATGAACAGAAATGAAATTCACAATGAAATATAAAATAATTAGAATTAACAAAAAATAACATTTAGAAAACAAAATTTTTTTTTCATAAAATAACCAATTTTTTAATAATAATTTTCTTATTTTTAATAATAAGTTTCAAATGTAATTTACTTTCTTTTTTATGTTAATAATTTTTTCAACAGACTACTTTTTTCTTTCAAAATGTCAATAATTTCCTCGTTCTTAATAACATTTAGAATATCTCTTTCGCATGACATTAACATAAAATCTTCTAAATGTGTTTGACTTAAGCAATTTCTCAATCTATTTAAGATGTATTTTAATTTTGAAAAACTTCTTTCACACGAAACTTGGCTTGAAGATAATGTTATGACAAATTTATACACAAAAAATAAGTTTGAATATGCTAATCTGTGTAAATTAAATTTTTTTAGAACTGAATAAAAACATATTATACAATTTTTACATAGTTTACAGCTTGGAATATCCGCATGTTCTTTATTATCATTTGACTGTTCTATATCATCATCATATTATTCACCAGCAATATTTACTTCTTGTTTTTATGGGAAAAATTAAAAAAAAAAATTGTTTCTGTGGGTTTTTTTTATATTTGATATAAAAAAAATATTTATGGGAATCATTTTTGATTTAATATTCGGCACGGCCCACCGGGAAACTCCCGGTACATTGGTAGGCCAGTCCAGCTCTGGGACCTAGTAATACTTATGGGCGACTTCAATGCTCAGGTCGGCAATAACAACTTAAATCTAGAAGATGTCATAGGTAAACATGGCTTAGGATCAAGGAATAACAATGGGGACAGATTAATAGAAATATGTCAAACAAACAATCTGGTAATAGGTGGTACTATATTCCCGCACAAAAACATTCACAAAATATACTTGGACTTCACCAGGCGGTAGAGTAAGAAATCAGATAGACCATATATGTGTGAGTAAGAAATGGAGGAACTCCCTCATGGACGTAAGGAATAAAAGAGGTGCAGACATACATAGCGACCATGAATTAATAACTGCAGACCTTGGAGATCAAGTTAAGGAGAAACACGAGTAATAGCACACAGCGACCCCCAGCCAAAATAAACCTAGCGCCACTTAGGGACCCAATTGTAAGAGCAAGCACCACTGCAGCCATACAAGACACCATGCGACAAAACATCCAGCAAGCGTGGGAAGAAACATCCAGGAATCTGACACAAACAGCTACAAATATTCTGGGCACCAACTTAAATAATAACAGAAAGCCATGGATCTCACACCAAACATGGGACCTAATCAAGAAAAGGCAACATCTCAAAAACCAGCTAAACACTGACAGCTCGGCCGTTATAAGAGAACAATACCTTAACACCTCGAAACTGGTTAAGAAAGCGGCGAGAACAGACAAAAGGAAGCATCTTGGAAGAATTGCTAGAGAAGCTGAAACAGCAGCAAACAATTACGACATGAGGGCAGTATATAACACCATTCATAGGCTCACAAATCAAACATGCAGAGTCAATCAGCCAGTTAAAAGTCGTAACGGTGAACTAATAACAAGTGTAAATGAACAGACGCAAAGGTGGAAAGAACACTTCCAAAAAATCAGCGATATAAAACAACCAATAACAAATGAGCAACCGCAAAGGCATACTATCCAACACAGCAACATAATCAACAACATAAGCGACTCTACCCCATCCATACTGGAAATCAAAGACACCATCCTGAGGCTGAAAAGCAACAGGGCAGCCGGAAGTGACGGTCTACCAAGCGAAATCTTAAGACTTGATCCGCAAACAGCAGCCGAACTTATACAGCCCCACATAACAAATACATGGGAAACAGAAACAATTCCTACGGTATGGAAGGAAGAAGTAATAATTAAGATCCCGAAGAAAGGAGATCTATCTGATTGCAACAATTGAAGAGGTATCACACTACTCAACACCATATATAAAATCCTAGCCGGGATAATACAAAATAGACTCCAAGACGCAATGCAGAACATGCTCAGAGATGAACAAGCTGGATTTCGACCACACAGAAGCTGTCTAGACCAAGCAAACACACTCAGAATGATCATTGAACAATCACATGAATGGAGGTCACCGCTATGTCTAATATTCGTTGACTTTCAGAAAGCTTTCGACTCCATCCACAGAAATGCAATATGGAGAGCACTTGAGAATAGAAATATACCAGATAAAATAATCAACATTATCAAGAACATGTATGTCAATTCGAAACTAGCAGTATCACATAATGGAAACATCAGCAATTCATTTACAACTAATGTCGGTGTTAAGAAAGGATGCCCCCTCTCACCCCTACTGTTCACCATCGTACTAAACGACATTATGAGAGAAATCAGTTGCACAGAAAGAGGCATAAATTGGTCAGATGATAAAATCTTAGAAGACCTTGACTTCGCAGATGACATCTGTCTACTATCACATAGCCAAGAAGAAGCACAGTCCAAATTGAATCACTTGCAACAAATAGCGCGAAAGGTTGGATTAGAAATAAACATCAATAAAACCAAAGCAATGCACATACACCTTCCAAATGATAATCCAATCAAAATAGATGGCCGCGACATACAGTGCACAACTAACTTCTGTTATCTGGGCAGTATCATCACGCCAACAGGCGACACCAGTGAAGACGTTCAAAACAGAATTGATAAAGCCCGAACAGCCTTCGGAAGATTTCGCCCCATATGGAACAGTTCGCAAATATCTAGACGAACTAAGTTAATGATATTCAAGTCATGTGTAATATCTACATTAACATATGGCACCGAATCATGGTTGCTAACTAACTCCATCAAGAATAAACTACAAGTCTTCATCAACAAACATCTTAGAATAATATGCCGAATATTCTGGCCCGAAAGAATTAGGAATACAGACTTGTGGGAGTTAACAAATGAAGAGCCAATAGTGAAGCAAATTACCATAAGGAAATGGAAATGGATTGGACACACACTAAGGAAAAGTGAAGATTGCATAACAAGGATGGCGCTATGTTGGAACCCTCAAGGTGGGTCCAGAACAAGAGGAAGACCCAGAACAACATGGAGGAGAACAGTACTAGATGAAATAAGTAGATGCGAGAGTTCCTGGAACGAAATAGAAGCAGTAGCAAGAAATAAAGAAGAATGGAGACTTCAAGTTGAAGCCCTATGCTCCCTAGTGGAGTAACAGGAAAAAAAAAAAAAAAAAAAAGTGTTATTCACACATGCAACATACTTCTAATTTACAAATACTTACATACAAGAGAGAAAGAAAAAATGAAACTGATAAAATGTAATTTATGAACAGAAAAAAAAAATTAAAACGTAAGAGAAATCTGTTAACAGGTAGATACAGAAAGTTATAATAACAACGTATAAAGAAATTTTTTACATTTCAGTATGTATACTTTTATTTAAATATCACTTACAGAACTAATAACTAACTTTAATTTGTAGTTTTTATTTTTTATAAATATAATAAAAGACGCTGCTACTGTTGCATTATGTTAATGTTAAGTGTTATTCACACATGTAATATACTTTTAATTACAAATACTAACATACAAAAGAGAAAGAAAAAATGAAACTGATAAATGCAAATTATGAACAGAAAAAAAAAAATCAAAACGTATGAGAAATCTGTTAACAGGTAGATACATAAAATAATAATAAAAACGTATAAAGAAATTTTTTACACTTCAGTATGTATATTTCTATTTTATTATCACTTACAAAACTAAAACAAACTATTATAATGTTAACTTAATGTTCTTTAGGTAACGAATTTCCTTTTATTAATTCAGTAGCGCAATAAAGCTCTTTTTATTTTTTAAACTTGACATGTATCTTCACTAAACTGAAGAAGAGTTCAAGATTTGCATTAATTGCCAATGATTATAAATATGAAAATGCCTTTTTTGTATAGCAACAATTTATTTTTTTAATGTATTAGATATACTTTTTTTCATTTAATAATTCGCATTTCATGATCACCAACAACCTTATTAGTCACCCTTATAATACGCATTTTCAAATAAAATGAAACCTTTTTCAAAAATAATGAAATATTTTGCAATAAAATGAAGCCTCAAGTGCAAAGGTTTCATATTTTCGTTTCATTAACTTTGTAATAGGTGTCATTTTATTTGAAAATGTTTTATTTAATTTTTTTTTTTTTGAATTTTTAAATTTTATAAATTTATTTGACATTTGGTTATAAAATCAGAAGAGAAAATAACTGGAATAGCAATATACAAAAAGAGCAAATATTCGAAAATATTACCTCATTAATTATTTATATCATGGTATACTATATCTAGCATTTTGACGATAAACTCCCGACAATTCGTTGAACTTTCAAATTTTCTTAATAAAATTTGCTTACTAAAATTAATTTTCTTCTAAGACTTAAGCAATTTTACAAGAAAACAAGTCAAAGTCTGGAAATTATTTTTCAAATCATAATTTATTTCATTTGGAATAACAACCAAACTCTAAATAGGAGTTTTATTATTAAATGGTTAAAATTCGAATAACAGCCAAACTTCAGTTAGGAATTTTTGAACTAAAATTATAAAAAAGGTAAAATAGCACAACTAGACTTTGATCTCCAAATTTTAAAATTGTGCAAAAGGATTAATAGTCAAAGTCTGTTTTTTTTAATTATATAACTGTTAATTAAATTAATTATTAATAATTCAAAAAACACAATTTCAAGCGCTGTCAAATATTTATAATTTCGTCAAAGAAGCATGTCTCTATCTCAATTACCTGATTTCAGGGAACAATTTTAGTTTTAAAATTGATCTGTACAAAATGTAACAAAACAGACTTTGGCTGTTTATGCTTGTGACCACAGAATTATATTAATTTATTGCTTTTTTCACAAGAATTTTATATATGCCATATTTCGCCTTAATTATAATTTCTAAATTATTTCCATGTTATCAAAATATCAATACCAAATATCTACAAAAAAAAATATTAGTGCATATGATTGCATACAAAAATCAATCACATACACAAAGTAAATAAAAAAACAAGTAAAGAAACAGTAAATCGCGCAACTGGTTTAGAAATACCCTACATCTATTTGGTTCAAATTTATTGAGAAGTCTATAAGCTATTTCAAAACCATAAAAACTTTTATTTGTTTGATCGTAAGACATAGCTACCCATATTAATTTTAAAATACTAAAAACATCTTGTAATATTTTATCAATTCAAAAATATTAAAAGTTCTTACTATTTATCTATTTAAAAATACTAAAGAACAAATAAACTTAAAATAAATGGATTCGTAATTGTATTACAAAATTACATATTGAAAACTTTTTATCCAATTCAATAAAATTTTACACACATGCAGCAAGTACTTCTTTTCAGGATTTTTTGCTGTAGTGCAATTACTGTTGAATGATTTAGTACCCTTGATTAATTATTCCAATTAGAAATAATTTTTAAATATATTCTTTCATATATTTAAATAAAGAAAGAACCCTCGGGTATCAAATTTAAACCTGTCTATCTTCATGAAATTCAAAGATAAGCTTTCCAATTTTGTGATTTCTTAGGAAGCACCTCAACCACCACTACAATTAAGTCTAAATTTCCAATTGATCATAAATTAGGAAGATATGAAAGGAAATAGTAAAAAACACCTTTATACCAAATTTGAAGCTTCAACATTTGTTTAAAGGTATTATCTTTATTAATTTCGAAGATATACTTTAAGGTCTTCGTAACAGTTTATATGGTCCCAGACCCTCTACTCCAATTAGTCTTAAATTTCTAGCACCCTAAGGGTATATGAAGAGATACTCTGTCACCAAATTAGTAGGTTCTATCTTCATTGGTTTTGAAATTATGCTGGTTTGGCCTAAATTTGATCAAAAAGTTCTAGGATCCGAAACCTTGGTTCGATTTCAACTGTACGCAATCCCGGCCATGACTTGTAACCTACAGCACATATTTGATGAAGGTAGTGCTATTAGTTGCCGAGTTATCGTGTTTTTATACCCTACACCTATAAAATAGGAAAAGGGTATATTGACTTTGTTACAGTGTTTGAAACCACCTAAGGAAAGCGAGCTAGATATAGAAAATTATATATATTTGTGATCAGCGTGACTTCTTCAGTCGATAAAGCCATGTCCGTCCGTCCGTTCTTGTGTATGTAGGATGATAAATCAAAAGCAAATGCAGCTATCTTGATGAAATTTTAAATGTATAAATTTTAATTAAAACTAACTGGACTTAAAGTACGGCGGGGATTGCCCATTAGCGAAATCAGCCAATTTTTATAAAAATACTAGCAGATTTTGCCGGCGTTTCCCGGGAGCGTGCAATTTGCAAAAAAGCAAGTTTCGGCCAATTTTTCGAAGTACTGCTTTGGTTAAATAGAAAGCCTCAAAAAATATTTGTGGAGTTCCGTTAACCCGTTGCGGCTCAACAGCATTTTATAGGTTTTTTCGTTACTTTGCAATAAATTAGAAATGGTTTAACTGATTGACTTCAAATTTTGTATATGTGTTCCTCTTTGAGAATGGAGTTCACTCTATTAACAGACTTGGAATTTGTTTTTCAAAAACAGGTTTGTTGAGTTCCCTTAAACCATGCGGCACAGCAGCTTTATACAAATTTCTTTATTACTTTACTCTTAAGCAGAAACGGTTTGACAACTTGAATGTAAATTTTGTAGGCGTACATGTATATACTTATCATTCCTCCGATTATTCAAAAAAAAATTTTTGTAAGTAAATTACGTCGAATTTTTGAAAGTATGTAAAATTTCCTTGAATTAGGGGAATGCTTAAAAAAATGTTTTGTCGAGTTCTTTTAACCGATTGCGAAACAAAAATTTAAAAAAACAGGCTTCCTTTTTGGGAAAACTATTATAAAATACTATGTATTTAAGCATAATAGATACGAAATAGAATTTTTTGATTTTTAGGTTTTATTTGAAGAACTGCAATTTTACACTGTCCGTCGCTCTTTTGGACTGCAAAATCAACCTTTAAAATGGGATACAAATCGGAAACACAATTTTTTTTTGGGTCCCGCCAGTAGGATTTTTAAAAAACAACAACTTCAAAAAATATAAAAAACAAAGACTTAGGAAAAAATATAGAGAAGGAAAATGTTATGTTATTTAAATTTAAAGATATTATTATTTGGATTCTTTATTAGCTGCATTTTTATTATTATTAATATTTTCTCATTTAGCTTTTTCACTATTTGAGAATATTTGAGAGCAAAAAAATTAGTCTTATTAATTAAGTGAGCTTTTGGAATAAAGGTTAACTTGCGTTAATACCAAGAATTTGAAAATTTCATTGAATCTTTGTGCAAAACGCGTAAACAGATGTAACCAAATTAACTCTGTGGCTTTTGATAATTAAAATTCACCCCCATAGCCTATGTCAACCCCGGGCTCCCAGAATTATTCCTTTAAAATTTTGTGACAACCGTCAAACCTCGACAAACAAACAAACAAATTTTCTCCTTTATATTAGATGTATAAAAATAAATGATAACATTATAATTTAGTTATTTCATCAATTTATTAATCATGACTAATAGTGAAATCAATACTTAAAATGTAATCCCATTGCACTCAAAAAACCTGTTAAAAAGTGCGAAATATATTGTTGGAGCTTCAATATTAACGTTTAATTTTTGAAAAACATACACTGGTGAATAAGCTCCTTTTTTATTCAAACATAAAAGTTTTAATTATGAGTACTTCAATGAGGAAGTTTCCCAAATTTTAGCTTAGCAAGCTTATAATGGATCTGCGCACCCCCCTTCTGTCCTCACTTTTCTCTTTTTTTAGGTTCTAGGAAATCAATTGTGAACTGCTCCAAAATTTGGAGTTTTAACTAGAATTTTATTATCTAAGCAAAAATGGTTAAAACTAAGAGACAATTTCTTCAATTTAAAGAAACCCTTTCAGAAAAACCTTTAACATATGTTGGAATGTAATACTGCAGCTTTAAATTTTCTTATAATTGTAAAAAAAAATTTGAACAGGAATTCAAGTTACAGGTGTTTAAAAATAGCAAAATTTGAATTTTCGAGCTGCTTCTAAACAGAGGTAACGACAAAAAAATTTTTTTAACCGACTCCTATTAATTTCTAGGGATCTAACTGCTACCAAATTTCAAGACCCTAACTTGCACCGTTTAGAAGTTATGTGTGGCCAAAATTTTTGCAAAAATTGAGTTTTGCATAATGGTAAATTTTAGTACTGTATGGCAAATCTAAACATTTTGCTTTTAAAAATTATTTTCAAATTGAAAATATACTAAACAGAACTCTTGTTATAGGAATTTGAAAATAACGGGTGGGGCTACAGAAAAAAATTCTTCTATGAAATTATTTTTTTCCAATACCTACCCGTGTTTTTTGTTTCTTTCCTCTAGAAGGATGGACGGAGCTATCTTGATGAAATTTTGACTGTAGTTTCTAGTACTGAAGGTACGGCGACGACAGCATATGGACGAGAACAGCTCTAGATTTGGATTCTGGACCTTTTTACGGGTCAAAGGGCTAAAAAGCGTATAAAAAAAAATCAAGATGAGTCAGCAACTATTGACGCCATTAATGAAATTTGTGCTGTAAATTTGGTGCTGTTTTAGTAATGAAACTACGGCGGGGCTGGCGTATGGTCGAGATCGGACTTCGGTTTCGGATCCTAGAACTTTGTGATCGGATTTAGGGCCAACGAGCATAATTCCGAAACCAAAGAAGAGAAAACTTTTTAATTTGCTGTCAGGGTGTCTCTTCCTATTCCGTTAGTGTCCTCGGAATTTGGAACCAATTGGAGTATTGGATAGAGGCCCATCCACACAGTTCCGAAGACCTTAAAGCATATCATCGAAATTAATATAAATAGTAACTTAAAATTAAGATACAACTTGCAAATGTGTACAAGGGTAAACTAGTGTTAAAGGTAGTGCGGAGACTGCATATGGGCGTGATCGGATAGTAGTTTCGAGTTCTGGAACTTTTGAAAATTGAGCTAACGAACATATATCTAAAAAACACCATTAATCAAAAACTAATGACGCTATTTTGATGATATTTAAACTCTATGTTACTAGTAATGAAAGTACCCCGGCGATTGCTTATGGTCGAGATCGGAAAGGTTCAGATTTTGGAAGTTTTACATCGAATTGAGGTCAAACGAGTATAATTTCGAAACCGAAAAAGATAAAACCTTAAAATTTGGGACACAAGTGTTTTGTGTCCGTAAAATTTTGGATGAATTGGAATAGTGGTTTACTTACCACTTCCTAGTCTCAGGACCTTAAAGCACATATTCGAAATTAATAAAGATCGTAACATGTAATAAATATGGAAGCTTTAAATTTGGTATAACGGAGTTTTTTCTTATTTCCTTTGTGCCCCAAAAGAAATTCATGAAGATAGAAACTTTAAATTTAATACACGAAG
This sequence comes from Dolichopus griseipennis, assembly GCA_963082915.1. Lineage (NCBI taxonomy): Eukaryota > Metazoa > Arthropoda > Insecta > Diptera > Dolichopodidae > Dolichopus > Dolichopus griseipennis. Next base: position 184,541,602 of record OY720441.1, on the reverse strand, counting down.
GTTCTTTACCATTTTCGTTCTTATTTAACACATTTATATTTTTAAAAGGCTAAGAATTTGACCATAAAACAAAATTTTTTTATAAACAGTTAAATTTATTTTTTTTTAAATTTTTATTAAAAAATTTTATTGAATTATTACCATAGGTAATATTTATTTAAGACACTTTGTACGATACTTAAGTTGTGTTCAAAAGTACTTACTGCACGTATTTAAAATTTATTTTTATATTTAAATGAATTATATGAAAAGTTCTCAATTTGCCATTGTATTTTAGAAATACATTTATTGCATATTTTGCTATTATAAGCTTTTCTAATAAGTACATAAACTAACAATTTGAAAAAATTGCAATTTTGAAAAATTTGAATTATTAAATATATTATTGCGTTTATTAGTTTTTTATCACAAAATTTAATTTTTAATTTTGTAATTGAAATGAAATATAAGTATTTAACAGTTATTTCAAGTTTTTTTTGTTTTTAAATGTTTTTAAATAGATAAATTTGTATGAATTTTTAATATATTTGAATAGATTAAATAATTAGAAAATGTTTTTAGTATTATAAACTTAATTTGGTTATCTATGTCTTACGATCAAACTACTAAAAGCTCTTATGGTTTTAAAATCACTTATGAACTTCTCGTTAAATTTGATGTAGGGTATTTCTATGTCGGTTGCACCGACTGACTGTTTCTTTACTACTACTACTAATTTCTATAGCTCCTAGTGGAGCAAAGAGCCTTAACAAAATCCTTCCATTCAGTACGGTTCTGTGCGATCATTTTTATTTCACCCCATGTTTTTCTTGATTTGGTAATTTCGGCGTGAATTGTTCTTTTCCACGAGTTTTTCGGACGCCCGCGTTTTCTTGCACCTTGCGGGTTCCAATCAAGCGCTTGCCTGCAGATTTCGGACTGATCTTTTCTGAGTGTATGACCAATCCATTTCCATTTTCTTGTTAAAATCTCCTCTGCTATAGGTACTTGATTGCATCTGGCATGTAATTCCTCGTTCCTAATTCTGTTTGGCCACCATATTTTCAGTATTCGACGGAGACATGTGTTAACGAAGCTTTGAATTTTGCTGGTAAGTTCCTCCGTTACTAACCACGTTTCGCAACCGTATAACAGAACAGATTTGACGTTTGAATTAAATATTTTAATTTTTGTTTCCTTAGAGATGATTGCAGACTTCCAGGTTTTTCGAAGTTGTGCAAACACTTGTTTAGCTTTATTTATTCTAGCGGTCATATCTGCTTTTGCTCCTCCCTCAGGCGTTATTACGCTACCAAGGTAACAAAAGTTGGTAACATTAGATATTTCTTCATCATATAACATCAAATTGTTTACATTAGGTGAGTTTACTTTCATTGCTTTTGTTTTCTTTACATTGACTTTTAGTCCGCGCAGTTCAGACTCTTGTGCCAAATCGTTCAATTTTTCCTGCAGATCGATATTTCTAGTTGATAGTAGGCATATATCGTCCGCATAGTCAAGATCTTCTAGATGTTCCCCGAAATTCCAAAATATGCCTCTGTTTAAATCGTCAATGGCAGCACTTAGTATGTCATCGAGCACAATTAAAAATAGAATTGGTGACAGCAGGCAACCCTGTCTGACTCCACAATCAATATTTATCGGCTCAGATAGTTGACCTTGATGTAGAATCCTGCATTTAAATCCTTCGTACTGTGCTCGGATAAGCCGTATCAACTTCATTGGCACTCCTCTAATTTTAAGCGAGTCCCATATATATTCTTGATGTATAGTATCAAATGCAGACTTGAAGTCTACGAAAACTAGTTTTAATGTGGATTGCCATTCATTCACCTGTTCTATGATTATTCGAAGTGTATTGATTTGATCCACGCATGATCTATTAGGGCGAAATCCAGATTGCTGTTTTCGGATTGTTTCATCTAGTTTAGTGTTGATTCTGTTCAACAGTATTTTTGAGAGAACTTTCGATGGAATAGATAGTAGTGTTATCCCTCTATAGTTATCACAGATAGACAGGTTACCTTTTTTAGGTAATTTTATCAAAATTCCTTCAAGCCAATCTTTAGGTACCGACTCTGTTTGCCATATTTTTTGAAAAATTGGATGTAGCATACGTGCTGTTAGATTTGGGTCTGCCTTTAACATTTCTGCGGTAATTTGATCAAAACCTGGTGATTTATTGGATTTCATCGTTTTCACTGCAGTTTTTATTTCTTCAATATTGGGGGGGTATGTATTTAAATTGGATCCCCTTTGTGCTGCTGTTAATATTTCATTATTATTTTCAGAGAATGCCAGTTGACTGTGAGATTTGTAGCACTCACTGAAGTGTTCATGCCATCTTTGCAACTGTTCTTTTCGATTTGTGATACTAATTCCATTTTTACTTAGTATTGGACGGTTATTACTTAATTTAGCTCCTGATAGTTTACGATTGGTATCGTATAGTAGCTTAATATTATTTGTTGCAGCTGCTTTTTCGGCTTGGTTAGCTAGTTCGTTTACCCAATTTCGTTTGTCTCTTCTGCAGGACTTTTTCACTTCAGTGTTATATTTACTATAGATTTTAACAGCATTTTCTTTTTGTTTCCGTGTTTTGGCGTTGTTTTTAATATGCTTTGCATTTTTTCTTTCTTCTATTAATTTCCAGGTAACTTCCGATAACCATTCTTTTTTCTCTTTTGGTCTATGACCTAGGATTTTTTCACTTGTTGTTAACATTATTGATTTAAAAGCATTCCAGTTTTCTTCGATAGTCATTTGTTGTGGGTTATTAGTTTCATCGTAGCATTTGTTTAATTCTGATGTGAAAGCACTATTCATTGCTGGATCTTTTAATTTTCCTAAGTCAAACTTCTTTGGTATAGTTTTGGCTTTTTGTACAATTCCAGCTATTTTGATACGAATTTTGGCTACTACAAGGTGATGGTCAGATCCAATGTCTGCACCTCTTTTAGCTCGTACATCTAATAGACTACTTCTCCAAAGTTTATTGATACATATATGATCTATTTGATTTTCAGTTTTATTATCGGGGGACACCCAGGTGGCCTTGTGACATGGTTTATGAATAAAGAGTGTCCCACCAATGACGAGTTCTGACGTCATACATGTTTCGATCAGATATTCTCCATTTTCGTTCATAGATCCGATTCCGTGTTTACCCATAACATTTTCCAGCCCTTTATTGTCTGCTCCTACTTTGGCGTTGAAATCACCCATAAGAATAACTATATTTTTCTTCTTGATTTCAGACAACGTTGTTGATAGTTGATGGTAAAAATCCTCTTTAGCTTCTTTACTGGAAACTTCGGTTGGGGCATATACTTGTACCATAACGATGTTCCTAGCTCTACCTTGTAGTTTGATGTATATAACTCTTTCACTTACAGGTTTCCATTCAATTAGTGCTTTGGAAGCCTTCTTGTTAAGTAGAAATCCAACTCCATCTCGGTGAATATCGTTTTCTGCGCGACCGGAATACAAAAATATTTCGCCACTGGCCAGTTGGTGTTCGCCTGAGCCATTCCATCTGCATTCGCTCATACCCAGAATATCCAATTTAAATTTATTTAACTCTCGGGCTGCTTGATGTAGTTTCCCCGTTTCAAAAAGTGTTCGCACATTCCAAGTACCAATTTTTGTACTGTACTTCATACCAAATAAAGGTGTTTTTGCTTTGGTTTCATTTATAGATGAAATATTGTTGAAATTACATGAATTCTGCACCTCCAAATCCGATGTGCATGCCGCTTGTGCGGGAGGGTTCTCAGTGTTTCTCTGATTACCTCTTGGAGACTTGTTTCCTTTCGTTTTTAAAACCATGTTTATTCATCAATCTTTCGGTTTGTAGCGTTCCATCGATTGGTTATAAGCCAAAAGTTGGGTCTGGCAGGTGCTACTTTCCTTTCGGGATGACCAGACTCATCGCTAGAGTGAAGGCCGCTCCTAACATGGAGTACAGTCGCCTTTGGCAGCCGCTTCTTTGAAGTACAGACTTCTTTGAAGTACTGTTTCTTTACTTGTCTTATAAATGTTCGTTAGCCCTTAGAATATTAAAAGGTCCACAATCTAAACTCATGGGCTGGTTTCGCCCGGATGCAATCGCCACCGTTCTTTAAGAACTAGTAACCTACAGTTGAAATTTCATCAAGATAGCTACAATAGTTTTTAAGTTACTCTGCCTACGGACGGACTGACTGAAATGGGTATGTCGACTCAGGAGGTCACGCTGATCATAAATATATATACCTTTCCACATCCAGCTGGCTTTCTTTAGGTGGTTACACCATACCAAAGTTAATATACCCTTTTCCTATTGCATAGGTATAGGGTATAAAAAAGAGAAAGTATAATATAACCCAAAAAATATACCTAACTAAAAATTTTATATATTAGAAACCTAAACAAAAAATCTTTATAAAGTGGAGGGACAATTTGAAAATCTAATAGAACAACTTAAACTCCTGCAACTGGAAGCAAGATTAGCAACATCGGAGGCGAAACTAGTACCCAACAAGCTTCAGAGCAAAAAACTTTAACACCGCCAAAAACCGAGCAAGAATTAAGAAATAAAACTAAGCTACCCGATTGTGTTAAAGAACTACAAGCATTTGATGGCAACGCAGTTCAGTACAATTCATGGCTACACATCGTGGAAAATATTGCGATTATGTGATTAGGAAGTTGTAAAAAATAAACCAATATACCCAGCCATTCTCCAGGCAATCAGAGGAAAAGTTAGAGGAAACATCGACGCAGCTTTAATTCACACAACGTATTTGACAATGACTGGCAGGCCATAAAATCATGTTTGTCACTGCTTAAGCAGACAAACGCGATCTCCAAATATCAAATGAGCACGCTTACACAAGGTAGATCTACTATCGAAATATTTTATGCCGGAGTAAACCATCAATTTTACCTAATAATCCTCAAGATAAAAACTGAAAGCTATTCAAGGGAAACCATAAGTACACGAATCACATAGAAATCGTGCCTTAGATGTGTTCATCAGGGGACCAAACGCGAACTTTCTAAATGTTTAATGTTGCAAAAACCACAAACACGGGAAGTATATTCAATTTGCTTATAGCTACAAAACTATAACACGAGAAGCTGCACCATGAGCAATAGAAACGGAAATCTTATAAACACAACTACAAAGAACAGGTTTCCAAATAACAACAAGCGACAGCCCCTTTAATAGTCACGACAACCATATCAACAACGACCGCAACTAACAAGGCAGCAGAAAATTTCTGCATACAACATTCAGTAGGAAAAACCATTTATTTTTCCACCCAGAATTTCTGAAATTTTGATCCATCTTTGCAAAATAAGCCAGTGAATATAAAATAAGCCAGTGTATAAGAATAGGCCTGCATCATTAAATTATGCCTATAAACGACCACCCAGAACAAGTACTTTTCCAGTCCTAAACATCAAAGACTGTACCATAGGGAAATTCCAAATGAAGATGAATGCAATGCTGATACTGAATACAATAAAACTTATGACCCTGACTATATAGAGGACGAGGGAAAGTTGGAAGATGATATCCAGGAGATACATTTTATAATGGACACATGCCCAGCGTTTCATACCTAGAATATGAAACTGGAGATAAAAAAATTTAAAAATTTCTCGTTGATATTCGTTGAACAAGAATTTAATTTTTTGAAAAATTAGGAAACAACACATACTTTGAATTTTTTGCCAGGGCCTACAACTTCGACGGTATAATAGAAGATGACCCTTTAAAACACCTGCACGCTATAAATTTATCCTAATATACAAATACCATTAAAAGCTAAAATATCAGCTCAAGGCAATGAAATCGAATTAGAAATAGAAGGCTTTTTAACATCAACTAAAGACGAAGCTCTCGTAGTTTAGCATATGAAAAGCAACAAGCATTGAAAAATATTTGGGCCGATCATTAACAAAAAAATTATTGACTCTGAGGTTTAGGCAGAAATGAAAAAAACAACTGAAGAACCCATATATACAAAGTCATACCCATATCATGCGAACATGAGGAAGGAAGTGCAAAAACAGCTGCTCGTAAATGGAATAATACGGACCAAGATTAGATGCAGTAACTACACCGGACCTATAAAATGGGTTCGGCTGCAGGAGGGGTGGAGGGGTTGTCAGATCCTAGGGAATCATCATAAGTTTGCTTAGCGAAAATTTGGCAACCTTCCCCATTGAAGGGCTATTAGGACTTTAAAATTAAAACCTTTATGTTTTTATAAAACAGTAACTTATTCACCAGTGTATGTTTTTCCAAAATTAAATGTTAATATTGAAGTTCCAACATTATATTTCGTACATACAACAACGCTCTAACATAATTTCCCACTTGTAAAACTCTTATTCTATTGATTTCACTATTATTTGTAATTAATAAATTGATGAATAATTAAATTTTTATATTATCATTTATTTTAATATATATTTTTATAAAAATAAATGATAAAATACTCAGTAAGAAACCCTATATAATTGTGAAATTGTACTTTTTAAAAACCCTTGGTTTTTTTCATCACTTGTTTTATTAAAGTGCTTACTTTTTTTTTAAATATATTTGAAAAACACGACCATGTCGCCACATTGTATCTTATATGTGACGTAATGTTCGCATGGAATAATAGCTCAGCTGATTTATCATATAATATTGTGCCGCTTCCCTAACAAAACCTGGTAATGGCATTATTTTTTCTAAAACGTAATAATTCCAGCTTAATTTATCATCTATTATAATACCGAGATATTAATAATTCAGTTCTCTTATAATTTTTAAACTATCAGTACAAATTTTAAAGGTCGATATCAGGCTTATTTACTCGTTTAAAAATCATATACATTGTTTTTTCAATATTCATTGATAATTTTATATTCTTATACTTATTCTCCACACTGTTAGGGTACTTTTTATGCTTCTATGTTCTATTAATTTTGATATTTCTTTCGGCATCCAGTGTTTATATGAATGAACGATTTAGGTGTTTTCAAAACTTTGTGACTAATATATGCCTTACATATATTGCACACCCACCTCCTAAATTGTATGCCTACGAATATTAAAGTATTTTTCTTCTTCTGAGTATAACCAAGTTTCTTCAACCATGATTATATCAAAATAAGTTTTAATTTTTATAAATGCTTCTTTTTCATTTAAAATTTTCCTCAAACTTCTAGCATTAAAATCCACCATTTTCATATTCAATAGTTTATACAGCGTCGTGGTTTTCCAATCATATAATTTTGCTATGATTCTCTAATTCTCTGCAGATGCTCCTTGTATTTATTTTCCATATGTCTGAAATGGGCTAGATTTTGTAGCACTTCTTTCTTGACGTCCCTGTGGTTTTTAAAGTATACGTGTATAAGTATACCTTTAGACTAGTTTGCGTTATTCCCTCAAAATCTGTATCATCATTATCATGAAAATATGCCAGTAACAATTTAACATCGTTCTCTTAATCAAGATGTAGCATAAATATTGTCACCAGATGTAATAGCATTTCTTGTTAGTCTGACAATCGCTGGAGCTAGTGGATTATTAAAGCTTTGGCTGTTAGACTTTACAATATCACTACTATCTATGTTTATCGTTTCACCTATAATCCAATTAGCATAATTAGCTGTTCGCACTTCAAGTTGGCTTCTATCTTTAGCTATATGTTTCATAATCTTCGCATAAATTGTATTAGCATTAGTATTATTTACATTATTATTATTAACAATATTGTTTTTATAGATAGTACTATTATTTGGACTATTATTATTATTTTGAATCTGATAATCTTTCTTGTCGGAATCTGTTACTATATGGCATTCTTTTTTAAAGTTACATGTATTATTTTTGCTATTATTATTAACTTGAATTGTGCAACATTTATTATTGCCACTTTTCTTCTTTTTGAAAGTTAATAATTTAAGTATAACGCTGCTTTTTTTACCGTCGGCAGATTTCTTAATAGATTCCTCTGTTTTCGATTCAACTTTTTTTACATTTCCCACTTTATTTGCCTTATTATTATTATTATTAATAATACTGTTATTGCTAGAATTATTTGTATTATTATTATTATTGTTATTATTAGTATTGACATTAATATTATTATCATTAGTATCACTATGTTCACTACTAATATCCAATTTTTTGTTTTAGATTGTTTGACTTTCTCTGGTAAACTGGACACGATACACTGAAATTTTTATGATCAACTTTAAACGTCAAAGTGTTTCATTAACTTTTTAACAATTAATACATTTGTTAACTTCATCTTTATCACAATCTTTACTTTTGTGATTTTGATGGCATTTTCTCCACGTTTCCTTCTTGTTGCAATTTACAGCTTTGTGATTAAACAGCTTACATTTGTTGCTCTTCTTTTGTTTCGGTTTCAATAAGCACCATTTAATTTTTTTCTATTTGGCATATTTTTTACCTTTAAATTTATTGAATCTACTTGTTTACTTAAATCCATTTTAGTTATTTGGCGTTTTTGTTTTTGTTTAGGTTTAATAACCAGTGGTACATTTGGTTTTATTGGTGACATAGTTTTATTGCTTACACTAGCATTTTTTTTAAATTTCAAGAAATGAAATATTTTGACAAATCTTCATATTTTTTTTTGTTTTTATTGTTTTAAATTTTTAATTCACTAAACAGTTCATTGTTCTTAGATTACGTATTTTTAAGATTGGCATTCTTATTTTCACTCTCCGATTTGAAAATTTCTGCAAGTTGACACATTTTCTTAATTTCACTTTTATGTTCCTTTTTTATTTGCTCTAACCTCTCTAAATATCTTCCTTCGATAGCTTTAAATAATTGGGTAACCTCGTGTTTATTTTTTTTAATGAAAATTCAAATTCAGCCTTGTATTCTTTTAGATAATCACAATTTTTATACCCGTGCATACATATAAGAACATCGGGTATATTAAAATTACTCCTCCGTTTGTAACGCATCGAAATATAAGAGCTAGATATAGTGTCAAGGGTACGTATCGAATCAGCATCGAAAAGTGAATCGATCTAGCTATGTGTGTCCGTCCGTCCGTCCGTCCGTCAGCACGATAACTCAAAAACTATAAGAGCTAGAGTTCTGAAACTTTTACAAAATAATTTTTAGACAATTTGTAGGTTCCCTATTGTTTTTGGTTAAAATCGGAGAAAGGCTTCGGGTAGCTGCCATACAAATTTTTCGATATTTTATGAGTATTTTTAAAATTAATAACGAAAAATAGAAACCAAATATAAAAACAAACAAATTGTTGTTTAATTATAAATCGATTCATGGTGTAGTGGTTAGGATATGTTACTTGTAGCAAAAATGTGTCGGTTCGAATTCAGGTTGAGGAAAAATTTTTTTTTTTTAAATTAAGTTTTTGTTATCTATTTTCTTTTTAATAAAATATATGTATTTATTGTATGAAAAATTTTATTTTATAGAAAATTTGACAGAAAACTCTCATTTATATTAAAAATTATTAATTTTTTTAAATATTTCTATAAAAAAAATATGAAACTGTTATTAAGAAACAATTGATACTATAGCAACTACAATTATTTAAAAACTGTTATTTAAAACAAACAATTGATACCATAGTAACTGCAATTATTTAAAAAAAAAAAATTAAGATAAATAAAAACTAGTTTTGTAGGCAAATTATTTATTGTTCTATGGTGTAGTGGTTAGAACATGGGACAAGTAGTCAAAACGTTTCGGTTCGATTTCTGGCTGGGGCAAAAATTTTTTTTTTCTTTTTTAATTTATCTGAAAACTTTCATTTATAAATTATTTATTTTTTTTAATACATTTTTAAAAAAATTCAAAACAGTTATTCAAAACAAACAATTGATACCATCGCAACTATAATAATTTAAAAAAAAAATTGAGATAAATATAAAGTCGATGGTTAGTGGTTAGGACGTCGACATTTAAATTGAAAAGTGTGGGTTCGAATCTTGTTGAGAGCATATTTTTTTTTTAAATTCATCTTTTTTTTTAATTAATTTTTTTTTTTATTAATTTTTTTTGTAATTAAATATAAAAAAACAAATATTTTGAATTTTCTGTCAAACAGTTCAATTGCAATATGAATGAAATTCTTATTTATTTAATACACGCACGGGTATCTAAAAGTTGACAAGGGCAACTATAATCTTCCTCGTTTTAACTGAGTTCTTTGTTTTGAATCACCATATCTATAAAACACACTCATCACATATAAATTAGATATTGGGATTCACTTTTAATACTCCAATTGATATGGTTTATCTTGTTACACACTCCAACACATTTCTCGACTGTTTCCTCTCTTATTTTTAATTTCCATCTAGTATAATCCATTGCTGTCAAGCTTATGGCTTTAAGAATAAACTGCTGTTCGATTACTTTAAATAATGAGGTGATCAAATTTTTATTTAAAGAGATAGTAAAAAATAAGTAATTTAATTTACATAAAGAATAAAAATTATTACTTTCAAATTTTTTGATAACTTTTAACATGTCTACAATCGATAAAGATAATTTCTGATTTATTAAAATTTTCTTTAAAATTTTAGATTGAATATGTTAACTTGCAATTAAAAATTTAAAAAACATATATTTAAGATTCACTAATTAAATCAACAAAACAAAAATTTAATTTTCTCTTACTAATTTAGATGGACTTGGGTAAATTAAGGCAACTAAAAGACCTACTATCGACGTTAAAGAAAAATCCGACTAGAACCTATACTGAACAGTATATACCGGAAAAAGAGAAGAAAACTGAAGGAATTTGGTAGTACTATAATTAATCTACTTCAACAGGTGATTAATAACTTGAACTAAGTATAAGACTTAGAGATATAACTGCACAGATAAGAACATATATAAAGCCTAAAGTTAAAAAAGCTAACAAAAAAATGAGGAAGAGTGTAGTAGAGTAGACTGTGTCAACTTCGGGATAGCCGTATGACCGTTACATATACATTATATCATCCGGTTAATTACTTTTGGCAAAATTTCAAACATTCAGCTTTATTAGGTGTAGAGTAATGCTCATGTAAAAGAAGGAGTTGTATGGCAGCTAGTGGAACCCTTTGCAGTAGACCAACCAAATTTTGCAGTAACTTTGGCCATTACACTAAACTATTTTTGACAAAATTTCAGACACCCACCTTCATTTGGTGTAGTGTAATCCTCATATAAAAGAAAGAGTTGTATGGCAGTTACTCGAACCCTCAGCAGTAGACCAACCAAATTTCGCAGTAAGTTTGGCCATTATATTAAACTATTTTTGGCAAAATTTCAGACACGCAGCTTTCATAGGTATAGAGTAATGCTCATATAAAATTAGAAGTTGTATGGCAGCTACCCGCACCCATCCCAAGTAACATTTGCCAAGAGTAATACTCTGGAAATTTTGTAAAAGATCTCATAAGGCTCTCATAACACACTTGAAGGCTCTCATAACATATTTCTTTTTACAACAGTTAAATTAACTCTTAAAGTGTTCTTGTTATGAGATATCAACACTTCTAGTGTTAAAAATTATTTTACTCTCATAGTAAAACTATTTTCATATATCTCCATTAAAAGTAAGAAAATTTCTATTAATTCTAATTTAATTACTTCTAAAGTCTTTTTTATGAGATTTTAATTCTTATAGAATTGTGCTCTTATAAGAATTCCTTTGTGAGAATCTAACTTAAATAAGTAGATCAATACTCTTGTAACAAGATCAATATTCTCATAATAAGAGTAAAAAGACTGATTTATACTTGTAACAAGATCAATGTTCTCATAATAAGAGTAAAAACATTAATTTAGTTTATGAAATATGAATTGAATTTCAAATTAATCTCATAAGAAGATCAATACTCTTGTAACAAGATCAATATTTTCATAATTAGAGTAAAAAGACTGATTTATATTGTAAGAAGATCAATATTCTCTTAAGAGTAAAAAGACTGTAAAACGTGCATTTTTTTTGTTTATATGTAAAACTACAAAGAAAGAGTTGTCTTTGCCAACTCTAAACATCAACTTTACTGCAAAACTATTTAAAATTAGCCGCAAAATGTTCAAATTATATTTGTGTAGTAAAAAATACACAATGTACATTAATCTATTATTGTTTTAGTACTACTTAACTAGTTACAATGAAATGATAAAGCCTTTAAAATTCGTCTTTCTTTAAAAATATTTCTGTTATTTTTATTTCTTTATTCTACACAAGATTAAAACATTGCGCACTATATTATGTTAAGTAAGTTTTAGTGCCGTTTTTAGCACATTTTCAAAAAATTTTGTAAAAATGTGCCTATATAGTTTCACTCTGTCCGTCCGTCCGTCCGTCCGTCCGTCCGTCCCTTTTTACCTACGATTGACTAAAAAATATCAGAAATGGGTAGGTATTGCAATAAAAATAATTTAATGTTCAAACTTTTTTTTGTAGCCCCCCCCGTTACGGAGCTACAGCCCCGCAAAGTCGAAAAAAGCCCCATATTTAAACAGTTATAATTAGAGTTTTATAAGGTATATTTCCAACCTGAAAACGGTAACAGACAGCTGTTTTTATAAGCTTTACAAATTTTTAAAAACCAATTGTATAGGGTTACCATATGGTGCTAAAATTTACCGTTATTCAAAACTAAGTTTTACAAAATTTTTGGTCCCTCATAACTTCGGAACGGCTAAATCTAGAAACTTGAAATTTTGGGAGAAGTTAGATCCTTAGAAATAAGTAAGAGTCAGTTAACAAAATTTTTTTGTCACGCCCACTCTTTAGGAGCTGTAAGAGGTCGAAAATCGAAATTTTGCTAAAAATTTAGCTTTTAAAAACCTATAACTTGAATACCTGTCAAAATTTTTTTTTATTTGTATACAAAATTGAAAGCTCCAAAACGAAAGTTTCAATAAGTGTCAAAGGTTTTTCTTAATTTTGACTTTGTCCGTCCGTCCGTCCGTCCGTATGTTTACAAAAACTTTTACACCGTTTGAAATAGATTAAAGAAATTTTAACCACGGGTAGATATTACAAAACAATTAATTTCGTAGAAGAATTTTTTTCTGTAGCCCCACCCGTTACGGAGCTACAGCCCCCCAAAGTTGGAAAAAGCCCTATTTTTAAATTGTTATAACATGAGTTTCTTTAAGTGTATTTTTAATCTGAAAACGGCAAAAGATAGCTGGTTTTATAGGCTTTACAAAAATATAAGGTTTAAATATATAGAGTTACCATACGGTACTAAAATTTACCATTAAGCCAAACTCAACTTTTGCAAAATTTTTAGCCCCATATATCTTTTAAACGGTTCAACCTAGGGTCTTGAAATTTTGGGAGAAGTTAGGTCCTCCAAAATTAGTAGGAGTCGGTTAACAAAATTTTTTTGTCACGCCCCCTGTTTAGGAGCTACAAGGGCTCCAAAATTGAAATTTTGCTATTTTCAACCACCTGTAACTTTAACACCTGTTCAAATTTTTTTTTACAAATATGCAAAATTTATAGCTGCAGCATTATGTTTCAACATACATTAAAGGTTTTTTTTAAATTTGAAAGGGTCTCTTTAAATTGAAGAAATTGTTTCTTAGTCTTAACCATTTTTGGTTTGATAATAATATTCTAGGTAAAATTCCAAATTTTGTTGGAGTTCAAAATTGATTTCCTAGAACCGGAAAAAAATGGAAGAGTGAAGACAGAAGGGGAGTGAGCAGATCCATCATAAGTTTGCTAAGCAAAAATTCGGGAACCTTCCCCATTGAAGGGCTACTAGGTCTTCAAAATTAAAACTTTTATGTTCTTATAAAACAACTTATAAAACATAACTTATTTACCAGTGTAAGTTTTTCCAAAATTAAACGTTAACATTGAAGCTCCAACACTATATTTTGCACTTATTAACAGGTTTTCTTGAGTGCATTGGGGTTATATTCTAAGTAATTCGCTATTAGTCATATAATTAATTATTAATGAAATAACAAAATTATTATATTATCATAATATATATTTTTATAAAAATAAATGATAAAATACTCAGTAAGAAACCGTATATAATATTGAAAATGTGCTTTTTAAAAACCCTTGGTTTTTTCCCTCACTTGTTTTTTTTTACTGCAATTTTTTGTATTACCAATAATATTATGTAAGTATTTTATGAATATACATATGAACATGCACATGTAAAAAAATTGAACAGCTTTATGTTATACTAATTTAATAAGTTTCATGTGGTACAAACGTAGTATAAATTTTGTCATACCTGTAACTTGTTTGTTTAGATATAAAAAAAAATTAGAATTTTCTGAGAAAAAAAAAATATATTGTGACACTGAAAAAAATTACCAACAATATGTTTTGTCGAAATACTTGGAAATTAGAATAAATAAAAATTCAACAATATTATTTTTTTTAATATACTTCATTGATGATACTTCATACATTTATAAAATAAGTATTTTTAATAAAAATTATTTAAAGAGTTGAAATTTAGAGAAGAAATTTCATATTAGTTTATTTAATTTCTTGCATATATAAAGAAGTATAATATGTAGTCTATAAGACACTGTTGGGTAATGTCAGTAAAAAATATTTTTAATGATATTTTTATTTCATTTAACTTTTTAATAGATAATTTATTATATTATACAGATATGGTGTTATCCAAACTCTAAAGTGACATCCAGACTTTTAAATACATATAGCCGGTTAGAAGATGCAAAAACTTTGCGTGTTTTTAAATTTATTAGAATTTATACAAAAATCCAATTTTAATATAATGTATAATAGACTACCTACTATTTCTAAATTATACTTCTAAAGTTATTTAATGCTTAAAAACACGAAATATGTATTTTATTATATCTTTTAATTTTTATAGCATAGCATTAATTAAAAATAATTTTTAGATTTTTGAATTTTATTCATATTTTTGATGAAGACGTTAATAATAATTATCCAAAGTACAAAATTATAAATTTTGTGAACCTGGTTAAATATATTTTATGAACTAATAAATATTTATAACCTTGTCAGCTAGTGCTATTAATAATAATAACAATAATAATGTTATATATCTATTTATAATATTATTAAATTATGTTCAGAATTTTAATAAACGGACAAATCATAAATATGAAAAATTTTGTACTTTATTTGATTTGTTAATAATTTTTGTCAGTGAATTATTCTCATATGAAGAGTTTTACTCTTATAAGAAAATTAATTACTAATCTTATCAAATAGCGGCCATATTATTCAGACTTTCTTTATTGTTCTCAACCTTAACCCTTATATCACTAAGTAATTCTTTTGAATTAAAAAATATGAAAAAATATTTCTTGTAAAAGTTATTAAATTTAAATAATTTACAACATAAAATGATAGCTTCAATTCAATTTAAGAAATAATTTATTGTATTTTATATTCAGTTTTACAGAAATTTACTCGAATTTTCACACAAACATAGGTAGAAATAGAATAATAAGCCTTAAAAGGGTTAAAAAATTATTATTAAAATTTTTTAAATTTTAATTATTTTTGGCGCGCGTTGTTTTTTTTCGAGTCTTATGAGATATATTTTGTTACTTGGGATGGATCAAAATAGCTGGCTTTAAATAGCGATTCCGGTTCTTGCATAAAAACGAATTTGTGAAAATTTCATAATCCTAGCTCCTTTATTTTTTGAGTTATCGTGATGACGGACGTACGGACGTACATACATAGCTAAATCGATTTATTTTTCGATTCTGATCCGATCCATACACTTGAGTCTATATCTACCCCCGCTCCTTCTCTGCGTCACAAACGTAATGGCAAATTTATTATACCCTTTGACTATATAGTCAAGTACGGGTATAACCATGGAAAATTTTGAATTAACAACAAAAGTTAAAGTTATCCAACAATTTGTAAGAAATATCAAAAACTTCTAAAACATTATAGGATTAGTTGATTTTTATGCAGAGACATTAAAGGACGCTACTGCAAAAACTAAATTATAAAAGCTTATGCTAGCAATTAAGCTTGAGGATAAGGTGAAAAATAGACTTGTTACGAAAAGAAAGATTAAGTGAAAAATAAGAATAAAGAAGAAGATAAAGTCCTAACAGAATTATCAAATTTAGTGCAAGGCAAAAAGCGTTTAAATGAATATGCTGCAAAAATTGAATCACAAGTAGCACTTTTAAATGAATTGCAGTTAGCGGAAGAAAGGAAGTGACAGCAGAGGCGTTATTATTTATGACTGGGTGTCACAGTGGTTAGAGTGCCGACATTTCATGCGAAAGGCCTTGATTGGAATCGCAGTGAAAGTGAAAAAACTTTCATGGTTTTCGACTCGTCTCAGCTACTATTCAACATTGGATTCTAATTAATGGCTTAAATAATAATTAATAATAACATATCTTTAATAAACAAGTGATGAAAAAAAACCAAGGGTTTTTAAAAAAGCACATTTTCAAAATTATATTGTATTATATACTGAGTTAAACTTTGGAAATATTTACTTGGAAATAGTTACTACTGACTTATAAAATTTACTGCTAACAGTAAATTTTTTATTTAAAAGTTGTTATAGCCCTTCAATGGGGAAGGTTGCCAAATTTCTCAAGAATGTAACTTCAACTTCCCCCCCCCTCATCCTCTAGTTTTTTAGGTTCTAGGAATTAAATTGTAAATTACACAAAAATTTGGAATTTTACTTAGAATTTTATTATCTAAGCAAAAATGGGTAAAACTAAGAGACACTTTCTTCAATTTAAGGAACCCCTTTTAAATTTAAGAAAAACCTTTAACATATGTTAAAATATAATGTTGGACCTCTAAATTTTGTATATTAATAAAAAAAAAAAAAAATTGGACAGGTATTCAAGTTACAGGTGCTTAAAAATAGGATAATTTCAATTTTCGGGCCCTTATAGCTCCTAAACAGGGGGCTTGACAAAAAAATTTTGTTAACTGACTCCTACTATTTTTTTAGGATCTAACTTCTCCCAAAATTTCAAGATCCTAGCTTGAACCGTTTAGAAGATATGTGGGGCCAACAATTTTGCAAAAATTGAGTTTTATATAATGCTAAATTTTAGTACCGTATGGCAACCCTATACCTTTAAGCGACATATTTTTGTAAAGCCTATAAAAGCAGCTCTCTAATACCGTTTTTTGATTGAAAATAGACCTAACAGAACTTTTGTTATATCAATTTAAATATAGGGCTTTTTTGGAATTTTCAGGGGCTGTAACTTCGTCACCCTTCAAAATTAAGAAAAAACCTTTGACACATGTTGAAACATAATTATAGAGCTTTGAATTTTGTCTATCACTAAAAAAAAATTTGGACAGGTATTCAAGTTACAGGTGTTTAAAAATAGCAAAATTTCAATTTTCGAGCCCTTATAGCTCCTAAATAGGGGGCTTGACAAAAAAATTTTGTTAACCGACTCCTACTAATTTCTAGGTATCTAACTTGTCCCAAAATTTCAAGACCCTAGCTTGAACCGTTCAGAAGATGTGTGTGACCAAAAATTTTGCGAAAATTGAGTTTTGCGTAATGTTCAATTTTAGTTCCGTATGGCAACCTTAAACATTTGCCTTTTAAAAATTTATAAAGTTTATGAAAACAGCTATCATTTGCCGTTTTCAGATTGAAAATATATGTAACAGAACTCTTGTTATAACAATTTAAATATCGGGCTTTTTCCAACTTTGTGGGGCTGTAGCCCCGTAATAGGTGGGGCTACAGAAAAAAATTCTTCTACGAAATTATTTTTTTTCCAAAAACTACCCATGGTTAAAATTTCTTTTCTCTATTTCAAACGGTGTAAAAGTTTTTGTAAACATACGGACGGACGGACGGACAGAGTGAAGCTATATAGGCACATTTTTACAAAATTTTTTGAAAATGTGCTAAAAATGCTAATGAAAAGCAAAAAATCATTTAATTACTGAAAAATATAATAGAAAATTTAAACAAAATGATATAAGTAAAACTAATTTTAGAATAAATGACTTTGTATTTGTAAAAATTAGAAATTTAAAAAAGAAAAAATTTAATATACCTGTTAAAGGACCACTTAAAATAATATCACAAAATGGTCCAAGTAGTAAAATATTACTAAATAATTAGAATTACATAATAATAAATTGCGAGTTGTATGAGCTGTACGCAGAAGAGGTCGACCAAAGGAAGTTGGAGAGAAGCTGTGCAAGACAGAATCCAATGGAAGGAGGATGCCAATGAACTCGGAGGAAGCCAATGGAAATTATAATTAAAATAATAATTTGCTATGCCAATAAAGTAAAGTAAGTAAAACATATTATGTATTATATTTTATAAATTAACAAGTGATGAAAAAAACCACGGGTTTTCAAATAGTACATTTTCAAGATTATATAGTATTTCATACTGAGTACTTTAGCATTTATTTATATAAAAAAATATTTAAAAAAAGGTAAAGAAACAGTCAATCGATTTAGAAATACCCCAGACCTATTTGGTTCAAATCTAATGGGAAGTTAAAAGATCATTTTAAAACCATAAAAGCTTTTTTTAGTTTGATCGTAAAACATAGCTAACCAAATTAATTTTATAATACTAATAAACATATTGTCAAATTATTTGATCCATTCGAAACTAATAAAAATTTTTACTAATTTATGTATTTAAAAATATGATTGATTGATGATTGAGTACATTTATTTATTTATTTCAATTTTAAATAACTTTTATATTTATTCTCTTAATTTAAGGTATGGAATAAATTAATTTCAGATTGCAATATTGGGATTAGAATTGCTTAATTCTCATCTTTTATATTTATGATAAGGAATTTTGAGCAGTTTTGATATAAATAAGTATTAAAATCATAATGCTACTGTTATATGAGTCAAAAATTTTCATTAAACACAAAGGTTTTCGAAAGAACTATTAATTTGTGATAATATAAATAAAGGTTTATTTATTTTTGGTTTCTTTTTAGGTAGGTTTATTTGGTGGTTTTTAATGTAATTTAGCTTTTTATCACAAAATTTAAAAAAAAAAATAATTCAAGAATCAGAAACCATTGTCCAAAATCGACAATAAGCAATCCCCTTGGTATCGTCATCACTTGCAACCTAGAGTTTAAATTTCAAATTTGGCACAGGGGGATCCTTTACTATTTCTTACGTGTTTCCCTAATTTATGATCAATTAGAGTGTTGGTTCAGGTACCTCATTTAGATCTCCCATGGTTTAAAAGCTTTTCATCGAAATTAATAAAAATAGTTTTAAAACTAAGATAGAAGATTAGAATTGTGTACAAGGGTTAACTAATATTAAAAGTATGGCGGGTACTGCATATTGGCGAAATCGGACCATAGTTTCGGGTTCTGGAACCTTTGAAAAGTTCAAGGGCTAACGAACATATATCTAAAAAACACCATAACTCAAAAACTAAAGACGCTGTTTTGATGAAATTTAAATTATAGATTGCTAGTAATGAAAGTACAGCGGGGATTAGTTCTGGCCGAGATCGGATAATGAGTTCGAATTCTGGAAGATTTTGATCAAAATGAAGCTAGACCAAAAGAAGATAGAACCTAGAAATTTTTGGCACAGATGTTTCTTCTTATTTGCTTTGTGTACGTGAAATTTTGGATGAATTGTAATAGCGGTTTCCACACCACCCCTACTACTCCTAAAACCTTGAAGCATATATTCGAAATTAATAAAGATATTCACTTGAATTAATATGGAACCTTTAAATTTGGTATAACGATGTTTCTTCTATTTCCTTTGTGTCCCCGAAATTTAGACTTAATTGTATTGGTCCTAAAAAATCCCAAAATTATAAAGCTTAACTTCGAAATTAGTAAAGATAGAAACTTAAAGTTTTATACACTATAACCTATTTCCGTTCTGATTTAACACTTTTATATTTTCAAAAGACTAACAATTTTACTATAAAACATATTATGTAAGAACCACACACGCTGGGACAGGTTCAACATTTTTTTATAAAATATATGATATAAAAAAATAATAATAAGTGGCAAGTGGCGTAAGGCAAATCTAAGAAAATTTTTTATATTGCCTCAATCCTATCAATGAGTACCATATAAAACGGAGACCAAACTTGACTAGCATACTGAAGGTTTGGTCTTACAAGACAAGTGTACAACGATTTAAGAACGTAAGGATCTGAAAATTCCTCTACAGAACGTTTACCAAATCCCAATAATGTATTAGCTTTATTTATAATATTGTTATAATGCGTTTTAAAGCTAAGTTGGGAATCAAAATACACTCCTAAGTCCTTAATTGAGGTAACTTTAGGTAAACTAATACCATCTAAGTTATAATTGAAACAAATAGGACTAGATCGGCGTGTATAAGATATAAAAGCGCATTTATTTACATTAAGTTGTAAACAGTTATTAACGCACCAATTTTATACTTTTTGAGGATCATTCTGCATAAGAATGGCGTCATTGTTAGATGTAATCTTATTAAAAAGTTTCATATCATCAGCATAAACTTGGAGCTCGCAATTAGAAATGATAGAAGAAACATCATTTACAGATAAGATAAAAAGTAGAGGACCAAAGTGGCTTCCTTGTGGGACTTCCGAATTTGCCACGAAAGGTTCTGAAATTAAATTTTTTAAATATAACACTATAGAGCGATCACATAAATAAGAATGTATTCACTTATGGAAGAGTTGTGGAAAGGTCACAGTAGATTTTTTTTTTACAAAAACATGTTGGCTATCTATTAAAAGATTTCTACAGTGATTGCAAATTGAATCCGTTATAATTAATTCAAATAATTTAGAATTGAAGATAGTTGGGCTATCGAGCGATAATTAGTAATTTTATTTTTAGCATTCTGTTTATGAATTGGCCTGATTCCAAAATGATGAAAAATATCCGGAATTTAATGAATAAGACTTTAATTTAGTTGTCATTAAATAGGTTAATGTAATTATTATAAAGGAGGTTTTAAAATTCTCAAACAATATGACAAAATTGTTATATTCATTAATATCTTTTGTTTTGAGGTATTTACACTAGGCTTTGTTTTTCTGATTTCTGAGAGATCTAAGCTCCCTTATGAGAAATGGTGGGCTAGAGTTAGAACATATGTTTTTTGAAATAGGAACAAATTGAGTAAATCCTTCGAACATAATTTCATAAAACCTAATTGTCATTTAATTAAGATCTATATTATTAAATATAGACGTGAAGTCATAGATATTTAAGAAATTTATTAGTCCGGGAAAATTAGATTTATTGAAATTAAAACTATAAGAATCTGCTGCTTCATGATTTACGGAATTTGTTAAACAATTGGTAAAATTGATTGGAGTGTGATAGGAGTCAAACGCCGCAAGCGGTAACATCGAATCACAGCAAATAATATTATTCCAATAAGAAGTAAATATTAGGTCCAATTGTTTATATTTAGAATTGCGACAGTGGGAAACTTGTTGTAAATTGTTGGGGTTTAAACCATCAATAAATTGCGATTCAAGTTCACTCACTGAAGAATCAGGAATCAAAAAGATTCTTCGTCATGATTGATCCAAGTTATCTTAGGAAGATTGAAATCTCCACATAGAATTAACTCATCATTAGGACCAAAATTATTCGAGGAGGGTGGAATGTGAGTTATGTATTAGTATAAAGTTATGTAAAAGAAAATAATTAACATAAGTTATGTATAAAGCTATTATGTATTAAGTTACATTTGTGGAAATAATTTTATGTACAAAATAATTTTATGTACTTGGTCAAGATATACTACATCCTCCCCCCAAAGAAAAAAAATTAGTTTACATTTCTTAAAATTTAAACGAATTTTTTATATTAATATTAATTTTAAATTAATTTTTAAAAATAATTTATATTTAGTTAAAATTTAAATAAGTTATTTATCAAAAGAAAAAAATTTATTATACTTAAAATCAGAAAAAAAAAATTTATATATATTTTTTTTTTTTTTTTTTTTTTTAAGCGCTAACTGTTCAACTGTTAGGCTAATAAGCCTGTCTATACCATAGGTACATGTTGGAACAGGGGTTCATATTATATTCGTGTTATTAGAATTGGTCTTATTGAATTCCACATACAATTTAAACATGAGATAGTACTAGGCCTTATAACATGTAGAAACGTCTTAGATTTTCAATATTTACAATTCTATTTTTTGTTTATATTGTAATATTTTATATTTTACTTATATGGTATTCTATATCTGCGAGTTATATTATTTAATTAAATTATTTGTTTATATTTTGCATTTATTTATATTTTTATATTAAAGTATTTTTTATTAAAGATTTATAACTATTAATTATTGATTATGCCATTAATTTGAACCCAATGGCGAATGGTAGCTGAGTCGAGTCGAAAACCAGAAAAGTTTTTTTCACTTTTACTAGAATTCGAACCCGGGCCCTTCCGCATGAAAGGTCGGCACTCAACCGCTGTGCCACCCAGCTGTTAGCTGTTTACATTTAATATTTATTTTTATAGTAATTTAGAATATTTATTGTTTTTCTAGATTTAATCATATTGTTATTATGTAATTCTATTTCCTTATTATTTATAATTACTGTGCTATTTGGACCTTTTTGTGTTACAATTTTAAATGGTCCTTTAAAAGGATTATCTAATTTTTTCTTATTTCCTACTTTTATCATTACATAGTCATTAATTTTAAAATTTGATTTATTAATATTATTTTGTTTTAATTTATTATTTTCTTTATTTTTAATTAAATAATCATTTGCTTTTTCATTAGCATATTTTAATTTAATTTTTAATTCATTTAAATAGTCATCTAAATTGTAAATACTATGTTTATTATTTAATATTTCACATGAAAGTGTACTTATTTTACCATATACCAATTCCAAAGGTGAGTAACCTGTTGTACAGTGTGGTGTTGAGTTGTAGAAGTACGTGTAGTAAGGTAAATATTCGTCCCAAACGTCTTGTCCTTTTAAACTCATTAAGTAGTCATTTATTTATTTATTTATTTATTTTAACCAAAACAAGGTTTTTACAAAAACATTCTTAAAACTAAAACTTATAATTAACATGAAATTTTATTACATAGCCAAAAAAATTTTAAATACATTAAGAATCAAAAGTATAATTATTTGTTTATTTGTAGAAAATGCATACAAAGCAAAAACACAGTTGAAATTAAATTTATGAATACTAACTGTATTAACTAACTGTATAAAATAACTAAATTAAAAAAATAATATGAACTTGAAGTGTAATATGATATAATGAAGGTTAAAATTATTGTCTTAGGTCATGAATGAATTTTAAGTTTAATTTATGTTTAAAAGTGTATCGAGAAATTTGTGTAGAATAAAGATGACTGTGTTTATTGAATGTAATGCAACATCTATTTATTGGTTCATTTTTTCCATATTCAGTTCTATGAGTATTTTCAACTAAGTATTTAGTGCTTCTCGTATTTCTCGCACCATTGTTTATTTTAAAGTTATCCAATAAATACCGAACGTCAATGTTTTTTCTTAAGACGTCAAAAGTAAAGCAGGAAGAAAGAATTTGCCTGAGTGAGGATAACGTTAACATATTCAATGAATTAAGTCTTACGAGATAGCTAGGCAGAATTGAATAATCTCTAGGATTATATTGATTTCTTAAAGCGAAAAGAAGAAATTGCTTTTGCACGGATTCTATTCTACCAGAATGTATTTGAAATGCAGGATCCCACACAATATTACCATACTCAAGAATAGAACGTACTAAAGAACAATAAAGAGCTTTAGTTACAGCAATGCTGCTAAATTCTTTAGCTCTTCTTTTTATAAAGCCAAGCATTTTGTTTGCCCTGGAAATCATTTACTCATAATGGAGATGGAAGTTCAGTTTATCATCCAACAGAATCCCTAAATTGGTAATGCTTTTAACCCTTTCAAGGGTTACATTATTTATATTATAACCGAATGAAATGGTAGATCTCTTACGTGTAAAACTTATAACCTTGAATTTTTCAATGTTTAGTTCTAGTTTATTAGAGAAGCACCATTCTTGTAGAGAATTAAGATTTGTCTGAAGTAATGCAACATCAGAACTATTTTTAATTACATGATAAATCTTGAGATCGTCAGCAAATGCAACATGTGACACACCGAAAAGTTTACTAGAAAGATCGGAAATGAATATATTAAACAAGAGTGGTCCTAAGTGGCTACCTTGTGGTACTCTTGATGTAACATTAATTGGGTCCGACAAAAATCCTTAATATTTGATATTTTGCGATCTATTTGAAATATAGGAGAATATCCAGTAAAGAAAAGAGCCCGAAATACCTAAAGTTGCAAGTTTGTTTAGTAGAATTTTGTGATCAACACGATCGAATGCTTTGCTAAAGTCCGTGTAAATAGCATCAACTTGGTGCTCATTTTCCCTATGATTTCGTTCAATAGAACCTAACGTTTCATGATGGTAAGGTGTTGAAGTTACTTTTTCAATATTTAGAAATTTACAAATATTTTTCAATAATTCATTTGTAAATTCTGTTCCTTTATCTATTTTTAATTTTTTGAAACATCCATATTTCAGTATAAATTTCTCTACAATTGTCTTTGCAACTGTTTTAGCATCTTTGGCTTCTATTGGATATGCTTCAATGTATTTAGTTAACTCACATTGTAAAGTCAGAATATATCTATAGTTGTTGGATGGCCTTAATGGACCTACAGTATCTATTGTTATAGTTTCAAATGATGTTGTGGGTGTGTCTGTAATCTCATAATTTTCTTTTGTATATTTTGTTATTTTAACTTCATTACATATTTTACAATTGTTTATATAATTTTTTATCATTTTATTCATGTTTTTCCATATATATTTTTGTTTTAATTTACTGATGCATTTACTTATGCCACAGTGTCCACCATATAATGAATCATGATTCTCTTTAATTAATTTGCGCATTTCATCTTTATTTTTTATTTGTATAGGAGGATCATTTAATACAATTTTTAAACAATCTGTATTTTCAGACTTGTTTTGCAGCTCATTAAATATATTTTTAAATGTTTGGATATCCATAAATTCAAATATTTTGTCATTATTTGCCAAGGCTAATTCTTTAATTTTTAAATTGCTTGTTTTGAATAATAGCTTCCTCAGAACTAATTTTATCTCTGGTAATGATTTTTCGCTATATTCAGCAATTATTTCTTTTCTTGCTGGTATAATTTTCAATTCATTTTGATTTTCATTATAATTTCTTTTATTTTTATTTCTGACGTCAATTTTTTCAATTTTATTAAATTTTAATTTATTCATAAACCTTATATCTGATATTGATGTTGCGTTCCAAATGTGAAGGTGATACTTGGTCAAGATATACTACATCCTCCCCCCAAAGAAAAAAAATTAGTTTACATTTCTTAAAATTTAAACGAATTTTTTATATTAATATTAATTTTAAATTAATTTTTAAAAATAATTTATATTTAGTTAAAATTTAAATAAGTTATTTATCAAAAGAAAAAAATTTATTATACTTAAAATCAGAAAAAAAAAATTTATATATTTTTACATTTAATATTTATTTTTATAGTAATTTAGAATATTTATTGTTTTTCTAGATTTAATCATATTGTTATTATGTAATTCTATTTCCTTATTATTTATAATTACTGTGCTATTTGGACCTTTTTGTGTTACAAATATAAATGGTCCTTTAAAAGGATTATCTAGTTTTTTCTTATTTCCTACTTTTATCATTACATAGTCAATAATTTTAAAATTTGATTTATTAATATTATTTTGTTTTAATTTATTATTTTCTTTATTTTTAATTAAATAATCTTTTGCTTTTTCATTAGCATATTTTAATTTAATTTTTAATTCATTTAAATAGTCATCTAAATTGTAAATACTATGTTTATTTATTAATATTTCACATGAAAGTGTACTTATTTTACCATATACCAATTCCTAAGGTGAGTAACCTGTTGTACAGTGTGGTGTTGAGTTGTAGAAGTACGTGTAGTAAGGTAAATATTCGTCCCAAACGTCTTGTCCTTTTAAACTCATTAAGTAGTCATTTATTTATTTATTTATTTATTTTAACCAAAACAAGGTTTTTACAAAAACATTCTTAAAACTAAAACTTATAATTAACATGAAATTTTATTACATAGCCAAAAAAATTTTAAATACATTAAGAATCAAAAGTATAATTATTTGTTTATTTGTAGAAAATGCATACAAAGCAAAAACACAGTTGAAATTAAATTTATGAATACTAACTGTATTAACTAACTGTATAAAATAACTAAATTAAAAAAATAATATGAACTTGAAGTGTAATATGATATAATGAAGGTTAAAATTATTGTCTTAGGTCATGAATGAATTTTAAGTTTAATTTATGTTTAAAAGTGTATCGAGAAATTTGTGTAGAATAAAGATGACTGTGTTTATTGAATGTAATGCAACATCTATTTATTGGTTCATTTTTTCCATATTCAGTTCTATGAGTATTTTCAACTAAGTATTTAGTGCTTCTCGTATTTCTCGCACCATTGTTTATTTTAAAGTTATCCAATAAATACCGAACGTCAATGTTTTTTCTTAAGACGTCAAAAGTAAAGCAGGAACAAAGAATTTGCCTGAGTGAGGATAACGTTAACATATTCAATGAATTAAGTCTTACGAGATAGCTGGGCAGAATTGAATAATCTCTAGGATTGTATTGATTTCTTAAAGCGAAAAGAAGAAATTGCTTTTGCACGGATTCTATTCTACCAGAATGTATTTGAAATGCAGGATCCCACACAATATTACCATATTCAAGAATAGAACGTACTAAAGAACAATAAAGAGCTTTAGTTACAGCAATGCTGCTAAATTCTTTAGCTCTTCTTTTTATAAAGCCGAGCATTTTGTTTGCCCTGGAAATCATATACTCATAATGGAGATGGAAGTTCAGTTTATCATCCAACAGAATCCCTAAATCGGTAATGCTTTTAACCCTTTCAAGGGTTACATTATTTATATTATAACCGAATGAAATGGTAGATCTCTTACGTATAAAACTTATAACCTTGCATTTTTCAATGTTTAGTTCTAGTTTATTAGAGAAGCACCATTCTTGTAGAGAATTAAGATTTGTCTGAAGTAATGCAACATCAGAACTATTTTTAATTATATGATAAATCTTGAGATCGTCAGCAAATGCAACATGTGACACACCGAAAAGTTTACTAGAAAGATCGGAATTGAATATATTAAACAAGAGTGGTCCTAAGTGGCTACCTTGTGGTACTCTTGATGTAACATTAATTGGGTCCGACAAAAATCCTTAATATTTGATATTTTGCGATCTATTTGAAATATAGGAGAATATCCAGTAAAGAAAAGAGCCCGAAATACCTAAAGTTGCAAGTTTGTTTAGTAGAATTTTGTGATCAACACGATCGAATGCTTTGCTAAAGTCCGTGTAAATAGCATCAACTTGGTGCCCATTTTCCCTATGATTTCGTTCAATAGAACCTAACGTTTCATGATGGTAAGGTGTTGACGTTACTTTTTCAATATTTAGAAATTTACAAATATTTTTCAATAATTCATTTGTAAATTCTGTTCCTTTATCTATTTTTAATTTTTTGAAACATCCATATTTCAGTATAAATTTCTCTACAATTGTCTTTGCAACTGTTTTAGCATCTTTGGCTTCTATTGGATATGCTTCAATGTATTTAGTTAACTCACATTGTAAAGTCAAAATATATCTATAGTTGTTGGATGGTCTTAATGGACCTACAGTATCTATTGTTATAGTTTCAAATGATGTTGTGGGTGTGTCTGTAATCTCATAATTTTCTTTTGTATATTTTGTTATTTTAACTTCATTACATATTTTACAATTGTTTATATAATTTTTTATCATTTTATTCATGTTTTTCCATATATATTTTTGTTTTAATTTACTGATGCATTTACTTATGCCACAGTGTCCACCATATAATGAATCATGATTCTCTTTAATTAATTTGCGCATTTCATCATTATTTTTTATTTGTATAGGAGGATCATTTAATACAATTTTTAAACAATCTGTATTTTCAGACTTGTTTTGCAGCTCATTAAATATATTTTTAAATGTTTGGATATCCATAAATTTAAATATTTTGTCATTATTTGCCAAGGCTAATTCTTTAATTTTTAAATTGCTTGTTTTGAATAATAGCTTCCTCAGAACCAATTTTATCTCTGGTAATGATTTTTCGCTATATTCAGCAATTATTTCTTTTCTTGCTGCTATAATTTTCAATTCATTTTGATTTTCATTATAATTTCTTTTATTTTTATTTCTGACGTCAATTTTTTCAATTTTATTAAATTTTAATTTATTCATAAACCTTATATCTGATATTGATGTTGCGTTCCAAATGTGAAGGTGATCAGTCTTCATATCTGCATCTAAGATTTTGGTGGCTTTATTATTTTTATTTATAATATTATTGCTTCCTTCCTCCTTTTGTTTTTAGCACATTTTCAAAAAATTTTGTAAAAATGTGCCTATATAGTTTCACTCTGTCCGTCCGTCCGTCCGTCCGTCCGTCCGTCTGTCTGTCCGTATGTTTACAAAAACTTTTACATCGTTTGAAATAGAGTAAAGAAATTTTAACCATGGGTAGTTTTCGCAAAAAAAATAATTTCGTAGAAGAATTTTTTTCTGTAGCCCCACCTGTTACGGGGCTACAGCCCCCCAAAGTTGGAAAAAGCCCTATATTTAAACTATTATAACAAGAGTTCTGTTTGATATATTTTCAATCTGACAACGGTAAACAATAGCTGGTTTTATAAGCATTATAAATATTTAAAAGAAAAATATTTAGGGTTGCCATACGGTACTAAAATTTAACATTACACAAAACTCAATTTTTGCTAAATTTTTAGCCACACATATCTTCTGAACGGTTCAAGCTAGTGTCTTGAAATTTTGGGAGAAGTTAGATACTAAGAAACTAGTAGGAGTCGGTTAACAAAATTTTTTTGTCAAGCCTCCTATTTAGGAGATATAAGGGCTCGAAAATTGAAATTTTGCTATTTTTAAACACCTGTAACTTGAATTCCTGTCCAAATTTTTTTTTAGTGATATACAAAATTCAAAGCTCTATAATTATATTTCAACATGTGTCAAAGGTTTTTCTTAATTTTGAAGGGTGACAAAGCTACAGCCCCTGCAAATTTAAAAAAAGCCCTATATTTAAATTGATATAACAAGAGTTCTGTTAGGTCTATTTTCAATAAAAAAACGGTAGAAGAGAGCTGCTTTTATAGGCTTTACAAAAATATATCGCGTAAATGTATAGGGTTGCCATACGGTACTAAAATTTACCATTATATAAAACTCAATTTTTGCAAAATTTTTGGTCCCATATATCTCCTAAACGGTTTAAGATAGGATCCTGAAATTTTGGGAGAAGTTAGATCCTCAAATATTAGTAGGAGCCGGTTAATAAAATTTTTTTGTCAAGCCCCCTGTTTAGGAGCTATAAGGGCATTTTGCTATTTTTAAGCACCTGTAACTTGAATACCTGTCCAATTTTTTTTTTATTAATATACAAAATTTAAAGGCCCAACATTATATTTTAACATATGTTAAAGGTTTTTCTTAAATTTAAAAGCGGTTCCTTAAATTGAAGAAAGTGTCTCTCAGTTTTACCCATTTTTTCTTAGATTGTATAGTTCTAAGTAAAATTCCAAATTTTTGTGGAATTCACAACTTAATTCTTAGAACCTAAAAAAATGGAGGTGGACGGAGGGGGGGGGGAGTTAGATGAAGTTAGATCCTTGAGAAACTTGGCAACCTTCCCCATTGAAGGGCTATAACAACTTTACATTAAAAACTTTACTGTTAGCAGTAAATTTTATAAGTAAGCAGTAACTATTTCCAAGTAAATATTTCCAAAGTTAAACTCAGTATGTAATACAATATAAATTTGAAAATGTGCTTTTTTAAAAACCCTTGGTTTTTTTTCATCACTTGTTTCATATTTCTTGTGATTACAGTTATATTATTTTTCGGTATCATTTCTTTTAATTTATTTAAATCAATTTGTATTCTCGACAGAGCATCGGCATTTGTATTCATTTTGCCTTGTTTAAATATTATTTCAAAATCATAATCCATCAAATCTACACGTATTCTTGTAAGTTTTGATGAAGGGTTCTTATGCGTAAATAAACTCACTAACGGTCTATGGTCAGTATATACTATGAATTTTTTACCAAAAAGATATGGTCTGAAATAGTTTATACCCCAATGAATTGTCAAAAGTTCTTTTTCAATTATAGGTTTATTTAATTCATGTTTGTTTAGCGATTTACTTGCATAAGCAATTGGTTTATCATCTCCTATTTTTCCTTGTGATAAAACTGCTCCAAGCGCATAGTTTGATGCATCTGTTGTTAGTATGAATGGTTCGGCAAAATTTGGATAACTTAGTATTGGTGGTTCTATTAATTTTAGTTTTAATTTTTCAAAAGCATTATTACTTTCTTCACTCCAACCAAATATTTGTTTTTTCTTTAGTAGTTGATTCAAAGGTCTAGCTATTTCTGCAAAATTTTTTATAAATCTTCTGTAGTAGTTGTAGAAAGCAACGAATTTTCTTACTTCATCAGCATCTTTGGGTGTTGGGTAATTTTTAATTGTGTTAAATTTAGCAGGATCTGTTTTTATACCTTCAGCAGTTATTAGATGTCCTAAATATACAACTTCCTGTTTTAAAAAATTACATTTTGACGGGTTGAGTTTTAAATTGTATTCTTGTAAACGTTCTAACACTTTTATTAAATTAGTATTGTGATCTTTTAGATTTAAACCAAATACTATTATGTCATCTACATACAGAAATGCGGCTTCTTGTAAACCACTTAATGCTACAGATAACATACGTTGAAAACTATTTGTTGAAATTTTAAGTCCAAATGGTAATCTTTTAAATTGGTAGTGTCCTTTGTTTGTCGAAAATGCTGTCATTTGTCTTGATTTTGGATGCAACGGAATTTGAGGAAAA
Organism: Dolichopus griseipennis; assembly: GCA_963082915.1. Lineage (NCBI taxonomy): Eukaryota > Metazoa > Arthropoda > Insecta > Diptera > Dolichopodidae > Dolichopus > Dolichopus griseipennis. The sequence goes on along the minus strand of OY720441.1, from coordinate 184,510,516 downwards.
GAACTTGTCATATCCAGTGTTGAGAAATATTTAGCTTTTCCTAATTTATCCAATACGTCTTCTAATCTAGTTAATGGAAACTTGTCATCCACAATTTTTTTGTTTAATGATCTAAAATCAAGAACTAATCTCTAGACTAGTGGAATTTTCAATTATATCATCCTCCATTAATTTTGAAACTTGTTTATCAATTTCTTGTAACTGGACATTTGGTGTTCTATAGTTTTTGATATATACTGGTGACTTATCTATTGTAGAAATTCGTTGTTCATAAAAATTGTTTATTGTCAGCATCTCATTCTCCAAATGAAAAATATTTTGAAATTTTTCACAAATATTCAAAATTGTTATTTTTGGTTTTGTATCTAAGTTATCTATATTTATTTCATTTTTTAATTTTTCAAATCTTGGTTTTGACACATTGTTATTTTTAAATGATAATATTTGATAATGTTTTAAAGCTTGAACTTCAACTTCAATTGTATTTAGATTTACTGGTGTTTCCCTTGTATTTAATATTTTTACATGTTTTAATCCTTCTGCTGGGATAATTGTATTTGCTATGAATACTCCTTTTGCCATTTCTTTGCCTATGATTATACTATCTTCTTTTATATTCATGTCTATATTTATAATTGCTTCTGTTCGAGGTTGTAACATGATGTTTGATAGAGTTTTAGTATTTACACTCATTGGTAATACTATATCCTCTTCTTGATTAGGTATGATTAATGTGCATGTTTCATAATCAATTGTGCATTTGTTATCATATAGAAAATCTCTACCTAAAATACCGTTAGCTGTTATATTAATTTTTTCATCAATTACATGAAATTTATGTTTAATTGTGTATTCTTCAAATTTTAATTCTAAATTTATTACACCCGTTGTCATGAAATTTTTATCTGTAATGCCATTTATTTGGCAGGTTTCAGCTTCTAATACTTGTTGTTTAATGATGTTGTCTTTAATTATAGATATATCTGCTCCTGTATCTATTAATAATGTTATATATTCATTTTTATTATTTATTTTGACTTTTATTATATTTGTGCAGCCGTTGTTACTGCTAATTGAGCTTATGTGCTTTTGTTGAATTGTTCCTTTGCATGTTGTTGGCATGCCCCGGGTTTCTTCGGCCGGGGCCGCTGAAGTTTCCCTGGTTATTATTGTTATTGTTGTTATTATAATTACTATATTTGTTGTTGTTATTATAATTGTTGTTATTACTATATTTGTTGTTGTTATTATAATTGTTGTAACCTTTGTTATTGTAATTACTATTGTTATAAAAATTGTTTTTATAGTTATTTCTGCCGTAGTTACGTTTGTTATTGTGATAATTATTTGTACCCCTATAATTATTGGTTCTAAAATGCATGATATTATTGGATCGCATATCATTGTCCATTTCAGATGCAAGTTGTATAGCTTCATTGAAACTCTTAGGTTTTGCTGCTAATATCACGGCTTTACATGTTTCATTCATGCCATTTTTAAATGTATTGAGACCCAATTGGTCATTTAATTTAATTATAATGCCTCTATGTTCTTCTCCTTGTTCTGATATTTGAGTTTCATTCAGTTGTGCTATTAAATTTTCTATTCTTGTGGCAAACTCATTTATTCCTTTTTTACCTTGAGTGATATTTGATAGTTCTGACTGTATTTTGGCTGTATTTTTATTCGACTTAAAACTTGAAGATAACGTTTGTTTAAATTTTTCTAATGTTATGATTTCTTCTGCTACTATAAGTTTATTTTTAACTTTATCGGAAAGTTTTCTAGCTAAAATAAATTTTACAAATTTTGTTTTTTCATCTGTACTTTTAATGTGTCAGCATAAAAATCTATTAGACCCAGAAAATTTGAAATTTCTTTTGTGTTTCCTTCAAATTGTGGTTTGATTTTTGTAGCTGTCATTAAATCAAAATTTGCCATGCTTGTTTTGTTTGTTATTGTTTTTGTGTAGATATTTGTCTTATTATTTCTTTTAATTTCAAGTTCAGTTGAAAATCACCTTTTTAATTTTTTTCATATAACTCCCAAATTTCTTTTATCTCTTGCATCTGAATGATAAACATCTATGAACGTTTGTGAGTATGTTCTATTTGGACTCTTTTTTAGTGTTTTTAATAAGTCTATTAGTCTGTTTACGTTGCTGTCCATTAAAAAAAAAATTTGTTGTTATGTTTTACTTTATTTTTAATAAAAAGAATTTTACTTATATAATAACAATTATTTTAATTAATTTAAATTAACATTATTTTAATTTTAAATAGTTTTACATATTAAATAAAAAGAAAAATTTATCAATTTTAGATATTTAGATATTTTAGATATAATTTTAGATATTTAAAAAAAAAAATAGTTTATATAGTTGACAAACGCTGAGCTCGTTTCGCTGCTTTTTTGTTCACGAAATATTTTATTGTTTCGTATATGACAATGATGATGACTGCAATGATTATTTCTTTTAAGACTTCATTTGTGGCGAAGTTGGCTTGTTGAACTACGGTTGCGTTTGAATCTGCGGAGAAAAAACCCATTTTATTTTTTGCTTCTTATATTTTTAATTTTTCTTCTTATGTCTTTTTTATTGTCTTCAGATGATGTAAATGGTAGACTATTGTACAGTCTACTTAGTTCTCTGCGCTGTTGAAACTTTTTGCCCCCTCTTTTTCTCTTTTTGGGTTGTACTTTTTGTCTATATTCGTCAATTGTTATGGTTTTTTTATTTGTTCTTAATAATTTTTGTTCTTTTTTATTTACTTTTATTTCCTCATTTATTTCCTCAATTTGTGCTGCTAGCTGTTTAAAACGTCTGTGGAATTCTTCTTCCGTCAATATTTCTGTTTGCTGCAGGATGAACTCCATCTAATTAACTTGTTGTGAACTACTGTTGAGTCGTTCACTGCACTTTATTCCAGGTTAGTGCAGGGTCGCCATGTAATATGTTTAGTCCGTCAATGATTTCTTTTATATTAGGTCTTGCCCTAACACATTCTGATCAGGCAAGTTTTATTGCCTGATGCAAATGTTTCTTCTCTTATTTTTACAGCTAGAAGAAATTGCTGGTCAATGCAGGCAATTAGTGCCAAATAGAATTATATTATATTATTAAATATATATGGACAATCATGCATATCTATGAAGCATGTTTGTGCCAAAAAAATATTTATTATTCATAAAAACTATGAATAAGAAAAAAGATTTTAATGGAATGAATGTAAGTATTATTGAAGATAATAAAGATTTATTTTACCCTATATTGGTTAAAATAATAAATAAATCCTTAACTGAAGGCTTATTCCCTGAATCGTGGAAAGAATCAATAATTGTTCCTGTAGAAAAAGTCCCTAAGGCTAAAATTCCAGATCCTTTTAGACCTGGCTACAAATTTATGCTACTAATATGCTACAAATTTTTGAAAAAATATTAGAAAAGGTAGCATACAGTCAATTAGAAAATTACTTGACTAGGAATAATATATTATGTGAAGAACAGTCAGGATTTAGAAAAACCACTCAACAGAAACTTCATTGAATTGGGTATTAAATGAATGGAAGAAAGAAACCGATGAAGGAAATATAATAGTTGCACTATTCTTGGATTTAAAAAAAGCCTTTGAAACGCTGGATAGAAAAGTAATGCTAAAAAAATTACATGCATACGGAATTCAAGGTACGGAACAAAAATGGTTCTTTAATTATCTAAACAATAGAATCCAAAAAGTTAAGCTAGATGAGGTACTATCTAATCCAAATAAAGTTGATTTAGGAGTTCCCCAAGGATCTATTTTAGGAGTTTACTTTTTTTATTATACATCAACGACATTAAAAGTTCGCTACAATTTTCAAAAGTTTTCTTGTTTGCTGATGATACTTTAATATATATAGTTAGTAAGGATGTATCAATAGCGGAAAATCAAATGAATGAGGACGGAAGGAACCTTTTGAGTGGCTGTGCAAAAATAAATTGAAACTGAATGTATCGAAAACGAAAAGTATGTGTGTGAATGGAAGAGGAGCGATTTTAAATATAAATATTAATAATGAAATAATAGAATGTGTTAATGATGTGAAGTACCTAGGTGTTTTAGTAGATAATGAATTAAAATTTAATGAATATGACTTGTAAAAAAATAGCTAAAAAAATAAGTTTCCTGGCAAGAATAAGAAACAAGATTTCGAATAATTGTGCAAAAATGCTCGTTTGGCCTACATTCGAGGAAAAATATTCAGGATCCGAACCCATGGATTTCGCCTAAATGCAGTCAACGCCGTTTCTTCAATAGTAGTGAACCGTTGTACACAATTGGAACTTTCTATCGTAATTTTAAGCTACTTTTTTTTATTAATTTCAAATATATGCCTTAAGATCTTCAGAACTGTGTGGATGGTCCCCGACCCACATCTCCAATTGGTCCTAAAGAGTGTTTCCAGAACATTCTCGACATTCTTAATCTATTGTTAGTACAGTTAACACATACTCTTTCGCTTTGTTTTAATTTTAATGAAAGTATTTAGTGAATCATCATACACCATTTAAATTTAAAATAAATACAACAATAAAACTGTAAAAACATTTAAACTTTAAAAGTACAATAATAATAATACAATTTTGCTGACACTTGCGTTAAATTTAAATTAAAAACAAGTAAAGAAACTGTCAGTCGATGCAACCGACTTAGAAATACCCTACACCTATTTGGTTCAAATTTAAGGACATATCCATAAGTCATTTTAACACCTTAAAAGCTGTTTTAATTTGATCGTAAAACATAGCTAAATTAACTTTATAATACTTAAAACATTTTCTAATTTCACTATCTATTAAAAAATATTACAAATTATTACTAATTTATCTATTTAAAAATATTAAAAAACAAAAAAACTTGAAATAAATGAAAACATATTTATTCCAATTCAATTACAAAATGAAAAAATTCTAATTATTAAATTTTGTGATAAAAAGTTAATCAAAGCATATATATATAATAATCCAAATTTTTAGAAATTGCAATTATTTTAAATGGTTAGTTTATATACCTAATAGAAAAGCTTATAAACGCAAAATATGCAATAAATGTATTTCTAAATACAATTACAAATTTAGACCTTTTCATATAATTCATTTAAATATAAAATAAATTTTACATAAATGCAGCAAGTACCTTTGAAAATAGCTGAACCACTACAATTAAGTCTAGATTTCGGAGACACATAGGACATAGGAAATATATTCTTTGGCTTCGAAATTACACTCGACCACAACCAATTCCCATGGTACTTTCATTACTAGTAACCTAGTGTTAAATATCATCAAAATACCGGCATTATTTTTTGAGTTATGGTGTTTTTAAGATATATGTTTGTTAGTCCTTGAACTTTTCAAGGGTTCCAGAACCCGAAACCCATGGTACGATTTCGCCCATATGCAGTTCCGTCATACTTTCAATACTAATTAACCCTTGTACACAATTGGAACGTTCTAGCTTAATTTTAAATTACTAGTTTAATTAATTTCGATGATAAGCTTTTACACATTGGGGGGGGGGGGGTCTAAGGGAGGTACTGAACCACCACTCCAATAGATTCCAAATTAGGCGGGCATACAAGAAATAGTAAAGAACATCCTTCTGCCAAATTTGAAGCTTCTATATTTTTTCAAATTGCTATTTTTATTAATTATAAAGATATGATTTAAGGTCTTCGGAAATGTGTGGCTGGTCCCCGACCCACTACTCCAATGGGGCCCAAATTTCAAGGACACTAAGGAAATAGGAAGGGACACCCTGGTACCAAATTTGGAGGTTCTATCTTCATTGGTTTTCGGAATTACGCTCGTTTGGCCTAAATTCGATCAAAAAGCTCTAGGTTCCCAACCAATGGTCCAATCCCGAACTTACACAGTCCTCGAAGTAGTTTCATTACTAGTAACCTACGGCACAAATTTGGTGAAGATAGCGTCATTAGTTGTTGAGCTTATCGTGATTTTATATATATGTTCGTTAGCCCTTCGATCGATTAAAAGGTCCAGAATCCGAACCCATGGGCCGATTTCGCCCATACGCAATCCCCGCCGTACTTTCAGTCCTAGTAAGCTACAGTTAAATTTTCATCAAGATAGCTCCATTATTTTTTGAGTTATCGTGCCTACGGACGGACATGGCTTTATCGACTAAGGCGGTCACGCTGATCACAAATATATATACTTTTCCATATCTAGCTCGCTTCGTTTAGGTGGTTAAAAAACACCATACCAAAGTTAATATACCCCTTTACCTATTCTATAGGTGTAGGGCATAAAAATATTAAAAAACAAAAAAACTTGAAATAAATGAAAATATATTTATTTCGAATTATTTAACAAAAGTTAAAAAATTTGAATTATTAAATTTTGTGATAAAAAGCTAATCAGAGCATAATATATTTAATAATTCAAATTTTTCAAATCGATCAAAAGCTTCTATAATCCGAACTCATTAACCAAACTCGACCAGAACCAAATCTCATGATACTTTCAATACTAGTAACCTACAGTTTAAATTTCTTCAAAATAGCGGCATCATTTTTAGAGTTATGCTATTTTTAAGTTTGTTAGCCCTTGAACTTTTCAAAGGTTCCAGAACCCGAAACCATGGTACAATTTCGCCCATATGCAGCCCGCGCTGTATTATAAATACTAGTGAACCTTTGTACACAATTGGAACGTTCTATCTTAATTTTAAGTTACTATTTTAAATAATTTCGATTATAAGCTTTTAAACCTTAGTAGGTCTATGAGGGGTCCTGAACCACCACTCCATTTGATCCCAATTTAGAGGTCCACACAAATAGTAAAGAACATCCTTGTGCCAAATTTGAAGCTTCTACATTTGTTTCAAGTTGCTATCTTTATTAATTTTATAGATATGCTTTAAGGTCTTCGGAAATGTGTGGCTGATCACCGACCCACTACTCCAAAAATCAAATCAATACCAAATTTGGAGGTTCTATCTTCATTGGTTTCGGAATTATGCTCGTTTGGCCTAAATTCGATCAAAAAGTTCTAGGATCCGAACCCATGGTCGAATCTCCCAGTAATCCTACATGACCCATACCGACCCAGTATACCTATTTTATTCTTTACTCTTAATGAAAAAAATGAAGACTATCATAAAAATTTTTATTTACAGCAAGTAGTAATGCAAAATCTGTTAATGCAAAAAGTAGTAGAAAGCGTAAAATGCATTCCGAATTGTGTACAAAAGTTAACTATATTTAGTTAAAAGGTATAACTGTTATTTTAAATTGTTAGATTATGTACCTATTAGAAAAGCTTATAAACGCAAAATATGCTATAAATATATTTCTAAAGTACAACTACAATTTCGAAGAATTTTTCATATAATTCATTTAAATATAAAAATAAATTTTACATAAATGCAGCAAGTACCTTTGAATATAGCTTAAGTATTGTACACAATGTCTTAATTATATATCACCTTTGGTAATAATTCAATAAAATGTATAATATGATTAACATTAAAAAAAAGGAATTTAACCGCTTATTAAAAAAATATTTTATTTTTAATTTATAAAATATTATACAAAATATGTTTTTTGGTAAAATTCTAGCCTTTCAAAAATATAAAAGTGTTAAATATAAACGGAAATAGGAAAGAACCCTCGTGTATCAAATTTAAAGTTTCTATCTTCTTGAATTTCGAATATAAGCTTTTTAGTTTTGGGATTTCTTAGGAGGCATCTGATCCAACACTACAGTTAAGTCTAAGTTTCAAGGACACATAAGAAATAGGAAATATATTATTGGTTTCGATATTATACTCGTCTGGCCTTAGATCGCTCAAAAGCTTCTAGAATCCGAACTCATTATCCGAACTCGACCAGAACCAATTCCCATGGTACTTTCATTATTAGTAACCTAGAGTTTAAATTTCATTAAAAAAGGGGCATTATTTTTTGAGTTATACTGGTTTTAAGATATATGTTCGTTAGCCTTTGAACTTTTAAAGGTTCCAGAACCCGAAACCATGGTACGATTTCGCCCATATGCAATCCCCGTCATACTTTCAATACTAGTTAACCCTTATACACAATTGGAACGTTCTATCTTAATTTTAAGTTAATATTTTTATTAATTTCGATAATGCTTTTAAACCTTGGGGGATGTAAGAGGGGTACTGAACCACAACTCTGATTGATCCAAAATTAGGAGATCGCGCAGGAAATAGGAAAGAGCGCCCATGTACCAAATTTGAAACTTCTAATTTGTTTGAAGTTACTATCTTTACTAATTTCGAAAATATACTTTAAGGTCTTTGGAACTGTGTGGCTCGCCCCCAACCCACTACTCCAATTAGTGCCAAATTCCAAGGACACTAAGGAAATAGAAAGAGACACCCTGATACCAAGTTTCGATGTTCTATCTTCATTGGTTTCGGAATAATGCTAGTTTGGCCTAAATTCGATCAAAAAGTTCTAAGTTCCGAACCCGTTGTACATTACCCACAGTACGCAATCACCGTCGTAGTTTCATTACCAGTACCCTACACCACAAATTTTATGAAGATAGCGTCATTAGTTGTTGAGTTATCGTAATTTTTTATATATGTTCGTTAGCCCTTAGACTGATTAAAAGGTCCAGAATCCGAACCCTTGGGGTGATTACGCCCATATGCAGTCCGCGCTGTACTTTAAATACCAGTTAAGCCTTGTACACAAGTGGAACGGTATATATTAATTTTAAGTTACTATTTTTAATAATTTCATTTATAAGCTTTTAAACCTTGGGAGGTCTAAGAGGGGTACTGCCAAATTTAAAGCTTCTACATTTTTTCAAGCTGCTATCTTTATTAATTTTAAAGATATTCTTCAAGGTCTTCAGAAATGTGTGGCTGGTCCCCGACCCACTACTCCAACGGGGCCCAAATTTCAATCAAAGATGATAAATGCAAGTGTTAAATAAAGCGATCAAAGTTATAGACAACTCTAACAATGTCTTATTGGATTTGTGTCAACGCTTTGACGACACAAGTCCATTAGTTTTATCTACGTCAACTAACGAGACGGTGATGATTTCAGATATAAAGAACGAAGTTGCCCACAAAAATGAAATCAATGATCTTCGATAAATTGGAAAAAATAAATAAAACGGACAGGCTAGAGGATGAAATATCTTCTCTTAAAACGGATATTAGGAAGCTTTGTGTTATTGGGTCGAAAGCCTCCAATACGTCTATAAACAATGTAGACAAACTGAAAGACGAGATCTGTTCACTAAAAACAGATATAGGGAAGCTTTCTGAAAACGTTGAAGCCGGCTGTCATGTGAACAAATCCTTTCAAATAAATGAAAAAAAGACCGTTAAAGAAGTTTAGTCGCAAATGAATCAGTTTGTCAGTTTTATTTCTTCTATCGATACTGCTACTTCTACTCTGGGGCCTGAGTACTTTAAACCGACAACTACTGTATTTGCTGTCAAAACAATGTCGAGTTTATCCGCTAATGCCGTGAATGACATCTCATTACATAGTGAATTAGCAAAAGCGGAATCTTCTTCTAACTCAACAAATATTGCTACCTTACCAACTTTTCAAATCAACCTACATTCAACGGCATAACTGGTAACATCGCCCTCTACTTTTCAAAATGTCCAGCATTTACAACTGTAAGAAGTTTAAATAGTTTTTTAAAAAATAAGTTTAAATGTAATAATATTAGTATAGTTAACATTACACCAAAAAATTTAAAATATAAACCGAAATACAAATCGTTCAAACCTATTTCCAATGTTAATGATATAATAGTACCACACTTAGTACCAAAATAATAACTATAGTTATAATAGTACCAAAAATGGTACCATAGTTCAACACTTTAAAGATTCTACACTTAATAAATCAAACACAAGCTCAAATAAAACTCTTCTCAATCCTTTTGCTATCCCTTTTAACACTGTTAAACCAAAAAAAGTTCATTTCAGCACTCAAACAATTAACACAGATAAACAATACTCGGTAAGAAAAAAAGATGGAAATTTTGTTCAAGGTGTAACGTTGAAACCGGGTTTAAATAATAACAATGAAGCTGAATTTAATAAAAGCAATAGTTATCCAAATTTTGTTCAGGGAGAAACGTTGGTACCGTCATGTAGTAATCCAATTGTTAAAATTAATAGTAATAACATTAATAATAATAATAATAATAATAATAATAATAATAATAATAATAATAATAATAATAATAATAATAATAATAATAATAATAATAATGATAATAATAATAATAATAATCTAATATATAAAGAAGAAAATTTGTTTGTTTATTTGTTTGTTTGTTTATTTGTTTGTTTGTTTGTTTGTTTGTCCAGGATTCACGTGAAAACCACTGGTCCGATTGACACCAAATTTTAGACGAATAATTTTGGGAGTCCGGGGGGTGACATAGGCTATGTCGCATTTTTATAAGTCAGCAGGTTGCGGCTCCAGAGCCGTTTTAAGCTTTTTCGTTTTTTTGATGTCGAGTCGAAACGGTTTGACCGATTCACTTGAAATTTTGCACGAATGTTCTTCTTATTACACGGAATTAATGGTATAAAACTGGTTGGAATAAATTAACCCCTTTCGGCCCGGCGGGCTTCCAAAAAATTTTGTGTTTCCGATTTGTGTCCAATTTTACAGGGTGGTTTTGCAGTCAAAAAGAGAGGCTGGCACAAATTTTTGTTGGGTTCGGTTAACCCGTTGGGGCACGAGGGCGCAATGAAGCTTTTTCAATGCTTTTGATGTCGAGCCGAAACAGTTTGACCGATTGACTTGAAATTTTGCACAAATGTTCCTCTTAGCAACCGCAATTAGTTGTATAAATTTGGTTGGAATAATTTAACCCATTTCGGCCTGGCGGGCTTCCAAAAAATTTTGTGTTTCCGATTTGTGTCCAATTTTACAAGGTGGTTTCGCAGTCGAAAATAAAGTCTGGGACAAATTTTTGTTGAGTTCGGTTAACCCGTTTGGGCACGAGAGTGCAAAGAAGCTTTTTCAATGTTTTTGATGTCGAGTCAAAACTGTTTGACCGATTGACTTGAAATTTTGCACAAATGTTCCTCTTAGCAACCGCATTTAGTTGTATAAATTTGGTTGGAATAAATTAACCCATTTCGGCCTGGCGGACTTTCAAAAAATTTTGTGTTTTCGATTTGTGTCCAATTCTACAGGTTGATTTTGTAGTCTAAAAGAGAGGCTGCAAAAAGTTTTAGTTAAGTTCGATTAACCCATTTTCCACGACGATGATATGAAGTTTTCTATATATTTTATTTTCTTATACGATTAAAAGTATTTTATTGAAAATTTTGTACCAGCATTTTAATTAAAACCCACAGGGTTAATTTGGTTTTGACCTGTTTGTGTGTTTTGAACAAAGATTCAATGAAATTTTCAGTTTTCTTCAAATGAAATCTAAAAATCAAAAAATTCAATTTGTTATATATAATGCTTAAATACATAGTTTTTCCAAAAAATAAGCCTACATTTCTCTCATAAAATCATAAAAAAACGAGGAAGAGCGTATTACAACTTTCAGGTGAGTACTAAACAAAATATAAGTTGAAAAGCGAATTTTTAAACCTTTTCTAAACTATCGACTATATTTTATTCAAGCGTTGGCAATTCAAGAAAATCCCCTTTTGACCTATAGTCATTTTAATTCAGTTAACATTGTTCACCGGAAACCTACCATCCTCAACTATATCGTCAAGGAGCACCAAATTGTCAAGAAGCAGCATGTATAGAAAAATTAGAGATAATCGTTCAAATTGTTTTGCAAACTGTTTTTTAAAGTTTTTGTTTCGCAATCGATTAAAAGAACTCGACAAACCTTTTTTTTAAGTATTCCCTTAATTCAAAGAAGTTGTACCTACTTTCAAAAAATGGACGTAATTTACTTACAAATTTTTTTTTGAACAATCGTCGGCAGGGGTTAACAACTTTCAAGTCTGTTAGTAAATTGAACTTCATTTTCAAAGAAGAACACATATACGAAATTTGAAGTTAATCTGTTAAATCATTTCTAATATATAGCAAAGCAACGAAAAAACCTATAAAAAGCTGTTGGGCCACGATGGGTTAACGGAACTCCACAAATATTTTTTTGTGGCATTTATAGGCAAAGTAGTATCTCAAAAAATTGGCTGAAACTTGCTTTTTTACAATTTTCAAGCTTCCGGGCAACGCCGGGTAAATCTGCTAGTAATAATAATAATAATAATAATAATAATAATAATAATAATCTAATATATAAAGAAGAAAATTTGTTTGTTTGTTTGTTTGTTTGTTTGTTTGTCCAGGATTCACGTGAAAACCAGTGGTCCGATTGACACCAAATTTTAGAGGAATAATTTTGGGAGTCCGGGGGGTGACATAGGCTATGTCGCATTTTTATAAGTCAGCAGGTTGCGGCTCCAGAGCCGTTTTAAGCTTTTTCGTTTTTTTGATGTCGAGTCGAAACGGTTTGACCGATTCACTTGAAATTTTGCACGAATGTTCTTCTTATTACACGAAATTAATGGTATAAAACTGGTTGGAATAAATTAACCCCTTTCGGCCCGGCGGGCTTCCAAAAAATTTTGTGTTTCCGATTTGTGTCCAATTTTACAGGGTGGTTTTGCAGTCAAAAAGAGAGGCTGGCACAAATTTTTGTTGGGTTCGGTTAACCCGTTTGGGCACGAGGGCACAATGAAGCTTTTTCAATGTTTTTGATGTCGAGCCGAAACAGTTTGACCGATTGACTTAAAATTTTGCACAAATGTTCCTCTTAGCAACCGCAATTAGTTGTATAAATTTGGTTGGAATAATTTAACCCATTTCGACGTGGCGGGCTTCCAAAAAATTTTGTATTTCCGATTTGTGTCCAATTTTACAAGGTGGTTTCGCAGTCGAAAATAAAGTCTGGGACAAATTTTTGTTGAGTTCGGTTAACCCGTTTGGGCACGAGAGTGCAAAGAAGCTTTTTCAATGTTTTTGATGTCGAGTCAAAACTGTTTGACCGATTGACTTGAAATTTTGCACAAATGTTCCTCTTAGCAACCGCATTTAGTTGTATAAATTTGGTTGGAATAAATTAACCCATTTCGGCCTGGCGGACTTTCAAAAAATTTTGTGTTTTCGATTTGTGTCCAATTTTACAGGTTGATTTTGTAGTCTAAAAGAGAGGCGAAAAGTTTTAGTTAAGTTCGATTAACCTATTTTCCACGACGATGATAAGAAGTTTTCTGTATATTTTATTTTCTTATACGATTAAAAGTATTTTATTGAAAATTTTGTACCAGCATTTTAATTAAAACCCACAGGGTTAATTTGGTTTTGACCTGTTTGTGCGTTTTGAACAAAGATTCAATGAAATTTTCAGTTTTCTTCAAATGAAATCTAAAAATCAAAAAATTCAATTTGTTATATATAATGCTTAAATACATAGTATTTTAAAACAGTTTTTCCAAAAAATAAGCCTACATTTCTCTCATAAAATCATAAAAAAACGAGGAAGAGCGTATTACAACTTTCAGGTGAGTACTAAACAAAATATAAGTTGAAAAGCGAATTTTTAAACCTTTTCTAAACCATCGACTATATTTTATTCAAGCGTTGGCAATTCAAGAAAATCCCCTTTTGACCTATTTTCATTTTAATTCAGTTAACATTGTTCACCGGAAACCTACCATCCTCAACTATATCGTCAAGGAGCACCAAATTGTCAAGAAGCAGCATAGAAAAATTAGAGATAATCGCTCAAATTGTTTTGCAAACTGTTTTTTAAAGTTTTTGTTTCGCAATCGATTAAAAGAACTCGACAAACCTTTTTTTTAAGTATTCCCCTAATTCAAAGAAGTTGTACCTACTTTTTTTTGAACAATTGTCGGGTCGGCAGGGGTTAACAACTTTCAAGTCTGTTAGTAAATTGAACTTTATTTTCAAAGAAGAACACATATATGAAATTTGAAGTTAATCTGTTAAATCATTTCTAATATATAGCAAAGCAACGAAAAAACCTATAAAAAAGCTGTTGGGCCACGATGGGTTAACGGAACTCCACAAATATTTTTTTGTGGCATTTATAGGCAAAGTAGTATCTCAAAAAATTGGCTGAAACTTGATTTTTTACAATTTTCAAGCTTCCGGGCAACGCCGGGTAAATCTGCTAGTAATAATAATAATAATGATAATAATAATAATAATAATAATAATAATAATAATAATAACAATAATAATAATAATAATAACAACAACAACAACAACAACAACAACAAAAACAACAACAACAACAACCACAACAACAACAACAACAATAATAATAATACTAGTAATAATAATAATACAAGTATTAATAATAATAACAGCAATCAACATATTATTAATAGCAATAACAATAATAAGCTCTTGCTTTCACAAGATCCGCTCATATCTCTAATCATTAGAATGACAATGCAATCATTAACTGAAGATTGTTGATATGCACTGTCTAGATTCAGAGGTGAGAGAATTCTTTATAATGTGAGATTCTTTCTTGCTTATCTACATAATGATTCCAATAATCGCGTCTTAGAAGGCATAACGAGGAATCACTTATCAGTTCTTATTCACAATGAAGGACTGCCATCTAATTATAAAGAATTATATAGCCTCTATCTCAGATTTCATGAAAATATAGGCTTCACTGCTAAAGATGTCGAAGAGGACCTTAAGGCTTTTCGTAGTCATTGTGATAGTAACTACTATAATCATTTGTACCAATCTCGCGAGATCTATAACAAGTTTTTTCGTCCAAACACGAAATAATTATGCAAGTCTCCAACAAAATCCTAATCTCATTTCATTATCTAATGTTACGAGATCTAAAAAAACCTAGATTGAGAGGTAACAGGCTAACAATATCAATAACATCAGAATATTTTATCATAACTGTAGCGGTATGAGAGGTAAGCTTAAAAAGATTTATGTTGACGCTAAGTCATGTAATTTCAGTATACTAGCTATAACTGAAACATGGCTAAATGATTCGTTTAAGAACGAAGAAATTCTTGATGGTAATTGGTCCATATACAGAAAAGACCGTAACTATCATTCTTTAAATTGTTCGCGAGGGGGTGGTGTACTTCTTGCGGTAAATAATAACTTATCTAGTGTACCAATAACTACTGGTACATATAATTCTTTTGATCACCAATTTATTAAATTAAACCTAGGTACGAATAATTTATACCTAGGTATTGTATATTTTCCTCCGTGCTCAGACAATTCCTCATATTCTGAATTTTACACTGTTTATCACAATATTATTTCGGATATGCATGAGGATGACTTAATCTTTATTTTCGGATATTTCAATCGTCCTTCTCTTTCGTTTATTGTCGATGACTCTGATAACTTGTTATTACCTTTTAACTTCCAAGATGAAATTGACTTCGATCTCATTAGTGATTTCTATAGTAATGATTTACAACAAATTATTAGTTATCCTAATAGTAATGACAAGTGGTTAGATCTTGTATTTTCAAATGCATATGATAAAGTGGTGGGTAATCTCGCTGATGATGCAGATAATCTTTTTACTAACACTACTCATCATAACGCAATCATTTTCGAGCTCTCCACTACTATCCCACTCTTCGCTAAATCTTACAATAATGAAATTGTATACGATTTTTTTAATGCTGACTATCAAAGTATTAATAATGCTTTGTCACTTAATAACTGGGACGAACTGTTACTTCAACAGGATATTAATTCGCTAATCTCTATCTTTTATTCAAGGCTGTTTGCAATTATTGACACTTTTGTTCCCAAAATTCGTAAAAAAAATAAAACCACAGAACCTTGGTTAGATAGAGATCTTAGCAATCTGAGAAATCGACGCAATAAAATATTTAAAAAAATCAATTATTCATCAGCACCAAGCGACGATTTATTGAATTATTATAAGCAACTTGCCATTGAATTATCTTGCCATATTATAATCAACTTGATCATAAAGTCAATACAGCATACGATAACTATGTTGCTGATATGGTCAACAAACTAATCGCGGAACCCAAAAAATTTTACACAAAGCGTAAGTTATTTGGATATCCTAACTCAATCATGTCCAGGGACAATGTGCTTTCTTCTTGTCCTAAAGAAATTTGTAACATCTTTTCAGATAATTTTCAGAAAATTTATCGTTCTAAGGCACCAATGGCTTTTTCTGCCAATTTTTTATCTACCTGCTCAAATTTGCTAATTTCAAACTTACGTCTTTCACAAAATGATATTCTTGAAGCAATTTTTAGTCTGGAAATGATAATGGGAAATCCTCCCATTTAACTCCCATTTTTAAAAAAAGGTGATAGAGCTTCAGTTATGAACTATCGGGGTATAGCCATTCTATCAACTATTCCTAAATTATTTGAAAAGATTGTCGTTGATAGAATTAAATGATAGAAATATTATTAACGTTAAGCTTAATGAACAACAACATGGTTTCAGAAAGGGTCGTTCTACTACAACTAACCTTATGATGTATACGTCCGAAATACTGAACCAAATGGAGAAAGGATACCAAGTTGATGCAATTTACACAGATTTTAGTAAAGCTTTCGATCGTGTAGATCACTTAATTTTGCTAAATAAGCTATCAACATTTGGCATTACGGGTTCTTTTCTTTCGTGGCTTAGTTCTTATCTATCAGAAATAACCCAAAACGTCAAATTTCAAGGTCTGTTATCCAAATCTATTATTGTTACTTCTGGTGTACCACAAGGAAGTCATTTGGGGCCACTTCTTTTCAATGTCTTTATTTCTAACCTTTCGGAATATTTAGACGCCATACCACATATTGCTTTTGCTGACGACTTAAAAATATATAAAGTTGTAAAAGATAATTCTGATGCAGTTATACTTCAATCAAGCTTATCAGATTTACAACCTTGGTGTACATCAAATAAATCAAACAAATTGGAACTGAACATACAGAAATGTAAGGCTATTAGCTTCACCCGAAAACGATCTTCATATACTAAGACTATAAGATAGATAACGTAACTCTTGAAAGGGTTTCTAGCATTTCTGATTTAGGTATTCTTCTCGATAATAAACTTAATTATAATCTTCACTATGACCAATTAGTTTCTAAGGCTAATAAAATGTTAGGTTTCTTTAAAAGAAGAGCTAAAGAATCTGTGACAAAATCCCTCTATTGTTCCCTTGTTCGATCTATTTTAGAATACGGTAACATAATTTGGGATCCAGCCTTTCAAGTTCACTCCAATAGAATTGAATCAGCTCAAAAGCAATTTCTCTTATTTGCATTAAGAAATATGTATAATCCTTCTAATTTTGTTAATCTTCCTAGCTACAACACAAGACTTAAGTCTTTAAATATGCTTTCTTTATCTTCACGAAGACAACTCTTGTCATCATGTTTTACTTTTGATATTTTAAATAACAGTATTTCTATTCAATCTTTTAATAATAACTTTAGACTTAACGCTAATGTTCGGCAAACTAGAAATACAAGATTTTTAATGGATTATCAACATATTCAGAGTATGGTAAAATTGAACCCATCAATAGATGTTGCATTACTTTCAACAAAATTAGTCATCTTTATTCTACATCTATCTCCAAAGCTACTTTTAAACACACTTCATAAACATTTTTTGAATTTAATGATCTCAGACAATTAATTCTTACATAAGCAATATTTTTCTTTTTTTAATTTTTGTGCATTCTATAAATTGTTTTAATAAATTTAAGAGATCATAAAAATTTGGTACAGATTACGCACATACATAACATTACGAAAAATCAGATTAAAACAAATACTCAAATAATAATAGGCTCACAAGTACACGAATATGAAACAAGAAACGCTCAACATCTACGATATTCTGCTGCAGTAAATTTATTTGGTTTAGACAAAATTTTGAATTCGTCCATAAAATTGTATAATGGTCTCTCTATAAATATTAAATTGTTAAACAAAAATTTATTTAAGAAGAATTGTAAACAAAAGTTTATTTCAAATTATTGAATTGCTATATAATTAGTCTGTTTTTATTATATTTTTGTCGAATCGTATTTTAATTATTTACATTTATTATCTGTTTAAAAAAAAAAAAAAAAAATTTAACACCTGTTTTTTGTTTTTTCTTAATTTTGTTTCACTGCAATATCTTCATTTAAAGATTTTTTTTATATTTTGTTTCTCTTGCATTTATGTACATAAAACTAGTTTTGTTTGACTTTCTTTTTATTTTTTTTTTTTGTAAATAATATATTATTATATGAAATAATTTTTGTTTAAATATGTAATACTCTGTATGAGCTGAATTAGCTCTTTTTGAGAAATTAATAATAAATAAATAAATAAATAAATACTTAGTCATAAGCCATAATAATAACATATCAAATTACTTTTTAATATGCTACAAAAATTAATATTTATTCTATTCATTATATACACGCATGTAAGTATGTACATTATTTTGTATATAAAATTAGTGTTTTTTTTTTTAAGAATGCTAGAATAAGCATTTTTTTTTTTATTGTTTAAGTCATTATATTGTATAATCTTAAATATAAATAATAATTTTTAAGAATTTTTTTTTGTAACGACCTTGTTTTGGTTTGTAAAATAAAATAAAATAAAATAAAATAAATAAATTTCAAGGACGCTAAGGACATAGGAAGAGGCATACTGATAGCAAATTTAAATGTTCTAGCTTCCTTGTTTTCGGAATTATGCTTGTTTGGCCTAAATTCGATCAAAGACTTCCAGGATCCAAACCCATGGTCTCATTACTAGTAACCGCCATAGTCTCATTACTTGTAACATACTGTACAAATTTCATGAAGGTAGCGCCATTAGTTGTTGAGTTATCCTGATTTTTTTCATATCTTTGTTAGCTTTTTTTTCATATCTCGTTAGAACGATTAAAAGGTCTATAATCCGAACCCATTTACTGATTTCGCCCATATGCAATCCCCGCCGTACTTTAAGTCCTAGTAACATACAATTAAAATTTCATCAAGATAGCTCTATTAGTTTTTGAGTTATACGTACGGACGGACGGGCATGGCTATATTGACTCAGAAGGTCACGGTGATCACAAATATTTATACTTTTCCCTATCTAGCTCGCTTTCTTTAGGTGGTTGCAAATCCCATACCAAAGTCAGTATACCCTTTTCCTCTTTCATAATAAATGATGAAATACTCATTCATTTTTTTTTTTTTTTTACGAGGGAATGGACAGCTCGAAAGCCACCCATTGAAAGTATGCGGTGTTTCGCTGGATAGTGTATGATTTTAACACACCAAAACCTCACCCTTTTTGAACCAAACTTTAGGAGCGAACCTGTTATACAAATGTACAGTTTGGTTACAGAGATGAGGATATGGAAAGATTTAGGATTAGGGTGGAAGTTATTTGGAATATCTGGATTATGGGAGATGGGGAAAATTGGATGGGCTATTTAGAAGAAAGATGTTAATTTTCTTCTTAAATTTGATTAAATCGTACATATATACATTATCAATTTTGGGGAACACTTTTGGTTCCATAAACAAGATGAGCGTATGACAAACGAATTTCCATGAGCCGTGTTACGCCATCTGGCTAGCTTAACTGTGTAGGAATGAGCATTTGTTGCCCTCCTTGTTTCCTGTTGGAAAATCTTGAATGGAGGTATAAGTTGTTTGATTTCTTTAGAACAGGTGTTAGTCTCTACAAGATATCTATAAAACAAGGTCAGTGACCCAACAGTGCGATGATGGCTGAGTGGAGCGAGCTTTGAGGTAACACTGGGATCATTTATAAGAGAGTAGCTCTATTTTTCACTTTATCAAGATATCCCAGCGCCGTAATGGGAGCACCAGCCCAAATATGTCCATTTTCGGCCTAATATAAGTTTTATAGATGTTAAGGAGATCAGAGGAGGAGAAGTAAGTTTTGCAGCGATACAAGAAGATATATACTCAGTATATAATTTTGAAAATGGGCTTTTTATAAACCCTTGGTTTTTTTCATCACTTGTTTTGTTCTCTGTTTTATTTCAAATCTTGAAATTAGATTCCCAATTTGTTAAATCAATAAAATGCAAAACAATTTTTAGTATTAAATCAAAGAAAATATCAATTTAATTCTAAAATTTAATGAAGTTCAATTGGCCTAAGTAAATAATTTTTTGTATAAAATTAGAGGAAGTGTCAATTTAACAATTTTTTTTTTTTGTCAAGGAAATTAACAAATTATCATGAGTATAAGTTAAATAAATTTGTTATGAAATCAATAAATTTTTTATTCCTTTTTCAAAAAAAAAACACTGCTTATTCTAAGAAAACATTAATTAATTTTACATTTTATTTTTTTAAGCACTTAGGTAATTTCAAATCGCTTTTTAAATCATATTTTAAAAAATGTTAATTTAAAAATTAAAACAAAAGTTTATTTTTATGATCATAAAAAGAAGATCTTATGATCTGATAAAGAAATTTAAAAAATTTTAATTAAAAATAAAAACTGCGTTTTGTTTTATTTTATTTTTTCTTGAAGATTTTTATGTGTTTAAGTGCGAAGTATGTTTCTGGCGCAGTTGGTAACGGTTCCAAATGAAGGAATTGGTGATAAAGAACGCAAACATTTTTTTTTTTTTTTTTATTTTTACGTAGGTTGGAATGGAATCTTCAAAAGACACAATGAGCCCCGTAGCTTGACATTGCGTGTGGGATTCTTACCCACTAAACCACACCTTTCCTCTATTGCGATCTAGTCCGATAGGGCTAATGAGCAATTTTTCTTCTGGCTTTATTTTAGTTTTAAATGTAGATTCCATCCAGCGATGTCTATCTAACTGTTTCTTTCTCTTATTATAGCTACACTAACTCAAAAGGCTTTACTCTTTTGAGTCGTCTGGCTATATTTGTATTATCCAGAAGCTGGACTACCTCGACATTTACATGGTTTTGGAGTCTTTTTTCGTGACTTCTTGCAAAATTTTGGATTTCTTTATCTACAAATTCTATTTGCATATCTCTATGTAGGTCATAGTTTCTGATGAACCAGGGCGCGTTCACAATATTTCTTAGAACTTTATTCTGGAACCTCTGAATAACATCTCTATTACTCTTTTTGCTGCATCCCCATAGCTGGATGCCACATGACCATACTGGTTTTAATATTTGTTTATAGAGCAGAAGTTTGATTTGTATTGTCAAGGTAGAATGCTTACCTATGAGCCAGTACATTTTTCTATAACGGATTTGTAACTCTTCCTTCTTGTTTTTGATGTGGGCTTTCCAGCGAAGCTTCGCATCTAATGTCATACCAAGATATTTGGCAGTATTTGAATAAGGTATTTCTTGACCATTTATATATACTGGTTTATGGTCAATTTTTTTATTTGTGAAATCCACATGAATTGACTTACCTTCATTTAATTTTAGCCTCCACCTTTTAGTATAATTTTGGATTCTTGTCATAGCTCTCTGCAGTTTTTCTGTAGATTCTTCATTATTTTCTCCGACAGCCAAAACCGCTGTATCATCAGCAAACGTCGCAATTATATTATTTTCAAGTGCAGGAAAATCACAAGTATACAACAGATACAGTATTGGACCGAGTACACTTCCTTGAGGAACTCCAGCACCGATTTCTTTAAGATCGGAATATTCTCCTTCTTGTTTTATGTAGAAGTATCTGTCTGATAGATAGCTTTCTATCATTTCCGAATGCTCTTTTGGAAGGATTGTTCTCAGTTTACAATTCAATCCCTTGTGCCACACCTTATCGAATGCCTGAGTCACATCCAAAAAGATTGCTGAACAGACTTTCTTCTCCTCTAAAGCTTTTTCAATAGTGTTTGTTATTCTGTGTACCTGGTCTATTGTTGCATGTTTTTCTCTAAAGCCGAATTGGTGGTCCGGAATTAGATTCTTCCTTTCAATAATCGGTTTTAGTCTTCTCAAATAAATTTTTTCAAATAGTTTTGACATTATAGGTAGCAATGAGATTGGTCTATAAGACGTTATCTCATTTGGTGGTTTTCCTGCTTTGGGTATCATAATGACCTCGGCCACTTTCCACAATTTCGGCACATATTTCAGCCTGAATGCAGCATTTATAAGATTTGTTATTTTAACTATTGCCTTCTCTGGTAGCTGCTTCAGAATTTGTCCGGTTATTAAATCATATCCCGGAGCTTTTTTAGATTTAATGTTGTTTTTAATTTCTTTTTTCACTTCAGCTGGATTTGTTAATGCGATTTCCTCTTGCTCTTGAATTTGTTCTACATCTAGATCTTCCTCTTCTTCACCAGTGTTTACTTGAAATATCTTTTCTAGGTGTTCCGCAAATAATTTGGCTTTTTCTTTATTATCTCTCGCCCACTTTCCGTCCAGTTTTCTAATTGGAGGAATAGCTGCAATAGGTTTTTTCAGACTTTTAGCTGCCTTCCAAAGAGAGTAATCAGTACTTTTATCATTTGTTAGCTTTTCCAAATATAAATTTATCGATTTGTTTTTCACTTCCTTAATTCTTCTTCTTAGTTGTTGGGTGAGATTATTCAGCCTAGTTTTATCTTGTGGAGCTCTAGTTTGGTGCCATTTTTTCCTTGCTCTGCGTTTTATTGCAATTAGTTCTAAGATTTCGGCTGGATATTTATTTTCTTTTACTCTTTGTTTAATTACTGGAGTATTTTCCCACACTGTAAGTTGTATATCGTTAATGTAGTTTTCCACCTCCGCATCCAATTGTTCTTTGTATTGCAACGGTACAGCTAGTTGTATTTTTTCTTCCAGACACACTTTAAAGCTTTCCCAGTCAGTGTATTTATTGGCGAGAATCGGAATGCTCTGCTTTTCAATAGCGTTTTCACTTACAGTTAGCAGAATTGGTGAGTGGTCAGAGTCCATTTCCTGCCTATCTTCTATCTGTATGAAATTATTCGAAATGTTTTTAATAATGAAAAAATCTATTAAATCAGGTATTTTATTTGGATCTGTAGGCCAATATGTAGGTTTTCCTGTTGATATGGTTTCACACCCAAATTCGCTTGTTGCTTGGAATAATTCTCTGCCTTTGGTTGTTGTTAGCCGTGATCCCCAGTGTGTATTTTTGGCATTAAAATCACCTCCTATAACAAACTTTTTTCCTAGTTTCTTAAAAAGATCCAAATAATGATGTTTCTTCAGAGAGTACTTAGGTGGACAATATATACTTGCTACTACAATAAAGTAGTTTTTGCATTTTACGTTTACGGCCATAGCTTGTATTTCTTCTGTTTCAAATTTGGCTTCTTCAAAATGTTGTATACTTTGTTTTATAATTACTGCACTTCCTCCTCTAGCAGAGTTACCTGGATGTATGCTATGATAAACTTTATAACCATGAAAATTAATATGCGTTTGTTTGTTAAAGTGTGTTTCTGCTATAAGACAAACATCTATATTATTTATGTCAAGGACTGCTTGTAGCTCTTGTTGGTGTTGTAGCAGTCCATTGGCATTCCATGAAAAAATTTTTAGTTCATTCATCTTTTCGATTTCGAAGCAGGTTTTTGGTACTGCCCTCTAGTGCTCCTATTCTACAATCCGTATCGACCATAGAACTTTCTATTTTGGTTACTTTTTTTAGTATAAGCAGAATGGATTGTTTTAAATCATTTTCTTGTTCGCTATTATTATTAAGTTTTTTACCCGCAACAACTTGGGCATAAGTTTTACTGCTTCTATTTGTCTGGAAATCTTGCTTCACTTGCGACGTTTGCAGATGGTTTCTGATTTGTTTTTTAGCGTATTGTGGAGTATTCCTTTGTTGTGAATTTGGGCTCATATTCTTAAATTTGATTTTTTGCATTTCTTTTGCGATTATGCAGCCTCTATAATTAGCTGGATGTTGATTTCCGCAATGAACACATTTTGGTGGTTCAGTTTTAGGTTTCAAACATTCCCTGGTATGGTGCCTACCTGCACATTTTACACATCTTGGGGTTTTTCCACAATATTTTTGTGTGTGACCATATGCCTGGCATGATTTACATTGTACTACAAGCTTATTTTTTCTTAGAGGCTCGATATTCACAATACATTTTAGAATACTTTTAATCTCGTATATTCTGCTAATATCTTCTTCTGCTTTGAAGGTTAACATAAACATGTTTAATGGTTCTTTATTCTTCCAGCTACGTTTATTTGCAGCTCCTATTATTTTATATTCTCTATTTTCAAGATCTTTAATTATTTCTTCTGTTTTACACGAGTGAGGCAGGTTCTTGACCATAACTCGTATTGGCCTTTACTGTTTGCTTTCGTATGAGTGCCAACTATATTTGTACTCTGATAGCGCTTTTGTTAATGTTCTGTAAGCATCTTCATCTAACAAATTGATTTTTATACAATTCTTTCCAAGGAGTTTCATCTCAAACTGTTTTTCTGTTATTACTTTTTTTACTCTCTCGCAGAATTCGTTATAGTTATTAAATTCATCCACAATTATTGGCGGTGGAGATTGTTTTTTCTTAACTTTTTCCGGATCGGTTATTTTTTTTGGCGAAATAACCTTTTTTGGAGTAGTTTCTTTACTTGGAGTGGTTTTATAGTCCATCTTTTTTGCGTTTGGAGGGGTAAGTGAGTCATTTAACTTCCTTTTTTGTTTCTGCTTCACCCTTATCCCCTATTCACCCCTAGAACGCAAACATAACAAAAAAAAAAAAATAATAAAAAAGTGAACAAAAAAATTTTTAGCGAGTGTAAATCTTTAATCAAACATTTTTAAGAAAGAAAATGCATTTTACTTAAATTTAAGAACCTTACCTAAAGTGTTGCAAGAATAAAAGAACTAGAAACAATTTGAAAAAAGAATTTTAATAAAAAATTAATACTTAAAATAGAACTTTGTTCTAATTCCAAAAGGTACTTAAATTAAATAATCAAAAGTAATAATAATTATTATAATTAAAGTTATATAAAATTAAATAAAATCCACCACAACCACTCTTGTTACGTCCACCAATACTTGGAGTTCAACAGGAAGAGCTGACTTCAACCATTGATCTGTTAAGATACTTTGAGAGACTTCCAGAATTCAGTGGTAAAGGTAATGAATTGTATTCTTTTATAGACTTTGTAAAAAATATTATAAATTTAATTTTAAGATAAGATGTTAATAGTCAGAATATTTTATTAAATAGAATCAAGAATAAATTAACTAATAAAGCTAGGGAAGTAATAGAGATTAATAATAATTCTGTAAACTAGTCTGTAAAATACTGTAAAACTCAATTTAAAACAGTTTTAATAAATAATTTCGGGGAAAAAAAAACAGCCACTCAAATTTTTGACGAACTGAGATTTGTTTCTTTAACTCTTATAGTGTTGACCTCTATAACCAAATTAAAAATATCTTAAAACGACTTAACAAAAAAATAAAAGACAATTCGAACAGTGCAATAGCAGCTAATATCGATTCAGGCTTACAAATTTTTAAAGATAAGCTACCCGAACCAATGCGTTCGATTTTATTTAGCAGAAACCCGGCTTCTCTCGAAGCTGCTCTAGGCATTTTGCATGAACTATGCATATTACAATCATCTGGCTCACAACCAAAATAATAAAATAAATCGTAGCTTTACTAATCAAACTAACAAAAGAAATCTAAATTATAAAAGAAAGTATACCTCAAATAATTACAATAGAAATAGTAAAGGTAATAATAATTATTCAATTAACAGTAATAATCTGATTCTACTTACAATTACAACAACAGAAATTTAAATTATAACAGAAATATTAATAGTTATAATAACAATAATAATAATAATTTCACTAACAATAACTGTACTAAATTTAATCAAAGTAATAGAACTAATCAAACTTTTAACCATAGAAATTTTCAATTAAATAGTTCACGAAATTTTCAGAGAAGACGACAATCTAACATAAATATTCTTCGTACACAAGACGAAACAATAGAAGCCGATCCGTCGAGAAACTCGCGAGTCACAATGGAAGTTGATCCGTCAAGAAATTCGCGATCAATACTTTAGAAACACAAAGACTGCATGAAGAAAATATTCTATTTGAAGCCTCGAGCAATCATCACACACACTACCTTATATAATACTACAATCGAGGTTGACCTTTAAAGTTTATTGTTGATTCCGGTGCTCATAGTAGGCATTATAACTACCGAGAAATAAATGAGAAATAAAAATAGAATTTTTAAAACTGAACTTGCACGATAAATTTGACGGATTAATAGGGAATATATATATATATATTATAATAAATGTTAAGGATAAAATTTTAAAATTAAAACAGGAAATGAACTTCCATTATTCTGCAATGAAAATGAAGAAAAACAATATTATATTCCTTTTCCCCTTAAAGAACTTGAGATAATTTAAAATGAAATTTTTCTTAACGAAAAAAAATTAAGAATAAATCATTTAGATGAAGTGACGAAACAAGAACTTCTGAAAATAACAAAGAAGTTTAGTAAAGCCTTCTATCACGAAGGTGATAAAATTAATACTGTCAATGATATTCCTATTTATACAAAGTTATATCGGTATTCGGAAATACATCGTGTGGAAGTTGAGGAACAAATAAATGACATACTAAAACAGGCAATAGTAAGACCTTGTGACTCAGTATATTCGGCACCCATATGGGTCCCAAAAACACAGATATGTCTAGAAAAAAAAAATGGCGCATTGTTATTGACTTTCGCAAGTTAAACAATGACTGTCGAAGAGAAATATCCCATTCCTAATATAGAAGTTATACTGGATAAACTAGGTCGTGCTATGTACTTTACTACCCTTGGCTTAAGGTTTCCACCAGATTGAGATAAATAAAGATGATATAAAAAAAAACAGCGTTTAATATTCAAAATGGTCACTGAGAATTTGTCAGGATGTCATTCGGCCTAAAAGATGCTCGTGCCACTTTTTAAAGATTAATGAATTCTGTGCTAAAAGAATTTATTAGAAAAAGTTGTTATGTCTATTTGGATGACAATGTCATTTTAAGCACTAGCAAAGAAGAACACTTTGACTCGTTATCTAAAATATTAAAGAAACTTGAAGAAGCAAATATAAAAATACAACTCGATTTTAGCGAGTTTATGAAACAAGAAACGGAATTCTTCGGTCATATAGTAACAACAAATGGAATGAGACCCAATCCTAATAAAATCGACGACACAAATAAATTTCCCTTAGCCAAAACCCCCAAATAAATAAAAAATTTTTTTGAGTTGGTAGGGTACTATAGAAAATTTATTCGCGATTTTGCTAAAACTACAAAACCTATGACAATTTATCTCAAGAAAAAAAAACGTATGAATACAAGTAATCCTGAATAATAGAAGCCTTCAATAAACTAAGAATTTTAATTACTACTGATCCAATACTGAAATTTCCAGCTTTTCTAAGAAATTTTGTTTAACCACAGTTGCTGGTTGTTACGTAATTGGAGCTTTCTTTTCTCAAGACAATCATCCTATCTGTTTTACGTCACGTACTCTAAATGAACATGTGATTAACTAATCGCCAGTCGAGAAAGAATTACTTGCGATTGTTTGGGCGACATAATATTTCCCCCTTATTTTTATGGTCGAAGTTAGAACCGATCACAAGCCTTTACAATAGCTCCATAAACTGAAAGAGCCAAATTCAAAATTGCAGAGATGGAAGATAAAAGTAGAGGAATTCAACTTTGAGTATTTAGCAGGTAGAGATAACAAAGTCGTTGATGCTTTAATTCGAGTTGAAGTTAACCTAAACGTAATGGAAATTGACAAAGTACGCTCGACAGATTAAAGCTATACATTCAGATGACTAAGACAACACTGACTATATACCAATAACTGAACTTCCTTTAAACTTTTATAAAACTCAAAAAATAGTAAAAATTGCACCCTCAGAAAATTTGAAAAATATCATAGTAAAGTTAGGAAAATTTTCACGCACCCAAAACCAAACGAAAATTATTTTATTAACATTTTAACAAGTAAAGAAACAGTCAGTCGGAGCAACCGACTGAGAAATACCCTACACCTATTTGGTTCAAATTTAATGAGATATCCATAAGTCATTTTAACGCCATAAAAGCTGTTATCAATTTGATCGTAAGACATAGCTAACCAAATTAACTTTATAATACTAAAAACATTTTCTAGTTACACTATCTATTAAAAAATATTACAAATTCTTACAACTTTATCTATTTAACAAGTTAAGAAACAGTCAGTCGGTGCAACAGACTCAGAAATACCCTACACCTATTTGGTTCAAATTTAAGGACATATCCATAAGTCATTTTAACACCATAAAAGCTGTTATTAGTTTGATCGTAAGACATAGCTAACCAAATTAACTTTATAATACTAAAAACATTTTCTAATTACACTATCTATTAAAAAATATTACAAATTCTTACTAATTTATCTATTTAAAAATATTAAAAAACAAACAAACTTGAAATAAATGAAAATAGATTTATTCCAATTCAGTTACAAAATGAAAAAATTCTAATTATTAAATTTTGTGATAAAAAGATAATCAAAGCATAATATATTTAATAATCCAAATTTTTAAAAATTGCAATTATTTTAAATGGTTAGTATATATACCTAATAGAAAAGCATACAAACGCAAAATATGCAATAAATGTCTTTCTAAAATACAATTACAAATTTAGACCTTTTCATATAATTCATTTAAATATTCAAATAAATTTTACATAAATGCAGCAAGTACCTTTGAATATAGCTGAACCACTACAATTAAGTCTAGATTTCGGAGACACATAGGACATAGGAAATATATTCTTTGGCTTTGAAATTAAACTCAACCAGAACCAATTCCCATGGTACTTTCATTACTAGTAACCTAGAGTTT
Organism: Dolichopus griseipennis; assembly: GCA_963082915.1. Classification (NCBI taxonomy): domain Eukaryota; kingdom Metazoa; phylum Arthropoda; class Insecta; order Diptera; family Dolichopodidae; genus Dolichopus; species Dolichopus griseipennis. The sequence goes on along the minus strand of OY720441.1, from coordinate 184,481,582 downwards.
AAATTTCATCAAAATACCGGCATTATTTTTTGAGTTATGGTGTTTTTATACCCTACACCTATAGAATAGGTAAAGGGGTATATTAACTTTGGTATGGTGTTTGTAACCACCTAAAGGAAGCGAGCTAGATATGGAAAAGTATATATATTTGTGATCAGCGTGACCGCCTTAGTCGATATAGCCATGTCCGTCCGTCCGTCCGTCCGTCCGTAGGCACGATAACTCAAAAAATAATGGAGCTATCTTGATGAAATTTTAACTGTAGGTTACTAGGACTGAAAGTACGGCGGGGATTGCATATGGGCGAAATCGGCCCATGGGTTCGGATTCTGGACCTTTTTATCGATCGAAGGGCTAACGAACATATAAGAAATCACGATAACTCAACAACTAATGACGCTTTCTTCATCAAATTGGTGCTGTAGGTAACTAGTAATGAAACTACTTCGGGGATTCCGTAAGGTCGGGATTGAACCATGCGTTCGGAACCTAGAACTTTTTGATCGAATTTAGGCCAAACGAGCATAATTCCGAAACCAATGAAGATAGAACCTCCAAATTTGGTATCAGGGTGTCCCCTCCTATCTCCTAAGTGTCTTGAGAATTTGGGTCTCATTGGACTACTGGGTCGGGGACCAGCCACACATTTCCGAAGACCTTAAAACATATCTTCAAAATTAATAAAGATAACAACTTGAAAAAATGTAGAAGCTTCCAATTTGCCACAAGGGTGTTCTTTACTATCTCTTGCGTGTTCCCTTAATTTGGGATCAATTGGAGTGGTGGTTCAGTACCCCTCTCAGACCTCCCAAGTTTTAAAAGCTTATAATCGAAATTACTAAAAATAGTTACTTAAAATTAAGATAGATCGTTTAAATTGTGTACAAGGATTAACTAGTACTATAAGTAAAGCGCGGGCTGTATAAGGGCGAAATCAGCCCATGGGTTCGGATTCTGGACCTTTTAGTCGGTGTCAGGGATAACGAACATATATTAAAAATCACGATAACTCAACAACTAATGAGGCTATCTTCATGAAATTTGTGCTGTAGGTTATTGGTAATGAAACTACGGCGGTGATTACGTACGGTGAGGATTGGACAATGGGTTCGGAACTGAGAACTTTTTTATCGAATTTAGGCCAAACTAGCGTAATTCCGAAACCAATGAAGATATAACCTCCAAATTTGGTATCAGGGTCTCCCTTCCTATTGCATAAGTGTCTTTGAAATTTGGACCCCATTGGACTAGTGGGTCGGGGACCAGGCACTCAGTTCCGAGGACCTTAAAGCATATTTTCGAAATTAATAAAAATAGTAACTTGAAACAAATGTAGAAGCTTCAAATTTGGCCCAGGGTGTTCTTTACTATTTCTTCCATGCCCCTCTAATTTGGGATCATTTGGAGTGGTGGTTTAGGACCTCTCTTAGACCCCCAAATGTGTAAAAGCTTATCATCGAAATTAATAAAACTAGTAACTTAAAATTAAGATAGAACGTTCCAATTGTATACAAGGGTTAACTAGTATTGAAAGTATGACGGGACTGCATATGGGCGAAATCGTACCATAATTTCGGGTCCTGGAACCCTTGACAAGTTCAAGGACTAACAAACATATATCTTAAAACACCATAACTCAAAAAATAATGCCGGTATTTTGATGAAATTTAAACTCTAGGTTACTAGTAATGAAAGTACCATGGGAATTGGTTCTGGTTGAGTTTAATTTCAAAGCCAAAGAATATATTTCCTATGTCCTATGTGTCTCCGAAATCTAGACTTAATTGTAGTGGTTCAGCTATATTCAAAGGTACTTGCTGCATTTATGTAAAATTTATTTGAATATTTAAATGAATTATATGAAAAGGTCTAAATTTGTAATTGTATTTTAGAAATACATTTATTGCATATTTTGCGTTTGTAAGCTTTTCTATTAGGTATATAAACTAACCACTTAAAATAATTGCAATTTTTAAAAATTTGGATTATTAAATATATTATGCTTTGATTATCTTTTTATCACAAAATTTAATAATTAGAATTTTTTCATTTTGTAATTGAGTTGGAATAAATATATTTTCATTTATTTCAAGTTTGCTTGTTTTTGAATATTTTTAAATAGACAAATTAGTAAGAATTTGTAATATTTTTTAATAGATAATATAATTAGAAAATGTTTTTAGTATTATAAAGTTAATTTGGCTAGCTATGTCTTACGATCAAATTAATAACAGCTTTTATGGTGTTAAAATGACTTATGGATATGTCCTTAAATTTGAACCAAATAGGTGTAGGGTATTTCTAAGTCGGTTGCACCGACTGACTGTTTCTTTACTTGTTAAGATATATGTTTGTTAGTCCTTGAACTTGTCAAGGGTTCCAGAACCCCAAACCATGGTACGATTTCGCCCATATGCAGTCCCGTCATACTTTCAATACTAGTTAACCCTTGTATACAATTGGAACGTTCTATCTTAATTTTAAGTTACTAGTTTTATTAATTTCGATGATAAGCTTTTACACATTTGGGGGTCTAAGAGACGTCCTGAACCACCACTCCAATCGATCCCAAATTAGGGGGACACACAAGAAATAGTAAAGAACACCCTTGTTCCAAATTTAAAGCTTCTACATGTTTTCAAGTTGCTACCTTTATTAATTTTAAAGATATTCTTCAAGGTCTTCAGAAATGTGTGGCTGGTCCCCGACCCACTGCTCCAATGAGACCCAAATTTCAAGTACACTAAGGAAAAAGAAAGAGACACCCTGATACCAAATTTGGAGGTTTTATCTTTATTGGTTTCGAAATTATGCTCGTTTGGCCTAAATTCGATCAAAAGTTCTAAGTTCCGAACCTATTGTACATTATCCACCGTACGCAACCACCGCCGTAGTTTCATTACCAGTACCCTACAACACAAATTTTATGAAGATAGCGTCATTAGTTGTTGAGTTATCGAGATTTTTTATATATGTTCGTTAGCCCTTAGACCGATTAAAAGGTCGAGAATCCGAACCCATGGGCCGATTTCGCCCATTTTCAAACCCGCCGTATTTTCAGTACTAGTAGCCTGCAGTTAAAATTTCATCAAGATAGCTCCATTATTTTTTAAGTTATCGTGCCTACGGACGGACGGACGGACGTGACAATATCGACTAAGGAGGTCACGCTGATCAAAAATATATAAACTTTTCCATATCCAACTCACTTCCTTTAGGTGGTTACAAACTTCATACCAAAGTTAATATACCCCTTTACTTATTCTATGGATGTAGGGTATAAAAAATCATGTACCACATAAAGGTAAAATTGGAGTTATTATAGACGATATAAAAATTTATAGTCAATTTCAAGACACTTACCTGAAACATTTTTTAAAAAACAAACTATTAAAAATCAATAAATGTTCTTTCGTAGTTGAAGAAATCGCAAACTGACATGATCTTCAAGAATGAATATTGGAACAACATACGAAAACAAATCATAGAGCTATTAACGACGTTTACTTCAATCTTAAAGATAAAATTTATTTTCCTGAAGTCAAAAAATTAAAAAGTCTTAAATTACTGCCACATTTGTAACACAGCCAAATATGACAGACATTCTCTAACACTACCATTTAAAGCTACTGAAATGCCAAGTAGACCCTTAGGAATTGTCTATATGGACATATGGTTAAAAAGTAAAGGCCTAAGACGAAGATCTAATTATTAAAAGTTTGAAAATTTATAATTTATCTATTAACTCCTCCACAGGCAAAACTTAAATTTCCTAAACGGAAAAATCCTACCTTCATTATATCCATTAATTAAAGATACCCTAGTGAAAATTAAAGAAAAAATATTAGAATCTTGCAACTGTAAAAGAAATAATGCTAAATCTTCAAATTATTTAACACTTAATAGAATTATTAAATCACAGCTCTATCACAAAAAAATTGAAATCGTAGAATCATGTGAAAACCATTACAAAATTAACAATGAAACATTTCCTCGTTATAAAAATCAATTTAAACTAAAGTTTAAATTCGAAAATTAGAATAAAGTCTGTTTAAAAAATAAGAAAAAAAAAAAAAAAGAAAAAAATGCTGACACATAAATTTTTATTTCATAATAATATTTCAAATTTAATTTTTCTTCTAATTAAATTATTACAAACTAATCTACCTTAACATACATGCATTTACTAACATAAATAATGACCTTATCATTAAAATGATTAAAATTGCGGCAGAAACATTTTGTTTCAGTAAAGTTTAATACAAAAAAAAAATAAATAATAAAAATAATAAGAATAGGTACTCATATTATTTCATTCACTATGTTTAAAAAAAAAAAATTTTTTTGAAAGTTAAGTATTAAATTAAAAAATATTTTAATGTAAAAATACCTGACCTACCGCACAAATAACTGACTAACCGCGATTTATTTTCTAATATGAAAATCTAAAATTCAAAAATAATAACAAAACAATCAATATAAAAATCTATTCAAAAGAAAATTAAAATTTTTTATATTTAATTAATACTCTACCCTAAAAAATATATCCTTATAAAATTTTTATTTACAAAAGTGCGTATGTAAATTACCATGCAAATTGAAAATCCAAAAAAAAAAAAATTAAAGTCACAAGTAGCAAGTTCGTTAAAATATTAAACTTGTTTTCTGCCCAGTAATCATTATATGTAATAAGTAGGAGAAATAATTCATTTATTAATAATTCAGAAATAATTTCATTTCTGCCCAGTATTCATTATATGTAATAAGTAGAAGAAATAATTCATTTTTATCTGCAAGGAAAGAAAAAAAATCAAAACTGGTTAATTGATTTTGGTACCTATTTATAATCAACATACAAATAAAAATAAAACAAATAAGTTATATTTTTAAATAATTTTTTTTTAACTGAAAAAGCTTTAACAATTTTACGATGATCAGGTGTTAAAATTCTAGAAATAATGAATTCAACATTTTCAATTCGTCTTTGAAATCTACTTTTATGAAATCCGTATTGTTGCCAATGACCTTTGTGAGCAGCTCTGTAGGCATAGTCCCACACATGCATCACTTGAATTTCTATAGTTGTGTTGAAGTGAACTTTTTTAGTTTTATTTAATTTCATATTGTATGTATGAAGGCCTTAGTTTAGAAATTTTTCTTTTAAAAGATACATATATAAATTAAAACAATTTTTAACTGGACATCTCAAATTGTAGTTTGATAACTGTATAGGACATGATGTTTTAAAGTTATTAATCTTTTCTAATGGCGGCAAAACTCTGCTTAGATCTTCTATTTTGACACTGTCAATGTACTTTTGTTCTCCTTTAACATTCAGGTGGATCTAAATAATGTTTTATTATACATTTTACAGCTAAATATTGAACTAAACCGCTACCCCATTTAAGTCCATTTTTTTTATTCTCGCAATACTGATGGATATATCAGACTTCTCGACTAAGTTCTTCTTGATACTTTTTCCAAATACGCCTTAGCTTTATCTGTAACTTAGAAATATCCTACACCTATTTGGTTCAAATTTAATGGGAAGACCATAAGTTTGATCGTAAGACTTAGCTATGTCAAATTAACTTTATAATACTAAAAACATTTTCTAATTACTTTAACTATTCAAAAATATTACACACCCTTACTAATTTATCTATTTAAAAATATTAAAAAACAAAAAAACTTGAATTAAATGAAAATATATTTATTGCAATTCAATTACAAAAGTGAAAAAATTTTAATTATTAAATTTTGTGATAAAAAGCTAATCAAAGCATAATATATTTAATAATTTAAATTTTTCAAAGTTGCAATCATTTTAAATTGTTAGTTTATGTACCTATTAGAAAAGCTTATAAACGCAAAATATGCAATAAATGTATTTCTAAAATTTAGAACTTTTTATAATTCATTTAAATATAAAAATAAATTTTACATAAATGCAGCAAGTACCTTTGAATATAGCTTAAGTATTGTACACAATGTCTTAATTATATAGTTATATACGGATTATAACTTAATTACTACAACCTCCCACATTATTTATATAAATCATTTCTTTTTATTTAAATTAAACAAGCTAATTTCCTTTGTTACGAAATTAGCTTAGGCTTTAATCTTTTAAATAATTCAATCATGCTAACGCAGCATTTCAACACATAAGTTAAACGCAAATAACTTTATTGTGTTGTTGTATAATAAATATCACAGAATGCTTAATGATTGATGTTGTATAATAAATATCACAGAATGCTTAATGATTGATGTTGTATAATAAATATCACAGAATGCTTATTATGCATTTTGTGTACAGTTAACTTTGAAGTACAGTAATTATAAAATTGAATATTAATAAGTCAGTCTTTTAAAATCCATTCAAAGAGAATGTTTTAATTGAACACATAACTGGCGCAGTCGGTGAAAAATAAAATAATTATAAAAAGATTTATAATTATTAAATAATCAATACCTAAAATAAAATAATTATAAAAAGATTTATAATTATTAAATAATCAATACTTTAAATAAAATAATTATAAAAAGATTTATAATTATTAAATAATCAATACCTAAAATAAAATAATTATAAAAAGATTTAAATCAATACTGTTAATTACTGTTATTATTATAATACTGTTATTACTGTTATTTCAAATACTGTGAAATAATTTAAACCAATAGCGAAAAATTATTTAATTTAATACAAAAAAAAACAGTAACAAAACAGTATAAATAATTACTACTAAAGTTTTTAAATTAAGGCGAAAAAGAAATAAAAAATAAATTCAACAGTTCACAAAAAAAAAAAATCCAACAAAAGTGCATAAAAACCGTTATATTAAATCATCAATTTATTACAACCTTACAACAACTAAAACAACAAGGGCAACAAAAAAAAAATAACCAACAACAGTAAACCAACAAGGGCAACAAAAAATAACCAACAACAGTTGACCAACAAGGCAACAAAAAAAAATAACCAACGACAGTAAACCAAAGCAGCAATAGTAAAGGCATCAAAAGCAGCAATAGTAACGCAACAAAAATCTAACATCAATCAACTATGGCAACATCATCTGGTTAGTCAAACATTTTTAATAAGCCAAGTAGCCAAAATTCGAGTTAATTGTGTCCGTCATATAGAAAACTAAACATTTTAGTACGATTTGAATTTTTTTGTATCCGTTCCGTATGTATTCTGTTTCCTAATTAAAAATTGATGAATACATGCTTCAGTTTACAGAATGAATAAGGCATTTTTTAAATCTGAGTAGAGCATGAACTGTCAAAAAAATAAAATCGTTTTTTTTTTTAGCTCTGAGTGCTCCGAGCGTGTGATTCATTTTTTTTCTTAAAGACATTTTGACGTTTGTTTAAGATTTTACTTGTAAAATAAAAATCAAAATGTTTTAATTTACTTTTAGTTTTTCGTGTTTTTTTATTAAATCTGAACGCTCTGAGCGTACTCTGTTCATGCTCTGTTCATTAGAACGTGCTTATGTTGTTTAGAGCGTGCCTAGATCTCTGCTGTGATTTAAAAAAAAAACGCCTTATATAATATTCGTTCGTTATGTCAAAGTAAAACTAAAAAAAGTTTTTATCATGAAAAAACATTATTCGATGTTTAAAATGTAAAATAAAATTTTTAATTATCAGGGCTTAACCTTAATCAAAACATACAACGTACAATTTAAAAATAAACATTTAAAAATATAAGAAAAACCGAAGACAATATTTTTATACTATTTATCAATTTTTAAAATTTAAAAAGCCGAGGTACGCGTATTTGGGTTGCTTTCATGTAAATTTATTTACATAATTACTTATTTCAAATTTTTTTGACAGAAATTTTTTGCCGTACCTACGCGTTGTAAATATTATTTTAAAATATTTTATTTTTAAAATTTAATCGTAGCAACATAAGAAAAAACAATTACAATATTTTTATATGCTTTGTGAATATTTAAATTTTAAAACTCCGAGGTACAGTACGTCGCGTATGCTTTCATGTAAATTTAATTACATAACAACTTATTTCAAAATTTTTTGACAGAAACTGAACGCCGTACATGCTGAATTTGGTTGATCCATAAGTAACAAATCATTTTTCTTAAGAAATATTATTTCTTTTTTATGTTTTTGCAAACATATTATAGGTATTTTTGAATAAACAAATTTTTTACAAAAATATTATTTTAAATTTTCTATTTCTATTTTTGGCTTTGTCAATTTTTAAATCTTAGGTACCAGTACGTCGCGTATTTCGGTTGCTCACATGTAAATTCAAGTACCTAACTATGTACCTATTCAAGATTTTCTAGAAATTTCCAGAAATTATGCACCGTACGCGTTGATTATGGTTAGGTCCTAATTAACAAATCATTTAAATTACAAATTATTTTTTTAAGAAAGATTATTTGTTATTTTTTTTTTAAGTTTTTTGCAAATACATATATTTTTTAAATATCATTGCTCTCAAACGTAATGGCAACTATATTTCAGAAGTCGGTTTTTTATTTTACAAAAAACTTAACAAAAAGCAACAACAATTTATGATTTACAAAAAATTTTTTTTTTTATAACTGTATTATAATAAATTGCAAACAAAAACTAAATACAGTACCTTTCGGTTATAACGACCATGATGGGACGGAAAATATTCGTCGTAATAAACGAATGTCGTTTTAAAAGAATGCTGTGAATTTTGAAAAATTAGTATAAGATTTGAGCATTGTAGAATGTGCTGATTCTAGAATGGACACTTCGAACTCATTTGCTAGAATTTTATTTGATGTGTCAGCCTCAAGCCTAGGTATAGTGCTTTTTCTTCTAATGAAATTTTTTTTGTATTTTTGATGCGCTATTATGATTTTTTTTATATTCAAAAATAAATAAAAAAATACTAAATTAATCACCAAGCAACATAATTAGATATAATAATTTTAAATAAAAGAAATATCAATGTAATAAAAAACTTTAATTTTTAGGTAAAATTTAATTCTTTGGCAAAAAGTGTAAAGTTTATTATAATTAAAATTACACCGAGTTAGTTATAAATGAAAACTACTGTATAAACCAAATGTACTGCTTTCATTTCGAACAGAACTCATTTTTTTTCGTTCAGTTTTTAAGATAAAGAAAAAACAAAAACAAAAAAAAAATTTTTAAAATTTAAATCTCCTTGTTCATTGAATATTTGAACTAAACAAAAAAAAAGATATACATAAGTCGGCGCCTATAATCTTTTGATTTAAATTTAGCTGCGAGTTACAACCGAAAATGAATTACATTTACATAGAAAGTCGGCGCATAATATAAGAGTCATAAGCCTCAACTTTTAACAGCGTGACCGTTAAATTCAAATTTACGTTAAATTAAAGACGGGTTTTCACCTGAAAAAACGCAATATTCTAAAAAAAAATATCATTGTCCTATGAAAACAAAAAAAAAAATTTCTTTTGGTTGTTGTTTCATTAAAATTGGTCAAATAGTTTGTCCTAAAAAAGGATGTTTATATTTGTATGGGAAAAAATAAGCCGATTAAATATTATGATTTATTTAACATTAAAGTGAGAAAACTTATAAAAAAAGAAAAAATAAAATTTCTTTTAATTACTTATTTATTTAACATTAAAGTGAAAAATTTAATCTACTTATATAAAAAAAAATAAAATTTCTTTTAATTACGTATTTATCTACCAAAAAAGTAAGAAAATTTTTTTTTTTTGCATTGTGTTGTAATTTTATTTATTTATTTATTGTTTAAATTTACTTAGCGGTATACATATTTTTTTTACATTTTTTTCTTAAAAGTACAGCATTTATTTTTGTAATTTTATTTTTTGTTTTATTTTATAACTTTGATATAAACAAAACTTATAGTTTTGGTATAAAACATCGCAGTTACTTCCTAATATTATTAACAAAGTATATAAACCTTTTTCTATTTTGAAAATTAGTTTAGATTTTTCCAAAATAATGAGTTCGTGTAAATTCAGATATCCGGTGCGCTTAAAAATTTCGTTTGTTGGGGTAAGCCAATCGTACTTATGTAAGCATTTTATGGCTTTGTTTATTAAAACGCAAATTTTATCTTTCAATCGTAATGAACAGCTGAACCAATTACATGAATTGTATCTGATGTGCGAGTTAATATTAGAATAATAAAGCTTATCTGCAGTTTGTTTATTCAACATAATTCCACTTCTTTTTATTTTTTATTTTATATACTATATATTTTGTTTTTTCCGCATTAATAGTTAATTTATTACCTTTAAGCCAACTTTCATATATCCCCAAATCAGTATTTACAAGACTTTCAAGTTCTTCTAGCATTATAAATAAGTAGAGTATCATCAGCAAAGATCTTATAGTCAGCCCTCAAATTCGTTTACTGGATATTATGAATATAAAGTAAGTAAAGTGTCGGACCAAGTACTGATCCTTGAGGAACACCAAAATTTATTATATTTTCATTACTGAAAACTCCATTAATTTTTGTCATAGTTTTTCTATTATTAAGATATGAGTAAAGTAAATTATTAGCAGTACCCCTTATTCCGATTTCGTGCTATCAGTCAAGTAAAATATTATGGTTCACTGTATCAAAGGCTTTCTTTAGATCAACGAATACCGAACATACATAATTTCCCTGATCCAGTTTATTTATAATTGAGTTGGTGGATTCAAGGACTGCAGAGTCAGTTCCAATTTTCTTTTGAAAACCAAATTGATTTATATCAAATCCTACATCTTTTTGCACGAACTCCTGTATTCTAGAGTTAATTACCTTTTCAAATACTTTTCCAATACAGCTTGAGAGAGTAATCGGTCTATAATTTGATACATCTGAGGTTGATCCCGATTTAAATATAGGTACAACAACACTTGATTTTAGACACTCGGGATATATACCAGTATTTAGACACCTTTTTATCAAGCATACAATTGTAGGTGTTATTAAAGTTGCAACATGTTTTAAATCTGAAGCTGAAATATTATCACCTCCGGGAGAACTATTTTTTAACTGCATGATAATGTTATGTATTTCCGTTTCATCTGTTGGTTTATGAAAAATAGACTGTTCAACGAATCTATTTTTTATTATGTAATTTTCAGCATCAACAATTTTATCAGCTAGTTTGTTTCCGATAGAACTGAAGTAAGAATTGAATGAATTTGCAATTTCAAAACTATCGCATGTTCTAATTCCATTACTGTTTATTTCTTTGATAACCTTGCTTAACACAGTTGATTTTTTCAAAATGAGATTATTTAGTACTTTCCAAATTTTCCTTTGATCACCACCAGCTAATTGTAGTTTATCATTAAAATAATTTTGTTTGGCTTTTGTTATTTCATAATCAATCTTGTTCTTTGCATTTTTAAAACTTGCTTGAATATCTATATTGTTAGGCTGCTTTTTCAACTTTTTAAACAGATTATTGCTCTTTTTGATCATATTCAATAATTCCTTTGTCATCCAATGACTGTTGTTCCTCACTCTTCTGTGCGTTTTAATTGTAGAATTAACCTTCGCTTTTTGCAATATTTTAATAAGGTCATCCACATTTTGACATTTACTTATTTCAAGTAGTTTTCTTACATTTTTTTTATATTTCTTAAAATTTGTGGTGAATTCCCTTTTAAAAATAGGCTCAACTTTTTTTAAAACTTTATTTAATTTGACACTAATAGCTTTATGATCTAGATTTACTATATCGTGAAGCTTAATATCAAAGTCAAACTTGTCTATATTTGTCAGAATATGATCAATGATCGTAGAAGTATTTTCAGTCACTCTAGTAGCAGATTCATAACTTAGTACGTTCCTCCGATTCTAACATCAATTTATATGATCTGGAGAGCTCTGTGTCTGTTAATAAATCAATATTTATATCACCCATCAGAACTATATTCTTATATTTATCAAAAATTAAATCTAGATGTGCTAATAAATCGCTGTTGTTATCACTTGGTTTAATACAATTATAGTATTAAATTGATTAAATACTTCTAAAACCGTATACTGAATATTCTGCTTAATAAAAATAGCGGTTCCACCTTCTCTTGACTCATTATTAGAAATAAAAAATGCTGAGAAACCAGGTATATTAAAAAATCTTTCTTCATCTGTATATAACCAAGTTTCACCAATCATAATAATGTCAATATCTATCCTGTCTTTAACAAAAAGTTCGATTTCAGTCATATTTTTCCTTAAACTTCTAGCATTAAAATGCACCATATTTATATTATTGTGTTTGTTACGTATCATGGTTTACTAATCATGTAATTTTGTCAAGATTCTCAAATTTTTTGTAGGTGTTCCCTGTATTTATTATCAATATATCTTCTAAAATAAGTTAAGTCTTTAAGTACTTCCTTTTTGGGTATTCCTGTGTTATCATGATAAGTAAAATATAGCTGACTAAGTTCTTCATAGTTATTTGGCAACCCTTCTTGATGAATAAGTACTTTCAAACTAGTTTGAGTAACAAATGTCATCTTTATCATGGAAATAATATAAGAATAATCTTACATTGTTATAAATCCTGTGCTTTCTTAATCTAGATAAGGCATACGTATTTTCACCAGACTCAATCGCTTTTTTTTGTTAATCTAACAATTGGTGGAACCATGGGGTTAACAAAACTTTTCCTGCTGTCTTCTGTACTTAAAAGTTTAGCTTCATCATTAGTTTTACCCACTTTAGAATTGCTTTGGATTTTAATGGTTTCTCCTTTGACCCAATTTGAGTAGTCATTATTTAGAAGCTCTTTTAATCTAATGTTTTTATTGACTGACACGATTTCTCGATCCTTCAAACTATGTGAGATTTTATTATCGTTTTTAGAATCTTTATCTATTAAATTATTAGTTTTACCAGGTTTATTTTTACTAAAATGCATTAATTTTGAAAATAAACTATGTTTTTTGTTAATAGCATGATGAGTATTTTTAATATTACTGCTTTTATTATTATTCTTGTTATTATTATAATTATTATTATTGTTATTATTTGTATTATTATTATTCTTATTAATATTATCATTATTTATATTATTACTATATTTATCATTATTATCATCATTTATATTATTACTATTCTTATCATCATTATTATTATTATTATATTATTATTAATATTATTATTAATATTATTATTAACATTATCATTATCATTTTTAGTATTTATTTCATAATTATTACTATTAGTTGCATATTCTGGTAAGCTGGACTCATCGTTTTTAACTTTAGCGTAAATAGTAGAACTTTTTTGATAATTGTTTTTATTAATAAGGTTGTTTTCTTCATTTTTAATATCATCCATTTGCTTTAATTGCTAATATCCTATAGCTTTTTTTTTTTAAATTCAATTTGTGTTGATACGCGGGACACAGCTTGCTAAAAGTTTTGTGATTAACATCCACGTTTAATTTCAATTTTTCATTATATTTTATGCAATTATTACACTTATTGATATAGTCTTTGCTACATTCACCGGTCTTATGTTCTTGGTGACACTTTAAACACGTTTGTTTGTTGGTACAGTCCGCCGATTTGTGGTATACCTTCGTATATTTATGGCATCAAACACTCTACATCTTTCCCATCCTATGCATACTTTTTCATTCGCAAAAATTTTTGGGAAACTTTCCTTATCCACTTCACTGCATTATAAAATTCTTTATAATATTTTTTAACCTGGTACACTTTTACTACTTTGATTTCACTCATTTCCATAAAACAATTTTGTTTTTTAAGTTTTTCAAGAATTTCAGCTTCCTCAAATTTGTTATTCATATGAATTATCTCAATTTGTGGTTTTATATCCGTTGGTATTTTGATTTCATATTTATCTTTAAATTGTTTTTCTAACTCACTTTTTATTTTTTCACGATCTTCAGCTGTTTCAGTTTTAATTAAAATAGCACCATTTGTTTTATCTTCTATATTTTTAATTTTGAAATTTTTTGGATCGACCTTCGTGTTTAAGTCACTTTTTGTTTGTTGATTTTTCGGTTTCACAATTAAAGGTAATTCTTTTTTCATTTTTAATTCACTTTTTTTTTGTATTTTTTGCCATGTCAGCAAATGAAACTGTTTGACCCATATTTTAATTTTTTTCGTTAACAACTGTGTTAATTGTTTTGCAAGCCTCATCATTTTTTTTCCTTTGCACTCAAAATAGTGTCATTTACGTTATCGCTTTGATTTTTAAAAGCTTCAGTAAATTTTTCCATTTTACGTAATTCCGCTTGTTGTTCTATTTTAATTTCTTCTAATCTTTTCATATAATTTGATTCGATTCGATAGCTCTTAACAGATCAATAATTTCTAATTCAATCTTTTTTATTGCTTCTTCAAATTCGTTTTTATATTTCCTTAGGGGTTGATTATTTTTTGTTACTGCACTCTCCATATTTTGTAGAACTAGATCTTAATAAAATTAATTTACTTATTATAAAAAAAAAATTTTAATTACTTATTTGCTAAGACCTATTTTTTTTTTGATTTATCAAATTTATTTGCTACTAATATTTTATTTTATTTAAGTAAGTTTTACTTGATTGAGAAATATGGACGTGCAAAAACTAAAAACTATGCTCGAAGATGTGAGCAAAATTACACCTTTCACAGGTAAAAATACAAACTATTTAACAAAATTTATCGAACGAATGGATATGCTAGTGCCTTCGTTCAATGCATTTGACGTGACGAATAAAAATTTAATAACTGGGTACATTAAAGATAAAGTGGTTAACGACGCAAGGATTTCATTGAGGAAAAATGGAAATCCTAATTCTTGGGAAGAAATAAAAAAAATTTTAATAAAAAATCATGGTGAAAAATTATCGGCAGAGACTCTTCTGGAAGAAATGAGACTCTATCGTGTCACCACAAATATTGAAAACTTTTATAACAAAATCAACAATTATGACAACCTCTATATTTTAAATGATAGCTTAAATAATGATGACATAAACAGCAATAAAAGGATAGCTTTAAAAAATTTTCAAACTAACGTACCTGAACCCGCACGTACCATTTTATATAGTAGAAAACCCAACGATTTAGACGAGGCATATGAAATTATCAAAGAGGGTAATTATCAATCTCTATGTGTTAATATTTCTAAATCAAATTTTAATAATTATAATAACAATTTTAATAAAAAAAGCCATTATGAGAAAAAAATATCACATTCAAATCAAATAAATTCTAGTGTTAATAAAACATATTATCAGAAAGATCTTAACAATTTTAATAAGAACAATAATTCAAACCAAACAAACTTAAATTCTAATAAGAAAAATTATCAACACTCAAGCAACTTTCATAAAAACAATTCAAATAACCAAACCTTTTATAATGACACTAGAACAAACCAATCTAGAATATCGAGAAATATTAACAGTTCTAATGCAATGGATATTGCAACTAATAGAACAATTCAAACTAGAGCGCCCAGAAATAATAATAGCTCTAACGAAATGAATATCGCATCCAACCAAAGCTGGCCGATCGCCTGACTAAAACAAATGCCCTATATTATTATCAATACTCCTTTAAAAGTATTGAGGTTTATTATCGACACAGGTGCTGAATTCAGCATAATAAATCCAAATTTGTGTCATCCTAAATATAAAATTAATTCTAATGTACTTAAAACTTTAAAACACAAAGTACAAACAAATACCAAATATAAGTTTGCAGTTTTTGAAATCTTTAAAGAAAACTTTTCAGTTAAATTTCTAGAAATAGATTTTCACAAAATTATTGACGGTTTAATCGGAACAATATTCTTGATTCTCTAAATGCTCTTATCGACTATAAAAACTAACAACGCGATTCTTCCTTTCTTTTTGACAAGAGATGAGGAAAATGATCTTGCCAAAAGTTTCCAAGTATCCTATTGAATTATTTTCAAACGAAGTTAATAATTTTAACGTTCTTGATCACATAAATATATCACATTTAAATAAAGAAGAGCAAAATTCACTAAGGAAAATTATACTGAATAATAAAAATGTTTTCTATAAAGAAAACGACAATCTTTCATTTACTAACAAAATTAAGCACTCAATAAATACTCAAAGCCAAATACCTATATATACCAAACTATACAGATACCCAGAAATTCATAAAGACGAAGTAAACAGACAAATTGAGGAGATGTTGGAGGATAAAATCATTCAGCACTCAAATTCTCCATACATTGGGTTGTTCCCAAAAAACTTGATCGCAGTGGCAAGCAAAAATGGAGAATTGTGATTGATTACAGAAAATTAAACAACATAACAGTCGATGGCAAATTTCCTATTCCTAATTTGGAAGGCATTTTTGACAAACTAGGAAAAGCTAATTATTTTACTACTTTAGACCTGGCCAAAGGGTTTCATCAGATAGAGGTGTTCCCAAAGGACAGAAAAAAAACCGCGTTTTCAACATCGACGAGACATTATAAATTCATGAGGATGCCATTCGGATTAAAGAATGCACCATCAACATTCCAAAGACTTATGAATCAAGTTTTGGAAAAATACATAAACAAAATTTGTATAGTTTATATGGATGATATCTTAATTTTCTCTTCATCTTTGCACGAACATTTAGATTCTTTGCAGAAGATATTTCAAACATTATCTAAAGAAAACTTGAAAATCCAGTTAGATAAATGTTCGTTTTTAAATCGGGAAACCGAATATTTGGGACACATCGTAACGAAAGAAGGTGTTAAACCCAACCCAAAAAAAATAGATTCAATTTTAAAAATTTCATTGCCTACGACGCAAAGGGAAATAAAGAGTTTTCTCGGCATCACAGGCTATTACAGAAAATTTTTACGTGATTATGCTAAAGTAGCGTATCCATTAACAAAATATTTAAAAGAGGGAGCAAAAATTAATTTGAAGGATAAAGAATATTCTAAAGGTTTTGAAACATTAAAACGTATGATCACATCAGATCCCATTCTAAAATATCCTGACTTTAGTAAGAATTTCCTTTTAACAACGGATGCATCTGACTTACTGGGTGCCGTGTTAAGTCAAAATAATCATCCAATTTCATTTGTTTTGCGTACTTTAAATAAGCACGAGAAAAATTACTCAACAATAGAAAAGGAACTACTTGCTATTGTTTGGGCTACTAAGCAATTTCGACCTTACTTATGCGGTAGGAAATTTACCATCAAAGCAGATCATACCATGGCTCAACAATTTGAAAGAACCAAATTGTAAGCTTCAGAGGTGGAAAATCAAATTAAACGAATTTACCCTTGATATAGAGTATCTTAACGGTAAACAACATTCTGTAGCGGATGGTTTGTCTCGCATTAATGTTGGAAAAAATTACGAACAATATAATAACGGAATAAACGAAAGTTAAGAGGAAACAAATTACGATGAAGTAATACAACCTCTTTTAGAACTAACACAAAAATATTTTTACCCAAAGAAATAACTAAATTCATAAATTATTGTGAAACTTGCAGTCTTGCTAAGCACGATAGACATCCTGCAAAAATTCATTTCAGATTGAGCCTAATGCCAGCTGAATTCAACGACATAGTGCATATGGATATTTGGTTTCCAGAAAGAAACCAAATGTACCTAACAACTATTGACAAATTCTCTAAATATGATACATTGCATAAATTAAATGATAGAAATTGGATTAGCGTTTTAGAAGGCATTAAGGAAAGAATAAAATATTTAGGTAAAATGAAAAATTTAGTATCGGATGGAGATAGATGCATAATCCACAATGCCGTTGAAGAGTTTTTAAAAGAAAACGGTATAGAATTCCACCAAACAACTGCCGCTTTAAAAACTGGCAATAGTGACATAGAAAGACTACATGGAACTCTGAACGAACACTTAAGAATCATGAATGTCGAACGCACTAACGATACTTTAGACAACAATCTTTTCAAAATAATAAATTACTATAACAATTCTATACACTCAACAACAAAATTAAAACCTGTCGATTTTTTAACAAAAAATTTAAACAACACCGATATAGAAAAACTAAAAAATAAAATTTTAATTCAACAATTAACCCACAATGAAAAAGTTAATAAAACTAGGCAACACACTCCTAATTTAAGTGAAAATGTTGTTCCTCTTAGTAACCGGAATTACTTGTATAAATTTGCTTGGAATTAATTAACCCAGTTCTGCTAGCCCGTTAAAGCACGAGGGAGTTACATCCTTAACACATAATGATAAAACAATTAAAGAAGTAATAGAATATTTAGAATCAGGAAGATAATTTTAATAAAACATGTCTTAACAAAATATTTTGTTATCAAGTAAATAATAATAATCAATATTAACAGACAAAATAAAACATGTCTTAACAAAATATTTTGTTATCAGGTAAATAATAATAATCAATACTAACAGACAAATTAAAACATGTCTTAAATAAGAAAGTTACAATCAGGTAAACAATAGATAGTAAACAAATCAAGTCATGTTTTAATAAGATAATTATTATATTGAGACAAGGAAATTACTTTCTTTGTTTTTAAAGAAATAAATAAAATAGATTAAGATTCATATTATGTATCTGAAACAAAGAAATTACTTTCTTTGTACGATAAAATAGAATAAGATTTATATTATGTATTTAAGACAAAGAAATATCTTTGTATAAGTTAAGAATTAAATAAAATATTGTAAATAATAACCAATATAAATATTGGTAACTAATTAAAAAAAGAAGTCAGTCTAAACCAAATTGTTGAACTTGAATAATCTAAAATAGTTGTAAAATTAAATTTAAGATTTAAATTTTAAATTTCAATAAAATTAAAACATCTATTTAAAAAAATAAATTATTGTGTTTTTTTTATTAATAACTAATTAATAAATAAAATTGGCGCAGTCGGTAGGATATCTCTCCAAAGAGTTGATATCTAGTGAAACGAATCTAAATATATATAATAAAATTTAAAATAAAAAAAAAATTTTTTTTTATTTTAAAAACACGATTAAACTAAAAATCAGTTAATCAAAAGTGTTACAAAAATTTTTTTTATAAAAACACGATTAAACTAAAAATCAGTTAATCAAAAGTGTTACAAAAAATTTTTTTTTATATATAAAAACACGATTAAACTAAAAATCAGTTAATCAAAAGTGTTACAAATTTTGTAACTACAAATATAATAATATAATATTATATGACACAAAGAAACAGTTTATTTGATAAAAATAGAAATATAAATAACAAAAATAACATGTCAGAAATCGAAAATTCAAGAAAAACATAAAAATGAAATACTCGGAATGCAGGAAAAATTTCAACAACAAGAACAACAACATCTATTACAACTTCAACAACAAGAACAACAACATCAATTACAACTTCAACAAATAAATCAGCTACAACAACCACAGTCGATACAGAAACAACAATTAGACTCAATATTAAAGTTAACACCAGAACAATGTATCAACCATTTCCGATATCTAAAACCATTCAACGGTGTAGGCGAATTCACGCTACAAGAATTCATCAAAGCAACAGAAAAAGCTATTCAATTATGCAACAAAAATGTATGTCTGGAAGCATATTGCCAAGAAATAGTAATAAATGAAAAAATACAAGGTGATGCCAAACGATGCATACAACGCTTAGGACAACAATTAACATGGAATATAGTAAAGGCAGAATTAAAACAACACTTCAGGCCCAGAGTAGATTATGCAGAGTTAATTAACAAATGCAGAAGCTTACGGGTAAGTAATTTAAGAGAATTATTTGATAAGGTTAGGGAAACTAATTATCTTTTAAACGAGTTATATGATTTTGATGATAGTAAACCTATAATTTATAGTCCAGAAAATAATGACCGATATCTAGTCGGCATTGTTCTAGAAAAAATAGACAGTTTAGTTAGATGTCATATAAATAAAGAAGACACTCTAATAAAAATATTTAATCAATTAGCAGAAAATAAACTTTTAGATGACGAAAGAGCTATATCAAGATCATATAGGCAAGATAACATAAGAAATAAAAATAATTTTAATGTAAAGTATAATTCAAATTCGTATAGAAGAAATATTCAAAGTAATAATAATAACACTCAAAACGGATTTACCAATCCAGAAAAAAATAATTATCAAAGAGGGTATTATAATGTACGACATGTTAACCAAGACTCAGGACAGTATAGACAAAATAACTCTAAACAAAACTATACTGAACAAAACAATCCTAGACAAAATAATTCAGGACTATTTAAAAATAATTCCCAACAAAATAATTCAGGACTATTTAAAAATAATTCCCAACAAAATAATTCAGGACTATTTAAAAATAACTCTCAACAAAACAATTCAGGACTATTTAAAAATAATTCGGGACAATATAGATATAACAATCCAAGACAACTTGGAATAGATATGGCTGAACCCATGGAAATAGAGAAAATAGAATTGCAAGAAGTAAATTTTATAAAAGAGCCTCAGGATCCAAGTTACCCATAATAAAATTAACCATAAAAGATAAAGAAATAAAATGTTTAATAGATACTGGCTCAGATACTAGTATCATTAGCCCAAAAATAATTACAGACATCCCCGAAGAAAAATTAGAACAAACTATATATTTTACTACTATAAATAGTATCAAAAAAGTGACAAATCAGTTAACTACTCCTTTCCCTGTAGAATTTTTAGAAAACGGTACAATCTCTTGGAAGGTAGCCAACTTAAAAGGTAGAAAATATAACGCTATTATAGGACAAAATTTTCTTATACCTTTTAAGGCAAAAATTGATTTAGAAAAAAAAAAATATCGAAATATTAAATAAAACTAAAATTCCATTTGAAGAATTGGACTATCCAATTGTTTACAATGAAATTTGCAATTTAGAACCTATTCCTGAACAAATTTTATGTAAATTAAATTTACAATACCTAAATAAAGAAGAAGAAAAAGCTTTAAAAAACTTATTATATAACTTTCAAGATTTATTTTTTCTGGAAGGTGAAAATTTTACCTTCACTCATGAAATTAAACACGAAATATATACTACGGTAGAAAATCCAATTTATTGTAAATTATATAGATATCCTCAAGTACATGAAAAAGAAATTAATAAACAAATTAAAGATATGTTACATCAAGGAATTATAAGGGAAAGCAATTCTCCTTATAATTCTCCTCTCTGGATAGTACCTAAAAAATTAGATAATTCTGGCAAACAAAAATGGCGAATAGTTATAGATTATAGAAAACTAAATGAGGTTACAGTTAACGATAAATTCCCGATACCAAACATAGATAATATATTGGATAAATTAGGAAGATCTCAATATTTTACTACTCTAGATCTGGCGAAAGGTTTCCATCAGATTTTAGTTGATGAAAAAGACAGAAGAAAAACTGCTTTTTCCACACCTTTAGGTCACTTTGAATACGTCAGGATGCCTTTCGGGTTAAAAAATGCCCCAGCAATTTTTCAAAGATTAATGAATTCAATCTTAAGAGATTACATTAATAAGATTTGTGTAGTATACTTAGATGATATACTAATCTTTAGTGGATCTCTAGAAGAACACTTAACTAATCTGAAGAAAATTTTCCATTGCCTAAGAAAAGCAGGTTTAAAAATTCAAATTAACAAATGTAATTTTCTTTCAAAAGAAACTGAATATTTAGGACATATCCTAACTCCAGAAGGTGTAAAACCTAATCCTAAGAAAATTCAGATTATCTAAAATCTAAAATTACCTACAACAGAGAAACAAATAAAATCCTTTTTAGGAATAACGGGATATTATAGGAAATTCGTAAAGGATTATTCAAAAATAGCTTACGGAATGACCAAATATTTAAAGAAAAAGACAAAAATTAATATACACGATCCAGAATATATATACGCTTTCGAAAAATTAAAAGAATTAATCACAGAACACCCTGTTCTTAGATACCCTAATTTCGAGAAAAGATTCAAACTTGTTACAGACGCTAGCAATTTTGCACTTGGAGCTGTTCTAACCCAAGATAATCACCCAATCTCCTATACTTCAAGAACACTTAACGAACATGAAAGAAACTATTCTACTATAGAAAAAGAACTTCTAGCCATAGTATGGTCAACAAAATATTTTAGGCCTTACCTATACGGTAAAGAATTCGATCTTGAAACAGATCATCAACCAATTAAATGGTTACAGACAAAACATATGTGTAAAGATATTAATCCTCGATTACAAAGATGGTTATTATCTTTAGGAGAATATAACTTCAACATAGAATATATAAAAGGGAAAAATAATAAAGTAGCAGATTTTCTAAGTAGAATTAATACGGAAACAAATGAAATTAATTTAGTTGACTCAGAATTAGAGATTAATATTAACGAAGAGAGAAATGACAATAATACGGTTGAAATGCAAACCATACATTCCCAAGAAGAAGAATATAATAATCACATTCCAATAATAGAGACAATAGTTAATCGTTTCAAATACCAAGTTATACTTTGTGAAAGAAAAGATAAACAATATGAAAGTATTTTTAAAAAACATAGAATATATATAGATAAACAAGACTTACATAGTGAAAATTTAGAAAGTATTTTAAAAACACATATTAATGGTAAAACAGGGATATTTTCCTTTTTGAGTGACCCAGAATACAATATTTTACAACAAAAAATAATTCAAACATTCGATACAAATATTCAATTTTTTAAATGTACATATTATGCCAAACACATAATAGATGAAGCAAGATTAAATAAACAGATAGCACTTTTTCACAAAAATGAATCAGGACATTCTGGAATAATAGCAACTTATGAAGATATAAAACGAAAAATTTTTCACCCAAAAATTAGAGAACATATTCATAAAATTATAAATAATTGTGACGTTTGTAATAGATCAAAATATGATAGAAAACCTATAAAAGCAAAATTTCAATTCACAGAAACTCCTCAAGATTTAAATGAAATAATCCATGTAGATACTTACGTCAATAGCAAAAATTCATTTATAAATTTTATAGACAAATTATCTAAACATGTCATAAGTTTCAATTTAGAAAATAGAAATCACAAAACATTAATAGAAAAATTTAAGTTATTTATTAGTATTAAAGGTAAACCAAGAAAATTTGTTTTTGATAACGAATTTAGAAATGAAGTTAAAGAATATTTAAAAAACCAAGGAATAGACTTTCATTCCACAAAACCAAACAGCCATACTGGGAATTCAGACATAGAAAGGTTCCATAATACAATTACAGAGAAAATAAGAACTCTTAATTTAGAAAATAAAATAAACATTCGCGACCAAATGTTAGAGGCAGTAAAAATTTATAACAATACCTTTCACTCTACGATAAAAACAACTCCACAAAAAGCACAAAATAGAGAAACTTCCATCGAAGAACTTATAAAAAACATTAACGCAACAAAAAAGAGAATATTAGACAAACAAAATAGAAATAGAGAAGAATATATTGAAAAAAGAAAGGAGGGATACGTTAAAAACTATAAAGCCGTTAGACATAAAAACGAACCGAAATACAGAAAATTGAAATTAGACAATATTCATATAGAAAATATTAAAAGACCTCTTAAATTTTCAGGCAATCATGAAGATAATGACATTGATATGGCTTCTATCATATCTCCCGAGCAGCCAACAAACAATGACAATACAATGACAGACAAACAGGTTATACGATTATAAAATTAGATCAAATTGAATTACCAAATAATTTTGAGACAATACTTCACATCATAGACCCAAATGAAATAAATAAAGTTATAGACGAATTAGAAGAAACACTTAATCTACTAACACATGAATACAATCATAGAAAAATTATTTTGAAAGAAATAGACAATATAAGAAACATGGTTCATACAATGTTACCATATAAACAGAAAAGAGGACTAATTAATTTAGGTGGTACAATTATAAAATGGGTTTTTGGCACTATGGACAATGAAGACAGACAAAGAATAGAAGAACACATACTAACTATTGACAAAAATTACCACAATTTAATAAAAAATATGAACCAGCAAATTAAAATAAATGATAATTTCAATAAATCTTTTATAATGATACAAGAAGCAATTAAAAATGATAGACAACAAATGAATCTTCTATACAAACTAGAAAGAAAAACTTTTTCATTCAATCTAATAAATGAACAATTATTTAAACTAAATATTATTAAGGAAAAAGTTAAACAAATCCAAGATAATATTGCTTCAGCTAGATTAAATTTACTACATCCAAATATATTATCAAAAGAAGAAATAATAAAATATAATATAGATTTTAAGAAATTAAATCAAATACGATTAGGACTAGCCAAACATATAAACGGAATAATAATTTTTGCTATAAAAATACCAATCGACTATGTAATATTAAATAAAAAAGTAATTATACCTATAAACAATGAAAATAATACCTTAATCAAAGAAAAAATAGAATATACATTAGAATTAAATAATAGTTATTACAAATTCAGTTCATCACAATCATTTAAAGAACTGGAAAAATCAGAAAATTGTATTTTTAAAAATAATTGTAAACTAATAACTAATTATGAAAGCAAGATAATAAATATCGATGAAAATTCTCTAATTATACAAAATGCTGTAAAATTCGAAATGAATAGTAACTGTGATGAAAGACAATTTACCCTAAATGGAAACTATTTTGTAAATTTTTTTAATTGTAATATTAACATTGATAATAAAAAGTTTTCAAATACAGAATATCACTATATAGAAAAATTTGTAATACCAAATTTAAATAAAACAAAATCTGAAATTAGCTTAAGTTTTGATGACATAGTATTAAAAACTAAAGAGAATATTTAAGAAATTAACGAATTAAGATATCATAAACACATCAATTATTTTGGAATAACAGGAATTTTAATTATCCTAATTATCTGCTTTATATTAATAAGTATTAAAATACAATTCATTATGAAAACTCAGGAGAGTTTCCAAACTAAGAGGGGAGGAGTTACATCCTTAACACATAATGATAAAACAATTAAAGAAGTAATAGAATATTTATAATCAGGAAGATAATTTTAATAAAACATGTCTTAACAAAATATTTTGTTATCAAGTAAATAATAATAATCAATATTAACAGACAAAATAAAACATGTCTTAACAAAATATTTTGTTATCAGGTAAATAATAATAATCAATACTAACAGACAAATTAAAACATGTCTTAAATAAGAAAGTTACAATCAGGTAAACAATAGATAGTAAACAAATCAAGTCATGTTTTAATAAGATAATTATTATATTGAGACAAGGAAATTACTTTCTTTGTTTTTAAAGAAATAAATAAAATAGATTAAGATTCATATTATGTATCTGAAACAAAGAAATTACTTTCTTTGTACGATAAAATAGAATAAGATTTATATTATGTATTTAAGACAAAGAAATATCTTTGTATAAGTTAAGAATTAAATAAAATATTGTAAATAATAACCAATATAAATATTGGTAACTAATTAAAAAAAGAAGGGAGTCTAAACCAAATTGTTGAACTTGAATAATCTAAAATAGTTGTAAAATTAAATTTAAGATTTAAATTTTAAATTTCAATAAAATTAAAACATCTATTTAAAAAAATAAATTATTGTGTTTTTTTTATTAATAACTAATTAATAAATAAAATTAGGGCGCAATTAATCTATTTCAATATTTTAGATGTCGAGACAGAACGGTTTGACCGATTGACTTGAAATTTTGTACAAATTTGCCTGTTAGCTAACGAAATTAGTTGTATAAATTTTGTTGGAATATATTAACCAATGTCGACCCAAAAAATTATTTGTTTCCGCTTTGTGTCCAATTTTACAGAGTTATTTTAGGAAAAAATTTTATTGAAAATTTTGTATCAGCATTTTAATTATAAAAACCCACCGGGCTAATTTGGTTTTGACCTGTTTACGCGTTTTGCACAAAGATTCAATGAAATTTTCAAATTTGTGGTATTGACGCAATTTAACCTTTATTCCAAACGCTCACTTAATCAATAAGACTAAATTTTTTGCTCTCAAATAGTCTCAAATAGTGCAAAAGCTAAATGAGATAATATTAATAATAATAAAAATAAAGCTAATAAAGAATCCGAATAATAATATCTTTAAATTTAAAAAACGTAACATTTTCCTTCTCTACATTTTTTTGTAAGTCTTTGTTTTTTATCTACTTTGCAGTTATTTTTTTTTTTAAAAAGATTTCAGTGTAAAATTGCAGTTATTTTTTCTAATAAAATCTAAAAATCAAAAAAATTCAATTTCGTATATATTATGCTTAAATACATAGTATTTTAAAACAGTTTTTCCAAGAAAGAAGGGTACATTCTCTCATCAAACCATTAACAAACGAGGAAGAGCGTAGTAGAACTTTCAGGTAAGTACAAAACAAAATATAAGTTGAAAAGCAGATTTTTAAACCTTTTCTAAACCATCGACTATATTTTATTCAAACACTGGCAATTCAAGTAAACTACTATTTACTTAGTATAATAACAGAATGCCAAATTTAGCATACCCTTTTGACCACTCAATGGAGTTTTAATTCAAGTTGATGTTATTGAAAAAAGTTACATGTTATTTTTAAAATGTAATAAAGCAATTTTTTTAAACCGAGTTTTTTAGGCATTTTTCAACAAATTTATCAAATTTCACTTGAAAATGTTCATAATTATTAAATAATAACAATAAAAATTCAAAGAGCACCAAATTGTCCAGAAGCAGAGGAAAAACGTATAGAAAAATTAGAGATAATCTTTAAAACTGTTTTGCAAACTGTTTTTTAAAGTTTTTGTTTCGCAATCGGCTAAAAGAACTCGACAAAATTTTGTTTTAAACATTCCCCTAATTCAAAAAAGTTTTACCTACTCTCAAAAATTGGAAGTAATTTACTGAATGAATTGAATAATCGTAGGAATGATAAGTATATACATGTACGCATACCAAATTTAAAGTCAATTTGTCAAACCGTTTCTGCTTAAGTAAAATAACGAAAAATTCTGTAACAACCTGCTGTGTCGCAATGGGTTAACGGAACTCAACAAACCTGTTTTTGAAGCTTTGACCAAGAAATATTTCGCAAAATTGGACGTAATAACCTTCCAAATTTTTTTTGGAAAAATTGTCGGCGGCAAGGGTTAATAAAGTGAACTCCATTTTTAAGAGGAACACATATACGAAATTTGAAGTCAATCGGTTAAACCATTTCTAATTTATAGCAAAGTAACGAAAAAACCTATAAAAAGCTGTTGGGCAGCAACGGGTTAACGAAATTCCACAAATATTTTTTGAGGCTTTCTTTTTCTGCTAGTCTAATATATAAAGGAAAAAATTTGTTTGTTTGTCCACGATTCACGTGAAAACCACCGGTCACAATTGTCACAAAACTTTAAAGGGATAATTCTGAGAGCCCGGGGGTGACATGGGCTATGCCATATTTTTAAAAGTCAACAGGTTACGGCCTTAGAACCGTTTTTCGTTTTTTTGATGTCGAATCAAAATGGTTTGACCGCTTCACTTGAAATATTTTACAAAAGTTTCTCTTAGCAACCGGAATTAGTTGTATAAATTTGATTGGTGGGATTCCCAAAAATTTTGTGTTTCTGATTTGTTTCCAATTTCAAAGGGTGATTTTGCAGTCGAAAAGAGAGGCTGACACAATTTTTTGTTGAGTTCGGTTAACCCGATTGGGCAAGAGGGCGCAATGAAGCTTTTTCAATGTTTTTGATTTCGAGTCAAAACGGTTCGACCGATTGACTTGAAATTTTGCACGAGTGTTCCTCTTAGCAACCAGAATTTGTTGTATTGATTTGGATGGAATAAATTTACCCTTAGC
Organism: Dolichopus griseipennis; assembly: GCA_963082915.1. NCBI lineage: Eukaryota > Metazoa > Arthropoda > Insecta > Diptera > Dolichopodidae > Dolichopus > Dolichopus griseipennis. The sequence continues at coordinate 184,453,666 of OY720441.1, read as the reverse complement.
GGCCTGGCGGGCTTGCAAAAAAAATTTAGTTTCCGATTTTTGTCCAACTTTACAGGTTTATTTTGCAGTCTAAAAGGGAGGCTGCAAAAAGTTTTAGTTAAGTTCGATTAACCCGTTTTCCACGACGAATCCAGGAAGTTTTCTATAAATTTTATTTGCTCAAACGATTAAAAGAATTTTATTGAAAATTTTGTACCAGCATTTTAATTATAAAAACCCACAGGGTTTATTTGGTTTTGACCTATATACGCGTTTTAAACAAATATTCAATGAAATTTTCAAATTTTTGGTGTTTACGCAAAATAACCTTTATTCCAAAAGCTCAATTAATTAATAAGATAATTTTTTTGCTCTCCTTAAATAGTTTCAAATAGTGCAAAAGCTAAATGTGGTAATATTAATAATAATAAAAATAAAGCTAATAAAGAATTCGTATAATAATATCTTTTAATTTAAATAACGTAACATTTTCCTTCTCTACATTTGTTCGTAGGTTATTGTTTTTATCAACTTTGCAGTTGTTGTTTTTTAAAAATAGATGTCAGTGTAAAATTGCAGTTTTCTTCAAATAAAATCTAAAATTTAAAAAATTATTTCGTATATATTATGTTTAAATACATAGTATTTTAAAACAGCTTTTCCAGAAAAGAAGCCTACATGTCTCTCATAAAATAATAAAAAAACGAGGAAGAGCGTAATAGAACTTTCAGGTAAGTACAAAACAAACTATAAGTTGAAAAGCAGACTTTTAAACATTTTCTAAACCATCGACCGTATTTCATTCAATCGCACGTCGCAATTTTGTGTTTCCGATTTTACAGGGTGATTTTGCAGTCGAAAAGAGGGGCTGACACAAATTTTTGTTGATTTCGGTTAACCTTTTCGGTTGTTTTTTAAAAACAGATTTCAGTGTAAAAAATCAAAAATTTCATTTTCGTATATATTATGCTTAAATACATAGTATTTTAAAACCTGCATTTCTCTCATAAAATTATAAAAAAACGAGGAAGATCATAGCAGAAATTGCACGTAAGTACAAAACAAAATATATGTTGAAAAGCAGATTTTTAAACCTTTTCTAGGCCATCGACTATATTTTATTCAAACGTTGGCAATTCAAGAAAACTACTATTGACATAGTATAAAACCATAATGCCAAATTTAGTATACCCTTGGCAAGTTGCCCCGCCACTCAATGGAGTTTTAATTTAAGTTGATGTTATTGAACAAAGATAACACAAAAATTACAGATGGTGTACATGTTAATTTTAAAATGTAATAAAGATATTTTTTTAAAACGTTTTTTTTAGAATTATTCTTGCAATTTTTTAACAAATTTATCAAATTTCACTTGAAACTTTTCATAATTATTAAATAATAACAATAATAATTCAAGCAGCACCAAATTGTGAAGAAGCAGAAGAAAAACGTATAAAAAAAATTGTAGATAATCGTACAAACTGTTTTGCAAACTGTTTTGCAAACTGTTTTTTAAAGTTTTTGTTTCGCAATCGGTTAAAAGAACACGACAAAATTTGTTTTTAAACATTCCCCTAATTCTAAGAAGTCCTACTTTCTTTCAAAAATTAGACATAATTTGCTAATAAAATTTTTCACCAATCGTAGGAATGACAAGTATATAAATGTACGCATACAAAATTTAAAGTCAATTTGTCAAACCGTTTCTGCTTAAGAGTAAAGTAACGAAAAATTCTGTAACAACCTGCTGTGTCGCAATGGGTTAACGGAACTCAACAAACCTGTTTTTGAGACTTTGACCAAGCAATATTTAGCAAAATTGGACGTAATTTACTTACAAATTTTTTTTTGGAAAATTGTCAGACGACAAGAGTTAACAAATTCCAAGTCTAATAGAGTGAACTCCATTGTGAAAGAGGAACACATATACAAAATTTGAAGTCAATCGGTTAAACAATTTCTAATTTATAGCAAAGTAACAAAAAAAACTATAAAAAGCTGTTGGGCCGCAACGGGTTAACGGAACTCCACAAATATTTTTCTGAGGCTTTCTTTTTAACCAAAGCAGTACTTCGAAACTTGTTTTTTTGCAATTTGCACGCTCCCGGGCAACGCCGGGTAAATCTGCTAGTACATATACATATATCAGTAATAAGCCTTAATTTTTTACTTTATTTTCAATATCTAAATGTATTAAATATAATTTACTTCTCAAATAACAGATAGTTTTAAAATGTCACATATATGTATGACTATTATAATCTGAAAATTAGATACTCCTGAAATAAAAATTAGCCTTCCATTTACAAACCACTCCTGTCTGATTTGAATCAACATTTTTTGCTGAAAGGAACGCATGCATTATATTAAATTCGTTCGTTATGTCAAAGTAAAACTAGAAATAGTTTTTTTAATTATAAAACAAGTAAAGGAACAGTCAGTAGGTGCAACCGACTTAGAAATACCTTACACCTATTTGGTTCAAATTTAATGGGAAGTCCATAAGTCATTTTAAAATCATAAAAGCTTTTTTTAGTTTGATCGTAAGACATGGCTAACCAAATTTTTTTTATAATACTAAAAACATTTGCTAATTATTATAACAATTCAAAAATATTAAAAATTCTTACTAACTTATCTATTTAAAATATTAAACAACAAATTAAATTGAGATAAATGGATTCGTAAAATGCAATTACAAAATTAAATATTTAAAACTTTTATCCAATTCAATAAAATTTTACACACATGCAGCAATTACCCCTTTTCAGGATTTTAAGCCATAGTGCATTTACTGTTGAGTGATTTAGTACCCTTGGTTAATAATTTCAATTTTAAATAATTTTTAAATTTATTCTCTTGATTTACTTATTTTTTAATATTCTATAGAATTAAACTCAAAGTTATTCGAACGAAATATTAATTTGTAATATTATAAATATAAAAGTTTATATAATTTCATGGTTTTTAATGTTAGTTAAAACCATTAATGCTTTCATTAGCTTGTTATTCAGAACTTAATAATCAATATATGAAATAAATGTATTTCTAAAATACAATGATAAATTTTGAACAGTTTCATTTAATTAATTTTAATACAAAAAAGAGGAAGAGTGTAGTAGAGTTGACAGTGTTCAACTCTGGGATATCCGTATGATCGTAACATATACATTATATCATCCGGTTAATTACTTTTGGCAAAATTTCAAACATACAGCTTTATTAAGTGTAGTGGAATACTCATATAAAAGAAGGAGTTGTATGGCGGCTACTGGAACCCTCTGCAGTAGACCAATTAAACTTTGTTGTAGCTTTGGCCATTACACTAAACTATTTTTGGCAAAATTTCAGACACCTAGCTTCATTAGGTGTAGTATAATGCTCATATTAAAGAAGGAGTTGTATGGCAGCTACCCGAACCCACGGACCAAAATGGCTGGATTTAAATAGCGATGACGGCTATTGCAAAAAATCGAATTTGCGAAAATTTCAAGATCCTAGCTCCTTTAGTTTTTGAGTTATCGTGCGGACGGACGGACGGACGGACGGACGGACGGACGGACATCCATAGCTATCGATTTATTTATATTTCGATTCTAATTCGATCCATACACTTGAGTCTATATCGTAACATCTGCCATTAAAATCATTATTCAGATTTTTATTCTGAAAATAATTCTAAATAAAGCTGAAGCAATAATTAATATAGAAAAATTAGAAACTGAGTCCGGATATTCTTTAATCCAACAAGAGAAAACTCTAATTATTGGTAGCTATACTAAAATCGTTCACGTTATTGAAATAGATGAAATTGATTTTACAATAAATATGATAAAAGATAATGAAAGAAATTCATTTAAAATTCCAGAAGACGAAATTCTTTAGAAACGCTAAAAGATAAAATTAATAAATTAGAACATGCCTTCAAGACATTAGTTCCCTATAGACATAAAAGAGCATTAGCTAATATTGGTGGTTCATTTTTGAAATCATATTGAAATCATATTCATATTGAAATCCTGGAAAAAACAGTTAATAATAACCACATAAAAATTGAAAAACTTCTAAAAAGTGTTTCAATGGAAAACAAAAATATAACTAAACAACAACAATTCAAGAAAATGTTATATTTGCTAAACTTCAAATAATGAGTAGATTCATTCTAACGTTAGAAGAAATAGATTTTTATAACATAGATAATTTGAAAATTCAAGAACTTAAGAGTTCAGTTGCAACAACAAATAGTAATAAATTAATATTTATATTGGAAATACCAGTACTAAGTAAAGAAAATTCACTAAATATAAAATATTTGCATCGCCAAATTCACAATTTGAACAAATTGATATACCAAATCCTGATATTATCTTATTCGGAAATAAAACATATTATATTACCCAGGAAAAATATAAAAACAAACTAAATACCCTTTGACTATATAGTCATACGGGTATAATGATATTGTGGAAAAACTTAAAAAACAAAATTCATTCCTATTACAAATGAGTGAACTTAAAGTATTAAAGATATATCCAGTGAAAAAATACAACAAAGAAATGTTTAATGGAATTATAGAAGTGGATAAAAAATCATTCCCAAAAATAATAGCTAACGGAAAAATATGTATTGGATGGGAAAGGTGCAAGGTCTTTGATGCCATAAAAGTCTTTAGACGTTATAAATCTAAAGGATTTAACCATATGGTTGCGAAATGTACGAATAAAGAAACATGCTTTAAGTTCCATCAACAACACAAGACAAAAATGAATGCCAAAAAGAGGAAATTAATAAATGCATTAATTGCTTAAAATCGAACGAAAAATTCAGTTTGGGGTTGGATGTTAATCATAAAACTTTTAGTAGATCATGTCCAGTGTATAAAAGTAAATCAATATAAAAAATAAAAGTAAATATAATAAAACAAAAAAAATTAGATGCTAGCAATTAAGAAAACTAGAAGAGGAAGATAACAAATTAAATATAAATGCAAATGAAAATAAAAAAAGTGATTCTGCATGCAGAACTGATAACATTAATGATAATATTAATAAGAATAATACTAATGTTAAACCAAGTATTAATAATATTAGAGACACTAACAGTGATATAACTCATATAAAAAATTAAAATAATAATAATGAAAATAATAATAATAATAGTAATAATAATAATATTAACCATAACAGTGAAAAGACTAACAAAATTGATTACAATAAAGATAAAAAGGAGCGTAGCTACATTCTTTCATATTTTCCAAAATTATGGTCAAATAAAAAAACTATCCTTAAAAGAAATATAAAAATAAATAAAACTATTAATAATAATTCAAAAAGGAGTATTAAAAATGATAAAATTAACCAAACCAATGATAATGTAAAAAGTAAAATTAAAAACTATTAAATTAACACAAGCTATGATAATAATAATACAGGAAAAAGAGAAAATTATTGTATTAGTAAGATAAAAAATGATACAATTACCCAAACCAACGATAATAGTAATAATAATGTAGAAATAAAAGACTCCAAATACCCAAACTGGAATAAAGGCGAAACAATAAATCCGCAGAACACAACTGAAAGAAAAATAGGTTACTCTAAATTCCAAGATGATAACAAAAGTTTTGTTGATCCCATGTCACCCTCAATTGTAAGACTTACAAAAAGAGTAATTGAAAATGGAGATAGTGTATATGTTCTTTCCAGATTAAGGGATTGCAGAATATATAACAATGTGCGATTTTATTTCGCATTTTCCACGATTAAAATGATATTTGCTTTGATGGTATAACACAAACCAATATAAAGGTTTTAATTAATCAAGAAGAACTACCAACCGATTATCAGAAACTTCGAAGAATATATGACAGGTACCACGAAAACATAGGAATCTGAAATAACAAATATTTTTATAACAAATATAGGGAAAATTTTCAAAAGAAAAGAGAATCTTGGCAAAATTACCTGATCGGCAGATGATAATGTCTGAATAAGAAAATCCCCAATTATCAAGCAGCTTATAACCGTAGATATAAAAAACGAGGAGGTGGGACTTTATTAAAAATAATATTAGTTTCAATGAAATATGTAAAGATGAAAAATATAACTTTACTGTAATTGAAATCCTGAACTCAAAACAAAAATTAAAAATCGGTACATTTTATAAAGCTACAGTGGAAAACAGCATCCTATTTATGGAGTTTCTTGAACTTAAACTGGTAGATACGGCAAATCATATATTTTTGCAGATACCAATCTTAATTTATTTGAGAACTCCAATATAATTATTAAGTATAAGGATATTATAGCAACTTCTAGATATAGCATAGTTAATAAAACGGAAAGTGCAAGAAATACAACTAACTCTAGCACCTTAATTGATCACATAATAACAAACATGAATATCAGATATGATGTTAATTATATAATAGAAAATAACTGCCTATTGGACCATCAATTGGCAATAGTAACTATTAAAGCAATTAATATTGAGAAGTTCCCAATGAAAAAGTACAACATAAACTAAATTGATTATAATCAAATGCGTTCCATAGTAAAATACAAAATAGAAAATAATAATATTCCAGAAATCGAAACCTTAGTTAAGATTATACAAGAAGCAAAAAGATTATGTACTAAGACAATGCTGGATAACACCTTTTATTCATGTCAAGCTGAAAATAAGAAAAGCATTATATAATCGACATAAAAATGATCCGGCCAATAGTGAAAACAAGTAAAGAAACAGTCAGTCGACTTAGAAATACCATACACCTATTTGGTTCAAATTTAATGGGAAGTCCACAAGTCATTTTAAAATCATAAAAGCTTTTATTAGTTTGATCGTAAGACATGGCTAACCAAATTTTTTTCATAATACTAAAAACATTTGCTAATTATTTTATCAATTCAAAAATATTAAAAATTCTTACTAACTTATCTATTTAAAATATTAAAAAACAAATTAAATTGAGATAAATGGATTCGTAAGATGCAATTACAAAATTACATATTTAAAACTTTTATCCAATTTAATAAAATTTTACACACTTGCAGACAATTAGTCCTTTTCAGGATTTTAAGCTGTAATACATTTACTGTAGAATGATTTAGTACGCTTGGTTAATTATTTCAATTTTTAATAATTTTTAAATTTATTCTCTTAATTTACTTATTTTTTAATATTCTATAGAATTAAACTTAAAGTTATTGGAACGAAATATTACTTTGTAATAATATAAATATAAAAGTTTATATAATTTTATGGTTTTTAATGTTAGTTAAAACCATTAATGCTTTCATTAGCTAGTTATCCAAAATTTTCATAATCATAATATGCAATAAATTATTTCTAAAATGCAATGATAAATTTTGAACAGTTTCATATAATTAATTTTAATACAAAAACGAGGAAAAGTGTAGTAGAGTTGACAGTGTCAACTCTGGGATATCCGTATGATCGTAACATATACATTATATCATCCGGTTAATTACTTTTGGCAAAATTTCAAACATACAACTTTATTAAGTGTAGTGGAATACTCATATAAAAGAAGGAGTTGTATGGCAGCTACTCGAACCCTCTACAGTAGATCAACGAAATTTTGCAGAAACTTTAGTCATTACACTAAACTACTTTTAGCAAAACTTCAGACACCCAGCTTATTTAAGTGGAGAGAAATGCTCATATAAAATAAGAAGTTGTATGGCAGCTACTCGAACCCACTGCAGTAGATCAACCAAATTTTGCAGAAACTTTGGCCATAAAACTAAACTACTTTAGCCAAAATTTAAACACGCAGCTGTAACAGGTACAGAGTAATACTTATATAAAAAAAGAAGTTATATGGCAGCTACCCGAACCCTTGGACCTAAATGGATTTAAATAGCGATGACGGCTATTGCAAAAAAACGAATTTGCGAAAATTTTAAGATCCTAGCTCCTTTAGTTTTTTGAGTTATCGTGCGGACGGACGGACGGACGGATGGACATACATAGCTAAATCGATTTTTTTTCGATTCTGAACCGATCCATACATTTGGGTCTATATCTACCCCCCCCCCCCCCCTTCTCTGCGTCACAAATGTAATGGCAAATTTATTATACCCTTTGACTATATAGTCATACGGGTATAATAAATTTTACAACTTAAGTATCGTACACAATTTCTTAATTATATATTACCTATGGTAATAATTTAATAAAATATAGATTGATATAATAAAAATTAAAAAAATATGTAGTTTTTAATTTATAAAATATAATACATAATATGTTTAATAGTAAAACTCTTAGTCTTTTAAATATATAAAAGTGTTAAATAGGAACAGAAATAAAAAATAGTATATATTTCAAATTTGATTTTTTTATCTTTATTAATTTCGAATATATTATGCTTTAAGGTCTTGGGAGTAGTAGGGGTATATAAATTTCATCAAAATAGCGTAATTAGTTTCTAGGTTTTAGTGTGTTTTAAGATATACGTTTGTTAGCTTTTGAACTTTTCAAAGGTTCCAGAAGCCGAAACCATGGTACGATTTCGCCCATATGCAGTCCCAGTCATACTTTCAAAACTAAATAACCCTTGTACACAATTGGAACATTCTATATTAATTTTAGGTTTAATAACAGCTGGGTGGCACAGTGGTTGAGTGCCGACCTTTCATGCGGAAGGGCCCGGGTTCTAATTTTTTTTTTCTGGTTTTCGACTCGACTCAGCTACCATTCGCCATTGGGTTCAAATTAATGGCATAATCAATAATTAGTAATTATAAATCTTTAATAAAAAATACTTTAATATAAAAATATAAACAAATGCAAAATATAAACAAATAATTTAATTAAATAATATAACTCGCAGATATAGAATACCATATATGTAAAATATTACAATATAAACAAAAAATAAGATAGTAAATATTGAAAATCTAAGACGTTTCTACATGTTATAAGGCCTAGTACTATCCCATGTTTAAATTGTATGTGGAATTCAATAAGACCAATTCTAATAACACGAATATAATATGACCCCCTGTTCCAACATGTACCTATGGCGACAGGCTTATTAGCCTAACAGTTGAACAGTTAGCGCTTAAAAAAAAAACAAAAAAAAAAAAGTTACTATTTTATTAATTTCGATGACAAGCCTTTCAACCTTTAGAGGTGTAAGAGAGTTACCTGAACCACCACTCCAATTGATCATACATTAAGGGATCACATAGGTAATAGTAAAGAACAGCCAAATTTGAAGCTACTACATTTTACTACATACATACATGAATTTGTGCCAAATTTGAAGCTACTACAATTTTTTGAAGTTACTATTGTAGAGTATTGCATTTATCACGACTTCACTGTATGTTCCAATTATCATTACTTCACTGTACTACATGTGGATTATCACTTACAGTAAAATCGTACCATAGTCTCTCCGTATAATAATACTTTCATATTTCAATATTCATATTAGTAACATGTTAACATCATAATATATGTATATTAGTGTATTATTAATTATTAATTGATCATGTACATTAACACATTATATCTACATACATATTGTATTTTATTTGTGCATAGTTATATTTAAGTTAGATAAAATAAAGTCAGTCTTGAATTACAATCGAGATAGTGTGTTTCTCTAAATACAATACAATCCATGGTGGCAGCGGTGAGCGAGACCACGTTCTAGTAAAAAAAAAAAAAATAACAAGGAAAAAGAAATGAAGGTATTAAACGGGAAACAGGTAATATCTAACTGAAAATCCATTTTAAAGAACCTTGTAAAAATGGCAATTTTTAAATTTCTGCTGACTGAATAAATTCACTGGTAATTCTAAACAAGAATGGGAGGTGAACAAAAATATTTTGAATGAAAACATTTCAGATTCAATTATAAACGAAATTAAAGTAATTAATGCAAAAATTAGTGACAGAGCTAATATTACAAGCTTATTTTGCTGAATATGCTAAAAACCTAATTGAAAAAAATTCACCTAATTGTTTTTGCTCATTAAATTTGAATAATATTTCAGCAGAAAAATTTATAAGTAACTCTTTTGGCTTTATGGAAATTAGTCAAATCACAAATTTAATGGGAAGTTCATAAGTCATTTTAAAACCATAAAAGCTTTTATTAGTTTGATCGTAAGACATTGCTAACGAAATTAACTTTATAATACTAAAAACATTTTCTAATTACTTTATCAATTCAAAAATATTAAACAACATATAAACTTAAAATAAATGGATTCGTAAAATGCAATTACAAAATTATATATTTAAAACTTCTTATCGAATTCAATAAAATTTTACACACATGCAGCACTTACTTCTTTTCAGGATTTTTAGTTGTAGTGCATTTACTGTTGAATGAATTAGTTACCTTGATCAATTATTTAAATTTTAAATAATTTTTAAATTTATTCTCTTAATTTAATTATTTTTTAATGTTTTATATAATTCAACTCAAATTTATTCGAAAGAATTATTAATTTGTAGTAATATAAATATAAAAGTTTATATAATATGATGGTTTTTAATGTTAATTAAAACCATTAATGCTTTCATTAACTTTTTATCACAAAACTTAATAATCAAAATATGCAATAAATGTATTTCTACGCTGACAAATTTAGAACTTTTCATAAAATTCATTTAAATATAAAAATAAATTTTACAACTTAAGTATCGAACACAATTTCTTAATCATACATTGCCTATAGGAATAATTCAATAAAATATAGATATGATGTAATCTATATATATAAAAGGGAAAGTTTGTTTGTATGTTTGTTTGTTTGTTTGTTTGTATGTAGCGAATAGACTCCTAAACTGCCCAGCAGATTTTCATGAAACTTTGTATATAGAAGTTTTTGGGTACGGAAAGAAATCGTGGCCCAAAAATTTTGCTCTAACGGACCGCCAAGTTGGGGCTGTGGTGCAAGTATTTAAACTTCTTTGTTCTAAAATGAAAACGGTTTGACCGATTGACTTCAAATTTTGTATACGTGATGCTCTTTGAGAATTGAGTTGACCCTATTAACAGTTTTGGAATTTGTTAACCCATGTCGGGCCGACGGGTGGTCAAAAAAAATTTTGGGTCCAAATTTTCTCCGATTTTACAAAATTCTGCTTTGGCTAAAAAGAAAGCCCCAAAAAAATTTTGTTGAGTTCCATTAACCCATTGCGGCCCAACAGCTTTTTATAGGTTTTTTCAATACTTTACTCTAAATTCAAAACGGTTTGACCAATTGACTTCAAATTTGATATACGTGATGCTCCTTGAGAATTGAGTTGACAGTATTAACAGTTTTGGAATTTGTTAACCCATGTCGGGCCGACGGGTGGTCAAAAAAAATTTTGGGTTCAAATTTTGTCCGATTGTATGATATTCTGCTTTGGCTAAAAAGAAAACCCCAAAAAAAAATTTTATTGAGTTGCATTAACCCATTGCGGTCCAACAGCTTTTTATAGGTTTTTTCAATACTAAACTCTAAATTAGAAACGGTTTGACCCGTTTTCTTCAAATTTTGTATACGTGCTCCCCTGTGAGAATTGAGTTGACACTATTAACGGTTTTGGAATTTGTAAACCCATGTCGGGCCGACGAGTGGTCAAAAAAAATTTTGGGTCCAAATTTTGTCCGATTTTATGAAATTCTGCTTTGGCTTAAAAGAAAGCCCTAAAAAAATGTTGTTGAGTTCCATTAACCCATTGCGGCCCAACAGTTTTTATTAATTTTTTGGTTATTTTACTCTAAATTAGAAACGATTTGACCGGTTGACCTCAAATTTTGTGAAGCAACTTAAAAATGGAGTTGAGTCTGTTAACAGTCGGTCCTACGTTTGGTCAAAAAAAATTTGGAAGTTAATTACGTCAAATTTTGGAAAATAGTTTGTACTGCTTTGAATTACAGAAAGTTTCAAAAATTACTAGAATAATCCTAGAAAAATCGTTTTAAAAAGATTGCTTTCATACATTTTAAATTTAGGTGTGTAAACCGTGGGTAATTTTTGTGTTAACTTTTTGCAGAAACATAAAATTCAATTAAACCTCCATTGAAAGGCGCAGCAACGCGCACCGGGTATTAGCTAGTATAAATTAAAAACAAAAAAAATTTCCTGGTTTCTTAGAAAAATATTTTGTTTTTAATTTATAAAATATAATACATAATATGTTTTATTATAAAATTCTTAGCCTTTTAAACATATAAAAGTTTCAAATATGAACGGAAATAGGAAATATAGTGTATCAAATTTGTAGTTCTTATCTTTATTAATTTCGAATATGTGCTTTATGGTCTTGGGAGTAGTGAGGGTGGTACGCAAACTGCTATTCTAATTCAACCAAAATTTCACGTACACAAAACAAATAAAAAGAAATACCTGTGCCCAAATATAAGGTTCTATCTTCTTTGCTTTCGAAATTATACTCATTTCGATCAAAAGCTTCTGGAATCCGAACTCATCAAATTTTTGGTATGAACGCTTTTATTCCAAAAGCTAATTTAATTAATAAGACTAATTTTTTTCTACTTTCAAATTGTCTCAAATAGTTCAAAAGCTAAATGAGATAATATTAATAAAAATAAAGCTAATAGAGAATGCGAATATAAATCTCTTTAAATTTAAATAACGTAACATTTTCCTTCTCTAAATTTTTTTCGAAGCTTTAATTTTTATCTACCTGGCAGTTGTTGTTTTTTAAAAATAGATTTCATTTTAAAATTGCAGTTTTCTTCAAATAAAATCTAAAAATAAAAAATAATTTGGTATATATTATGCTTAAATACATAGTATTTTAAAACAGTTTTTGCAAAAAAGAAGCCTAAATTTCTCTCACAAAATCATTAAAAAACGAGGAAAATCGTAGTAGAACTTCCCGGTAAGTACAAAACAAAATATAAGTTGCAAAGGAGATTTTTAAACTTTTTCTAAACCATCGACTATATTTTATTCAAACATTGGCAACTCAAGAAAGCTACTATTGACATAGTATAATGACATAACGACCAATTTAGTATACCCTTTTGACCTATAGGAAAACGGGTATAATAATACTTATATGTTAACCAGCTATTACCGAAATTTGATGTTATTGAAAAAAGTTAACACAAAAATTACATATAGTGCACATGTTAATTTTAAAATATAAATAACGAAATTTAATTAAAACGCTTTTTTTAGAATTATTTTGCAATTTTTCAACAAATTTAGCAAATTTCACTTGAAACTTTTCATAATTATTAAATAATAATAAAAAAAAAAATTTATTTCAGTTAACATTATTCACCGGAAGCCCACCATCCTTAACTCTGTCGTCAAGGAGCACCAAATTGTCAAGAAGCACCAAGTATAGAAAAATTAGATATAATCGTTCAAACTGTTTTGCAAACTGTTTTTTAAAGCTTATGTTTCGCAATCGGTTAAATAAACTGGACAAAACATTTTTGTAAATATTCCCCAAATTCAAAGAAGTTTTACCTACTTTCAAAAATTGGACGTAATTTACTTACAAATTTTAAAATTTACAAAATACGTATACGCATACAAAATTTAAAGTCAATTGGTCAAACCATTTCTCCTTAAGAATAAAGTAACGAAAAAATCTGTAAAAAGCTTCATTGGGTCCTCGTGCCCAAAGGGTTAACCGAACGCAACAAAAATTTGCGTCATCCTCTCTTTTCGACTACAAAATCAACTTGTAAAATTCGACACAAATCGGAAACACAAAATTTTTTGGAAGCCCGCCAGGGCGAAATGGGTAAATTTATTCCAACCAAATTCATACAACAAGTTTCGGTTGCTAAGAGGAATATTTGTGCAAATTTCAAGTCAATCGGTCAAACCGTTTTGACTCGACATCCAAAAAACGGAAAAGTTTAAAACGACTCTGGAGCCGCAACCTGTTGACTTATAAAGATGTGGCATAGCTTATGTCGGACCCCGGGCTCTTATAATTATTCCTTCAAAATTTCGTGACAATCTTGGTTTTCACGTGAACCCTGGACAAACAAACAAACAAATTTTCTCCTTTATACAGGGTGTTTCCGACTCGATGGTCTTCCTTGAAATGGGTGACCAGCCATGTCGAGAAGAACACATTTAGAAGTTATGAGTCCTTAACTGTTTTTGAACCATAATTTTGTTTTACTTGGAACCAAATAAGATAGGAAAAACCCAGGTATGCCAATTTAATGCTTATTAGCTTTCCAAATTATTTTCAAACATTACTGTAGAGTATCCCATCCCAGTTTGAAGTTATAAGGGCTTAAAGCCAAAAATTTTTAATAAAATATCAATTATTATATTAACATTATATTTTTTCTGTTATTTTAAAATATTACCCTTCTCTTTCCCCAAATTTTGAATAGCCTACCACCTTTCTACCTCAAAAATTTGCAAGTTATAGGACAAAACCTTACATGAAAAGTATGTATATTTGTGATCAGCGTGACCTCCTGAGTCGATATAGCCATGTCCGTCCGTCCGTCCGTAGGCACGATAACTCAAAAAATAATGGAGCTATCTTGATGAAATTTTAACTGTCGGTTACTAGGACTGACAGTACGGCGGGGATTGCATATGGGCAAAATCGGCCCATGGGTTCGGATTCTGGACCTTTTAATCGATCGAAGGGCTTACGATCATATATAAAAAATCACAATAACTCAACAACTAATGACGCTTTCTTCATCAAATTTGTGCTGTAGGTTACTAGTAATGAAACTACTTCGAGGATTGCGTAAGTTCGGGATTTGACCATGGGTTCGGAACCTAGAACTTTTTGATCGAATTTAGGCCAAACGAGCATAATTCCGAAACCAACGAAGATGAACCTCCAAATTTGGTAGCAGGGTGTCCCTTCTTATTTCCTTAGTGTCTTTGAAATTTTGGTCTTATTGGAGTAGTGGGTCGGGGACCAGCCACACATTTTCGAAGACCCTTAAGCATATCTTTAAAATTAATAAAGATAGCAACTTGAAAAAATGCAGAAGCTTCAAATTTGGCCCAAGGGTGTTCTTTACTATCTCTTGATCTCTTGCGTGTCCCCCTATTTGGGATAAGTTCGAGTTCAGTACCCCTCTTAGACCTCCCAAGTTTTAAAAGCTTATAATCGAAATTACTAAAAATAGGAACTTAAAATTAAGATAGAACGTTCAAATTGTGTACAAGGATTAACTAGTTCTTAAAGTACAGCGCGCATTGCATAACAGCGAAATCAGCCCAAGCGTTCGGATTCTGGACCTTTTAATCGGTTTCAGGGCTAACGAACATATATAAAAAATCACGATAACTAAACAACTATTGATGCTATGTTTATGAAATTTGTGTTGTAGGTTATTGGTAACGAAACTACGGCAGCGATTGTGTACGGTGAGGATTGGACAATGGTTTCGGAACTTAGAACTTTTTGATCGAATTTAGGTCGAACCAGCATAATTCCGAAACCAATGAAGATAGAACCTCCAAATTTGGTATCAGGGTGTCGCTTTCGATTTCCTTAGTCTCCTTAAAATTTGAGCCCAATTGGAGTAGTGGGTGGGGACCAGCCACTCAGTTCCGAGCATATTTTCGAAATTAAAGCTTATTTTCGAAATTAAAGCTTATTTTCGAAATTAATAAAGATAGTAACTTGAAACAAATGTAGATACTTCCTATTTGGCACATGGGTGTTCTTTACTGTTTCCTGCGGGTCCCTCTAATTTTGGATCAATTGGAGTGGTAGTTCAGTACCTCTCTTAGACCCCCCAATTTGTAAAAGCTTATCTTTGAAATTAATAAAACTAGTAACTTAAAATTAAGATAGAACATTTCAATTGTGTACAAGGGTTGACTAGTATTGAAAGTATGACGGGGAAAGATTGTGGGCGAAATTGTACCTTGGTTTCGGGTTCTGGAACCCTTTAAAAGTTCAAGGGCTAACAAACAAATATCTGAAAAACACCATAACTCAAAAATTAATGCCGCTATTTTGATGAAATTTGAACTCTAGGTTGCTAGTAATGAAAGTACCATGGGAATTGGTTCTGGTCGTGTTTGGGCAATGAGTTCGGATTCTAGAAGCTTTTGATCGATTTGAGGCCGAACGAGTATAATTTCGAAGCCAAAGAATATATTTCCTATTTCCTATGTGTCCCCGAAATTTAGACTTAATTGTAGTGGTTCAGCTATGTCCAAAGGTGCTTGCTGCATTTATGTAAAATTTATTTTTATATTTAAATGAATTATATGAAAAGGTTTAAATTTGTAATTGTATTTTAGAAATACATTTATTGCATATTTTGCGTTTATAAGCTTTTCTATTAGGTATATAAACTAACAATTTAAAATAATTGCAATTTTGAAAAATTTGGATTATTAAATATATTATGCTTTGATTAGGTTTTTATCACAAAATTTAATAATTAGAATTTTTTCATTTTGTAATTGAATTGGAATAAATATATTTTCATTTATTTAAAGTTTTTTTGTTTTTTAATATTTTTAAATAGATAGTAAGAATTTGTAATATTTTTTAATAGATAGTGTAATTAGAAAATTTTTTAGTATTATAAAGTTAATTTGGTTAGCTATGTTTTACGATCAAATTAATAACAGGTTGTATGGTGTTAAAATGACTTATGGATATGTCCTTAAATTTGAACCAAATAGGTGTAGGGTATTTCTAAGTCGGTTGCGACTGACTGTTTCTTTAATTGTTTTATTTAAAAACAAAACTGGTTTTCCATTTACATAAAACAGTTAAAATTTAAAATTATGATAATAACGTATGGTAACAAAATAAAAAAAAATGCACCTGATATGAAGATAACATAATAACAAAAATTT
Organism: Dolichopus griseipennis; assembly: GCA_963082915.1. Lineage (NCBI taxonomy): Eukaryota > Metazoa > Arthropoda > Insecta > Diptera > Dolichopodidae > Dolichopus > Dolichopus griseipennis. The sequence continues at coordinate 184,436,855 of OY720441.1, read as the reverse complement.
ATTTTATTATCATTAATATTATCTCATTTAATTTTTGCACTATTTGAGACTATTTAATGATGGCAAAAAAATTAGTCTTATTACTTAAGTAGTGAGCTTTTAAAATAAGGTTAACTTGTGTTAATACCAAAAAATTGAAAATGTCATTGAATTTTTGTTCAAAACGCGTAAGCAGGTCAAAACTAAATTAACCCTGTGGGTTTTTATAATTAAAATGCTGGTATAAATTTCAATAAAATTCTTTTAATCGTTTAAGCAAAAAAAATTTATAGTAAACTTCGTGGCGCCGTCGTGGAAAACGGGTTAATCGAACTTAACTAAAACTTTTTGCAGCCTCTCTTTTAGACAGCAAAATCAACCTGTAAATTTGGACACAAATCGGAAACACAAAATTTTTTGTACTTTAAGGCAAAATATTTTGTAAAATTTGGAATTAATATTACAAAAATATTTTATTATTAAATTATAGAAAAATCATTTTATATTCTTGTATTTTGAAATGTCTATATTATATTCGTCGATTTCTTTATTTGTTAGAATAGAGTTACACATAATATTATATTTTGCAAAAGCGATGTTATGTTGTATTTTGACTTTTTCTGAATATTTAGAAGATTAATATTAGATAAAACAGAAAGTAATTGCATATTTTTAATACTTTTTCTCGTTATATCAGTTGTTTGATTTAATGCTTTTAAAGTAAGGATGTTATTTTTTGTAATATGTTGGTTCAATGTTTCGATATTGTTTTGAAAATTTGAATTAATTTGCATTTGTCTGTTCGAATATGCTATAAGTTGATGGTTGTTCAAGTCTAAGTTTTTTAAATGTTCTTCAATTGCAATTTTGTAGTCGTTATCTATAAGTCCGAAAAGCCAGCTTGCAACTTTCCTGCCTATGTTCAAAAGTCCTCGTTTATTACGGTGAGAAATTATAGTTTTAATACTATGTCTTGTTTAAGTCACTTGAGCTACAAATTGGTTTTTTAGTAATTTATCTTCGTCTAATGAGAAAATGATGGTTATTGTTTCGTTAGTTTTGTCTAGTGTTGTCTCTAGTTCGTAAGGATCGATAAAATGTAAAATTTTTGAGAAAATTTGAATTAATGGTATTTCGTCTTGTTTTATAATTTGGAATTCACTTTGTCCTTCTAGTTTTGCTATTCTATGTCTGCGTTTGTAAAATTAATTGGTAGAGCAATTCGTAGTATTAGGCTTGTTAGTAATATTTTGTATAGAAGTGATTTTATTATTAATTTCGGTGCTTTTGTTATCTGAAAATATTTAAAACTTTTTTTAATCCGAGATGGGTGAATATTTTTAGTTCTAATATCTTTTAATTTATTATCTAGAAGTTTAGGTGTTATTTTATTATATATTTGTTTATGTTTATAACGGACTGCTTCTGGATTTTCTATAAGGATTTCTGAGTTTCCATTGGGTATAAAGGTTTTTCTATTTTGACTAGTTTTCTTATTGTTTTATTTTTTACAATTTCTAATCTTTCCTTGATAATAGATAAACTTGGAACTTTCTTCTTAGAAAGTCAATTGGTCTTAATAACGTTACGGAGTGAATTGAATTATTACAATTTTCGGCTGCAAATAAAACATTTTCTAGAGAAGAAAGTTTAGATTTATCAGCTTTCGTAGGTGTTCGTTCAACGTCCCGTGAACTCTTTCAGTGGGCGAATAACCCGTGTGAGAATGAAGTTAAGTGAAATGTACTTCAATACCTTCTTGTCTCAAACAATTTTTTGAATTTGTTATCCAACACAGCTTTTTTAGGTTTCCCAAAAATAGTCATTCTATTTTTTAAAGAATGAATGATAGAGATAGCGTTTCTATCATTCAGTTTTTGAATCATTTTATGTTTTGTAAACTTATCGATGAGGGTTAGATAAACCTCTTTATAACAGAAGAATAAATCTCCGTGTTGGATTTCGTTGGGCTCAGAGGATGTTTCTGTAATTTTAAATTTATATTTAATTGGTTGCGCAATTGTTAATTTATTTGTAAATTAATTCCTTAAAATTTGGGAAAGAAGTTGGTGGATTTTACTTCATTATAATTTTCAAAGATAGCTCTATCATTGGTTCGTTTATGGGTATTTCCAACTATTTTTATTGCTCCTTCTTCAGTACTTAAATAAATTGTCGTATTAGAACATTTTATAAATTTAACTTTTCTGTCAATCGAAAACAGTTCTATTAGTTTTTGTTGGTGTACGTTGTATCGAGGATCTTTCAGTTCCGAAAAGATTCCCGTTGTCCCCCTTTTTATATAACTTCTTAAAATATTATTTAAGTATTCTTCATTATCTAGTTCGTTGTCTGATATGTAAATTTGTCTAAGAGAAAGTACTTTGTTAATATTTCTTCTTTTTTTTCTTTTATTGAATATTGACTGAAGTATTAATTAACTATGTTTTCTGAAATGGGAAAGTGGTCGTCCAAATTTTCCAAGAACTGTCCGCCATGAATTGTTGGCATTTCAGAAATATTTTTTCTTCGATTTTTATTTCGTGTTTCCGTGGTTTATATGAGCAAATATTTTCATTCGTTCTATAGTTTCTGTTTTATAGTTTATTCTCCACCGTTGTAATTTTGCGTTAGGTTCTCCGAGAGAATTGAGCCAAACTAATGGTCGATGATCAGATTTAATTAAGAATTTTACACCATACAAGTAAAGTCTAAAGTATTTAGTTGACCATATTATGGCCAACAGTTCCTTTTCTATAGCCAAATATTTTGATGTCTTTGCATATTTTGGTGAGTTCTAAGCTTTTAATAACTTAAATTTTTTTGTCGTTTGGTTAAATGTTGATTTTGCAAAAAAATTGCATTTGTCGACCAAGAATTTTTAAGTTGTAAGGCAATAACAGAAATTTTTTGAAAATTAAAAAAGTTATTGATTCAACATGCTCTTGAAGTACAAAATACCTCTTAGTACAAAGTTAATCATCCTTTGAAAAGAAGCAGGTGCGTTTTTGACTCCAAACGGCATTCGTTTGAATTCAAAATGGCCCTGCGGTGTGAAAACGTGGTTTTGTCTTATCTTTTTCGTCCACTATTATTTTGAAAAATTTGCGCTCGTCCGAGTTTGTAGAACAAAGATTCAATGTTGGGAATAGGGAAAATATCGTTTACGGTAATTTCGTTTAGTTTGCGGTAATCTATTACTATCCGCCATTTTTGTTTCCCTGCATTATCAATTTTTTGGGGACAACCCATATAAATATAAAACTTGTTTTCTGCCCAGTACATATTATATGTAATAAGTAGAGAAAAAAGTCATCTTTTTCTGTAAGGAATGAAAAAATCAAAACTAGTTAATTGCTTTTGGTACCTATTTATAATCAACATACAAATAAAATAAACATTTGTTTAGATTATTTGTTCATCTCTTATGTAAATTTTTAGGTGCATTGCATCTTTAATATGAAAGTATAGACCTGAAATCAATGACGTGCTTTTAAATTTACTAGTTAGGTGTATTATAATCTTGAAAAGAAAAATGGTACAGAAGATATAAGTTAATAAAATGTATCTTTCATAACGACATATTGACCTACATCTTGATTTATGACCAAGTCCCTCGGAAGTAGGTCAAGCCGGGAGTAGGTCAAGTTATGTTAAAAGTAGGTGAATAATCTTGAAAAGAAAAATTGTACAGAAGATATAAGTTAATAAAATGTATCTTTCATAATATTAATGAAAGGCATGTTCTTTCATATCTATTTTATGTTATGTCACCTGTAGATAGTAACTTTAAAGAAAAAGTTTTTGATTTTTCCTGGGTATCTGAAACTTTAAAATAATAACAGTTTTGTTTTTTTTTATCAATTTTTATTTAATTTTTATTTATAATTTTTTTTTTTTTTTTTTGACATAACTAGAATTAAAATTTTATTTAGTTACTTTTCCGTTTACTGATTATCAGCAAGCCGAAAAGTTAAATTTTCTTCTAAGAGTAAATTCCCCTTTTCATTTTTATACAAATAAATTATGGAGGTCTTAATACCCTCCTCTAATTCTATAGGAATAAAAATTACAAAATTTTTGGTTTCGAAAACCCATTTTTCACCGTATATAGTATTTATTTTTTTAACATTTTTTAATATATAGAGTCTATTCGACTCCATTTTTTCAATTTTTAAAGATGTTTTTTTAAAATAAGTATTTTTTTCAGCCTTTTCATTAAAGGTCAATAAAAAACTGCGTTTCCTTGGCTGTTGTTGTGGATGTTGTTGTTGTTGTTGCGGATGTTGTTGTTGTTTTTGCCGTTGGAGACGATCCGGTTGTTGTTGTGTATGTTGTTCTTCTTGGTTTCTTCAACTTCGCTATTATTTTTTGTCTTCCTCTTTTTTGCGGGGAGACGGCCAGATGCAGCGATATCATCGATGTTGCTCATGTATACGTTTAAGAATTCTTGTGCCATGTTGCATGATTTAAATTTTAAATTTAAATGTAACTCTTGTACAAAAATTTCAATGTATTTATACTAATTTACAGCGTACAGAAGAATAGAAGTTGGAAACAGGATTGCATGTTTTTAGTACTATAATTTATTGAAATGACATAGACATTCAAATACAATGTTGCAAAATACTAATTTAAATTCCTTTATTTTGTAGGCTATAATTTTTTTAATTTGCTCAGTTAAGAATTTAATTTCACTTAGAAGAAATATAATTGACTAAAGTGCATTGCGATTACATTGTTGTAGAATTTTTTATTTCTATTTCTATTTTAAGAATAACGTAAAATACTTTGTTCAAATATCTTTTGCATACAGCTATGCTTTACAAATTTCTATCGTTAATTTAAGACAATATTATAGGAATAAAACAAAAATATAACTGATTAAATTCTGAATACATTGTTGTAGAGTATTTTTCGGTTTTAGAATGTTTATAAGAATAATTTAAAAGAATAATTTAAATGTATCAGTATCTGAATTAATTTTAAAACGGAAACAATTTCTAAGAAAGTTATTCTACAAAAATTTCATCAGAAAATGTAACGAGCTATAGAATTGAAAGCGACCGTACAGAAATCGTTAAGAGATTTAACTTACGTGGACGTAAAATTAAATTTACTATAAGACCGGTACCAGATAATGTTGAACCCACCATTTCAAAACAGCCAGCGAACTAAAATTTCTGGATGTTTGGCATATCATACCTAAAGTATTTCAAAGCAATTCCGAAGGTAAATTATAAACATGTTTTTCCTTTTCTTGGTTTAATAATTATTAATAATATTTTCATATTCTATTTATAGGATTAAGTACAGATACCTTCTGCATTATCGCTACACAGGTTAAATTACCAGCTGGATTAGGTAGATCCACATCGAAATATATAAACTATACTGATGAATGCCTACGAAAATCATCAATCATCCGCATAAAAAATAAAGACAACCTATATTTTCTACGTGCACTTGTTGCTGCTATAGCTAAAGTTGAAAACTTTGCTGAATATAGAAAAATATTAAATGATACAGAAAAACTTCAAACTTTATCGAAAAATATTAAATGATACAGAAAAACTTCAAACTTTATCGGCAATATATTTAGTAAATAATTCTGGAGTTTCAATTCCACTTGAAGCTTGTGGAATACAAGAGTTGCAGAAATTTCAAAGTTTTTTAAATAAACATAAAATTGTTGTGTACAAATATGGAGAAGCCAGAAGAAGAGAGTAATTTTTAAAGTAAATAATGATGGGAAAAGCATCAACTTACTTTATCACGAAAATCATTACAATGTTATTACTTCTCTTATACGAAAAATACCAAGGAGAATATTGTTATCATACTGACACAGAAAGATCAATAATAGGAACTTGGGTGATTGATGAAGTCGTAAAAGCTATTGAAAAGGATTACAAACTTATAAACACTTACGAAGTTTGGGAATACAAAACAGTAAAATATGATAAAATTAATTCAATTGACGGCCAATTTACATCAATGATGAATAAATTTATAAAAATTAAACAAGAAGCTTCTGGTTGGCCTAATATCTGCCAAACTGAAAAAAAAAAGAAAATTATATAGAAAACTTTTTAAACGTAGAGGAAATTAAGTTAGATTATGAAAAAATTCTTAATAACCCTGGATTAAGATCATTTGCTAAATTATTTTGAACTCATTTTGGGATAAATTTGGACAGCGAGAAAACCAACAACAAACAATGATTGTAAATCAACCTTTCCAATTGTATGAGCTGCTAAAAAAATCCTTCTGTAGAAGTGTGTTCAATATTACCAATAAATGAAGAAAACATAATAGTTAGCTGGCAATATAAAGATGAAGCAGCAAATTCTTTACCTACCATAAATATGTGCATAGCAGCATACACAACTACGCAAGCACGACTTAAACTATATAGTTATTTAGAAGAGCTTAATGATAGAGTATTGTATTATGACACGGATTCTGTCATATACATAAGCAAAGCAGGAGAAAAAGATCCAGCAATAGGAGAATACATTGGTGATATGACTGATGAATTAGAATGTTATGGTGTTGGTAGTTATATTACAAAATTTGTTAGTGGTGGACCGAAAAATTATGCATATAAAGTATATTGTACCAAAGATAATACTGAAAAAATACTATGTAAAGTTAAAGGTATTTCACTAAACTATAATGCTGCAAAACAAGTAAATTTTAAGAGTATTAAAGATGCTGTATTAAATTTTCAAGACACAACAGATATATTCATAATTTCCGATAATATTGAAAGGACCAAAAATCATGAGGTGTTTACAACAACTGAAACTTAGCGATATCAAACTAGATCAGAAAAGCGCCGAATATTAGAAGATTACAGTTCTGTACCATATATGTATAAGAGACAAAAGATATAATAAAATATGAGTTTGTATTTCTTTGTACATATATATATATTTAAAAAAAGAATAAAATATTCAATAGTTAAACAATATCTTTTTTATTTATCCATGTATTATGATTGTTATCAAATCCAAGCCATTTTACGTATACATTGTTTCCTTGTTTTTTAATAATCTTCTCAACAAGGTAAGTATCTGGGTATTTTACAGGTGTAAGCTCAGCTTGATAAAAGCCTCCAGAAATATTGTTGTGTCAATGTAGTCTGATAATTGACATGTAATAGGATAAGTATTATTGATCTTTTCAACTTTGAATATTTCAGATGACCAATTTGGCTGATAACCTTTTTCAAAATGACCTTTATATTTACTTAATTCTTACAAAATTTCCAACTTTATATTTATTTTTCTGGATAATTTTGGGTTCAGTATACACATTCCTAAGTATATTTATTCGTTTTTCTTTGTGATTTTTTCAAGAGGAAGTTTTGTTGTACTTTGTTTTGTAGAATTATATTCTTTTACTATTGTTTGTATAATAGGTAACCAATTTATAATTCCCGTTTAAACTAAACTTTTTCCACATCGAATTTTTTAATGTGCGGTTGAATCGTTCAACAATTGATGTTTTTAATTCACTAAGTGTATGATAATGATTGATTGATTTTTCTTTCATATAATTTTGAAACTGTGAATTAAAAAATTCTTTACCCTGATCAGAGTGAATATTTTTTGTTATAACTTTAGCTCTAATAATAATTGATTTTAAGGCATTTAAAACATTTTCAGCATTTTTTGTTTTCACAGGTTCAGCATAGGCATATTTGAAAAAGTGTCAATGACTGTCAACATATATTTATAACCTTCATTAAACTTTGCATTTGGTAACATTTCTACTAAATCAAGTTGCCATGTGTCACCCTTTTGTTTGAATTTCCTTTTAAAAAATTTACGTCTTGCCAGTCTGTGAATTTCAGCCACTATTTGAGCTCTTGCCATTTTGTTTTAAAAATGTTAAAGGTAATGATATAATAATTATTATACATAAAATGATAGACCAAAGCATGGTTTAAACTAATCATCTGATTGATTTTAATTTGCTTTTATACTTTTCTACATGAGTATATAATTGAGCTTTTATTTTCAATTTTATTTCATTTCCATTTTGACTGTTAGTAGCAACTTAATAAAATGCAGCCTGATGATACAACATATCCTTTTCATGAAACTGACTATGTAAATACAGAATGCCAGATACAAGAGAATGAAATTACGTCCACCATAGACGATGAAGAATTAACAGAAACGGAAATTAATACCTCCCTTTCACATAGTTGAATCGGATGATGAAGAAGAAGAAGTGGAAGAAGAAATTGCTGAAGATGAGGAAGTAGTTCCAATTAATGAAATTTGGGATATAAATAATCAGCAGGGAGATCCTGATTATTTTAATGATTTAATGTTAAATGTCTGATTAAAATATATAAATATATATCAAAATATAAAAATAAAAAGAAAATTGAATTATATTATGTGTTGTTATTTATACTTCGTAATTGTTTTTCATTAAAAACTATACATTGGTTTTTTAAGTAACTTAAAATTTCTAATTTATCAGGTTTTCTGCCATAAGAATCAAAATATTCGATACAACCATGTTTAGGAATATAAATAGCCAACCAATGTGTTCCTGGGTCTTTTACTTTATCTGTGTTTACAATTAAAAAAGTTTGTGTTTTAAATGTTTTGGGGAGTTGATCTAAAGCAAAAACTCCTTTAAAAATTTTACTCGTTCGTTTGTTACATCTTAATACACTGCTTATTTCTAGGGTGTTCATTAATCAAATTGACTCAAGTCATATAACTTGGTTGCTTCTTTTATGTAGTTTGATAAAAACTCTTTTTTGATTTTTTATACCCTACACCTATAGAATAGGTAAAAGGGTACATTACCTTTGGTATGGTGTTTGTAACCACCTAAAGGAGCGAGCTAGATATGGAAAAGTATATATATTTGTGATCAGCGTGACCTCCTGAGTCAAAATAGCCATGTCCGCCCGTCCGTCCGTAGGCACGATAACTCAAAAAATAATGGAGCTATCTTGATGAAATTCTAACTGGAGGTTACTAGGACTAAAAGTACGGCGGGGATTGCATATGGGCGAAATCGGCCCATTGGTTCGGATTCTGGACCTTTTAATCGATCGAAAGGCTAACGTACGTATATAAAAAATCACAATAACTCAACAACTAATGACGCTTTCTTCATCAAATTTGTGTTGCAGGTTACTAGTAATGATACTACTTCGGGGATTGCGTAAGTTCGGGATTGGACCATGGGTTCGGAACCTAGAACTTTTTGATCGAATTTAGGCCAAACGAGCATAATTCCGAAACCAAAGAAGATAGAGCCTCCAAATTTTGTATCAGGGTGTCCCTTCCTATTTCCCTAATGTCTTTGAAATTTGGGCCCCATTGGAGTAGTGGGTCGGGGACCAGCCATACATTTCCAAAGACCTTAAAGCATATCTTTAAAATTAATAAAGATAACAACTTAAAAAAATGTAGAAGCTTCAAATTTGGCACAAGGGTGTTCTTTACTATCCCTTGCGCGTCCCCCTAATTTGGGATCAATTGGAGTGGTGGTTTAGTATCCCTCTTAGACCCTCTTAAGTTTTAAAAGCTTCGTAATCGAAATTATTAAAAATAGTAACTTAAAATTAAGATAGAACGTTCAAATTGTGTACAAGGGTTAACTAGTGCTTAAAGTTAAGCGTGAACTGCATAAGGGCGATATCAGCCCAAGGGTTCGGATTCTGGACCTTTTACATACATAAATAATCACGATAACTCAACACGATAACTCAACAACTAATGACGCTATCTTCATAAAATTTGTGCTGTAGGTTACTCGTAATGAAACTACTTCGGGGTTTGCGTAAGTTCGGGATTGGACAATGGGTTCGGAACTTAGAACTTTTTGATCGAATTCAGGCCAAACTAGCATAATTCCGAAACCAATGAAGATAGAATCTCCAAATTTGGTTTCAGGGTGTCGCTTTCGATTTCCTCAGTGCCCTGAAATTTGAGCCCAATTGGAGTAGTGGGTGTGGACCAGCCACTCAGTTTCAAGGACCTTAAAGCATATATTCGAAATTAATAAAGATAGTAATTTGAAACAAGTGTAGAAGCTTCAAATTTAGCACATGGGTGTTCTTTACTATTTCCTGCGTGTCCCTCTAATTTTGTACCTTTCTTAGACCCCCCAATATGTAAAAGTTTATCATCGAGATTAATAAAACTAGTAACTTAAAATTAAGATAGAACGTTCCAATTGTGTACAAGCGTTAACTAGTATTGAAAGTATGACGGGGACTGCATATGGGCGAAATCGTACGATAATTTCGGGTTCTGGAACCCTTGAAAAGTTCAAGGACTAACAAACATGTATCTTAAAAACGCCATAACTCAAAAAATAATGCCGCTATTTTAATGAAATTTAAACTCTAGGTTACGAGTAATGAAAGACCATTGGAATTGGTTCTGGTCGAATTTGGTCAATGAGTTCGGATTCTAGGAGCTTTTGATCGATTTGAGGCCGAACGAGTATAATTTCGAAGCCAAAGAATATATTTCCTATTTCCTATGTGTCCCCGAAATTTAGACTTAATTGTAGTGGTTCAGCTATGTTCAAAGGAACTTGCTGCATTTATGATAAATTTATTTTTATATTTAAATGAATTATATGAAAAGGTTTTATATTAAAATTTGTAATTGTATTTTAGAAATACATTTATTGCATATTTTGCGTATAAGCTTTTCTATTAGTTATATTAACTAGCTATTTAAAATAATTGCAATTTTGAAAAATTTGGGTTATTAAATATATTATGCTTTGATTAGCTTTTTGTCACAAAATTTAATAACTAGAATTTTTTCATTTTGTAATTGAATTGGAATAAATATATTTTCATTTATTTAAAGTTTTTTTGTTTTTTAATATTTTTAAATAAATAAATTAGTAAGAATTTGTAATATTTTTTAAGAGATAGTGTAATTAGAAAATTTTTTTAGTATTATAAAGTTAATTTGGTTAGTCATGTCTTACAATCAAATTAATAAAAGCTTTTATGGCGTTAAAATGACTTATGGATATGTCGTTAAATTTGAACCAAATAGGTGTAGGGTATTTCCAAGTCGATTGCCGATTAGCTGTTTCTATACTTGTTTATTTGTTATAATAACATCAAATTTTTCTAGTATCTGACAGAGCTCTCTATTTATTTTATCGTTATACACAGTTCCAAAAGAATAATTTTCAAAATTATCATTTATCAGGAAATTTATACTTGAGCTCTTTCACAAACTTTTTGCAAGGTTCTTTGATACCAATTATATAAATATCTTTTACACATAAATTATTATTATCATCACAACAAAACGTTACATCCAGTATTGCACAAGACAGCGACATTTTGTCAAATATTTAAATTCATTTTTATGTGTAGTATTTATAGATTTGGAAATATATTTCGGTTTTTATCAATTTGTAAGCTTGCATCAAATTCTTCATAAACAATACCAGTCAAGGTAGATGTAAGTGGTTTTGATAGCCTTGCCTTAATTCTAACTGTACCCTGATTTAATAAACCTTGACACACTTCATTTCCTGATGCATCTGGAGTTAAATCAAAAGCTAACATGAAAAATCCATTACCAAACAAAGACTTTGTTATCTGATGACCTTTATAATTGTGGTAAATTCCAGTACCTGAAAAAAGTGTACTGTATGCTCTTGTGTAGCAATTATTTTCATCCGAAAAACTGGTTTCAATTGCTGAATTAGGTAGTTGAACTCCATTTACGTTTAACACAAATTGTAAAATATCAAAATGTTTAAAATTGTATGGGTTTTTTGATCTTTTTCCAGAATTAGCTATATTTTCTGTCATACAAAATATTATTGTGTTTGGTAGCTGACCAATGAAAACATTATAAAGTAATACTGATGAACTATTCAGTGGAATGGTAAAACTTTTTACCTCCACACGTTTATAATTGAATTTGGCATTAGTTTTTTCCAATACAGTATTATGTGCTAATAGTACACTAGGATTAATAGTTACATGTCTCATAAATAAAGTCGCTTCTGAAATTTTTGGTTGTGACTCGTCAGAATCATCTGCAAAAAAGGAAAACTCTGGTTTTTCAAGTGTTAAAAGAATTCGAATATCAACATTGTTTATGAGGAGTGTTGGTTGATTAAACATGTCTAAATGTAGTTTTCCCATAAGTTCTACTACATTGCTATTTTGGTACAATTTTCGACGTTCTTTTGAACCATTATTATCAAATTTGGCTATATTTGGCTATATTTGGCTTGTCTGACATCCATCCAGCACATTCTAAATGTGTTTGAGCGGTATCTGTACCATAACTTAATAATGATTCAATATAAGCTCTATAATGATAGTTTCCATGGGATGGAGATATATATTTTCCATTTAGTTGAACGTAGCATTGTTTTATTAATGAATGTAAAAAATTATTGACTACACTTGGTTGTTGAATTAATTTCCCCTCAGTGTTTTTATCATTATCCCATTTAGTTCCATCTTTTTTTAAAACTTGTACTTTTAATTTTAGATATGCGGAAGAAAGATCCCTATATGTATCCCCATGACCTAATGAAACAAATTGGACCTAATGAATCCCTTTGGAAAGGTACAACTGAATGTAACAAGGAACCAATATCGTCAATTCCTTTTTCTGATTGAACTAAATAATATTTCAAGGTATGCTCTCTCCATAATATTTAAATAAAAAAATATATAATATTTTTAAATTCCTTTTATTTATAGTTTTTTGAAATGCAATACAACTTTGTGGGAATACTACTTCCGGAAAAATTTATTTTATAACCATATTTATCGCATAATAATACCGAAATACTATCAAGTGATTTTTCCACATTGCAATATTGTTATATTCCTTCACTATGTCTGAAAAAGTGTTCTCTATGTTGATAGTCCTTAAACATCTTACATTTTTTCCACCTACATTCTGTGGTTTAATAATACAGTATATATAAAAAACATATCAGGTTTTCCTTTAGGAAATAAACCTAAACTATTAATTAAAAGTTTGTAAGCTTCAAGTACTCGAGGTTTATGTTGTTTAAGCTCCTTTACCTTAGGTAATACTTGTTGGAAACATGTTTTTAAAAGTCCCTCTAAAGTATATGCGAATTTTGTTCTGATCTTAATATCTACCTTTGGTTTACTTAAACAGATGGTAGTATAGGTTAAATCTGTAGGAAAATCTTCATTTTTATCTGGTTTAGTGTAGTTTTTATCATCATTAAAAAAGTTAAAAATTCCCCAAATTAGCTGCCGCAAACTTAATAACCGGGAAATGGTCGTACATTTTGAATTAATGTTGGTATTAAAAATATGTTCCAGTCGCATAACATTTGTTTTGAATTGTATGGTATGTATGTAGTTCTACACCAATCATATCGTTTTTCATACCTGAGATATAAATTTGTGTACTTTTATCCCACTCTTCACCGTAAACATTTGGTATAAAATTATTAACATATATTTCAGAAATATCGACTTTCCAATTTGAATCAATAATGTATTTATCCATTTTATTTGTAAAAGACGACAATGTATTTTCCGGGTAATAATTCATGGATGAATCGTTTAGTAAAGTGACGTAAAATTCATCATTTAGTTGTATGATGTCCATGAGCTTGTTGATTTGTTTTTTTCGTATTGGAAAATTAAGTTCTGTTTGAGTATTACCTGCTGCTGACCGTAAAACACGTCTTGCTGAAGTATTTAACTCTTTGCTATTTATAGTTTTTTCTTTCTTCGTTGGTGGGCTTGGGTTCTCCAAAGGAACTGATATTATGTCTCCTGTATCAGTTTCAAAAATTTGTACATTTTTATTTCTAATAGATTTTCTTTTTCTTAGACGTTCTCCAGCTGAAGCAGCAGACAATGCTTTTTTAAAAACTTCTTCCATTTCGTTATCGAATACTTCCTCAACTTCTTTTTCATCTACATCTTCTTGAGCAAAAGTTTGTTTTGCAGCATCCTTATTTACAGGAGCATTTGATTGAGTTTCTACATCTACATACATAGGTTTTGCACGAGTTTGAATTCCTTGTGTTTCTGTAATTTTTACCTGCTCCTTTTTATTTAGAGGAAGAACTCTATTTTTGTTTCTGACTTTAAATAGATTTTGACGATATAAGTACCATTTTTGTGTATCTGTTAGGTGTTTAATTAACAAAATTTTGTTCATAGCTTTATCCAACTCATTCACTTCTACGTCTGCATTATGTTTCAGTTTCTCATAAACCTCTGGTTTTAGGATAATCATTTTGTTAATCATTTTTTATGTTTTAGTATAATCATTTTTCCTATTATTCCTGAAAGTAGTGCACCAAGAAGTGTAGGTAAAAATCACCTCGTTGAATAATGATTTTTCTTTTGCTATTTATAGATTTTTTACGGCAAATGAGTGATCTCAATTCCTTTTTATACTTTCGTAATTGAGTTGTTGCTTTTTTACTCAGATTACAATTACCTTTTAAAATATTTAAAGCAATTTCACAAAAAGTTTTTATTACTTCGACATCACAATGTTTTATTATTACTTTTTGAAATTTCGGTTTAGAACTTTTTAATAGATGCAATATGTGTCGATTGGTATTCAAACGTTTCATATTCTCCCCCAAATTGTTCTATTTGTTCTCTCGTACAAAAGTAAAAATTCTGACGTCACTTCATTATATACTTTTTCAAATGCTTTGATTTGATTTGGATAAATCTGGCGAACTAAAGGTAATATCTGTGGTTTATCTCTTGGATTTCTAAAAAGCACTAGATATTTACAGTTAAGTGAAATATTTCTTGAAAATTTACCTTGATGAAATATATTTTGAGTTACAAAGACAAATTCCGATGATGTGAACCTGAATAAATCACACACATTCTTATCATGAGAATTTAACATCATATCATCGATTACAATCAACAAAGGTTCTTGATTATCATTAAAATCTGGTATAGTTTTACTATATTCAACATCTTTCATATATTGCGGAACTACATTTTTATCTGGATTACACCAAACAATTCTATTAATTTCTGGTTGCATATTTTCTTTTTTATATTTAATTAAATTATGAATAAAAGTGGTTTTACCACAACAGGATGGTCCTGCAACCATCATAGTAAATGGGTGAAACAACATAGTTGTATTATTGAAAACTAATATTACTAGCCTATATTTATATAAAAACTATTTTAAAATTAATATAAACAGATATTTAAATAATGAAAAGGTTATTCCACTTATAACATTCAACATAGTTAAACAAATTTTAGTAGTTGATCTTCAATTTTTAATAGGAAATGATAAACAAAATTTCATAAAAGAACTAGCCATACTTGAAAAAGGAAGTTTAATTCCGACTGTGTAACACTTTAAACCACCATACCCTGCAGAAGAACTTAGTTAAGAAGTCGGTATATCTGAATCAGTTTTGCGAAAATAAAATAAATATACTTAAATGGGGTAACGGTTTAGTTGAATATTTAGATGTAAAATGTATAATAAAACATTATTTAGAACCAGCTGAAAAAATTTATGTTAAAGGAGAACAAAAAAAAACTTTAAATTCAAAAGTACATTGACAGTGCCAAAATTGAAGATCTAAGCAGAATTTTGCCGCCATTAGACAAGATTGATAACTTTAAAAAATCATGTCCTATACATTTATCAAACAAGAATTTCAGATGTGCAGTTAAAAATTGTTTTAATATATAAATGTATCTCTTAAAAGAAAAAATTCTAAACTAAGACCTTCATACATACAATGATACAATATGAAATTAAATAATACAACTAAAAAAGTTCACTGCAACACAAATTTAGAAATTCACGTCATGCATGTATGGAACTATGCCTACGGAGCTGCTCGCAAAGGTCATTGGCAACAATACGCACGTGATAGTAGTAGATTTCAAAGACACATTGAAAATGTTGGTATCGTTATTTCTAGAATTTTAACATCTGATCATCGCAAAATTGTTAAAGCTTTTTTAGTTAAATAAAAATTATTTAAACATATTATCTCATCTGTTTTATTTTTATTTTTATGTTACTATATAGGTACCAAAACAATTAACTCCTATCTAACAAAAACTTTTCATTCCTTATATTTTCCTTATTCCTTATATCAATTTTTTTATTATCATTTTTTTCGATTTTATTATATAGCATTCTTAAATAATACAAAGATTCAACTATAGTCATAAAACAGGTAATGTTACTACGTATTACACCATGATCATTGAATTTTTGTTTTCTTTCATTCGTAATGTAAAGGTACATCACACATCTTCTTTACCAAGAATTAGTTTTTACTTGTTAACTATAATTCGCATATTCAAAACTACCTTACTTAACAGAAAACTGGTTTACTTTTAAAGAATTTGCATTTTTTTCTCGTTGAGTACATAACTAGATACATAATTCTTCTGAGTTTTTATACCCGTATGACTATATAGTCATTATACCCGTATGACTATATAGTCAAAGGGTATAATAAATTTGCCATTACGTTTGTGACGCAGAGAAGGAGGGGGGGTAGATATAGACTCAAGTGTATGGATCGGATCAGAATCGAAAAATAAATCGATTTAGCTATGTATGTCCGTCCGTCCGTCTGTCCGTCCGTCCGTCTGTCCGTCTGTCCGTCCGCACGATAACTCAAAAACTAAAGGAGCTAGGATCTTGAAATTTTCGCAAATTCGGTTTTTTGCAATAGCCGTCATCGCTATTTAAATCCAGCCATTTTGGTCCATGGGTTCGGGTAGCTGCCATACAACTTCTTTTTTTATATGAGCATTACTCTGCACCTATTACAGCTGCGTGTCTGAAATTTTGCCAAAAGTAGTTTAGTATAATGGCCAAAGTTACTGCAAAATTTGGTTGGTCTACTGCAGAGGGTTCGAGTAGCTGCCATACAACTCCTTCTTTTATATGAGCTTTACACTACACCTGATGAAGCTGGGTGTCTGAAATTTTGCAAAAAATAGTTTAGTATAATGGCCAAAGTTACTGCAAAATTTAGTTAATCTGCTGCTGAGGGTTCGAGTAGCTGCCATACAACTCCTTCTTTTATTTGAGGATTACACTACACCAAATGAAGCTGGGTGTCTGAAATTTTGCCAAAAATAGTTTAGTGTAATGGCCAAAGTTACTGCAAAATTTGGTTGGTCTACTGCAAAGGGTTCGAGTAGCTGCCATACAACTCCTTCTTTTATATGAGCATTACCCTACACCTAATAAAGCTGAATGTTTGAAATTTTGCCAAAAGTAATTAACCGGATGATATAATGTATATGTTATGGTCATACGGGTATCCCAGAGTTGACACAGTCTACTCTACTACACTGTTCCTCGTTTCTTTTCATTTTAAAGTATAGGTAGGTATCAAAATTAATAAAAATAAAATACGCTTTGCTATAACTTTAAATGAGAACTTTTTTTCTCTCTGGGGGGGGGGGGGGGGGGGGACTTGGTCATTATTTAAAATGTAGGTAAATATGCCGTGCAATATGGGGTAGGGCGTGGCCTTCGGTGCAATATGGCATGATTTTTTCCCATGACAGAGTGCCAGATTTACTACTTCGATGGTTAAGAAAAGGTTTAAAAATCTGCTTTTCAACTAATATTTTGTTTAGTAATTACCTTAAAGTTCAACTACGCTCTTGAGAAATGTAGGCTTCCTTTTTGGAAAAACTGTTGTAAAATACTATGTATTTAAGCATTATATATGCGAAATTGAATTTTTTGATTTTTAGATTGCATTTGACGAAAACTGCAATTTTACACTGAAATCTATTTTTAAAAAACAACAAGTCAAAAGTAGATAAAAAAACAAAGACTTACGAAAAAATTTGGAGCAGGAAAATTTTATGTTATTTAATTTAAAATAAATATATAAATAAAGATATTTTTATTCAACTTCTTTATTAGCTATATTTTTATTATTATTAATATTATCTCATTTAGCTTTTAACTATTTGAGACTATTTAAGGAAAAAAATTAGTCTTAGCTTTTGGAATAAAGGTTACCTTGCGTTCATGCCGAAAATTTGAAAATTTCATTGAATCTTTGTTCAAAACGCGCAAACAGGTCAAAACCAAATTAACCTTGTGGGTTTTAATTAAAATGCTGGTACAAAATTTTCAATAATATTGTTTTAATCGTTTAAGCAAATAAAATTTATAGAAAACTTCATAGCGTCGTCTTGGAAAACGGGTTAATCGAACTTAACTAAAACTTTTTGCAACCTCTCTTTTAGACTGCAAAATAAACCTGTAAAATTGGACACAAATCGGAAACACAAAAATTTTGGAAAGCCTACCAGGCCGAAATGGGTTAATTTATTCCAACCAAATTTATACAATTAAATCCGGTTGCTAAGAGGAACGTTTGTGAAAAATTTCAAGTCAACTGGTCAAACCGTTTTGACTCGACAACAAAAGACATTGAAAAAGCTTCATTGCGCCCTCATGCTTAAACGGGTTAACTGAACTCAACTAAAATTTGTACCAGACCCTCTTTTCGAATGCGAAACCACTTTATAAAATTGGACACAAATCGGAAACGCAAAATGTTTTGGGAGACCGGCAGGCCGAAATGGGTTAAATTATTCCAACCAAATATATTCAACTAATTCCGGTTGCTAAGAGAAAAATTTGTGCACAATTTCAAATCAATCGGTCAAACCGTTTTGACTAGACATTAAAAACATTGAAAAAGCTTCATTGAGCCCTCGTGCCCTAACGGGTAAACCGAACTCAACAAAAATTTGTGTCAGCGTCTCTTTTCGACTGCAAAATCACCATGAAAAATTGGACACAAATTGGAAATATGTTGGCTTATAAAAATATGACATAGCATGTGTCACCCCCCCGGGCTCTGAGAATTATTCCTTTAAAATTTTGTGACAATCGGACTTTTAGATATCGAGTTACTTTAGAAAATTTTTCAATACTTCGACAAATATTCAACGTTTTGTATAAATATTGCTAAAAAATAAAAATTCAGATTTTTAAAAATTTATTTTGGTACGCGTTACCAATTTGATTAGTGAGAAAAAAACCAAATTAACCCTGAGTGTTTTTATAATTAAAATGATGGTACAAAATGTTCAATAAAATTCTTTTAATCGTTTAAGCAAATAATATTTATATATATTTATAATTGAACTTAACTAAACCTTTTTGCAGAATCTCTTTTTGACTGCAAAATCAACCTGTAAAATTGGACACAAATCGGAAACACAAAATTTTTTAGAAGTCCGAAAGGCCGAAATGGGTTAATACATTCCAACCAATTTATACAACTAATTCCGGTTGCTAAGACTCGGCTTCACATCACAAATATTGAAAAAACATTGAAAAAGCGCTCTCGTGCCCAAACAGATTTTTTGGAAACCCACCGAGATCAAATCCTTTCGGTTGCTAAGAGGAACATTTGTGCGAAATTTCAAGTCAATCTGTTAAACCGTTTTGGCTCGACATCAAAAACTTTGAAAAAGCTTCTTTGCGCTCTCGTACACAAACAGGTTAACCTAACTCAAGAAAATTTTGTGCCAGCTTTTCTTTTCGACTGCAAAATCACTCTGTAAAATTTGACACAAATCGGAAACACAAAATGTTTGCAAACCCTCCAGGTCGAAAGGGGTTAATTCATTCCAATCAGCTTTATTCAACTACTTGCGGTTGCTTAGAGGAACATTTGCGCAAAATTTCAAGTTAATCGGTCAAACCATTTTGACTCGACACATAGATTAGCCTTTAATAGATGTCCTAAGCAAAATAAATTTCCAATATTTCAATCGACTTAGGTACCATAAAATATGAATAAATGCATTAAATATGTTAAGTTAGTATAACAAACAGATTTTAATAACCTGTTATACTAGACTATAGAGTAAAAACAAGTAAAGGAACAGTCAGACGGTGTACCTGACTTAGAAATACCCTACACCTATTTGGTTCAAATTAAATGGGAAGTCCATAAGTTAATTTAAAACCATAAAAACTGTTATTAGTTTGATCGTAAGACGTAGCTAAGCAAATTAACTTTATAATACTAAAAACATTTTCTAATTACTTTTCTAATTTATTTACAAATTCTTACTAATTTATCTATTTAAAAATATTAAAAAACAAAAAAACTTGAAATGAATGAAAATATATTTATTTAAATTCAATTACTAAAGTAAAAAAATTAGAATTATTAAATTCTGTTTTTGTACAAGCATAATATATTTACTAATAATTAAAATTTTTCAAAATTGCAATTATTTTAAATTGATAGTTTATGTACCTATTAGAAAAGCTTATAAACGCAAAATAAAATTTTGAACTTTTCATATAGCTCATTTAAATATAACAATAAATTTTACATAAATGAAGCAAGTACCTTTGAATATAGCTTAAGTATTGTACACGATGTCTTAATTATTTATCACCTATGGTTTTTAATTTACAAAATATTATACTAAATATGTTTTATGTTAAAATTCTTAGCCTTTCAAAAATATGAAAGTGTTAAATAAAAACGGAAATAGGAAAGAACCCTCGTGTATCAAATTTAAGGTTTCTATCTTCATGAATTTCGAGGATAAACTTTTTAATTTTGGGATTTCTTAGGAGGCACCTGAACCACGACTACAACTAAGTCTAAATTTAGGGGACACATGGGAAATAAGAAATATATCCTTTGGCTTTGCAATTATGCGCGTTTGGCCTCAGATCGATCAAAAGCTTCTAGAATCCGAAATCATTGTCCGATCTCGACCAGAACCAATTCCCATGGTGCTTTCATTACTAGTAACCTAGAGTTTAAATTTCATCAAAATAGCGGCATTATTTTTTGAGTTATGCTATTTTTAAGATATATGTTCTTTAGCCCTTGAACTTTTCAAAGGTTCCAGAACCCGAAACCATGGTACAATTTTGCACATATGCAGTCCCCGTCATACTTTCAATACTAGTTAACCCTTGTACACAAATGGAATGTTCTATGTTAATTTTAAGTTACTATTCTAAGTAATTTCTATTATAAGCTTTTAAACCTTTGGAGGTCTAAGAGGGTTACTGAACCACGACTCCAATAGATTCCAAATTGGGAGGACACACAAGAAATAGTAAAGAACAACCTTGTGCCAAATTTGAAACTTCTACATGTTTTCTAGTTGCTATCTTTATTAATTTTAAAGATATGCTTTAAGGTCTTCGGAAATGTGTGGCTGGTCCCCGACCCACTTCTCCGATGGGGTCCAAATTACAAGGAAACTAAGGAAATAGGAAGGGACACCCTGATACCAAATTTGGAGGTTCTATCTTCATTGGTTTCGGAATTATGCCAGTTTGACCTAAATTCGATCAAAAAGGTCTAGGTTCCGAACCCGTGGTCCAATCTCGATCGTACGCAATCTCCGCCTTAGTCTCATTACTAGTAACCTACAGCACAAATTTGATGAAGATAGAGTCATTAGTTGGTGAATTATCATGATTTTTTATATATGTTCGTTAGCCCTTGAACCGATTAAAGGGTCCAGAATCCGAACCCATGGGCCGATATCGCCCATTTACAATCCCCGCAGTACTTTCAGTTATAGTAACCTACAGTTAAAATTTCATCAAGATAGCTCCATTATTTTTTGAGTTATCGTGCCTACGGACGGACTGACGGACATGGCTATATCGACTAAGGAGGTCACGCTGATCATAAATATATAAACTTTTCCATATCTAGCTTGCTTCCTTTAGGTGGTTACAAACACCATGCCAAAGTTAATATACCCCTTTACCTATTCTATAAGTGAAGGGTATAAAAAGTATTACCTACAATCATTTTGTAAGAGTAAATCATTTGAATCATTTAAATCATTTTGTAGGAGTAAAGAATCATTTAGTGACTCAATTTTCTTAAAAATTGTCATGTCATCCGCATATATTTGAAGCTCACTATTAACATTAACTGAAGAAACATCGTTTACCGAGATTATAAAAAAAAGAGGACCTAAGTGACTGCTTTGTGGAACTCCGGAATTGGCGTTAAAAAGTTTAGAAGTGATTTTTCTAAATAAAACACTGTAAGTCCTATCAGATAAATATGAGTCAACCCATTTCACAAAAATATCTGGGAAACCAAGTTTTCTCAGCTTTATCAGTATTATAGAATGTGGTAAAACATTAAATGCTTTACTATAATCTGTAAAGATAACATCTGTTTGAAAACCTTCTTCCATATTTTTTGTAAAAGTTGAAACTCACTCAACAAGATTAGTAACTGTTGATTTTTTATCTATATATCCTTGTTGATTATGAACCAAAAAGATTTACAGTCACTATGAATAGAATCATACATTATTAACTCGAACAGTTTTGGAAGTGAAGAAAGTTTCGCGATAATTAATAAATTGGTCGATAATTAATAATTTAATTTTTGGCATTTTTCTTATGAATAGGTCTAACATATGAGTGTTTCCAGATAGAAAGGAAAACTCCAGAATTTAAAGAAGAGTTAAACAGTATTGAAAGGGGAATAGCCAAAGCACTTGAACACTTTTTGAGTATAACTTCCGGAATACCATCAGGTCCGGGAAGATTATTATTCCCAAGTTTATCTAAATACATTTTAACTACACCTTCAATAATATTTATATTACACCAAGAGTTTTCGGAAAAGTATCCAAATGAAAGAAATCATTATAATTTGGTGTAAAAATAGAATTTCTATAAGAAGAACAGAAATATCCACGAAAGAAATTAGATATTATTTTAGAATCATTACTTTAAACACCATTATACTTCATATGAGAAGGAAACTCGTCACTTTTCCTCTTGGAATTAACAAATTTCCAGAAGCATTTTGGATTTGATATTAATTTGGATGATGTACTAGAAATAAATTCATTATAGAGTTATTCAGACAATAATTTAAATTCATCAAAAAGAATTTTAAATCTATTATAGTCATGCGAATTCTTCGATTTAAGATAACAACACCAAGCTTTATTCTTTTTATTTCTGAGTTTTCTCAAATCCGAATTGAACCATGGTGCAGCAAAGTTAGCTTTGTTAAAATTAAAACTATAAGAATTAGAATAATCAGAATTGATTCGTGAATTTACACAAAGAGTAAAACTTAATTGTGGATGAAACTTTTCAATACCTAATAAAGGGAAGGTATTTTTGCAGAAAATTAAATTGTTCCATTCAGAAGTAAACACTAAATCAAGTTGTTTACCCTGAAAGTTACAAATTTCTGAGACTTGTTGCAAATAATTAGTATTCAATTTATCAATAAATAAATATTCACATTCTGTCCTAATATGTTTCGGAATCATAAAATGTTCCTCGTCATGCTTTACCCATTTAAAATTGGGTAGATTAAAATCACCACATAAAATCAATTCATCTTTAGGACTAAAGTCATTGCAAATAAAATCGATCGTTTTACCTCCAGAAGAATAAATATCAGAATCAGACGAAGGAGGAATATAACAGTTAACAAGATATAAATTTTTAGCAGGAAGTTCAATTTTCACAACAATAACTTCAAGGTCTTCTAATCCAGGGACATTGACTTGATTTGCATTAAAGTTATTTTTTACCGAAATTAAAACTCCACCCCCTTTAGGAATTACACCATTTGGGTAATCGGATGGATCAGAATATCTATCCTTCCTAAGAACCGTATAACAGTTATCAAAAAGTTCTAAGTCCAATATGGTTGGATTTAACCACGTTTCAATTAATGCAAATACGTCAAAATTTAAAATAGATGAATTTAAAAAAACATCCCTAGTCTTTGTTCTCAAGCCTCTAACATTTTAATAATAAAAAGACATGTTATATTTATTTAAGTTACGGTTGATAGATACCTTGAGAAGATTATTCCGAGGCACTGGGGAGAAAAAACTTATTATAACTTTCACAAGCTGAGTTTAAATTTTTATAATAATTACTCTCACAGTGACTTCGATAAGATTTAAGATCATCTATTACATCGTTTTCCGAAACATCCATAGAATTTTGAAATTTAATATTTAACTTATATAGGTCTTCATATTTAGTTGGAAGTCCTTCGTTATTAAGGTAGGTATTAATAAATTATATTTTAATTTTAATTCATCAAATTTAGGATTCGTTATTTTTAATGAGGTTTGAATTTGTTTTATAATTTGTTCATATGAATTTAGTCTAACTACATGAAGAAAGTTTGTATATCCATGGATTATTTTAGTTGTTCCAAGCTTCATTAATAAAATACCGTTATTATTCGTTAGGTCTTGTATTTCCATCTTCTGTGTACGGATCGGATCAGAATCGAAAAATAAATCGATTTAGCTATGTATGTCCGTCTGTCCGTCTGTCCGTTTGTCCGTCTGCCCGTTTGTACGTCTGTCCGTCCGTCACCACGATAACTCAAAAACTAAAGGAACTAGGATCTTGAAATTTTCGCAAATTCGTTTTCTTGCAATAGCCGTCATCGCTATTTAAATCCAGCCATTTTGGTCCATGGGTTCCGGTAGCTGCCATACAACTTCTTTTTTTATATGAGTATTACTCTGTACCTATAACAGCTGCGTGTCTGAAATTTTGCCAAAAATAGTTTAGTATAATGGCCACAGTTACTGCAAAATTTGGTTGGTCTACTGCAGCGGTTTCGAGTAACTGCCATACAACTCCTTCTTTTATATGAGCATTACACTACACCGAAACAAGCTGGTATGTTTGAAATTTTGCGAAAAGTAATTAATGTTTGTAATAATAATGATATAATGTTTATATAACGGTCATACGGGTATCCCAGAGTTGACACAGTCTACTCTTCCACATTCTTCCTCGTTTTTTACTTTATGTTTAGAAAATTTTGGTTTTAATTTGTTACGACGATTTTCTGTTCTATATATTATTGTACATTCTTTTAGTTCGGGGAAATCTTTTCTTATTTCATTTCATTTTTCTATATTTTTTCTGCTTTTTTGTTCAAGGCGATTTTTGATTTGAGGGAAAAGTTCAGTTTGAAATTCTTGAAGTTTTCCTAAGTATTCATGAATAGTTTGATGATTTTGTTTTTCAAATTGATAAGTTTTACCATAAAATATTTCATACGTGGTATATTGAGTACTAGAGTGAATTGCATTATTATATGTAATAAGGGTTTCTGAAAGTATATCGTCGTGATCTCTATTTTTTAACCTTCCATGGATAATTCTGTAAATTTCAGTTAAAGTCGAATGTAATCTTTCTACAGGTGAATTGCTAGTACTTTGTTGAATGATGAAGTTCTATGTATGATAAAGTTCAGCAGCGGAGTTTGCAATTAATTTTTTAGGTATGCCGTGAAGACTCATAAAATGTTTAAGAAATCTGATAATTGTAAGGCTATTTCTAGAGATTAGGGTATAAGCGGAAGCAAATATAGA
The DNA here is from genome assembly GCA_963082915.1 of Dolichopus griseipennis. NCBI lineage: Eukaryota > Metazoa > Arthropoda > Insecta > Diptera > Dolichopodidae > Dolichopus > Dolichopus griseipennis. The sequence goes on along the minus strand of OY720441.1, from coordinate 184,411,450 downwards.
CAATTTATCAATAACTGTTAAAATTTGTTGATTATTTATAATATAAACATCTATGTGGATTATATCTAAAGGTTTATTAGGGATTTCTGGAATCATATATTTAATTATTTGCGGTTGTCTGTCATATTTCATTGTCTGACAAGTTTCACAGTTGTTAATAATTTTAACAAATTTGGTTTTCATAAAGGGAAAATAGAATTTTCGTTTTAAATGCTGAAGTGTTTCATTACTACCACGATGGTTATTATTTGTATGATATTCGTTAATAAGTTCGTCTTGTTTGTCTGTTTCTGTTATGTGTTTCAATATGTCAGTACATATCTAATTAATTTAAATAATTTAACTGAGAGAAATATTTAGAATAAATATCTTGTATTAATTTAAATATATCATTATTTTTTGTGAAAATTGCGTTTAAACGATTTGGTGTGAAAAGGTAATCATTTTAGTAGTTCTCAATTGTTTATTTTTAAAGAGCATTTTTAATTCGTTTGAAGGAGTTTCATAAGAGGTTTCATATTTCAGTAAGAGGTTTTGTCAGTTTTGAAAAATCTTTAATGAACTTCCTATAATAACCAAGGAGTTCAAGAAATGCTTTTATATCTTTTGGAGTTTTTGGAATTGGGAATTGTTTAATATCTCGTATTTTAGAAGGATTAGGTTTTATTCCTTCACTGGTCACAACATGTCCGAGAAATTCAATTTCTTTACGGAAAAATCCACTTTTATCTAATTGCACTTTAAGGTTGGCTTTTTGAAGTGCTTGGAGTAATTTTCTAATACTTATTAGATGTTCCTGAAGTGATGTTAAGTAAATTATTATATCGTCTAAATAAACAAGACAGAAAGTATCTTCAAGTTCTTTAAGAACGTTGAACGTTAATTTTTGTTTTCATTGGCGTCCAATTTTTTAGGGACAACCCACACTGATGAACTCCAGGGAGAGTATGAAGGTCTTATAATACCTTGTTCAAGCATGTCGCTAACTTGACGTTTGACTTCTTGTTTATGTACGTACGGATATCTGTATGATTTCGTATATATCGGTATATCGTCCGTAGTTTTGATACTATGTTTAATTTCGTTCGTAAAGCTTAAGTTTGTATCTTCTCTAAAGAATATTTCGTCAAATTCTTTACAGACTTTAATTATTCCCTATTTTTCTTGCTCGTTTAAATGGTCAGTTCTAATAAGATCTAGTTACTTTTTAGAATTTTAAATTTTTTCTAACTCAGCAGGTTGGACATTAAAATTATTTATTTCTATATAATTTTCTGACAAATAGTTTTTAACTTTTATGGGTTGTTCTAAATAAAGATTTTGTTCATAATTATCTAAATTTACAATTTCAATATTGCTATACCCATTTTTACAAGTACATATTCCGTCAGAAATAATAAGATTTGGTTTTAATTGAACTTTTTGTATGAAAATTTCACCATTTTTAATATCTACAGGTTATTTACAAATAACTTTTGATTTTGCTGGAATACTAAAATTTTCAGATACGAGCCATATTTAGATTGCACCAATGGATAGGCGATTTGAGAGAATTAAAATCGATAGATAAATTTTTATACTCGACACATAGATTAAAGGTAACACTGCATTTTCCATCACGAGAACATGATTCTCTAAGTCAATTTTACAATTTAAAGATTGTAATACATCCAATCCAAGTAAACCGTCAAAATATTTATGAAACCGAAATATTAGAAAACGAATAAATCCGTTTTGTTTAAATTCGTGAAATTTCGGAATTAAAACTTGCTTATTTAATTTATGTTGATTAAATACAGTTGAGATAACTATGGGTTTTGTTTCATTTTATTGAAGTGGGTGGTAAATTCAGGGTTTATAAAAGAAGTAGAAGCTCCTGTGTCAATTAAAAATCTAAAGGAGCGACCAAATGGTGAAGATATCATAATATAAGGTAACGAATCACCATGTTTGCTTAAGTCTATGTATCTGGGTTGTAGAGGCTGGTTTGATAAAATTTTTGGAATTAATTTCAAAAGTAGGTTGGTATTTATAAAATTGATCTAAATCTTGATATGTGGAAGTATTTACTTCGATGTCAGGTGATAATGGTCCATTTTCTTCTGTTTTATGAAAAAGTTATTTACTAGTAAAATTTGGTCGTTCGAAATTTCTTAAGTAAACTGTCGAAGGGGGTATGTCCATTGGTTCAGGACGTTGAGTCCCTTTTGGTTGTTGGTTATGGAAATTTCCGAATTTTTGTTGATGGTGAAGAGGTGGTTTAAACTGAGATGAAAATGGTCGGTTATTTGATTGAGAAAATGAAGGTTTTGACTGAAAATTATTTGATTCAGAGAAGAAAGGTTTTGACTGAAAATTATTTGATTTTGACTGGAAATTATTTGATCTATTCAAGTGAACATTGTTAGTTCTTACTGGTGGTTTATATGAATTATTAGATTTATTAATTGAATTATTTTGAGAGTCGAATTTTATATAAAAGATATTTTGTTCCTTAATACAGAAGGAGAATGCTTCTGCTAAAGAAATTGGTTTCAACTTAGGGGTTCTCTTAAACCGGCGAGAAATGCATTAAGGCTCATTTCTTCATATAATTTTCTTTTTGCTCGAATAACACTATTATCATTTTCATGGATATTAATAAGATTTGTTATACTAGAGAGAATTTCTTTTATGTCACTATAAAATTTTTCCACAGTCATACTATTTTTTCTCATTTTGAGCAAGTCCCGAATTAATGATGTTTCATTTCTCTTGTCTGAGTAATGGAGTATCAAATTTTCTTTAATGTTGTCCCATATCAACGGGGAACCATACATATTGAGTACCTCGTTAGCAGGGCCCACAATTTTATTGTGAATAGCTCTTAAAAGTAATTGTTCATTACTAGTGCCACTAGTACAAGAAATTAAGTACAAAAGTTCGTCAATTATTCCTTAGAAGTCATGCAAAAGCCGTGGATTGCCGTCAAATTTTGGCAAATCCTTAATAGCGTCAGGGATTTTTAATTGATTATATATATAATTACAAGTGACTTGAACTTGAGCTTGGGGTAAAACAGGAGCAGGTGCTAGACCTGGAATTCCATTTTTATTAGCCATATTTAGATTGCACCAATGGATAGGCGATTTGAGAGAATTAAAATCGATAGATAAATTTTTATACTCGACACATAGATTAGCTATTAATAGATGTCCCAAACAAAATAAATTTCCAATATTTCAATCGACTTAGGTACTATAAAATATGAATATATGCATTAAATATGTTAAGTACGTATAACAAACACATTTTAACAACCTGTTATACTAGACTATAGAGGAAAAAAAAGTATAACAGAAATTAATAGTTTGCTAGTATTCTTTATTTTTTACTTTTTTTTGTTATTATTATTTTTCTTATTAATTTTTATTGCAATATTGTATTGTTATTGTTATACGCCTGCCAATGTTTTTGTATGCGAATTCGCCTCAATCAATATGCGAACTTTTTTGATATTTTTTGATTGATCAGAAATCAGACAACATTAAAATATGTATATAATACATATGTAAATATTATGTACTTATGTATGTAGGTAACTTATAAATGTGTATGCTCATTGGTTAAGTGTTTTTTGACTTTTTAGCAAGATTTTGTAAAAATGTGCCTATATAGCTTCACTCTGCCCGTTTGTCCATCTGTCCGTATGTTAACAAAAACTTTTACACCGTTGAAATAGAGTAAAGAAATTTTAACCATGGGTAGGTATCGCAAAAAAAGTAATTTCGTATAAGAACTTTTTTCTGTAGCCCCACCTGTTACGGGGCTACAGCCCTCAAAATTTGCAAAAGCACTATATTTAAATTGTTATAACAAGAGTTCTGTTAGATATATTTTCAATAAATTTTTAAAAGGCAAATATTTAGGGTTTCCATACGGTACTAAAATTTAACATTACGCAAAACTCAATTTTTGCAAAATTTTTGGCCACACATATCTTCTGAACGATTCAAGCTAGGAGATACTCCGAAATTAGTAGGAGTCGGTTGACAAAATTTTTTTTCAAGCCCCTATAGCTATAACGGTTCGAAAATTGACATTTTGCTATTTTTAAACACTTGTAACCTAAATAACTGTTCAAATTTTTTTTTATACAAAATAAAGCTGCAGTATTATATTTCAACCTATGTTAAAGGTTTTTCTTAAATTTAAAAGGGGTTCTTTAAATTGATGAAATTGTCTCTTAGTTTTAACCATTTTTGCTTAGATAATAAAATTTTAGGTTAGGTATCACAATTGATTTCCTAGAACCAAAAAAAGAAAAGGAAGAGTGCGGGGACAGGAGGGGGATAGGCAGATCCTCAAAAATCATCTTAAGTGTGCTTAGCAAAAATTTGGGAACCTTCCCAATTGAAGGGCTGTTAGGACTTTAAAATTAAAACTTTTATGTTTTTATAAAACAGTAACTTATTCACCAGTGTATGTTTTTCCGAAATTAAACGTTAACATTGAAGCTCCAACATTATATTTCGCACTTGTTAACAGGTTTTCTTGAGAGCATTGGGATTATATTCTGAGTATCTGTTGATTTCACTATTATTCATAATTATTAAAGTGATGAAATAACTAATTTATAATATCATTTATTTCTAAATATATTTTTATAAAAATAAATGATAAAATATTCTGTTAGAAACCCCATATAAGTTTGAAAATGTGCTTATGAAAAAGCTCCGGTTTTTTTCATCTTGTTACTTGTTATTTTAAACAATTCTCTAATTTAACATAAAAATTAAAAATTGATTAAAAAGAGAAAATTAAGTTACATATAATTTCTAGTATAATAAAAGATTATTAAAGAATAAAGAATTTGTGAACTATTTTGTTAGTATTAATGGTTAAATATACTTTTTTTTTTACCCAAAGAAACCAGCAAAATTAGCTATAAATGTTTAAACATCTGTAAAGTTGAAAATAAAAATTTCAAAAACAAAGTTGCACGGGAAGTACAAATTAAAAAAATTCCTTATGAATATGTTAAAAAACCTTTAACTAAGTTGAAAAAATGTTGCATTAATAAATGTTTTGGTTCATTATTATTTGCACAACCGAATGTTTAGATTTCCAACAAAAAAATGTTTAAAAGAAAAAAGGTACGAAAATTGTGGATTTATGAAAAATTTTGACTCTAAGAACAAATATATATGTGGCAGACATTTTCGGATTTGCGATTTGTTCAAAAAGAAGGAACAAAGGAACAAAGTATGGAAATCAATAAATATAGTAATAATTATAATAATTATAATAAAACAGCAAAAAATAGTAACGATATCGAAAATAACTAAATGAAGATATCGAACATCAGATTTAAAACATGTCATATAAAAATACTAAAGGAGTTTGAAGAAAAAGTTCCACCCTTGATTAAAGTTGACAATAGTTCCAAAACTACTAAAAAACACATATATCCAGGAAAATTCGATAGGCTTAAAGTGAAATTAGCTACTCAAATTTTCAGTCTAAGTACAGCTGCGGGTGTAAGAACTTGTTTAATTTTTAATAAATTTAAAAGCACAAAAATACCAGAAGCTAAAGCCACAGAAAAATTTTTAAATAAAATGGACAACCGCTTGGATATGTTTGATAGTAGATAATTTCTAGCATCATATCATATAAATATTTAAAAGGCTTCTTGAACGAGAAGGGAATAATTGGAACTATTTGTCAGGGATGAAAGAATATTTAAAAGATATAAAATTGAAAAACAAAAATGCCCTAAAAAGAAACCGATCAACTTTTATATTCCAGGTTTAATTCAATTCAATAATGCTATTTTGCCCATGAGTAAATACATTTTGCAATTTCATCCAAATTCAAATTATATTCTTAAAAAATAGATTTAATCAACATCCTTTTGAGATTTTTGTTTCCTGAAGTAAGTGGACGAGGCGGCTTTAATTACAATCCTTCTGTTTATCAATTTAATTCTTTAATAAGTCGCATAATGTCCTTAAAATTACTTGTTGATAAAACTAAAAGCAAGAACTTTGAGTCTGATAATAATTAAACTCTTGATTGGGAAAACAATAATTTTATAAGGAATGAAGAAAATAATGAAACTTGCTATAATGAATTTGATTTAAATGTTGAATAGATGATGAAACATACTTTTCCGATAGATATATGCAGCAGAAATTTAATTTAGATGAGACCGCTAGAACATATTTTATTGGTTTTTTAAAATAATCCATCCGAATATCATATTTTGAACAAAAACTATTTTGGCGATGAGGAATGTAAACACAAAGATCCGTCAGATAAATTTTTTGAAAGCACATATATGTTAACTAAATGATGATATAAGAGATATAAGAAAAATTTTTCAACAATTTTTTGCATGTAAAAAATATAAGAGCAAAACTAATTGTAAGTTATGAAACAGAATCTAAAAAATTTTATCCGGAATGGTTCGACGAGACAAATGAATGTATAAATCATAGAAAGCATCTGGTTAATTATATTATTTTAGTTTTACTAAAAACGAGGAAGATTATAGTTGCCCTTGTCAAATTTTCGATACCCGTGCGTGTATTAAATAAATAATAATTTCATATATTGCAATTGAACTGTTTGACAGAAAATTCAAAATATTTGTTTTTTTATATTTCAAAAAAAATTAATAAAAAACAAAAATGAATTAAAAAAAAAGATGAATTTAAAAAAAAAATTATGCTCTGAACGAGATTCGAACCCACACTTTTCAATTAAAAGGTCGACGTCCTAACCACTAAGCCATCGACTTTTTGTTTTTCTCAATATTTTTTAAAATTATTATAGTTGCTATGGTATCAATTGTTTGTTTTGAATAACTGTTTTGAATTTTTTTAAAAATGTATTAAAAAAAATAATTTATAAATGAGTGTTTTAAGATAAATTTAAAAAAAAAAAATTTTTTTGCCCCAGCCAGGAATCGAACCGAAACGTTTTAGCTACAAGTAACATGTCCTAACCACTACAACATGAATCGATTAATAATTTAACTACATTTTGTTTATTTTTATTATATTTGGTTTCTATTTAGTTATTAATTTTGAAAATATTCATATAATTTCGAAAAATTTGTATGGCAGCTACCCGAAGCCTTTGTCCGATTTTAACCAAAAACAATAGGGAATCTACAAATTGTCTAAAAATTACTTTGTGAAAGTTTCAGAACTCTAGCTCTTATAGTTTTTGAGTTATCGTGCTGACAGACTGTCATTTCGAAGTACTTTGTAATAACGAGTTACATTAGTAAATATTTTAATACTTCGACAAATATTTAAATTACGTTTTGTTTTATATAAATATTGCTAATTTGATTAATCGGAAATTAAAAACTTAATCTTTTTATTACTTTAAAATTTTTCTGGATATCATACCTGCTTTCCTACAACATTTTTAACATAAATAAAAATAAATTCAATTCATATTAATTTTTGTTTTATATTTGCCTCTATATTCTATTTTAAATACATATCTGTTGCTGTTCTATCAATACAATAGCTAAATTCATAGAATTACTAGTACTAGAATGGCAATAGAGAAAAAATTTTCAGACAAATTTCAAAATTTGGTACGTGTACCGTTTGTATGTATTTACTAGTTTCTCCGCGATTTATTTCGGATATATTTAAAATATTATATTCAAAAAATTTGTGTATTGTTGTGCTCTTTGAAGTTTTTTAAAAAACATTAAATTAAGTAAAGATAGGTAATTAAATAAAGGGATATCTAATCTAATTAATCTTAATAATATGGGAAGAAAGTGTTACTTAAAGAATTTTTTTTTATTTCTTGAGGTTTTACAAATTTCAGCCAATTTTTTTTAAATTATTTTGAAGATATTTTCCTTTTGGTTTCTTCTTTCTATTTTTCATTATTATTAAGTGACCCGTTTGTAAATTTAGCAAAACATTGTCTATTTTTGAATAGAATCAATTTGAAAATCATATTGTAATGCTAAAATTTTTAAATAATAAGTAAAATTTTAAAAAAAGGGTAAAGAAAAAACTTTTTAATTCTTTATTCGGAAACGTTAAATTATTTGAAACAGAAATCGAATACCTCCTTACGGTTAACATAAATGTAGAATTCATATTTGCCAAAGGTTCGTTCATATTCAAAAATAGCTAAAAATGTTTATATATTCACGAAAGACTTTGTTCAAAAAATTATGATTTGTTTTTGATTTACTTATTTTCATTTCCACGATGAATAAATACCTAGAGATAAATCAAAATATATATGTAAGTTAATTAAAATTAACCTAAAAATATACTTGATTCCATTATTTTTAAAAATAATTGATTGCAATTTCTTCTTCCTTTTTTAAATTTTTTTCTTGATGTTTTGTTCATTTATATATTTAATATTAAAAAGTAAATTTTTAAAATAAAAGTAAATTAAATCAATTTTAGCCATAGTAAATATGTTTATTTGAAATAACTTACATATACAAACTTTCCAATCCAAATGTATTTCTATGTAAAATGTAAACAAAAAAACTAATGAGAAACTGCCTAATAAACATTCTCATTTACTCAAATTTAAACAATGACAGAAGAAGTAGCCGTACCATTTGTATACGCATATGAAAATGTATATGCATTTTTTTGTCTGAATACCTCAGGATAGGAAATCACATTAGAAGAAAAGAGTCGGGAACATTCTTTCGCCATTCTAGTATAGTAATTCTATGCTAATCTCAAATAAAATGACATAAATTATATGATATGTTTTTATTGTGTAAGAAATCGTACCAAGTGTGAGTAAATTTAAATAAAGTTATACTTTTGTTTTACACAAAAAAAAAAATTAACAGCCCGTGATTAGTCTTACACAACGAAAATTTATCATAGAATTTTATAAAACGTCAAAATTTTAAACTGCTCTATTTCTATTTCAAAACATTGAAACAATCAAAGCAATTGTTGACTTTATTTGAGTCCAAATATAAAAAAAAATCATTTTTAATTCGCAAATGTCAAGTTTATGTATATAGAGCGGTTCCAAAATTTTACATTTTATAAAATGACTAATGAATTATATGATGATATGTTTTTATTGTGTTAGACTATAATCGTACCAGATGTTAGCAAATTTCAATAAGATTGTATTTTTGTCTTACACAAATAAGAAGTTGACTGCCCGTGGAACTATTCTATACTACACTTTTGGTTCTCTTATCTGTTGGCTACTATTTCTTAAAAAATCGGTTTATATATTGTTATTTTTTAAGCATAATATATACGAAATTGAATTTTTTGAGTTTTTGATTTTATTTTATTTTTTTTTGTAAGCGCTAACTGTTCAATTGTTAGGCTAATAAGCCTGTCTATACCATAGATACATGTTGGAACAGGGGGTCATATTATATTCGTGTTATTAGAATTGTTCTTATTGAATTCCACATACAATTTAAACATGAAATAGTACAAGGCCTTATAACATGTAGAAACGTCTTAGATTTTCAATATTTACAATTCTATTTTTTGTTTATATTGTAATATTTTGTATTTGAGTTATATGGTATTCTATATCTGCGAGTTATATTATACAATTAAATTATTTGTATATATTTTACATTTGTTTATATTGTTATATTAAAGTATTTTTTATTAAAGATATATAATTATTAATTATTGATTATGCCATTAATTTGAACCCAATGGCGAATGGTAGCTCAGTCGAGTCGAAAACCAGAAAAGTTTTTTCCCTTTCACCTAGAATTCGAACCTGAGCCCTTCCGCATGAAAGGTCACCACTCAACCACTGTGCCACCCAGTTGTTGAAAAAAAACTGCAATTTTACACTGAAATCTATTTTTAAGGAACAGCAACTGAAGGTAGATAAAAAAAAAAGACTTACGAAAAAATGTAGAGAAGGAAAGTGTTATGTTATTCAAATTTAAGGATATTATTATTCGTATTCTTTATAAGCTTTATTTAGGGCTAAAAAAATTGTCTTATTAATTAAATGAATTTTTGGAATAAAGGTTAACTTGCGTTAATACCAAAAATTTTAAAACTTCATTCAATCTTTGTGGAAAACGCGTAAACAGGTCAAAACCAAATTAACCAGGTAGGCTTTTATAAATTAAAATGCCACTCTTTGGAACTGCAAAATCAACCTGTCAAATTTGACACAATCGGAAACAACATATTTATTGGAAGCCCGCCAGGACGAAATGGGTAATATATTTCAACAAACTTTATACAAATAATTCCGTTAGCTAACAGACACAAAATTTCAAGTCAATCAGTCAAACTATTTCGGCTCGACATCAAAAATATTGAAAGAGCTTCATTGCGCCCTTGTGCCCTTGTTCTGTTAACCCAACGCAACAAAAATTTTTGTCGGCCTCTCTTTTTAACTTCAAAACCAACAGGTAAAATTGGATACAAATCGGAAACACAAAATTTTTTGGAAGCCCATTCCAAACAACTTTATAAAACTAATTCCGTTTGGTGAGAGGAATATTCATTCAAAATTTCAAGTCAATAAGTCAAGACGTTTCGACTCGACATCAAAAAAATGAAAAAGCTTAAAACGGCTTTGGAGCCGCAACTTGTTTACTTATAAAAAGGTGATATAGCCACCTTTTATATTATATATGTCATCCACCGGGCACCCAGAATTATTCTTCCAATCTATATCTTCTAATATATTAAGAAGATTACTCTGTACCTAAGGAAGCTTTGTTTCTGAAATTTTACCTAAAATAGTTTAGTTTTATGGCCAAAATTTCTTCAAAATTTGGTTGGTCTACCGCAGCGAGTTCGAGTAGCTGCCATACAACTTCTTATTTTATACGCGCATTACTAATGAAGTATTCCTTGAGCAAATTTTTTTTTTGTTAATTTTTATTATATCATATCTATATTTTATTGAATTATTACAATAGGTAATATACAATTATAAATAAATTGTGTACGATACTTAAGTTGTAAAATTTATTTTGATATTTAAATGAATTATATGAAAAGATCTAAATTTGTCATTGTGTTTTAGAAATATATTATTGCATATTTGATTATTAAATTTTGTGATAAAAAGCTAATGAAAGCAATAATGGTTTTAACTAACATTAAAAACCATGAAATTATATAAACTTTTATATTTATATTATTACAAATTAATATATCTTTCGAATAACTGTTTTACGTTCGATGTCCTATCCAATAAGATCATTGTCAACCTTATTAAAGGTAAAATCAAAATCAATAATAATGTCAGGCCAACAAGACATACCAAATTTTTAATTGAAAGAACTCTCAAAACTGAATATGGAAAAAACGTACCCATAAACAGGTGTTGCATATTATATAATCAATTCAACACCTTTTCTGTGACACAATTTCAAAAAATGCTAACAAATCTAAATTACGCAATATTCTGAAAAATTCTTAACACATTAACATACTTTAATTTTAGAATGACATAATTTTCAGTATCAACAAAGTTTAGGTAATATTATATAAAATAAAATAAAAAAAAAATATATATTCCATAGTAATTACAATGGATCAGTATACAAAATAAACTAGTAAAGAAACAGTCAGCCGATGCAACCGACTTAGAAATACCCTACACCTATTTGGTTCAAATTTAATGGGAAGTCCATAAGTCATTTTAAAATCATAAAAGCTTTTATGAGTTTGAACGTAAGACATGGCTAACCAAATTTTTTATATAATACTAAAAACATTTGCTAATTATATCCAGTTCAGTATTTGTATCTGTGGGGGAAACAAGTTATTTGCTCTTAATTAAAACATTTTTGCTAATTAACATACGTTTTAAAAAAAAAAATTAATTTTTACTCTTTATAAATAAAAAATACTATAAATATTATGAATGGTAAATGTAACATCTGTACCAAAAAAGTAGATAGAAATGATCTGAAAATAAAATCTTCAATTTGTTAAAATTTTAATCACGCCAATTGCGCCAATTTGGAAAGAAAGGAATTGGAAATTTTGGAGAGGAGTAAAGCGGGTTTCAAATGTAAAGTATGTATTGCTAATCGAAGATTATCCTCTCAAAGAGATAATATTGCAGTATCACCTATAAATACTGACTCAAAAAAAAATGAAAATAAAGTATTGAATTAAATATAAAAAAAAAAAAAAATTTAAAATTCTTACTGACTTATCTATTCAAAATATTAAACAACAAATTAAATTGTGATAAATGGATTCGTAAAATCGATTCGTTGTATGGCAGCTACTCGAACCCACTGCAGTAGACCAACCAAATTTTGCAGAAACTTTGGCCATAAAAATTTCAGACACGCAGCTGTAAGAGGTACAGAGTAATACTCATATATAAAAAGAAGTTGTATGGCAGCTACCCGAATACATGGGCCAAAATACATGCTGGAATACCCGAATACATGCTGGATTTAAACAGCGATGACGCCTATTACAAAAACACGAGTTTTCGAAAATTTTAAGATCCTAGCTCCTTTAGTTTTTCAGTTATCGTGCGGACCGACGGAATTTCGGACGGAATTACATTGCTAAATCGATTATTCTGAACCGATCCATACACTTGAGTCTATATCTACACCCTCCTTCTCTGCGTCACAAACGTAATGGCAAATTTATTATACCCTTTGACTATATAGTCATACGGGTATAATAAATTTTACAACTTAAGTATCGTACACAATTTCTTAATTATATATTATCTATGGTAATAATTTAATAAAATATAGATTGATATAATAAAAATTAAAAAAATATTTAGTTTTTATACCCTACACCTATAGAATAGGTAAAAGGGTATATTAACTTTGGTATGATGTTTGTAACCACCTAAAGGAAGCAAGCTAGATATGGAAAAGTATATATATGTGTAATCAGCGTGACTGAGAACCTACAGCACAAATTTCATGAAGATAAAAAAGTTCTAAGTTCCGAACCCATTGTCCAATCGTTAGTTCGTTAGCCCTGAAACCGATTAAAAGGTCCAGAATCCGAACCCTTGGGCTGATATCGCCCTTATGCAGTCCACGCTTAACTTTAAGCACTAGTTAACCCTTGTACACAATTTGAACGTTCTATCTTAATTTTACCTGAAATCACTCTGAACCACCACTCCAATTGATACCAAATTAGGGGGACACGCAAGGGATAGTAAAGAGCACCTTTGTGCCAAATTTGAAGCTTCTACATTTTTTCAAGTTGCTATATCTATAATTTTAAAGATATGCTTTAAGGTCTTCGGAAATGTGTGACTGGAATTTCATGGACGCACGGACATGGCTATATCGACTCAGGAGGTCACGCTGATCACAAATATATATACTTTTCTATATCTAGCTCGTTTCCTTTAGGTGGTTACAAACACCATACCAAAGTTAATGTACCCCTTTACTTATTCTATAGTTGTAGGGTATAAAAATAACAAATCATAATAAAAGAAAATAAATAACATTGATGATAATTTACTAATTGTGTTCTAAGTCAGCAAATTATTTTATTTTATTGTATATATTATAATACTAGTATAAGTTTAACTTTACTAATTCTTATAATATAATCAACCTTGGTTTGATTATAAGAATTAGTAAAGTTAAAGTTATTAACCCGGGCCCTTCCGCATGAAAGGTCGGCACTCAACCACTGTGCCACCCAGGTGTAAATGCCCTACACAAAGGTACTAAATCATCCAACAGTAAATTCACTACAGCTAAAAATCCTGAAGAGAAGTAATTGATGCATGTGTGTAAAATTTTATTGAATTGGATAAAAGTTTTAAATATGTAATTTGCAATGTAAATGTATTCATCTCAAGTTTATTTCTTGTTTAATATTTTTAAATAGATAAATTAGTAAGAATTGTTTATATTTTTGAATTGATAAAATAATTAGAAAATTTTTTAAGTATTATAAAGTTAATTTCGTTAGCTTTATCTTACGATCCAACTAATAAAAGCTTTTATGGTTTTAAAATTACTTATGGATTTTCCATTAAATTTGAACAAAATTGGTGTAGGGCATTTCTAAGTCGATTGCACCGACTGACTGTTTCTTTACTTATTTAGGTATATATTCGTTAGTCCTTGAATCGATCAAAGGTTCCAGAACACGAACCCATGGTCTAATTTCGCACATATGTAATCCCTGCCGTATTTTCAGGTCTAGTTACCGTGAAGTTAAATCTTCTAGTGAAGTTAAAATTTCTTCAAGTAAAAACAGAAGAACAAAAACTGTCAAATTTTGAATTTACAACAGCAATAAAATTTGTGCCATTATTAAATAAATAATAGGAGAGATAAAAGTTTTTTCTAATTATATAGGCCTTATAGAATTTTATGCTGATACTTTGAGAGATGATGCTGCGAAAGAAAAACTAAAAAGATCATAATATCTACCAAATTATTTGACAGAGTAAAGAATAGACTAATAACAGAAGTAGATAAAATCACCATTAATAAATTATAGGAAATACTAAATAAAAACTTAAAATCAAATAAGTATCTGGGAAAAATTCGGAATGAATTAACAAGATTGATGCAAGGTAATCAAGGTGTTAGTTTATTTGCAACAAAAATAGAAGAGCTCATAGCTCAATTAAATGAATTACAAATAGCTGAACAAGGTAAAAATCGCAGAAATATCATATTAAAATTGAATACCCAATTAGTTCTAATCACATTCAAAAATATATAGAATGATATTCAGATTGCAATAGTTTTCTGTAACTTGAAAACCTGTTCAAATTTTTTTTTACAAATAAATGTAATGCTGTAAATTTTAGCTGCAGTATTATGTTTCAACATATGTTAAATGTTTTTCTTAAATTTGAAAGGGTTTCTTCAAATTGAAGAAATTGTCTCTTGGTTTTAACTATTTTTGCTTAGATAATAAAATTTTAGGTAAAATTCCAAATTTTGATGGAGTTCACTATTGATTTCCCCGAAAAAAATTGAAGGGTGAGGACAGGAGGGGGGTGGACGGATCCACCATAAGTTTGCTAAGCAAAAATTTGGGAACCTTCCCCTTTGAAGCGCTACTAAATCTTAAAAATTAAAACTTTTATGTTTGTATAAAACAGTAACTTATTCATCAGTGTAAGTTTTTTCCAAAATTAAACGTTAACGTTTAAAAACTTACACTGATGAATAAGTTACTGTTTTATACAAACATAAAAATTTTTTATGAGATACTTTGGATTTTATTATCTAAGCAAAAATAGTTAAAACCAAGAGACAATTTCTTCAATTTAAAGAAACCCTTTCAAATTTAAGAAAAACCTTTAACATATGTTGAAACATAATGCTGCAGCTGTAAATTTTGTATATTTGTAAAAAAAAATTTGAACAAGTTTTCAAGTTACAGGTGTTTAAAAATAGCAAAATTTAAATTTTCGAGCCCTTATAGCTCCGAAACAGGGGACGTGACAAAAAAATTTTGTAAACTGACTCCTACTAATTTATAAAGGTCTAACTTCTCCCAATTTCAAGACCCTAGCTTTAACTGTTTACAAGATATGTGGGGCCAAAAATTTTTCAAAAATTTAATTTTGCATAATGGTAAATTTTAGTACCATATGGCAACTCTATACATTTTAACTTTATATTTTTGTCAAGCCCATAAAAGCAGCTCTCTTCTCCCGTTTTTAGATTGAAAATACATTTAGCAGAACTCTTGTTATACTAATTTAAATATAGGGCTTTTTTGAAATTTTCGGGGGCTGTAACTTCGGCACCTTTCAATATTAAGAAAAACCTTTGACACATGTTGAAACATAATTATAGATATTTCAATTTACCATATCACTAAAAAAAAATTTTAACAGGTTTTCAAGTTACAGGTGTTTAAAAATAGCAAAATTTCAATTTTCGAGCCCTTATACCTCCTAAACAGGCAGCGTGACAAAAAAATTTTGTTAACTGACTTCTACTAATTTCTAAAGGTGTAACTGCTCCAAAAATTTCAAAATCCTAGCTTGCACCGTTCAGAAGATATGTGTGGAAGATATAAGATATTACTTTTTTCGTAATATCTACCCTTAATTAAAATTTCTTAATTCTATTTCAAACGGTGTAAAAGTTTTTGTAAACATACGGACAGACAGACAGACGGACAGACGGACGGACGGAGTGAAACTATATAGGCACATTTTTACAAAATTTTTTGAAAATGTGCTAAAAAGAGAATTAGCCTAATGATTCAATATTTGAAGTTATGAATATCCAAACATTTAATTATATTATATGATCCTTTTATACAAATAAAAAGTAAAAATGAAATTCGTAAATTAATTAAAGAGAATCATGATTCATTGTATGTTGGACACTGTGGCATGAGTCAGTAAAATCAGTAAAAACAAAAATATATACGGGAAAACATGAATAAATAGAATTAAAAAAAGAATTTTGTGTTCCCAATTTGTGTCCAATTTCACAGTGTGATTCTGCAGTCGAAAAGGGAGGCTGACACAATTTTTTATTGAGTTCGGTTAGCCCGTTGGGAAGTTTGATCGATTGGCTTTAAATTTTGCCCAAATGTTTCTCTTAACTAACGGAATTAGTTAATTAAAGATGGTTAGAATGTATTAATCCAAATCGGTCCGGCGGGCTTCCAAAAAATTTTTTGTTTGATTTGTGTCCAATTTTAAAGGTTTATTTTGCAGTCCAAAAGAGAGGCTACAAAAAATTTTTGTTGAGTTCGGTTAACCCGTTTGGATACGAGGGCGCAAAGAAGCTTTTTCAATGGTTTTGATGTCAAGCCGAAACGGTTTGACCGATTGACTTGAAATTTCGCACAAATGTTCCTCTGAGCAACTGGAATTAGTTTTATAAAGTTCGTTGGAATGAATTAACCAATTTCGACCCGGCGGGCTTCGAAAAAATTTGTATATCCGATTTGTGCTCAATTTTACAGAGCGGTTTTGCAGTCGAAAAGAGACACAATTTTTTGTTCAGTTCGGTTAGCCCGTTGGGAAGTTTGACCGATTGACTTGAAATTTTGCTCAAATTTTCCTCTTAACTAACGGAATTAGTTATGTATTAACCCATATCGGTCCGGCGGGCTTCCAAAAAATTTTTTGTTTGATTTGTGTCTAATTTTATAGGTTGATTTTAAGTCCAAAATAGAGGCTGGAAAATATTTTAGTTACGTTCAAATAACCTGTTTGCTACGAAAATGCCATGAAGTTTTCTATAAATTTTATTGGTTTAAATGGTTAAAGGAATTTTATTGAAAATTTTGCACCAGCTTTGTTTTTAATTATTGAATTCCACCGCGGTAATTTGGCTTTGACCTGTTTACGGATTTTGCACAAAAATTCAATGAACTTTTCGAATTTTTGGTATTAGCGCAAGTTAACCTTTATTCCAAAAGCTCACTTACTTAATAAAACTAATTTTTATGAGATACTTTGGTCGCGATATAATAACCCGTTTGGGCACGATACCTAATGACTTTTTCTAAAGTTTTATTACAATATTTTTAAAACTCTTAAATTTTGTAAAGTTTTTATTCCATAAAAAAAATTTTAAATGCACATTTCTAATATTAATAATAATAAAAATAAAGCTCATAAAAAATACGAATAAAAATATCCTTAAATTTAAGGAACATAACATTTTCCATCTATAGATTTTTTCGTAAGTCTTTATTTCTTATCTACTTTACATTTGTTGTTCTTTAAAAATAGATTTCACTGTCAAATAGTATTTTAAAACCTTTTTGCAAAAAATATATAAGCCTATAGCTTGTATAGCCTATAAATATAGGCTTGTATAAAAATATACAAGCCTATATTTCCTTCGAAAAATCATAAAGAACAAGGAAGAGTGTTGTAGAACTTTCAGTTAAGAACAAAACAAAATATAAGTTGAAAAATACTATATATATATTGATTATATTTTTTTCAGCTGTTGGCCATTCAAGTTAACTACTATTGACATAAAGTAATGCTCATATAAAACACGAAGTTTGATGGCAGTGCAATGCGTTAGGTTCGCTCCAATTACCCCAATTAAATTTTGCACAAACTTTGGTAATTAAGTTAAAATATTTTTCGGGAAATTTCAGACATCCTGCTTAATTAGGTATAGATTAATGCTCTTATAAATAAAGAAGTTGTATGGCAACTACTCGAACCTAGTGCAGTAGAACAACCAAATATTAACCCGTGGAGCTAACTGATAGGATTGCAATAACGATGCCGGCTCCTTTATTAAAGCGAATTTAAGAATCCTAGCTCTATAATGTTTTGCAGTTATTGTGTGGATGAATTAACATACATCGCTAAATTGATTTCCATTTGCGATTCTGATATGACCCATACCTTAGAGTATATCTCCTCCCCTTTTCCTCTGCGTCACAAACATAATGGAAAATTTAGTAGGTATATTAGATAATACCCAGTTGAACGTTTCTGCGCCTCTCAAAGGGTTTTAATGTTGAAAGCAAAAGTACAATTTGTAAATTGTGCCGGAATAAATTAACGGACATCACCACAACCCGTCATACTTTCAATAATACTTAACCCAATTAACACAATTTGAACGTTCTATCTTAATTTTAAGTTACAATTTTTATTAATTTCGATTATAAGCTTTTAAAACTTGGGAGGTCTAAGAGGGGTACTGAACCACCACTCCAATTGATCCCAAATTAGAGGGAACACGCAAGAGATAGTAAAGAACACCCTTGTGCCAAATTTGAAGCTTCTACACTTTTTCAAGTTGCTATCTTTATTAATTTTAAAGATATGCTTTAAGGTCTTAAATTTTGCAAGACACTTAGGAAATAGGAAGGGGCAGCCTCATACCAAATTTAGAGGTTCTATCTTAATTGGTATGCTCTATTATGCTCGGTTGGCCTAAATTCGATCAAAAAGTTCTAGGTTCCGAACCCATGGTCCAATCCCGAACTTACGCAATCCCCGAAATAGTTTCATTACTAGTAACCTACAGCACAAATTTTATGAAGATAGCGTCATTAGTTGTTGAGTTATCGTGATTTTTTATATATGTACGTTAGCCCTTCGATCGATTAAAAGGTCCAGAATCCGAACCCATGGGCCGATTTCGCCCATATGCAATCCCCGCCGTACTTTCAGTCCTGATTTTTCAGACCGATTTTTTAAGAAATAGTGGCAAACAGAGAAGAGAGCCAAAACGTTTAATTTGAATTATGAGTAGTATAGAATAGAATAGTTCCACGGGCTGTCAATGTCTTTTTTTGTGTAAGACAAAAGTACAATTTTATTTAAATTTACTCACATTTGGTACAATTTTAGTCTCCCACAATAAAAACATATCATCGTATAATTTATTTGTCATTTTATAATATGTCGAATTTTGGAACTGCTCTTTATACATAAACTTGACATTTGCGAATTAAAAATTATTTTTTTTCTATATGTTAACTAAAATAAAGTCAACAATTGCTTTGATTGTTTGAATGCCTTGAAATACATATAAAGCAAATCCAAATTTTGACATTTTATAAAATTATAAATCAATTCTATGATATGTTTGCGTTGAGTAGTAATAGTAGCGCTTGGGCATGGGAAAATAATTATGCAAATTAGGCCAGTGACTTGGCGTTTACTTTGTTGTTGAGAGCTTTTTTAAGGAATGTTGTAGTGTAAAAACAGGTATGCAAATTAGATGTCGTGATTGGCGTTTGCATAATTAGTTTCCGGAAAGTGTTTGTAAATAATATAGAAGGTCAACTAGATAATGTGGAACAAGTAGATAGTGCAATGACCTAAACAGGTGTGTAGTATTTCTACCGGTTGCATGATTAGTTTCCGGAAAAAGCTTTTGTAAATAATACAAGTAAGTACAATGATCTTGTTGTGATTGTATATAGTAACATAGATTATTGTAAATAATAAGAATTTATTTTATTTTTTAATAAAAAGCTTTCACGGTCAATCAATTATTTTAATGTAATATTAACACAAGAATGCAGTTGTTATTTATGAGATAAATAAAATGCAAATATTGACCTTGATATTGTATCTTAGTTTTAAAGTAATTTAAAAAATGTATTTATTGATTAATTGTTATGTTTATTGCAGAAAAAATTTTTAAAGAAAAAATCCAGGTGTTTGATAAAAATTTATGTTAATGTTAATTGATTTATTATATTAACTACTTTGTATTTTGCAAATAAAAAAGTCAGTTATTATTAAATTTTCTGCTGCTTTGTATAATGTAAATTAAATTTTCTGTTATTGTAGATACAAATTAGAACATTATAAAATCAAATAGATTTATTGTGTTGCAGAAAAAATTTTCAAAGAAAAAATCCAGGTGTTTGATATGAATTTATGTTAATGTTAATTGATTTATTATATTAACTACTTTGTATTTTGCGAATAAATAAACGTCAAAAAAAAAAAAAATTAAAAATAAAAAAGCAAATTAGTTTCATATAATATCGTTTTTATTTACCCAAGAATTGTGATCTTTATCAAAACCTAACCATTTAACAAAAACCTGATTTCCTTTTCTTTTCAATATTTTTTCAACAAGAAAAGTGTCAGGATTTTTGACTCGAGTAAGTTCAGGCTCGTAAAAAGAACCTGAAATTGGTGTTTTTGTATAATCAAGTAAATTGTAAGTAATTGGGTCTGTGCGTTTTACTTCTTTGATTGTAAATATTTCTGTTGACCAATTTGGTTGATAACCTTTTGCAAAGTTTCCTTTGTATTTACTTATACGTACATAATCTCCAACTTTGTATTTAGCTTTCTGATAAAATTTCGGCTGTATGTAAATATTCTTCAAAATATATTTCTCGTTTGCTTTTGTAACTTTTTTAGGTTGAAGCTTAATTGTACGATGATATGTTGAGTTGTATTTCTCAATAAGTGAGAGTAAAATAGATATCCATTTATAATTACCCTGAAAACTAAACTGCTTCCACATTGCATTTTTTAAAGTACGGTTGAAACGTTCTACTATGGATGCTTTCATTTCAGAATATGTATGATAATGATTAATTTTTTTTATTTCCATAAGTTTTCTAAATTCTTTGTTAAAAAACTCTTTACCTTGATCAGATTGAATATTTTTTGGGAGTGTTCCAGCACGTTTAAAAATCTTTTGCATGCCTAGTAAAACGTTATTAGCATTTTTAGTTTTAATTGGTTCAGCATAAGCATATTTCGAAAAGATATCTATTACAGTTAATAAATATTTATATCCTTTGTTATACTTTGCATATGGAATCATTTCTACTAAATCGATTTGCCATGTATCATTTAAACCTTTTTGAAATTTTCTTCGACGGAAGTTTCATCTGGCTGGTCTATGTATTTCCGATACTATTTGTGCCCTTGACATTATGTTTGTACCATTTAATCAGATTTTTCAATTCTATTTTATAATTTTCTATAAAGCAACAGTTACATGTATCCGGTCCAGATGACGAGTTATCGTAAGCCTAAGGACAAAGAGCCAAATGAGTTCCGTATATTGACGTAAATTTTTCTGTTGTTGAAAATTCTTGAATGTATTTATACATGTGAAAAATACGTTGCTTATGCTCATTTAATAAGACAGAGGAATATAATTTTAAAAACTCTTCCACCTCCTTCACCTCCATCTTTCAAAATGAGAATAAGTTTAATACACGTTTTTATATATTTGAAAAACAAATTCAATTATCTTTCAATTACTTTTAAAACGCGAACCAATGATGATATATTTTAATCATCCATTTACAATGATGGTGGCGGGACCATCTGGTTGTGGAAAAACAACATTTATATGCAACTTAATTATAAATATTAACAGATTGATACATCCAAGAATTGAAACAATAAAATGGTGTAACCCAGAAATTTCAGCTATTCCGAAAAATATAGATTTTTCTGATATAGACTTTTTTACCAGTATTCCGGAAAAGTTTAGTGAGAATGAAAATAAACCTACATTAATAGTTTTAGATGATTTAATGTTAGATTCTGCAAATAAACAGGTATGCGAATTATTTACTAAAGGTTCACACCATCGTAATTTATCTATTGTATTGTTAACGCAAAACGTTTTTCATCAGGGGAAATATTCAAGAGATATTTCATTAAATTGTAAATATTTAGTGCTTTTTAAAAACCCTCGAGACAAATCACAGATTTTTCCTCTTGCTAGACAACTATATCCGGAAAATATAAAAGGTTTCCTGGGGGTATATAATGAATCAACCTCAAGTCCACATGGTTATATTGTGTTGAATTTAACACAAGACGTTAACGATTTGTTTCGTATTAGAACTAATATTTTTTCAAAAGAATATTGCATATGCTTCTGTAATACGAGTGATTTGAACAACTGTCAAAAGTATGAAACGATTGAAGAAAAACCAACATATATTACATGTACTAGGAAAGTGTAAGAAGAAGAAATTTCGTCAAAATATTCTTAAATTTTGTGATGATGATATTATAAAAACTATTGCTGAAATTGCAATCAATATATTAAATGGTAATAATAAAATTTCACCAGCACAAAAAGCTAAATAAAAAAAACATAAAAAAAATTAAGATTCCTAGCCTGTGCAAAGAAAAGTATAAAAGCCAAACGAAAAATATTAGTTCAACATGGTGGATTTTTACCAACTTTAATCGGTACTATATTATCTGGTGTAATAGGAAAATTGCTCAGTAAGACATAATGCAGCGAATGATTGTTATGTCACCAGAAATATTTTCAAAATTTAGTAAATTATTTCAAGATGATAAAAACTTTGATTTATTAGATCAAAAAATGAAAAAAGTTTTATATGACAAAAAATTAAAACCATTGCAAAAATGGTACTTATATCGGCAAAATCTCCTCCTCCATAAAAGCAGCTCTCTTCTCCCGTTTTTAGATTGAAAATACATTTAGCAGAACTCTTGTTATACTAATTTAAATATAGGGCTTTTTTGAAATTTTCGGGGGCTGTAACTTCGGCACCTTTCAATATTAAGAAAAACCTTTGACACATGTTGAAACATAATTATAGATATTTCAATTTACCATATCACTAAAAAAAAATTTTAACAGGTTTTCAAGTTACAGGTGTTTAAAAATAGCAAAATTTCAATTTTCGAGCCCTTATACCTCCTAAACAGGCAGCGTGACAAAAAAATTTTGTTAACTGACTTCTACTAATTTCTAAAGGTGTAACTGCTCCAAAAATTTCAAAATCCTAGCTTGCACCGTTCAGAAGATATGTGTGGAAGATATAAGATATTACTTTTTTCGTAATATCTACCCTTAATTAAAATTTCTTAATTCTATTTCAAACGGTGTAAAAGTTTTTGTAAACATACGGACAGACAGACAGACGGACAGACGGACGGACGGAGTGAAACTATATAGGCACATTTTTACAAAATTTTTTGAAAATGTGCTAAAAAGAGAATTAGCCTAATGATTCAATATTTGAAGTTATGAATATCCAAACATTTAATTATATTATATGATCCTTTTATACAAATAAAAAGTAAAAATGAAATTCGTAAATTAATTAAAGAGAATCATGATTCATTGTATGTTGGACACTGTGGCATGAGTCAGTAAAATCAGTAAATTAAAACAAAAATATATACGGGAAAACATGAATAAATAGAATTAAAAAAAGAATTTTGTGTTCCCAATTTGTGTCCAATTTCACAGTGTGATTCTGCAGTCGAAAAGGGAGGCTGACACAATTTTTTATTGAGTTCGGTTAGCCCGTTGGGAAGTTTGATCGATTGGCTTTAAATTTTGCCCAAATGTTTCTCTTAACTAACGGAATTAGTTAATTAAAGATGGTTAGAATGTATTAATCCAAATCGGTCCGGCGGGCTTCCAAAAAATTTTTTGTTTGATTTGTGTCCAATTTTAAAGGTTTATTTTGCAGTCCAAAAGAGAGGCTACAAAAAATTTTTGTTGAGTTCGGTTAACCCGTTTGGATACGAGGGCGCAAAGAAGCTTTTTCAATGGTTTTGATGTCAAGCCGAAACGGTTTGACCGATTGACTTGAAATTTCGCACAAATGTTCCTCTGAGCAACTGGAATTAGTTTTATAAAGTTCGTTGGAATGAATTAACCAATTTCGACCCGGCGGGCTTCGAAAAAATTTGTATATCCGATTTGTGCTCAATTTTACAGAGCGGTTTTGCAGTCGAAAAGAGACACAATTTTTTGTTCAGTTCGGTTAGCCCGTTGGGAAGTTTGACCGATTGACTTGAAATTTTGCTCAAATTTTCCTCTTAACTAACGGAATTAGTTATGTATTAACCCATATCGGTCCGGCGGGCTTCCAAAAAATTTTTTGTTTGATTTGTGTCTAATTTTATAGGTTGATTTTAAGTCCAAAATAGAGGCTGGAAAATATTTTAGTTACGTTCAAATAACCTGTTTGCTACGAAAATGCCATGAAGTTTTCTATAAATTTTATTGGTTTAAATGGTTAAAGGAATTTTATTGAAAATTTTGCACCAGCTTTGTTTTTAATTATTGAATTCCACCGCGGTAATTTGGCTTTGACCTGTTTACGGATTTTGCACAAAAATTCAATGAACTTTTCGAATTTTTGGTATTAGCGCAAGTTAACCTTTATTCCAAAAGCTCACTTACTTAATAAAACTAATTTTTATGAGATACTTTGGTCGCGATATAATAACCCGTTTGGGCACGATACCTAATGACTTTTTCTAAAGTTTTATTACAATATTTTTAAAACTCTTAAATTTTGTAAAGTTTTTATTCCATAAAAAAAATTTTAAATGCACATTTCTAATATTAATAATAATAAAAATAAAGCTCATAAAAAATACGAATAAAAATATCCTTAAATTTAAGGAACATAACATTTTCCATCTATAGATTTTTTCGTAAGTCTTTATTTCTTATCTACTTTACATTTGTTGTTCTTTAAAAATAGATTTCACTGTCAAATAGTATTTTAAAACCTTTTTGCAAAAAATATATAAGCCTATAGCTTGTATAGCCTATAAATATAGGCTTGTATAAAAATATACAAGCCTATATTTCCTTCGAAAAATCATAAAGAACAAGGAAGAGTGTTGTAGAACTTTCAGTTAAGAACAAAACAAAATATAAGTTGAAAAATACTATATATATATTGATTATATTTTTTTCAGCTGTTGGCCATTCAAGTTAACTACTATTGACATAAAGTAATGCTCATATAAAACACGAAGTTTGATGGCAGTGCAATGCGTTAGGTTCGCTCCAATTACCCCAATTAAATTTTGCACAAACTTTGGTAATTAAGTTAAAATATTTTTCGGGAAATTTCAGACATCCTGCTTAATTAGGTATAGATTAATGCTCTTATAAATAAAGAAGTTGTATGGCAACTACTCGAACCTAGTGCAGTAGAACAACCAAATATTAACCCGTGGAGCTAACTGATAGGATTGCAATAACGATGCCGGCTCCTTTATTAAAGCGAATTTAAGAATCCTAGCTCTATAATGTTTTGCAGTTATTGTGTGGATGAATTAACATACATCGCTAAATTGATTTCCATTTGCGATTCTGATATGACCCATACCTTAGAGTATATCTCCTCCCCTTTTCCTCTGCGTCACAAACATAATGGAAAATTTAGTAGGTATATTAGATAATACCCAGTTGAACGTTTCTGCGCCTCTCAAAGGGTTTTAATGTTGAAAGCAAAAGTACAATTTGTAAATTGTGCCGGAATAAATTAACGGACATCACCACAACCCGTCATACTTTCAATAATACTTAACCCAATTAACACAATTTGAACGTTCTATCTTAATTTTAAGTTACAATTTTTATTAATTTCGATTATAAGCTTTTAAAACTTGGGAGGTCTAAGAGGGGTACTGAACCACCACTCCAATTGATCCCAAATTAGAGGGAACACGCAAGAGATAGTAAAGAACACCCTTGTGCCAAATTTGAAGCTTCTACACTTTTTCAAGTTGCTATCTTTATTAATTTTAAAGATATGCTTTAAGGTCTTAAATTTTGCAAGACACTTAGGAAATAGGAAGGGGCAGCCTCATACCAAATTTAGAGGTTCTATCTTAATTGGTATGCTCTATTATGCTCGGTTGGCCTAAATTCGATCAAAAAGTTCTAGGTTCCGAACCCATGGTCCAATCCCGAACTTACGCAATCCCCGAAATAGTTTCATTACTAGTAACCTACAGCACAAATTTTATGAAGATAGCGTCATTAGTTGTTGAGTTATCGTGATTTTTTATATATGTACGTTAGCCCTTCGATCGATTAAAAGGTCCAGAATCCGAACCCATGGGCCGATTTCGCCCATATGCAATCCCCGCCGTACTTTCAGTCCTGATTTTTCAGACCGATTTTTTAAGAAATAGTGGCAAACAGAGAAGAGAGCCAAAACGTTTAATTTGAATTATGAGTAGTATAGAATAGAATAGTTCCACGGGCTGTCAATGTCTTTTTTTGTGTAAGACAAAAGTACAATTTTATTTAAATTTACTCACATTTGGTACAATTTTAGTCTCCCACAATAAAAACATATCATCGTATAATTTATTTGTCATTTTATAATATGTCGAATTTTGGAACTGCTCTTTATACATAAACTTGACATTTGCGAATTAAAAATTATTTTTTTTCTATATGTTAACTAAAATAAAGTCAACAATTGCTTTGATTGTTTGAATGCCTTGAAATACATATAAAGCAAATCCAAATTTTGACATTTTATAAAATTATAAATCAATTCTATGATATGTTTGCGTTGAGTAGTAATAGTAGCGCTTGGGCATGGGAAAATAATTATGCAAATTAGGCCAGTGACTTGGCGTTTACTTTGTTGTTGAGAGCTTTTTTAAGGAATGTTGTAGTGTAAAAACAGGTATGCAAATTAGATGTCGTGATTGGCGTTTGCATAATTAGTTTCCGGAAAGTGTTTGTAAATAATATAGAAGGTCAACTAGATAATGTGGAACAAGTAGATAGTGCAATGACCTAAACAGGTGTGTAGTATTTCTACCGGTTGCATGATTAGTTTCCGGAAAAAGCTTTTGTAAATAATACAAGTAAGTACAATGATCTTGTTGTGATTGTATATAGTAACATAGATTATTGTAAATAATAAGAATTTATTTTATTTTTTAATAAAAAGCTTTCACGGTCAATCAATTATTTTAATGTAATATTAACACAAGAATGCAGTTGTTATTTATGAGATAAATAAAATGCAAATATTGACCTTGATATTGTATCTTAGTTTTAAAGTAATTTAAAAAATGTATTTATTGATTAATTGTTATGTTTATTGCAGAAAAAATTTTTAAAGAAAAAATCCAGGTGTTTGATAAAAATTTATGTTAATGTTAATTGATTTATTATATTAACTACTTTGTATTTTGCAAATAAAAAAGTCAGTTATTATTAAATTTTCTGCTGCTTTGTATAATGTAAATTAAATTTTCTGTTATTGTAGATACAAATTAGAACATTATAAAATCAAATAGATTTATTGTGTTGCAGAAAAAATTTTCAAAGAAAAAATCCAGGTGTTTGATATGAATTTATGTTAATGTTAATTGATTTATTATATTAACTACTTTGTATTTTGCGAATAAATAAACGTCAAAAAAAAAAAAAATTAAAAATAAAAAAGCAAATTAGTTTCATATAATATCGTTTTTATTTACCCAAGAATTGTGATCTTTATCAAAACCTAACCATTTAACAAAAACCTGATTTCCTTTTCTTTTCAATATTTTTTCAACAAGAAAAGTGTCAGGATTTTTGACTCGAGTAAGTTCAGGCTCGTAAAAAGAACCTGAAATTGGTGTTTTTGTATAATCAAGTAAATTGTAAGTAATTGGGTCTGTGCGTTTTACTTCTTTGATTGTAAATATTTCTGTTGACCAATTTGGTTGATAACCTTTTGCAAAGTTTCCTTTGTATTTACTTATACGTACATAATCTCCAACTTTGTATTTAGCTTTCTGATAAAATTTCGGCTGTATGTAAATATTCTTCAAAATATATTTCTCGTTTGCTTTTGTAACTTTTTTAGGTTGAAGCTTAATTGTACGATGATATGTTGAGTTGTATTTCTCAATAAGTGAGAGTAAAATAGATATCCATTTATAATTACCCTGAAAACTAAACTGCTTCCACATTGCATTTTTTAAAGTACGGTTGAAACGTTCTACTATGGATGCTTTCATTTCAGAATATGTATGATAATGATTAATTTTTTTTATTTCCATAAGTTTTCTAAATTCTTTGTTAAAAAACTCTTTACCTTGATCAGATTGAATATTTTTTGGGAGTGTTCCAGCACGTTTAAAAATCTTTTGCATGCCTAGTAAAACGTTATTAGCATTTTTAGTTTTAATTGGTTCAGCATAAGCATATTTCGAAAAGATATCTATTACAGTTAATAAATATTTATATCCTTTGTTATACTTTGCATATGGAATCATTTCTACTAAATCGATTTGCCATGTATCATTTAAACCTTTTTGAAATTTTCTTCGACGGAAGTTTCATCTGGCTGGTCTATGTATTTCCGATACTATTTGTGCCCTTGACATTATGTTTGTACCATTTAATCAGATTTTTCAATTCTATTTTATAATTTTCTATAAAGCAACAGTTACATGTATCCGGTCCAGATGACGAGTTATCGTAAGCCTAAGGACAAAGAGCCAAATGAGTTCCGTATATTGACGTAAATTTTTCTGTTGTTGAAAATTCTTGAATGTATTTATACATGTGAAAAATACGTTGCTTATGCTCATTTAATAAGACAGAGGAATATAATTTTAAAAACTCTTCCACCTCCTTCACCTCCATCTTTCAAAATGAGAATAAGTTTAATACACGTTTTTATATATTTGAAAAACAAATTCAATTATCTTTCAATTACTTTTAAAACGCGAACCAATGATGATATATTTTAATCATCCATTTACAATGATGGTGGCGGGACCATCTGGTTGTGGAAAAACAACATTTATATGCAACTTAATTATAAATATTAACAGATTGATACATCCAAGAATTGAAACAATAAAATGGTGTAACCCAGAAATTTCAGCTATTCCGAAAAATATAGATTTTTCTGATATAGACTTTTTTACCAGTATTCCGGAAAAGTTTAGTGAGAATGAAAATAAACCTACATTAATAGTTTTAGATGATTTAATGTTAGATTCTGCAAATAAACAGGTATGCGAATTATTTACTAAAGGTTCACACCATCGTAATTTATCTATTGTATTGTTAACGCAAAACGTTTTTCATCAGGGGAAATATTCAAGAGATATTTCATTAAATTGTAAATATTTAGTGCTTTTTAAAAACCCTCGAGACAAATCACAGATTTTTCCTCTTGCTAGACAACTATATCCGGAAAATATAAAAGGTTTCCTGGGGGTATATAATGAATCAACCTCAAGTCCACATGGTTATATTGTGTTGAATTTAACACAAGACGTTAACGATTTGTTTCGTATTAGAACTAATATTTTTTCAAAAGAATATTGCATATGCTTCTGTAATACGAGTGATTTGAACAACTGTCAAAAGTATGAAACGATTGAAGAAAAACCAACATATATTACATGTACTAGGAAAGTGTAAGAAGAAGAAATTTCGTCAAAATATTCTTAAATTTTGTGATGATGATATTATAAAAACTATTGCTGAAATTGCAATCAATATATTAAATGGTAATAATAAAATTTCACCAGCACAAAAAGCTAAATAAAAAAAACATAAAAAAAATTAAGATTCCTAGCCTGTGCAAAGAAAAGTATAAAAGCCAAACGAAAAATATTAGTTCAACATGGTGGATTTTTACCAACTTTAATCGGTACTATATTATCTGGTGTAATAGGAAAATTGCTCAGTAAGACATAATGCAGCGAATGATTGTTATGTCACCAGAAATATTTTCAAAATTTAGTAAATTATTTCAAGATGATAAAAACTTTGATTTATTAGATCAAAAAATGAAAAAAGTTTTATATGACAAAAAATTAAAACCATTGCAAAAATGGTACTTATATCGGCAAAATCTCCTCAAATATGGAATTAACATAAGACACGCAAAAAAATTACCAGAAAAGGCTAATAATCTTACATTTGATATAGGCACTCAAACAAAATTTTTTTCTAAACGAAATGCATATACAGAAACTGAATTACCTAAATACAAATCAACATCAGCACAGACCGATTTTTTACCATTAGTTACTGATGATGTGTTTGAATATGATCCTAAAAAAGAAAATTCAAGTATGGATATCGATTTAACACATTATGATTTGGATGATGAAAATTCATTTAAAAAATTAGCTCAAACTGAAATGTTGAAAGATGAAAAATTAGTCGAAAGACCATCTCTAAGTTCTGATTATCGAATGTTTGAAACACCAAGCGGTGATGTAATTACTGTTGCTGTACCATCTCCTGAAAAAAAGAAGACACTAAGATCAGCCGGTAGTTCAATTTCCTCAACTATACTTTCACAGTTTCCTGAAACAAAAAAACTAAAACCTTTACTAAGAAGTCCAAAACTAAGAACTTCATCAACACCGGAATGGACAACATATAAATAGTTCAACATTTTATGTTTTAGTAGAAGTTAACAAAGATGGATAGTCAAGATGACTTCTATGTAGCATTGTTTAGTAATGATAATTTAACAATGTTTCCAGACAGCACTTTAGCTTCATTTGAAAATAAATTACCTATTCCCTTTGATTTAAGAAATGGAAATTGGAAATTTGGTCTTTCAGAAATATATCTGAACGATTTCCTACAAACAGCAGAATTAAACAAAAAGAAATGTGTTTTTATTAATATTGGACAGTATAATGTTTATATAACAAATATTGAAAACCTCTCGAAAAAATTAAAGTAACCAAATCTATAGGCTACACATATTATTCATATAACGATTCGGAATTACATTTGGATGATTGGAAGTCTAATTTTTTGCCAACGCTTATTAAAAATATAACTCCTAATCCCGGGTTTACTCGACATCAAGTTTTCAAAGAATTTTTTAATGAAGTTTTGATATATATCTCTACTCCTAAAAATTATGATGATGTAATATTTAAAAAAGTGTCAGAATCTAACCGAGGGGATTTAATTCGAATATTGCAGACTTTTGATGAAGACAGTCTCTATATAAAAGTTAATCAAAGTTATAATGTAAAAACATTACTAACTGAATTATTTCAACAGAAAAAAAATATAAAAAATTTCAAAACAAAATTACCTGAACTATTCAAATTAGCTGTTGCTAATAATAAAGATGAATTGAATGGAATGGTGATGATTTATTCAGATATCATTCAATCATCTGTTTTTGGAAGTAGCAAAGTGCGGGCGTTGAGAGCTATCAACATAGAAAATTGTAGAATACCTACAAATATTGAATTTGAAAATGTTCATTAGATACCCGTAGAAAAAAATTGTTTTGAAACAATAGCAATTATAATTTGTAACCAATACGGTGATGAAATAAATTTTGTTTCCAGTTACTATCCAACAAAAATTGTATTACACTTTAAAAAGCATTGATTCCCCAAAAACAATATAAATACTACTACTCAAATATGGTATCCTATCAAACATGGAAAGAGCTTACGTGAGATATTATTCCTCTCAAGTAGGTGGAGGAGTCAACGATATTGGGCCTTTATTACAATTTTATCCAGCTATACAAAGAGGTCGTGGTTTTGGAAATATATTCGGAAGTTTAATTCGTTACTTAAAGCCAGTTTTTACATCAGGTTGGGACTTAAATTTTATTTTTTTAAATTAAAAAAGAGGCTGTAAACACAAGTAAAAATATTTTTAATGATATAGCATCTGGTGCAAACATAAAAGAAGCTTTAATTGATCAAAGCAAAGGCGGTATAAAAAATTTACGGAAATCAGTAGTTAACCAACTGCATTCGATGTATGGTGGAAGACAAAGAACTATAAAAAGACAAAGAGCTATTAAAAGACGAACAGTTTCTAAGACACATTTGAAGTCGAAACGACGAAAAAAGCAAAGTAAAACATCTGACATATTCAATTAAAAATGGAATGTATGAAATCTGAACTTGATCTTTTTGCGTCATTACCCGTACAAACAAGTATTTTGCGTTCAGAAGAGGTAGCATACAATCCTTTAGCTTCTTTAGAGGCATCACCGTCAACTATTGAATTTATTTCACTTGGAAATGGAGATACATATCGAGATTTATTCTCCACCTATATAAAATTTAAAGTTCAAATATTAAAAAAAGATGGATCAGTTTGGAGTGCAAATGATAAAGTAGGAACCGGAACAGAAGCAAAGCCAGCTCCGCAACCTAGTGTTGTAAATAATTTATTACACTCTTTAATTAAACAATGTAATGTAACTCTAAACGGAAAAAACATCACTCCTTCAGACTCCTTATACCATTATAAAGCATACTTAACTACTTTACTAAATTATGGTACACATTCCAGTCAAACACATCTGGAAGCATCGGGTTGGGAATTGGATAAACCAAATGTAAATGATTTTAATAATTCTGGTTCTAAATCAAGACAAAAATCATACAACAATTCCTACTGTAGCAGAATTAATGAGAAAATTACATGTAGATTTCAATACTCCTAAATTACTTTTAAATAATGTTGACATTCGAATTGCTTTAGCCCTTGAAAAACAGGATTTTTTTATTTTCTTTAACGATGCCGATGAAAGCTATTTAAAAATTCTCGAAGCTACGTTATACATGAAGCATTTAACAATTAATCCTAGTATATTGATAGCACATAATACTGTATTGGAAAAGGCTAACGCGAAATATTTTTATACTAGAAGTGAAATCAAAACATTTACAATTCCAGCTAACACATCTAACATATCATTGGATAATATATTTATAGGGCAAATACCAAAAGCTCTAGTATTTTGTATGGTTAATAATGAAAATTTCAATGGTAAGAGATCAAAAAATCCATACCATTTCGACCATCAAAATCTCACACAATTTCAATTATATGTGAATCGAGTGCCTACACCAAACTCTTCAATTGAAACAAGTTTTACACCGAATAATTCTTGTAATTCTCGAGCATATTTAACATTATTTAGCGGAACAGGTATACATCATTCTGATAGAGGACATCAAATTTCAAAAGAATTATTTTCAAAAGGTTATACAATTTATTTATTTATTTATTTATTTATTTATTTATTTCAATTTACAATGCCTTAAGAGAGAATAATAACCCTCATGTTAGGCTATATAGATTATTATACATTTCATTTTATCAAACATTATTTATAGAAAGTAATAAGATGTATTAATCAATTTGCAAGACAAGTGGAACAAAATAATCATAATAATTTTATCATTAAAAATTAAATATAAAAAAAATCAAAAATTAAAAATTAAAAAAAATTAAATAATTAAAAAAAAAAATAATTAGAATTAAATAGAAAAGCCAGAAAGAAAATAAAAAGAAAACAAAAAGATAATGAATTTATAACACAGAATATAATCCAACAAAAGCAATAAAAAAAAAAAAAAAAATATATGAAAATGAATGTGCTAAAATTAATTATATATTATATAAGTCCGGAAGATTTCAGAACACAAAACAATTGTAGAAGAAGTTTAAATTCAATTTCGTTCTCTGCTATATTGAGTAATACATTTTTTTTTTAATTCAATTTTTAGTTGATTACTCCTTAAAAGTTTCTGACAATACTGGCTTTTGATTTATCACCAGACGGCTCGGGAACAGACACATGTCAGAATTTATTAAACCAGGGAGTAGTAAAGATTGAAGCAAGACTCAGCTCTCCATTAACTTCAACATTAACTGTATTGTATTTGCAGAATTCGATGCTAATATCGAAATTGATAAAAATCGTAACGTCTACGTGAACATATAAAAGGAAGTTTAGTAAATCATCTCTATTCATTTCAAAATGACATGTGCTCTAGTAGATTTATCGTTCTGTACGGACGATAACAATACAATATTTGTAAAAAATATTGCTGTGGCTGGTGTAAAAGAAAAATGTAAAACTATTGTAAAAGAATTAAAGTATAAATTTCCTGTCAGAGATTTGAAAAAAACGGATATTGAGAATTACTCTTTTGGACATATCGATAACGAAAAAATAACTAATAACTTAATAAATTTGCTTGAAAAATTCGATATAGCCTTAACAAATGGAAAACTTAAAGCAGAATTTTTGATAGCATTTATACAAGGAAATACTCGACTAATTGATATCTCACGTTTGCAAGATAATGAATACACTTCAGATTTCAAAGGTTCTGAAATGTAATAAGTTAATACATAAAATATTTAGAGGCGTTTATGCTCTTGATAAATTACCAAAACAAGTTTTAAAACCTAGTATTTTGGTGGTAAATACCGATAATTCTAATGAAAAGGGAACACATTGGTTAGCAATATTTGTTCCAGTTCAAGGGTGTGCAGAATATTTTGATTCATTTGAAAATCCCCCGTTTCACAATTAGATTATAAAATTTCTACAAAATCAATCAACATGTTTTGTTTTCAACAATAAGCGTTTACAAAGTAATTTAACATCTGTTTGTGGACATTATTGTTGTGTATATCTATGGATGCGAAGTTCCCGTAAAAGCATAAAATATTTTCTTAATTTATTCGACACATCATCCCCACTTAAAAACGATAAAAAAATACAAAGAATATTTCGAAAAATTTTTAAAAAATGTGGAAGAAAAACTATAAATACAAAATTCTAAAATAGAATTCATCAGTTAAACCAAAACAAAACAATGGAGCAATCTACAAATTCAGAAGTATTTAAAACAGAAAAAGGTGAGCCACCGCAGAACCTTTTATTAAGCTATATTTATTTTTTGGATAAAAAACAAACAATAAAAATTCAAATTGGATTTAATATTGAGAATTTTGCTGCATCAATAATTTTCCAACGACAAAACAAAGTCATAAGCGAAATGAATTATTTGGAGTGGTATACATTTTATCGCGACTTTAAAAACAGTCAAGCAAAATTAAATGCAAAAGGATTTTCGTTAACATTTAATCATGATGAGCGCACTAAAAACTTGTATTGCAGTTAGATGAGTACACTCGTTTTTGTCTTATGCTAGACTTTATACAAGCAGTGATGTCATATAACAACGGAGCTGAACTTAATATAAGAGAATATGTATTCAAATATTTTGAGAGATGTATTGAAAAGAATAAACTGAGATTGGAACAAGAAGATTTCTACATTCCAATGAATTTACACATAGCTCAGTGTAATTATTCCAGACTATTTTATGAAATACCTATGTTTTTGTCAGAAAAATTATCTTGGTCAACAATAAATAAAACAAATATTTTTTAAAACCAATTATTTTCTTTTATTAAATACATATATAAATTCATACAATTTTTTACAGCACATCTTTTTAAATTTTCAGTAATGTTATGGTGAGGGCAAATGGTTGTGAAATTCTTTAGTTTCTGAAGAGATGGAATGTCATTATCTAAATTGATAACTTGTACTGAACTCGAAACAAATTTATCTAAAAATTCCTTTTTCTTGTACCCCTTTACGTAAACGACGTTGAATGAATTTAAATGTTCCTTTAAGGTATTTTTAATTGCTGAATATTCTATAAAGCCATCATCCCAGTCAAGGCCATTTATTTGTGTTTTAGTGAATTCATTTTGCTGTTTAACATCAGTATTTAACTCTTCGAACGAATAAGGTGCTTTAAATATAAACAGCATTGGTATCAGTGACCCATCAACTATCAAAGCAAATTCCTTCAAGAAATATTGCTTATTATTTCCAACAATAAATTGTAAATCTGCTACTGCCTTCCTGCTGCT
Source organism: Dolichopus griseipennis (assembly GCA_963082915.1). NCBI lineage: Eukaryota > Metazoa > Arthropoda > Insecta > Diptera > Dolichopodidae > Dolichopus > Dolichopus griseipennis. The sequence goes on along the minus strand of OY720441.1, from coordinate 184,375,557 downwards.
CATTTTGTGCCTTACTATTTTAAAATACCTTGAAATCCTCTAATTTATAACTAATACGATTTAAAAAGAGTGGAAAAAAGAGGGGAAGGGAGCCTTTAGCAGTGGTACAAACCGATACCGGACCTTCAAAGACCGATAAAGGGGGCGCCTGATACAGGCCCCGCTTTAAAGGGGACCGGTATTGGACTTTTGGGGACCGGATATCGACTCTCCAGAAACATCGGTTGATTTAAATAAATTAACCTGGAAAAAAAAAAATGTGGAAAGAGTTGCAAAAATCTTGCTGACTAATATTTTAACTCCTCTACATAGTGATTTTTATATTGGTAGCTACAAAGTATTTTAAATCTTAGACATAGTTTAGAAAATATACAGTGATTAATTATTAATGAGAATGCAACAATATAATTTGCATATTTTAGAAAGTGTTATGTATGATGCAAAATATTATGTATGTTGCATAAAAAGTATAAATTGATTTAAATTTTCAAATTATTTTTAATTAAAAATGGAAGTACAGGAGCCGTTTGAAGAAATAATTGGAAAATGCGATATTTTCCAATTAGAAGGAACATTAACTTTCAATTACGAATTTGAATTTAAGGACCTTTCTAGAGGAGCAGCAGGTAGCGGTGATAATGGCTCAAAATTGTTATGTACAGAAAAGATGCCAAGTGAGCACGACTTGGATGTGAAATAAAATTAAAATAATAATAAAAAAGGTAACCTGAAAAAATATAAATAAAAAAGGTGTGCTGGAAGAAATTAAAAACTTTTATAAATTTAATTAAATAAAATCTGGAAAGTTGAAAAATTTAAATAAAAAAAAGAAAATATTTCATTTGTAAATTTTTTATTTAACTTTTTTTTTATTTACACAATTTTTCTTGCGAGTCTATACTCGTTTTTGGAATTAGCTCAAACAGAGCCATATTCCACCTATTAGGATCCCGTCCCAAAAATTTGAAATAGCAGCCCTTGCTGTTCAGTTCATTTAATTCCTTCTCCAACACTACTTTTTTGGAGAACCGCTCCGGCATAAAAAAAGTAATGCTGTTAGTTGAATCTTCAATTGGGCATGTTACCTTACATAGAACCACCCGCTGACCTTTTTTGGTCTTTAGAAATTTCCATTCTTCTACCTCGTACATCACGTCTTTCACCAGAGCATCTATCGTTTTGTAGCTCTCTTGTTTCCCTTTTCCGATTGCTATGAGATTGTCTACAAATTCCTAAATGAAAATAAAATACAAAAAAAAAAATATAGCATAATTTTGAAAATTTTGAAAAAAATAGATTATTAAATTTTTTTAAAATTTAAAAATTACTTACCATTATTTTTTTTTTTTTTTGGTACTGCTACTAGTACTGTTTAAACTAAGTTTTGTGTAGAACTCAATTTTAACTTTTATTTTATTTATTTTATTTTTTTATTTATTTTTCATTCTCAATTAATTCAATTTAATTATTTTTCATTCTCAATTAATTCAATTTAATATTTCATAAAAAAAATAACAATAAACTTACATTATTTTTAAATACTACAGTTCAAAGTATGGGAATGTACCTAAACATATTATATAATTTCTGACTTAAAAAAAAAAAAAAATACTTAATCTAAGAAAATCTGTTATTATGAACTGTAATTTTAAGCAAATGCTTTAAAAAACTTAATGATTTATTTAAAAAAAAAAAAAATATATATATATGAAATAAACTGAAATTGAGAGAATAGTGGTTTTTTTATTTTTCAAGAAAATAGTATTAAAACCACATTATAGCATTGTACTTAACAAAACTAATAACTTAACAAATTTATAAACTAGAGGGTGGAGCATAAAATATAGAAAAGCAAATTTGAAATATAATAAACAAAGCAAATAATTTATAAACAAAATTGATATAGTTAAAAAGTAAAACTTCTATACAAAAAAAAAATTTCAATTCAAAAACTAAATTTAATTCAAAAACTAATAAAGATTATATATAAAAAGAGATTAGAAAAAATCCAAAAAAAAAAAACAAAAAAAGACAAAAGCAGAAACAAAATCAATAAAAGGCTATAAGCAAATAGGTATTATTAAATTAAAGTTAATAAAAAAAAAAAAAAAATAATAATTAAAAATTAAAAATGCATTCCATCGTCACCAGTAATGTAAATAGTAGCTAAGATATTATGTTAAATAAATTATTTAAATTTTCGAAGTTTAAACCCATAAGCCAAATCTTTAGTTGTTTTAAAAAAGTGGTATATATTCTTAATGACCTGAGAAATACAGGTAATTTATTGAACAATGTACAAGAACTTACATTAAAAAAATTACGATAACATGTAGTACGAAAATTTGGTACATTAACAAGAAAACTATGATTAACGCGTAAATTATACGTGCTGGAATCCCTATAGTTTAAATACCCAGATCGAATGAAAAATATTTTTAGTACCTTAAAACAGTAAAGATGGCGTAGAGGAAAAATATTTAAAGAAACAAATAATGGAAAACTGCTGTCCAATCTATTTCTTTTACAAATTTTACGAATAATAAATTTTTGAAGGCGAAGTAGAGGTAGAACTTTATTGTAATAAGCCCCACCCCAGCAAGCTAATCCATATTGTAACTTAGATTGAACAAGTCCGAAATAGATAATTCTCAAAGTATTTGAAGGACATACGTTGCTCAGATAATAAAAGATCCTTAGGGTTCCCCTCATATAATTTTTTAGAGAATCAATATGAAACGACCAGCTCAGTTTGCAATCTATTGTTAACCCTAAGTACCTAAATTGTTCTACAATTTCAATCATAAAGCAGTCCTTATCGCACAAAGTGTCACTAAAATACTGTTTTTTTTTAGACTGTGTATTGTGACAATAATCACACAGTAATACAAACTTTTTACACTCTGGCGCATGATACATAAATTGGAAATAACTATCATAGTGAAAATTAAAGTTAAAAAGCATAACTTTAGTTTTGTTACTAATGATTAGCCGATGGTCGGCAAACCATTTTCTTAAAAGATCTAAGTCATGGTTAATGAAAGCAACCAAGTTTAGTGGGCTATCAGCGCCATAAATAAGACCGAGATCATTCGCGAAGGCAGTTGGCTGGCCTTTGAACTTTAAAGTAAAAATGCTGTTCATATAAATTAAAAACAGTATTGGCCCCAGAACGGAACCCTGCGGTACGCCAATTTTCAGAATTTTGGATGAGCTGGCTTTATTGTTAATTTTGACAAATTGTGTTCTATCTTTTAAATATGATGCGAACCAATCAAGCATAAAGCCTCTGATTCCAGTGTTATTAATTTTTGTTAATAGTATTGCATGGTTCACCATGTCAAAGGCCTTGGTGATGTCAACAAATAGACCAGCTGTGTGCATCTTATTATCCAAATTTGAGTAAACTTTGGAACAGAAGTCAAGTAACGCATCTTCTGTCGATTTCTTTTCCCTAAAACCAAATTGCGCATTATTGAAGAAATTTATTTTATTAAAATATCGTACAATCCTTTTTTTTACTAATTTTTCAAAAACTTTCCCCACTGACGGTAGCAAAGAAATAGGCCTATAATTCTTGACCTGCTTGCAATCTCCTTTTTTGAAAAGTGGTATAACTTGTGCAAACTTAAGAGAATCTGGGTAAACACCAGAAAAAATACTTGAATTAAAAATGTAGGCCAAAACATCAATGATATTGAAGGCCGCACTTTTCAAAGTGAAATTTGAGATGCCATCATGACCACAAGAATAAGAGTTATTCAAATTACGGATTGTTTTTAAAATTTCAAAAGCAGATATAGATTCAAAAAAGAAACTTCTATCCTGCACGTGTCAATCAAGATGTCAGATTAAGTTCACTACTACACCTGCATGAAGAATATGAAATATTTTCTGTAAAAGATGTGAAGTGATCATTAAAGGTATTTGCAACTTCAGTAAAATCAGAGATTAAATTATCACCCTTTTCAATCACAATGTAATCATTTCTTTCCTTAGACCTGTTAGTAATTTCATTTATAACTCCCCAGGTAGCCTTTAAGTTACCTCTGTATGTGTCGAATTTATGTTTATAAAAATCCTTTCGGCATTTTGGTATTTTTTTCTTTAATTTGGAACATAATCTAGAATATTGTCTTTTTAATCTCATATTGTTAGGGTGATTGTAACATTTTATTCTTAACCTATTTTTTTTATTAATTTGATTGACTAAATAATTACTTATCCAAGGTTTAATTTTCTTAACCGATTTTTTTTGTCTTAACGTAGTACTACAATTATTAATATGCTTTTTTAGAATACGAATAAAGTTGTCATACGCTAACGAAGGATTAATTTCACTAAAACATTCAAACCAAAGTTCATACCTTAAACTAACATTTAACTTAACATAATCTATAATTATTTTATGATTCAAATTTTCATTTTTATTTTTAATTTTTTTTTTCAATTTCTTAATGAGCAAACCAGTCATACAATGATCACTAATTTTAAAATCAAAGCAACCACTTTCAAAACAATCCTGAGCATAATTAGAAACTCTAAAAAAAATATGGTCTAGACATTTACCAGACATAAGTCTAGTAGGCTCCTGAATAGCCGAATGTAGCCCCTGAGAAGCTAAAAAACCTTTATAATTGTTTGATTCATCATTATTGATCAAAATATCAAAATTAAAATCACCCAAAATAATAAGATTTTTTGAATTAATTCTTTCTAAAACCTCTGAAAATTCTATATAAAAAGTGTTAAAGTTATATTTAAGTAACCTATAGACACAAATAAAAACAAAATTCACTTTGTTAATATTAATTGTAATTTTTAAAATATCAGCACTAATTATATAATCAAGTTTTTCGAACGTACAATCGTAATCACAACTAACAAAACACCCAACCCCACCCGCGGCATATGATTCATTTGTGGCGGCATAAAAGTTATAACCTGGAATATTAAAATCATTTGTTTCACAGTTATAGATCCAAATTTCAGAGACAAATATAATATCAGGTAAATTAGCAAAAGCTTCCAGATGGGACACTAGAGACGAAAAATTTTCCCTTAAACTTCGAACATTTTGATGCACAATAAAGAATTTATCTATATCACAATGACCATGAAATACACCTTCGCAATTATTATTTATTAAATTAATAGTGAGATTATCGTTCTCAAGATCATTAAAATCAAAGAACATATTTAATTTTGTTTTTTAGAAAAATTTATGTAAACAAATTTATGATTACGTAATAAAGTAAATTTAAATATTCTTTAGATCATTAAATGATCTTAAAACGACAATCTCACTATCTTCATTTTTTTTTAAGAAGCAAATTAGACTTATTAAACCACAAATACTTATATTGTTTCTGCTTTATAATCTTCTTAGCTTCCATGTAAAGAGCACTATAAAATTTAGTTAAACTATTATTAATATAAATACCACCAAGGTTTTTTCTTTCAGCATTCTTCTTCTTCATAATATTTTTTTTAACCTCGTAACTGGAAAACTTTACACATAAAACACTGCTACTAGTGGTAGTATTATTATTATCTGCTTCTTTTTTTTTATTTACTTTCTTAACATAACAATTTAAAATTTCACTGTCCCTTATTTTTGTTTTAAGCTTATCACTAAAAATATCTTTGGCAATTTTAAGAGCATTTTTATTATTAACTTCGTTAACACCAGTAATTTCAATTATATTTTGTTTTTTTTCTTGCTCCACCCAATTTAGTTTATTTTCTAAAGTGATTAACTTACTTTTAAGCTCGGTATTTACTTCCTTTAAATTTTTTATTGTGTTAAGAAATTCATTGTTTATGTTTTTTAATGACATAATTTCTTCATATAAAAGTTGCAGTGTGACAAATGTTGAATTAGATGCTGGTAATGCAGTTTCAATTGCAGTCACATTTTTGTCGCTCTGTTGCTTTGACGAAACTACATGTGATGATGAGGTAGATAGAATGTCAATGCTTGCAGCTCCCAGCAGAACCGCACATTTGCTGCATCGAAATACATTACCACTACATTTGTAAAATATGAGATCTTCTTTTTTCAAATTAACACATATTAGGTGATGAGTGTTGTTGCAATCGCTACAAGCAATCTTCTCAGCATCTCCTCTCTAAATTTTTTTCTCACAGCTACCACAATTCATGTCAAATGCAAATTATTCAGAATGTGAATTCTTCAATTATTATAAAATTATAATCTGAACATCGATAAAACAGCTTCAATTCAGATTTTATGGTTTTTATATATTATTTTTATAACCTTTTGTATTTTGTAAATAAAAACAAAAATACTACAACGTAAATGTATAAAAATTATTATCAAAATTAGCAAAAATCTCCTTGATGCTCACCCCAAGCATATAAAGAGTGATATTGATAGAAATAAAAGTTTTGTCTTTTCTTTTATACTTTTTTACTACCATAGTTTAAATTACTTTAATAAATACCGTCAATTATTTAACAAGGAACTAAATTTATGAGGAAATTTAAACGCTCCTAAATTTTTTTGTTAGAACATGATTTTTTGGCACGACGACGGAATTTATTTCCATTCAAATTCCTTTGTTAGAATAATAAATCTTTTTTTAAACAACTCAAAAGCTCTTTTCAATAATAAATTCCATTAACTATTTAACAAGGAACTAAACATATAAGGAAATTTAAAACACTCCTAAATTCCTTTGTTAGAAGAATAAATCTCTTTTTCTACCAGGAAATTTTAAAATAAATTTTCTAACATAAAATCATTTCCTAGAACACTCCTTAAATTAACTAATTCTTTTAAATTAATTCCTTTGTCTAATAAGCATTTAGTGATATAAAAATACATGCTCAAAATGTTTTAATTTAGAAGCAAAACAACATGAACCCGTTAAAATCAGTGGCATTAGAAAAATGGATAAACTCTGGACAATTTCAATACAATCATTATAAATATTTATGTGCTCGAATGGACATAGAAAATATAATTTTCTATTGTCCATACCTAAAGAGTCATGTCACCATAGAAGAATTGAGAAAAAAGTGCAGATGGCTGGGAAAAGGCAAAGACGACACGTTAAAATCAGTGGCATTAGAAAAATGGATAAACTCTGGACAATTTCAATACAATCATTATAAATATTTATGTGCTCGAATGGACATAGAAAATATAATTTTCTATTGTCCATACCTAAAGAGTGATGTCACCATAAAAGAATTGAGAAAAAAGTGCAGATGGCTGGGAAAAGGCAAAGACGCTGATGGAAGGTTCAAGTTTACAGTTACATACATTTACTATAAAATTCGGGCAAAATAAAAACTTGTGTTCCTTTATAAAATTAAAAATCATAAAAAAATAATTAAACTTCTTTTTAAAAAACTTTATTTTTTTCTTTTAAATCCAAATGGTACAGAACTATAATTTTCATAAAACCTTCGTTTTTCTGCTTTTAGCCTGTATATCTTTGTTTCTGGAACTGTAATTACCCTATGATCATTTGTTCTTCGAAAATTTTTGTACAGAATATTCACACCGGCTTTATCGTTCAATAAAACCATTTCCTTAATTTTTTCAAAATTGACTAGTTTTGAATTATTATAATCTAGTTTAATTCCTTTTACTTTACAAACTACTGCATCGCTTTGTTTGTCAGAAGAAAATGCTTTATATGCATAATTTTTTGGTCAACCGCTAACGAATTCTTTTATGTAGCTGTCAGATCCATATGATTCTAGTTCATTAGTCATATCTCCGATAAAATTGCCTAGGGCAGGTTCATATTCACCTTCTTTTGACACATATATGACGGAATCAGTGTCATAATATAAAACTCGTTCTTGTAAATTTTCCAAATATTCATACAATTTTAAACGAGCTTGTGCAGTTGTATAACTTGCAATACATACGTTCACTGTACGCAATGAATCTAAATCTTCATTTTTATATTTCCAGTTAACTAAAACCGTGTCAGAATTGATAATCATTATGTCCAATACATTTTTGCTTGGATTTGTCAATATAGAATAAAAAGTAGCTGGACTTTTTATTACTTGCGTTTTTGTCTGATTTTCTCTTTGACCAAATTTTCCTCAGAAAGAGTTCAATATAAGCTTACTGTATGATCCTTTTCCAGGGTTTTTGTAAATATTTTCTGGATCAAGTTTAATATTTTCTTGTTGGAAAAATTGTTCTAAATAATTTTGTTTTAATTCTTCTGTGTTGCAATCTTTAGGCCATCCAGAAGCTTCCTGTTTAGTTTTAAGAAATTTGTCCATCATCTCTGTAAATAATCCAGGTTCACAGTTGTCTTTGTTATATTGTCGTACCTTGTAACGCCAGATTTCATGAAATTCAAATATTTTATACCTCTTTTTTGATGCTTTTACTACTTCGTCTATAACCCAAGTTCCTGTCAGAGTTCTTTCTTTATCAGAATGAAGGCATTCATCTTGATATGTTTCAAGGCTGCAAGTAAAACAAAGCGTAAACATTAATTTATTATTTTGTTTTATTGAAAGAACAGGGTGAATCAAATCAGTTGGTGGAAGAATATCACATTTTATTAAACCATTAGTATTTTCTAAGTCAACTTTAGAACATATTTCATGGCCCACTAAAACTTCAGGATGTCCTACTGGAAATTTCCCATATTTGCACACATAGGGATATAATGAGCAAATATCTATGTATTTTATTTTTTCATTTTCTTTTGCTTTGTAATACATAAAAGTGTTTCCAGTTCTACCTCCATAAAAAGCATCTCGTGGTTCTAAAGGAACGTTTTTTAAAAGCGGGTGATTTATAAGATATGACATCTCGTCTTCTTTTTCTATCAATTGTTCTCTAAAATCACATTCCCACATTTCGATCACTTGATATCCAAATGATTTTAATCGTTCTGTTCTTGTTATGGTATTTTCAAATCTGATATCAAGAGTATCATGTTTGTTCCCTTGTATTGATTCGTTCCTCTTATATGGAAAATATTTTGGATGTCCATGAAAATAGCACCCATGGAATTGAAAAATTTGTTTTGTTTCTGAACAAAAACCATCTACTTTTATATTTTTTATAATTGCTTCTTTTTTCTTTGTTGCATGTTGAATATTAATCTTTCTTTGATCCTCTTCCCAAATTAGCCATTGAAGAGCAATTTTTGATTGATTGTCTGTAAATCTGTAACCTTTTTGGGTATCAATCCTATTGTTTCCGGTTTCAAAAAATTTCTTCGAAAAATTAAATTGCACGCTGAAGCAATGGTTGTAGCCTCAGTGAAAGGACATACATTATTTTCTTCCAATAGAAGTGTTCTAAATTTAATGCAGGCTTCAGTTAAAATAAGTACATCATTTTTGCAATATTCTATCAAATCACGTTTCATATTGAACTAGGTATTTTTGCTTTGTTCATACCAATCAATAAACATTTTTCGATTTTCTTCTGTCATTGTATCAGGACTATAGTAGTGCATAAGTGGTATTGGTCCAACATAATTTATATTTTCTGTTGTATTAAACAAATGAGGAAAATAACCTTTTTTTAAATCAGTTGATAAATCGAAAGCTTTAGGAAGTTGTGATAGTGGCATTGCAAGATAATTCATAGAATCTAAAAACCTTATATTTTTAATCTGCATCTGAATAATTTTTGTGCCCCTCATGATTAATTTTGGCTCTATGTCACTTTTATGCAGCAATTCATTTAAAATAAACTGGTGATCAAAACTTTGTCCATTATGAGCTATTACAACAACTTGTTTAAATTTTTTAGCCATTTTAAAAATGTAATCAACTAAATTTGGAATTACATATGTGTCAAAAACTGTTGTTCTAAAACTACATATAGAACAAAAATGTAACTTCTCTTCTTTTATGCAATGATGACATGTTGTGCTAAGAACACATTAATTAGGTTCGTGTAGTTTAATATCTTCATTATTGTTTTTAACTAGCGTTTTTTCTTGCATTGTTTCTAGATCGTAAAAGATAAACACAAAATCATTAATTTTTGGTTTGCTCTTATCTACAATAATATAACAAAAATGATTTTTTTCTACACTTTTGTTACAATTTTTACAAAAAACAGCATCACATTTATGTGGTGAATCAATCTTTCTAAAATATGTTTTAAAACAAATTAAGCATTTGTGAAATTTTTGCCATGTAGTAACTGTTTTATGATTTTCAAAACATTTTCCACCTCTGAATGATCGTTTGCAATAGTTGCATGTAATAGTTGTAGGTATATTATTACACGCAGGAGACTGTCGACAACAAATACAGATACCTTCACAATTATGATAATTTGCGTAACCTACATTACATTTTTCACAGTAATGGTTAATGCAAAAAACCGCTGTCAGCGAAATAATAACGTTAAAGTGATTTTCGTTATATAATAAATTAATTCTTTTGCCATCGTTTTTACCTTCAAAAATTATATTTTTGTTATTAGCATAATCGTAAACAACGATGTTATATTCATCCCCATAATAATCCTGTATTTTTTTAAGTTCAGATATTCCTGCACTTTGCATATTTAATTTTGTTTTTACCATCAGCTCTAATGCTAGATTTTTCTGCATCTTCTGTGTATCTTGGCGAATTTTTTTATAATTCATGTCACCATCTATAAAAGCTTTTCCTACTACAATAGGTCGGAGTAAGGAAAGATTATCATTATTTTTAATGACAACAATGCCTCTTCGTTTTAAACTTTCTTCATTGAAAGTAAAATAATTTCTCCCTCGTCCACTTCCAGAAGGCAACCGTACAGTTGTAGTTGTTAGTTGAAAAGAATCAGTATTCAGGCCCTCCGAATTACTTTGGAATATTTTATTTATTAGTTCCTAAATGTCATCAAACGTCACTGAACTTGCAAGCTTAAAATTCATCCAACCTGGAGTTCTCTGTTGAAAGTTATCAGCAAAAAATACTATACCAATGAGATCATTCGGTTCAACGTTTTCCACCGAATATGAAACTATTTGATTAATGGCTTCTTTAGTATATGCCAATATATCTTCTTCATTTGGAGCTTTTCTTATTTTGAATGTAATTTTTCTCGACATGACTCCAAACTTTTTCGAAAACTGACTTTTTTCTTCCATAATTATGAATTTGGAAGATTCCTCTAAATATTTCTCTAATATTTGTTTCTTGGCCATTTGTCTCAGTATTGATTTGGTATGTTTTTACGACTTTGTTTTTGTTAATGATAATATATAACTAATTAACCTTGGTTTTATACCAATATTAAAAGGGATAGGAAATTTTCCATACATATTTTTAAAAACTAGGAAAGGAATCAAATAGACAATAAAATTAACATTGCCACTCCACATTGCATCTTATTTACATTTTACAACTCAAATTTGCATAATACTAGTAATTTCCTAGAACAAATTAAATCTTGTTATATATAAAAATTAATTTACTCGATTTTCGTTTTACAATTCATTATTAAATTATTTGCATAATACATAGTTGTTAATAACATACCTCAAATTTGCATAATAGAAAGTAATTTACAAGAATCTATAATAAATCTTGTTCTATATTAAATTTTTTTCATATTATTTTTTATTAAACATAACAATTAATCACTAAATGCAAAATTTTTTCTCACGATTTTATACATACAACCTATACTATAAATTACTTTAAAACTAAGATACAATAACAAGTTCAATATCTGCACTTTATTTATCTCATAACACCTGCATTTTTGCGTTAATATTATTTTTCCGAAACTTGTTGGCCGTGAAAGCTTTTTATTAATAAATAAATTCGTATTATTTACAATAATCTATATTACTATCTATATACTATCACAACAAGATTATTGACATAGTTTGCTATCTTTTTCTCGCACAGAATTCCTATGTCCAAGTACATACAACCGAAATTAACAAGTTACAATAACAAGGTCAATATCTGCATTTTATTTATCTCATAAATAACAACTGTATTTTTTGCGCTAATATTATGTTACAATAACTGGTTGACCGTGAAAGCTTTTTATTGAAAAAATAATATACATTTTTATTATTTAAAATAACCTATATGTTACTATACTATCATAACAAGATCATTGCACTTACTTATCCTACATTATCTCGTTTACCTTCTATATTATTTACAAAAGCTTTTTCCGGAAACTAATTATGCAACCGGTAGAAATACTACACACCTGTTTAGGTCATTGCACTATCTACTTGTTCCACATTATCTAGTTGACCTTCTATATTATTTACAAACACTTTCCGGAAACTAATCATGCAACCGGTAGAAATACTACACACCTGTTTAGGTCATTGCACTATCTACTTGTTCCACATTATCTAGTTGACCTTCTATATTATTTACAAACACTTTCCGGAAACTAATCATGCAACCGGTAGAAATACTACACACCTGTTTAGGTCATTGCACTATCTACTTGTTCCACATTATCTAGTTGACCTTCTATATTATTTACAAACACTTTCCGGAAACTAATTATGCAAACGCCAATCACGACATCTAATTTGCATACCTGTTTTTACACTACAACATTCCTTAAAAAAGCTCTCAACAACAAAGTAAACGCCAAGTCACTGGCCTAATTTGCATAATTATTTTCCCATGCCCAAGCGCTACTATTACTACTGCGTTGTGTAAGACTAATAACGGGAAGCTAATATTTTTTGTACAATGTTATTTAAATTTAATCACATTTGGTATGATTTTAGTCTTACCAAATAAAAACATATCATCAAGGAATTGATTTGTAATATTATAAATGTCAAATTTTGGATCTGCATTTACATAAATATGACAGTTGCCAATTAAAAATTATTTTCTTTATATTTATTAAGTTAAATAAAGTTAACAATTGCTTTGATTGTTTGAATGTTTTGAATTACACATAAAGCAGTTCCAAATTTTAACATTTTTTAAAATTAAAAATCAATTCTATGATAAGTTTTCGTTGTGTAAGATTAATAACGGACTGCCAATATTTTTGGTACAATTTTATTTAAATTTACTCACATTTGGTACGATTTTTGTCTTACTTAATAAACACATATTTTATAAACGATTTGTCGTTTTATAAAACGTCTAAATTTGGAACTGCTCTACATATCTACTCAAACTGGACAGTGCGAATTAAAACTGTTTTTTTTTTTAACTGAAATAAAGTCAACGAATGCTTTGATTGTTTTAATGTTTAAAAATGCATACAAATAGAGCAGTTCCAAATTTTGACGTTTTATAAAATGACAAATAAAATTATAATACGATCTCGTAGTGTAAGACTGAAATCGAACCAAATGTAAGTAAATTTAAATAAAATTGTACTTTTGTCTTATACAGAATAAAATATTAACATCTAGCGCTACAAAAGTGCAACGCATGATATAATTTTTTACTGAATGAATTGTATTTTAAGTGCCGTTTAAGTGTTTACATTTTAATGCAAACAGTGTTTGTTTACAAGATTTTCTAAAAATTTTTGAAAGTAAAGTATTTCTTATAAAATTAAAAATATAAACTGATTAAAAAATAATAAGTATAAGATTAAAAAATAACATTTTAATAATATTTTAAATAAAAAAATATTAAGGATAGAAATTGAATTATAGAAATGATTTTGAATATCATATAAATTTTCCATAATTTCCATAATTTGTGTCCATAATTTAAATAAATTATATAAAATATACTGCAAATTGTTCAGTACAACAATTTAGCGCTGGATGCTATACCGCTGCGATTCAGTGTAGCGCTACTTCATCCTGAACGCGTCTATTGCATAAGTTTTTTCGAAGATTTTATACATGAAAAAAAAGTGTACAAAACAAATATATTATGGGAGTAGCAAAACAAAAATTAAACTTAAAAGACATTTAAACTTAAAAGAAAGTTTTTTGTTGTGCATTTCAAATGTTACAAAAATATGAATTATAATTTGAATAATCATATTTTGCATTTGATATATTTAAATTAATTTTTTTTTTATATTTTTAATAAAGTACAATATCTTAATTGCAATGTTTTATTTTTTAATCAGTCGCGTGGTGCTTTTTGTTGTGCATTTCAAATGTTACAAAAATATGAATTATAATTTGAATAATCATATTTTGCATTTGATATATTTAAATTAATTTTTTTTTTATATTTTTAATAAAGTACAATATCTTAATTGCAATGTTTTATTTTTTAAAAACAATAACGAACTAAACAACTAATACACAAATATGTTAGCGAGATTTATGTATTTCGCATTACAATTTATTTTCATACAATGTAATTCGATCATCAATTGTATACATATATAGAACAGCAACATATATGTATTTGAAATAGAATATAGAGGCAAATATAAAAAAAAAATGAATTTTTTTTATTTATGTAAAAATTATAATAGGAAACCAGGTATGATAATCAAATTGGCAATACATTCGAAAATAAATTTTTAAAAACCTGAATTTTTATTTTAGCAATATTTATAAAAAACGTAATTTAGATATTTGTCGAAAAATTAAATAAGATCCAAAAAAACAGCAAAATATTTTTGGATCTTATTTTGTTCTTGTTTTGACCTTATTTCATTTACGAAATAAGAACCAAAAATATATTTGGTTCTTGTTTCATTTTTCCAAATTTCTAAATTAAATCCAAATATATTTTGGTTCATAAGTATTTAAATTTTTTAAATTTCTAAATTTATGTTTTACACATATCGATATTATAACGTTAAAAGACTGTATGATCCATGTTACATGTACAAAACAAGTATATTCTTCTATAATCTTACACAAGAATTATTTATATATTTTTATTAATATCTTATTCTATATTACGATATAAGAATTACGATACGATTATACAATTTTACGATATTTATTTTTATTAGATATGATCTGACCGGGGTTTGAACCCGAGACCTTCCACATGAAAGGCGGCGTCTTCACCACTACGCCATTGGTCATTGGTTAGACTCTTGGAAATTAGTCCCCAAAAATTTAGGATGAATAATTATACGCTTTTTTCAGAATATGTACATATTTGCGAGATTATAAAATAGAAAGGATTTTAATAATAGTTAGTCACATAAAGAGGGTTATGTACACAATCTGGAAAAAGCGTATAATCTGGATTTTGTAACCAATTATAAAATCCATCCTAATCTCCGGTGCACCTTATCCCTCGCGCTCGGGCCCGTTGCGCGCCGTGCCGTGTACGTCTCACGCCAGTACCACGCGTTCCGTTGGTCTTTGACGCTCTTCGAGCCGGGCACCATATGCAGTAAGATTTCGTAATGCAGAATTTTATAAACTAAGATTTGGTAGCACTTTAAATAATTAAATTAAGATTTAACAAGAACAAATTAATTGCATTTAGTAATTTGAATTTAACTGATAGTGGATAACTTTAAACTATATAATAGTTCATTAAAATTATTATTGAAACAAGTAAAGAAACATCCAGTCGGTGCAACCGACTTAGAAATACCCTACACCTATTTGGTTCAAATTTAATGACATATCCATAAGTCATTTTAACGCCATAGAAGCTGTTATTAATTTGATTGTAAGACATAGGTAACCAAATTAACTTTATAATACTAAAAACATTTTCTAATTACACTATCTCTTAAAAAATATTACAAATTCTTACTAATTTATTTATTTAAAAATTTTAAAAAACAAAAAAACTTGTTATAAATGAAAATATATTTATTCCAATTCAATTACAAAATGAAAAAATTCTAGTTATTAAATTTTGTGATAAAAAGCTAATCAAAGCATAATATATTTAATAATCCAAATTTTTCAAAATTGCAATTATTTTAAATGGCTAGTTAATATACCTAATAGAACAGCTTATACGCAAAATATGCAATAAATGTATTTCTAAAATACAATTACAAATTTAGAACTTTTTATATAATTATTATAACATATTAAATATAAAAATAAATTTTACATAAATGCAGCAAGTACCTTTGAACATAGCTGAACCACTACAATTAAGTCTAAATTTCGGGGACACATAGGAAATAGGAAATATATTCTTTGGCTTCGAAATTATACTCGTTCGGCCTCAAATCGATCAAAAGCTTCTAGAATCCGAACTCATTGACCAAATTCGACCAGAACCAATTCCAATGGTACTTTCATTACTAGTAACCTAGAGTTTAAATTTCATTAAAATAGCGGCATTATTTTTTGAGTTATGGCGTTTTATGATATATGTTTGTTAGCCCTTGAACTTTTCAAGGGTTCCAGAACCCGAAATTATGGTACAATTTCGCCCATATGTAGTCCCCGTCATACTGTCAATACTAGTTAACGCTTGTACACAATTGGAACGTTCTATCTTAATTTTAAGTTACTAGTTTTATTAATTTCGATGATAAACTTTTACACATTGGGGGGTCTAAGAAAGGTACAAAATTAAAGGGACACGCAGGAAATAGTAAAGAACACCCATGTGCCAAATTTGGAGATTCTATCTTCATTGATTTCGGAATTATGCTAGTTTGGCCTGAATTCGATCAAAAAGTTCTAAGTTCCGAACCCATTGTCCAATCCTCACCGTACGCAACCGCCGCCGTAGTTTCATTACCAATAACCTACAGCACAAATTTCATGAAGCTAGCGTCATTAGTTGTTGAGTTATCGTGATTATTTATATATGTTCGTTAGCCCTGAAACCGATTAAAAGGTCCAGAATCCGAACCCTTGGGCTGATTTTGCCCTTATGCAGTCCACGCTTAACTTTAAGCACTAGTTAACCCTTGTACACAATTTAAACGTTCTATCTTAATTTTAAGTTACTATTTTTAATAATTTCGATTATAAGCTTTTAAAACTTAAAAGGTCTAAGAGGGATACTGAACCACCACTTCAATTGATCCCAAATTAGGGGGACACGCAAGGGATAGTAAAGAACACCCTTGTGCCAAATTTGAAGCTTCTACATTTTTTTAAGTTGTTATCTTTATTAATTTTAAAGATATGCTTTAAGGTCTTCGGAAATGTATGGCTGGTCCTCGACCCACTACTCCGATGGGGCCCAAATTTCAGAGACATTAAGAAAATAGGAAGGAACACCCTGATACAAAATTTGGAGGCTCTATCTTCATTGGTTTCGTAATTATGCTCGTTGGCCTGAACTCGATCAAAAAGTTCTAGGTTCCGAACCCATGGTCCAATCCCAAACTTACGCAATCCCCGAAGTAATTTAATTACTAGTAACCTACAGCACAAATTTGATGAAGAAAGCGTCATTAGTTGTTGAGTTATTGTGATTTTTTATATATGATCGTTAGCCCTTCGATCGATTAGAAGGTCCAGAAACCGATCGAATGGGCCGATTTCGCCCATATGCAATCCCCGCCGTACTTTCAGTACTAGTAAGCTCCAGTTAAAATTTCATCAAGATAGCTCCATTATTTTTTGAGTTATCGTGCCAACGGACGGACATGGCTATATCGACTCAGGAGGTCACGCTGATCACAAATATATATACTTTTCCATATCTAGCTCGCTTCCTTTAGGTGGTTACAAACACCATACCAAAGTTAATATACCCTTTTACCTATTCTATAGGTGTAGGGTATAATAATGACAAGTTTGAATTTTGAACTTATTTGAGGGAAAAAGATTGAGACTATATTACTGTACGTTTTACAACAAAAGGAAATGTAGGAAAAAATTTAGTTATAAAATTAATTTTATTATAATTGTTATAAAAAGAATTGCAAATCTAAAATGATAATTTTGGAGAATTACACAATTATGTGAAGCCAGCCAAATACATTGGTTATGCTCAACAACAATCAGGAGACAGAATAGATTGAATTAAAACCATTATATTTAATTAAACACAGTGTATTGATTCAGTAAATGATTTAAATGAAATTAATGCTTTGACTGGAATACGCTCTACGTACTGCATAGTTTGCGTAAAGTAATATTTATAAAATGAATTTAAAAATATTTGTTATTAATAACTATATTTTTTTTTGTTTTTAACGAAATTTCTATTAGCAATCAAAAAACCACAAAAAATATTTCATTTCACAAAATTAAACGAAATCTTCTGCATTTAACGAGCAAAACTTTTGAAACATCACCAAAAACTCCAGTAGAAGTAGTTGAGGCATTTCAAAAGGAATCAGTGTGGAAATGTTTGGTAGAATCAAACATGAAAAGGACAAAGACTCTCGTCAAACAATAATGTTTGTAAAGCATGCAAGTTAAGAAAATATAAAAGATTTTCTTATAAAAAAATTATTTTTTAGGACAAATGTCCACTTTATTACAAGTTATTACTGGTTTAAAGTACAAACGTAAAATGTAACTTAATTGCTAAATTTAACCTAATTTATAGTAAATTAATGCTTATTTAGCATTTATTGTTTTGTGGGAATAATAAGCGGTAAAATAATTTTCTCATGTGAATATTTCATATAAAAATATGCTGAGTTAGCGTCTGGTTGAAGACATGTGGTATAAGGTGATTTAACTCTTCTCCTTAAAAGTCCACGACCCTGTGGATCAAAAGTTTAACTTTATTGGTTGAAGATTTGTGTTGAGATTTGAGTCCGTTTCTTTGATTGTTGCAGTTTTTGAAGAGATTTTAACCCTCATATGGTTCTTAAATTTTTTTAAGATGGTTGCTACTAGCACTGCAATGATAATTACGACAAATGTAGCGTCAAATGTTGTACTAACCATTGAAGTCGTAAAAAGTTCACTTAGTTGTTTGACATTGTTCAAGTGGAGGTTATGTAGATATTCTAAGTTTAACTTTACTTTTTCCTGTGAGTAGTTGCCATTCACTGTAGGTGGTAAAGTGATTTGCGATGTTTGAATTTCTCTGTTGGTCCAATTTTTTATTTGTATAGTTTCATTGTGAAATTCAATCACGAAGTTGCCTTTGCGATTATTTCCAGTTCCATTAAAATTGTTAAGAAATATTGTGCCTTCATTGATGATTTCGATTATCTCTTTATTGTTAAATTCGAATTCGCAATCATAGTTCGAGTTTTTTAGAATTTGGACGATGCAATGGCTTTCTTGAAGTTCTTCGATTTGATCTGTTCTACAAATAATGTTGTTCTTGTAATTTTTGCAATCCTCTGAGATGGCAAATATTTTATTGAGACTTGTTAACAAACTTCTGTGAGACAGGTGTAGCGTTTTGTTATATGCGGTGGTTGCTCTGATCCTGATATGGTTATATTCGAGGGCACTGGTTTTTGGAAGTGATAGGGTATAAAGAAGCGTCATATCCTTGACAACAACAGTTGGTGTTGCATACTCAATTGCTTCGATGATGTTGGAGTATGGTAAAGTTTCCATTTCCATAATTAAGCGATTGATTTGTTCCTTATTTAGTAAATTTCTATTTACAATTTTTCCTTTTGCTAATAAGACTGTTTTTATTATCTCTTTTATTTCTTCTTTTACCATATTCAGTTGATTAAGGAGAGTTTGGTGGTTAATTTCGCCAGAATTGTCGTTGAACCTTTGAATGATTTTGTTGTACTGCATAAGGATATGGTTGGTTGTGTTTGTTAGAATTTGGTTGATTTTATATTGCTGGTTGAAATTTTTGATTAAGTTATTGTGACTTCTGATTATTTCATCCCAGTCAGTGGCGTCGGGGTTCCCGGCTATCCATTTCCATGCGCTGCCAATCCAGTTTATTGAGCGCTTGGCTTTTGAAGGATGTTCAGTAAGTTCGGTAATAAATTTTTTGGTTTGCTGAATTTGAAATATAAGCTGTGTCTTAATGAAATTACTTGATGATATTTGATTGACTTCCAGTTCTAGTCTCTGCAGTATTTCTTTATAGTTGTTAACGTCAACTTTGTGGATTAGTTTTAGGTTCCCATTTAGTACATGTCCTAGCCTTCTTTTATTGTAACCAATGGTGACTTATATTCATATACCTGAAGGGCTTTGGTTGATACCCTATGGAGAAACCTGAAAAGAAAAAGGTTTTCGTTAGTTGGATGAATTTTTTATGTGTGCCTTGTAGATTTTTCTTCCACTTTCTGTTGTTACAGTAACTTTATTATCTCTTGCGATTGTTTCTTTTTTGTAGAGAGGCTTATTTTTGCTTTTTATTTGTTTATTAACAACAAAAATGGTTTTTCCAGGTTGATATGATTTAGGTAATTTCCTTTTAAATTTTTCCCTATTTATTTTGTAATTCTGATTTTGTCGAATTTTTTCTACGAGATCCTTTTGAACCTTTTCCTGGAAATTTAGTAGATTTTGGTAATAAATCCGTTGTGTTCTACCATAGAAAACATCTGAAGGTTTTTTTCCAGTAACGGAGTGAATGGTATTGTTATAGCGGTCAACTGCTATATTAAATATTTCCTTTAAGGTCAGACTTTTATGCTCTTGTTGTAAACATCTGGATATTACCTCTATTGTGTAGAGGACCCTTTCAATTGTGCCATTTACTTCACTTCTTTGTGATGGGGTAAAGTATGTTTCAATTCCCAATGTTCTTAAAAAGTTCGAAATGATGGAGTTTGTGAAACTTGGCTCGTACGAGGTGTTGTGTAGTAGTGTATTATTTTTATTAGTTTCTGCCTTAAATGCACGGCTGACTTATTCTTGATTTTAGAGAATTTGGCGAATTTCGTAAATTTATCCACACATGTTATAAATTTCTCTTTCTTTATTTCCATTAAGTCAATATGTAGGATCTGTGCTGGGTATGTGGGTATCAGTGTTTCGGATAAATGTGGGTTATTAAAGTGACGGTCGTACTTGTTGGTGTGACATATCTCACAATTAGAAGTTTACTCCTTAATAAATTTTGCCATTTGCGGAAAGTAGTATTTCTCCATTATTTGCTCCTTGTCCTTCTTCCAAATCCTATGTGCACGTTTGTCTTCGTGAGTGATTATTTGGTGCCTGTTTCAATATTGACGATATCCTGCACGATTCTTTGTGTGATCCCAATTTTGTATCCCCGCAAATAATCTCTGTATAAATCCTGCAGTAGTTGAATTTGATTTTCCGGAATTTTGATACCATTAAGAATTACTGGTGATAAGGTTTTCTTAAGTGCTTCTAACAATGTTGGTCCAGTGATGTTCTTAAGGCTAATATAGCGCCGATGATAGTTTGGATGTGGCGTTTCATATGCAGAAGCAATAGGTCCTTGTGAAATAATTATTTGATTTTTAAAAGCGTTAGGAGGTGCTTCGCAATGTGGAATTAGATCGCTGCTATCCCCTTCTGTACTGTGAACAGTTTCTGTTACTGAGGTGTTAATTTCTTGTTTTAACCTTGATAAAGCATCTGCGAACTTATTTGTCGCTCCAGGTTTGTAAATCAGCTCGTAGTTGTATTCTTCGATCGGTGATTTACATCGCTTTAGTTTAGCATTGTTATTTTTGTTTCCCAAACTAATTCTTAAAGGTTGGTGATCTGTCAGAATTTTCACCTTTTTTGCTCCATAAAGATAACATCTGAACTTATCCAAAGCCCAAACTATTCCTAAGAGTTCGATCATTTGTTGCATACGCTTCCTCAGTCTTGTTAAGTGCTCTTGAAATATAAGATATTGGACGATCTTTTCCAATGTCTCCTTGTGACAAGACTGCACCGATAGCTTCATTCGAAGCGTCCGTTGTTAGTATAAATTTTTTTTCGAAGTCAGGAAAAATTTGAAGTTCTGTGAACGATAAGACATATTTTAGATCCTTAAATGCCTGAAGTTCATATTCGTTAAATTTTATTGGAACTTTCCGTGATTGGTTAGCTCTTATCTGGGCGTTTTCCCCGCACGTCAAATTGGTGAGAGGATTATCTATTAATGAAAATTACTTGATGAATCTTCTGTAATATAATGCAAACCTAAGAATCCTTTTAGTTCTTTTAGGTTCTCTGGTGGTTTGATATTTTGAATAGCCATAATTTTTTCGGGGTCAGCTCTTATACCCTTGTTAGTAATGATGTAACCAAAGAATTTGGCCTTGTTCTTCATAAATTCGGTTTGGTCCAAATTAACTCTTAGATTAGCAGGCTCCAATCTATTGAAGATTTTTTCGACATTCTGCAAGTGTTCTCCTCAGATTTTCCACTGATGATTATAATATCGTCTATGTAGACGTAGCATATTTTTCCAATAAATTCTTTCAGTACGTCGTCGATTATCTGTTGAAATATGGACTGTGCGTTTTTCAACCCAAAGGGCAGACGCGTGAATTCATATTTGCCATTTAAGATGGAGAATGCCGTTTTCATTTTATAATCATCTTTCATTTTAATCTGGTGGAATCCAGAAGTTAAATCGATCGTGGTGTAATATTTTGAACTTCCTAGGCTTGCTATGGTGTGTGTGATGTGCGGAATGGGATAAGCATCTGATATGGTCACGGTGTTGAGTTTTTTAAAGTCAAGCACCATCCTGTATTTTTAAATTTCTGAAGAGTCCATCTTTTTTTCGACAATCCAAATTGGTGAATTATAGGGACTTTTAGAAAGCCTTATGATTCCATCTTGTAGGAGTTTTTGAATCTGACCTTCAACTTTAGCTCTCATGTTGACTGGGTACGGATATATTTTTGAATATATTGGTTTGATTGTTTAAGTTTTTATTTGCGGTCGAATGTTTGTATCGATTGTTTCGTGGTCATTTATAGGACCGAAGAGTTTATGAAATTTATTAACGAGCGTAGAAATTTGTTCCTTAGATTCAGTGCTTTAAATGATTAGCTTGAATTTCCATGCTGTTCAATTGAATCGAATTTTTACCTTTTAGTAGTATTGTGACGTTTGGTGAAATTATAAGTACATTCTTTTTTCGGTCGATAATGGCTTCTAGCTGTTTCAGTGTGTCATCTCCGATGATTGCATGAAATGATTTTAATCCTGGTAGTATGAAAAAGTCGAGTTTGGTATTATTTCCGAATGGTTGAAATAGTTTTGCACAAATTTTTTAGGTAATTGTGATATCTCATCCTGCCGAGCGGATAGTGAATGGTCGTTCTGTTGACCTTGGATTACGTGCCAATTCAGACTTTATAAAATTTTTGTTTGCTCCAGTGTCTATAAGGAACTTGAGCAATTTACCATTAGCTGTGGCATATTCTAGGTAAGGTATGCTCGAGAGGCTGGGAGTATAAAATTTAACTCGTCTTCCTCCTCTGGTGCCACTTCGACTTCATATTCTTCATTATACGGCTCACGTTCATAATTGATCTCTATGGGTTCACTGTATGGCTCGTACTAAGGTATTTCCAAGTGATTTCTTTCTGGTGCATGGTATGAATCGTTGAAGGTTGGGTTAGGGCGAATCATATAATTCACTTGTTTTGTTTGTATTGAACGATCTACATCCATCGGAACCGGTAGTTTTGGGTGAGTGGGCCTACTTGGTGGATCTTCATTAGTTTTCTGTGGTACACTTTTATTCTAGTTGTATTGATTTTGGTACGGTGGTTGGTAACTTATCGGCCTGTTTTGTTGATAATAGTTTTTTTGCTGTGTTTGGTTGACTGTTGGATTTCTTCTTGAAAGCTGGTTTATAGGAGGGGCAATCCTGTTACTGGTATTTTTGTTATGTATTGGAATGTTTCTGACATTCGTATTCTGGATTTCGAGACAGGAAGAATATGCCTCGGGTAATGATTGAGGTTTCTGTATCATAAGCATTGTGGAGAGCCCACCATTTAGTCCTCTTATGAATACATCGAGGGCGGTATTACGATGCGTTTCGCTCAGTGCCTCCATCGTTTCTGGACTGTATGATTCGGTCTTGATCTTGTTGATTAGCAATGATAACTGATAATTAACGTTGGCATAAAAATCGTCGATTGTATTGTTTTTTTGCGTCAGTCCAGCTGTTGTATCAAAGTTCTTATGTTCCTCTTATCTGCATAATGGAGAGATAAGCATTTTTTTATATCTCCCCAGCTGTTGTCGAAGATGTTGTGTGATATAGGAGCGCGATTTGCACTCCAACGGATCTTTTGGCGGATATTTTGTAAGATTGCTCTATATATGGGTTTATCCTTTACTATCTCATAGTCGGTTAGTATGCTTTAAACATTATGAATCCAAGATATGTAATGGGTAGGATTTCCATCAAATATTTGCAGTTCCTTTACTGCGTCAGGTAGTTTACTGATGTCCTTAAAGTTTTGTTCAGTTCTAGGACCTTTTAAACTTGGTTGAACCATTTGTTGTGTTGTATTTATTTTTAAAAGTTTTTATTTCTTTTTTGAATTAATGGCGTTATTATTTTTTTCAACATTTTCTATTTTAGATTGTAGTTGATTTATCATTCCTAATTGAGCATATATTGCTCCGGTCATTTGTTTGACTGCTTCTTGTAGTTGTTCTATAGCGTTTTTCATTATTTCTTGTTTATTATTATTTTTTATTTATTTTTTAAATTATACATTTTGTTATTTCTAGCTCGAAAAATTTTTTTATTGTATTTTTAAAACTTAAATTTTTTTGGTTGACATCACATTAAGAGTATAATTCGCATTTGAAATTTTCTGGATACTTCGTAGTGTTCCTTTTTAGCGTTAAAAATTGCAATAAGCTTACTGCGGTACGATTGGTATCACTTAAATATGCAGATTGAATTTTCTAATTCGCTATGTTCCCTCGGTGATAGCGTTATATGGTTTATCCTAGATCTTGCTTATTTGTTTACTGGATGAGCAACTCGTTATGTTCCCACTGTTATAACGTTCTGTGACTTCCAGGTCCCTGCTACTCGGGCGTCAGTTAAGAAAATATAAAAGATTTTCTCATAAAAAAACTATTTTTTAGGACACATATCCTCTTTATTACATGTTATTACTGGTTTAAAGTACAAACTTAAAATGTAACTTAATTGCTAAATTTAATCTTATATATAGTAAATAAATGCTTATTTAGCATTTATTGTTTTGTGGGAATAACAATAAAATAATTTTCTCAGGTGAATATTTCATATAAAAAATAAGCCGAGTTAGCGTCTGGTTGAAGACATGTGTTAGAAATTGATTTAACATGCATTATCAAAGAAAATTTCAATTACGGCATTTTTGCTTGTAATCGAATTATAAAATCTATAATTGAAACCAAGCGAACAGAATTATGTAATAGATGGAACATTTAAAATTGTATCTTATGGATGCTTCAAACAATTATTGATTATCCATTTTGAATATTTACACCAAGTAAGCATATTTGGAATATATGAAATTATTAAAAATAGTAACTTAAAATTAATATATATAGTTCCACTTGTGTACAAGGGTTAACTTGTATTTAAAATACAGCTGGAATACAACGCGGACTGCATATGGGCGAAATCACCCCAAGGGTTTGGATTCTGGACCTTTTAATCAGTATAAGGGCTAACGAACATATATAAAAAATTACGATAACTCAACAACTAATGACGCTATCTTCATAAAATTTGTGGTGTAGGGTACTGGTAATGAAACTACGGCGGTGATTGCGTACTGTCGGTAATGTACAACGGGTTCTGAACTTAGAACTTTTTGATCGAATTTAGGCCAAACTAGCATAATTCCGAAACCAATGAAGATAGAACCTCCAAACTTTGGTATCAGGGTGTCTCTTTTTATTTCCTTAGTGTCCTTGGAATTTGGCACCAATTGGAGTAGTGGGTTGGGGACCAGCCACGCAGTTTCAAAGACCTAAAAGCATATTTTCGAAATTAGTAAAGATAGTAACTTCAAACAAATTTAGAAGTTTCAAATTTGGTACATGGGTGCTCTTTACTATTTCCTGCGCGTTCTCCTAATTTTGGATCAATCAGAATGGTGGTTCAGTACCCCTCTTACACCCCCCAAGGTTTAAAAGCATCATCGAAATTAATAAAAATATTAACTTAAAATTAAGATAGAACGTTCCAATTGTGTATAAGGGTTAACTAGTATTGAAAGTATGACGGGGACTGCATATGGGTGAAATCGTACCATGGTTTCGGGTTCTGAAACTGTATAACTCAAAAAATAATGCCCCTTTTTTGATGAAATTTAAACTCTAGGTTACTAATATTGAAGTACCATGGGAATTGGTTCTGGTCGAGATCGGATAATGGGTTCGGATTCTAGAAGCTTTTGATCGCTCTAAGGCCAAACGAGTATAATTTCGAAGCCAAAGAATATATTTCCTATTTCTTATGTGTCCCCGAAATTTAGACTTAACTGTAGTGTTGGTTCAGATGCCTCCTAAGAAATCCCAAAACTAAAAAGTTTATATTCGAAATTCAAGAAAATAGAAACTTTAAATTTGATACACGAGGGTTCTTTCCTATTTCCGTTTATATTTAACACTTTTATATTTTTGAAAGGCTATGAATTTTACCATAAAACGTATTTTGTATAATATTTTATAAATTAAAAATAAAATTTTTTTAATAAATAAAAATAAATTTTTTTAATGTTAATCATATCATACATTTTATTGAATTATTACCAAAGGTGATATATAATTAAGACACTGTGTACAATACTTAAGCTATGTTCAAAGGTACTTGCTGCATTTATGTAAAACTTATTTTTATATTTAAATGATATACCGTAAAGTTCTGAATACAATACCCGGGTACTCTAATTGGAAAATGGCAATATTCTGAAAAAATAATAAATCCAATTAGTATACCCGGGTACACTATTCGGAACAAAAAAAAATTATATATGATAGGGAATGAAACATCCAATGGTTGTAAAAATGATGTAGTTTTTGGAGGTATTATGATTGACTCTGCATTGCATAGCTTCTTTAGTTCTTTTGTCACTTCATCCATTAAATGGCAACCATAAGAATCCATTATTAAAAGTAACTTTTCAATACCAAAAAAACTGTTCTCTTTATGGAAACACGTTTTCATCCAAAGTAACATTAAATCTGTGGTTATCGAACCACCCAAACCAAATTTATCTAGGATTTATAATTTTTATTATTACTTTAATAAAAAATTTTAATAAAAACTTATAATTTTTATCAAAACAGTCAAAACATAATTCCAATATAAAGTTCGAAATTTATTTGCGAAAAAACAAATCCAATTAGTGTACCCGGGGTACTGTAATTGGAAAAATGTTCCAATTAGTGTACCCGGGGTACTTTATTCGGGGGGGT
The DNA here is from genome assembly GCA_963082915.1 of Dolichopus griseipennis. Lineage (NCBI taxonomy): Eukaryota > Metazoa > Arthropoda > Insecta > Diptera > Dolichopodidae > Dolichopus > Dolichopus griseipennis. Next base: position 184,348,414 of record OY720441.1, on the reverse strand, counting down.
ACTGTATTCAGAATTTTACGGTATATGAAAAGGTCATTCAAAATAATTGCTATTTTGGAAAATTTGGATTATTAAATATATTATGCTTTGATTATCTTTTTATCACAAAATTTAATAATTAGAATTTTTCCATTTTGTAATTGAATTGGCATAAATATACTTTCATTGATTTCAAGTTTTTTTGTTTTTTAATATTTTTAAATAGATAAATTAGTAAGAATTTGTAATGTTTTTTAATAGATAGTGTAATTAGAAAATGTGTTTAGTATTATAAAGTTAATTTGGTTAGCTATGTATTACGATCAAATTAATAACAGCTTTTATGGTGTTAAAATGACTTATGGATAATTCCTTAAATTTGAACCAAATAGGTGTTGGGTATTTCTGAGTCGGTTGCACCGATTGATTGTTTCTTTACTTTTTTATATTATATTAAATTATGAATAAAAGTGGTTTTACCACAACAGGATGGTCCTGCCACAATGGGTGAAACAACATAGTTGTATTAGTGAAAACTAATATTACTAACCTATATGTATATAAAAACTATTTTAAAATTAATATAAACAGAAGTTTAAATAATGAAAAAGTTATTCCACTGATAACATTCAACATGGTTAAACAAATTTTGGTAGTTGATCTTCAATTTTTATTAGGAAATGATAAGCAAAATTTCATAAAAGAACTAGCCATACTTGAAAAAGGAAGTTTAATTCCGACTGTGTATCATTTTAAACCACCATACCCTGCAGAAGAACTTAGTCAAGAAGTCAGATATACCAATCAGTTTTGCGAAAATAAGATAAGTGGACTTAAATGGGGGAGTGGTTTAGGTGAATATTTAGATGTAAAATGTATAATAAAACATTATTTAGGACCAGCTGAAAAAATGTATGTTAAAGGAGAACAAAAGAAAATCCTTCAAAAGTACATTGAAAATGCCAAAATAGAAGATCTAAGCAGAATTTTGCCGACATTAGAAAAGATTGATAACTTTAAAATTTTAATTGTTTTAATATATATATGTATCTCTTAAAAGAAAAAATTCATACATACAATGATACAAAATGAAATTAAATAATAAAACTAAAAAAGTTCTATTCAACACAAATATAGAAATTCACGTCATGTATGTATGGAACTATGCATACGCAGCTGCTCGCAAAGGTCATTGGCAACAATACCCACGTGATAGAAGTAGATTTCAAAGACATATTGAAAATGTTGGTATCATTATTTCTAGAATTTTAACATCTGATCATCGCAAAATTGTTAAAGCTTTTTTAGTTAAATAAAAAAAGTTTAAACATATTATCTCATCTGTTTTATTATACCCTATACCTATAGAATAGGTAAAGGGGTATATTAACTTTAGGTATGGAAAAGTATATATATTTGTGATCAGCGTGACTTCCTGAGTTGATATAGCCATGTCCGTCCGTCCGTCCGTAGGCACGATAACTCAAAAAATAATGGAGCTATCTTTATGAAATTTTAACTATAGGTTACTAGGACTGAAAGTACGGCGGGGATTGCATATGGACGAAATCGGCCCGTGGATTCGGATTCTGGACCTTTTAATCGATCAAAGGGCTAACGAACATATATAAAAAATCACGATAACTCAACAACTAATGACGCTATCTTCATCAAATTTGTGCTGTAGGTTACTAGTAATAAAACATGGGTTCGGAACCTAGAACTCTTTGATCGATTTTAGGCTAAACGAGCATAATTCCGAAACCAATGAAGATAGAACCTCCAAATTTGGTATCAAGGTGTCCCTTCCTATTTCCTAAGTGTCTTGGAAATTTGGGCCTCATTAGAGCAGCGGGTCGGGGACCAGCCACACATTTCCGAAGACCTTAAAGCATACTTTTAAAATTAAAGATAGCAAATTGAAAAAATGTAGAAGCTTCAAATTTGGCACAAGGGTGTTCTTTACTATCCCTTGCGTGTCCCCCTTATTTGGGATCAATTGAAGTGGTGGTTCAGTATCCCTCTTAGACCTCTTAAGTTTTAAAAGCTTATAATCGAAATTATTAAAAATATTAACTTAAATTTAGGTAGAACGTTCAAATTGTGTTCAAGGGTTAACTAGTGCTTAAAGTTAAGCGTGGACTGCATATGGGCGAAATCAGCCCAAGGGTTCGGATTCTGGACCTTTTATTCGGTTTCAGGGCTAACGAACATATATAAAAAATCACGATAACTCAAGAACTAATGACGCTATCTTCAGGAAATTTGTGCTGTTGGTTATTGGTAATGAAACTACGGCGGCTATTGCGTACGGTGAGGATTGGACAATGGGTTCGGGACTTAGAACTTTTTGATCGAATTTAGGCTAAACGAGCATAATTCCGAAACCAATGAAGATAGAACCTCCAAATTTGGTATCAAGGTGTCCCTTCCTATTTCCCAAGTGTCTTGGAACTTTGGGCCCCATTGGAGCAGGGGCTCGGGGACCAGCCACACATTTCCGAAGACCCTAAATCATATCTTTAAAATTAAAGATAGTAACTTGAAAAAATGTAGAAGCTTCAAATTTGAACAAGGGTGTTCTTTACTATCCCTTGCGTGTCCCCCTAATTTGGGATCAATCGGAGTGGTGGTTCAGTACCCCTCTTAGACTTCCCAAGTTTTAAAAGCTTATAATCGAAATTACTAAAAATAGTAACTTAAAATTAAGATAGAACGTTCAAATTGCGTACAAGGGTTTACTAGTACTATAAGTACACCATAACTTTTTCGGGGTCAGCTCTTATATCCTTGTTTGTAATGATGTAACCTAAGAATTTTGCCTCGTTCTTCATAAATTCGGTTCGGTCCAAATTAACTCTTAGATTAGCGGGCTCCATTTCTATTGAAGATTTTTTCGACATTCTGCAAGTGTTCTCCTCAGATTTTCCACTGATGATTATAATATCGTCTATGTAGACGTAGCATATTTTTCCAATAAATTCTTTCATTACGTCGTCGATCATCCGTTGAAATATGGACTGTGCGTTTTTCAATCCAAAGGGCAGACGCGTGAATTCATATTTGCCATTTAAGGTGGAGAATGCCGTTTTCATTATATAATCATCTTTCATTTTAATCTGGTGGAATCCAGAAGTTAAATCGATCGTGGTGTAATATTTTGAACTTCCTAGGCTTGATATGGTGTGTGTGATGTGCGGAATGGTATAAACATCTGAAATGGTCACGGCGTTGAGTTTTTTAAAGTCAACCACCATCCTGTATTTTTAAATTCCTGAAGAGTCCATCTTTTTTTCGACAATCCAAATTGGTGAATTATAGGGGCTTTTAGAAGGCCTTATGATTCCATCTTGTAGGAGTTTTTGAATCTGACTTTCAACTTTAGCTCTCATGTTGACTGGGTACGGATATATTTTTGAATATATTGGTTTGATTGTTTAAGTTTTTATTTGCGCTCGAACGTTTGTATCGATTGTTTCGTGGTCATTTATAGGACCGAAGAGTTTATGAAATTTATTAACGAGCGTAGAAATTTGTTCCTTAGATTCAGTGCTTAAATGATTAGCTTGAATTTCCATGCTGTTCAATTGAATCGAATTTTTACCTTTTAGTAGTATTGTGACGTTTGGTGAAATTATAAGTACATTCTTTTTTCGGTCGATAATGGCTTCTAGCTGTTTTAGTGTGTCATCTCCGATGATTGCATGAAATGATTTTAATCCTGGTAGTATGAAAAAGTCGAGTTTGGTATTATTTCCGAATGGTTGAAATAGTTTTGCACAAATTTTTTAGGTAATTGTGATATCTCCTCCTGCCGAGCGGATAGTGAATGGTCGTTCTGTTGACCTTGGATTACGTGCCAATTCAGACTTTATAAAATTTTTGTTTGCTCCAGTGTCTATAAGGAACTTGAGCAATTTACCATTAGCTGTGGCATATTCTAGGTAAGGTATGCTCGCGAGGCTGGGAGTATAAAATTTAACTCGTCTTCCTCCTCTGGTGCCACTTCGACTTCATATTCTTCATTATACGGCTCACGTTCATAATTGATCTCTATGGGTTCACTGTTCTTATGTCACTCTTATCTGCATAATGGAGAGATAAGCATTTTGTTATATCTTCCCAGCTGTTGTCGAAGATGTTGTGTGATATAGGAGCGCGATTTGCACTCCAACGGATCTTTTGGCGGATATTTTGCAAGATTGCTCTATATATGGGTTTATCCTTTACTATCTCATAGTCGGTTAGTATGCTTTCAACATTATGAAAAGATATGTAATGGGTAGGATTTCCATTAAATATTTGCAGTTCCTTTACTGCGTCAGGTAGTTTATTGATATCCTTTAGGTTTTGTTCAGTTCTAGGACCTTGTAAACTTGGATGAACCATTTGTTGTGTTGTATTTATTTTTAAAAGTTTTTATTTCTTTTTTGAATTAATGGCGTTATTATTTTTTTCAACATTTTCTATTTTAGATTGTAGTTGATTTATCATTCCTAATTGAGCATTTATTGCTCCGGTCATTTGTTTGGCTGCTTCTTGTAGGTGTTCTATAGCGTTTTCCATTATTTCTTGTTTATTATTATTTTTTATTTATTGTTTAAATTATAAATTTTGTTATTTCTAGCTCGAAAAGTTTTTTATTGTATTTTTAAAACTTAAATTTTTTTGGTTGACATCACATTAAGAGTATAATTCGCATTTGAATTTTTCTGGATACTTCGTAGTGTTCCTTTTTAGCGTTAAAAATTGCAATAAGCTTACTGCGGTACGATTGGTATCACTTAAATATGCAGATTGAATTTTCCAATTCGCTATGTTCCCACGGTGATAGCGTTATATGGTTTATCCTAGATCTTGCTTATTGGTTTACTGGATGAGCAACTCGTTATGTTCCCACTGTTATAACGTTCTGTGACTTCCAGGTCCCTGCTACTCGGGCGCCAGTTAAGAAAATATAAAAGATTTTCTCATAAAAAAACTATTTTTTAGGACAAATGTCAACTTTATTACATGTTATTACTGGTTTAAAGTACAAACTTAAAATGTAACTTAATTGCTAAATTTAACCTTATTTACAGTAAATAAATGCTTATTTAGCATTTATTGTTTTGTGGGAATAACAATAAAATAATTTTCTCAGGTGAATATTTCATATAAAAATAAGCTAAGTTAGCATCTGGTTGAAGACATGTGTTAGAAGGTGATTTAACTTGCATTATCAAAGAAAATTTCAACTACCGCATTTTTGCTTGTAATCAAATTATAAAATCTATAATTGAGACCAAGCGAACAGAATTATGTAATAGTTGGAACATTTAAAATTGTATCTTTTGGATGCTTCAAACAATTATTGATTATCCATATTGAATATTTTCACCAAGTAAGCGAAATAACTTCGAAACCAAAAATGAAATAAGTTCAACTAAAAATTTTGGTTTTTTGTCAAAGTTATTTCGTAATAGGAATAATAAAAGGAAAATTCTGGAAAGTGAGGCAGCCCTGATTTTGTAATCAACTTCAAAATCTTTCCTAATCACATATTGACATACATTTTAATCAATTAATATTGCTATTCAACATACTATAACTAGTAAGACCCATGTGAACAAGTTTTTTTAGGAATTTTTGCTAAAGTATTTTATCTCTTTTAGCATTAGATAGTACTTTGTAATACCGAGTTACTTTAGAAATTTTTTTAATACTTCGACAAATATTTAACTTACGTTTTGTATAAATATTGCTAAAAAAATAAAAATTCAGATTTTTAAAAATTTATTTTCGAACGCATTACTAATTAGATTAGTCAGAAACTAAAAACTTACTTTCCTATTACAATTTTAACAAAAATAGAAAAAAAATTCAATTCTTATTAATTTTTGTTTTATATTTGCTTACATATTCTATTTTAAATACATATCTGTTGCTGTTCGATTAATACAATTGATGATCGAATTTCATAGTATGAAAATGAATTATGATATGAAATAGCTAAGTCTCGGTAACATATTTGTGTATTAGTAGTTTGATTGATTATCGTTTTTAAAAAATAAAACATTGCAATTAAGATATTGTACTTTATTAAAAACTGGTAAAAAATCCTGTCGGACGACAAGTATAATTTTAATTTCTCTTTTTATATATATATATTTTTTTTACTGCTATTGCGCTGCTGAATTAATAAAAGGAAATTCGTTACCTAAAGAACATTAAGTTAATTTCTTTATACGTTTTTATTATAATTCTCTGTATCTACCTGTTAACAGATTTCTCATACATATTGATTTTTTTTTTTCTGTTCATAATTTACATTTTATCAGTTTCATTTTTTCTTTCTCTTTTGTATGTAAGTATTTTGTAATTAGAAGTATGTTACATTACATGTGTGAATAATACTTAACATTAACATAATTAAAGAGCAGCAGCGTCTTTTATTATATTTATAAAAAATAAAAACTACAAATTGTAGTTAGTTATTACTTCTGTAAGTGATATTTAAATAAAAGTATACATACTGAAATGTAAAAAATTTCTTTATACGTTTTTATTATAGTTTTCTGTATCTACCTTTTAACAGATTTCTCATACGTTTTAATTTTCTTTTTCTGTTCATAATTTACATTTTATCAGTTTTATTTTTTCTTTCTCTTTTGTATGTAATTATTTGTAATTAGAAGTATGTTAAATTTCATGTGTGAATAACACTTAACATTAACATAATTAAAGAGCAGCAGCGTCTTTTATTATATTTATAAAAAATAAAAACTACAAAATGTAGTTAGTTATTAGTTCTGTAAGTTATATTTAAATAAAAGTATACAAGTTATCTATCCTATAAACTTAAATTCTTAAATTATAAATTTCCTATATTACTTAATACGTTCTTTCAATCTTTCAAGTAAACAAAAGTGTCAAATTGCAATTTCTACATTTATATTTTTTTCTTCACATAATTTTTACTAACGCGATCAAAACTGATGACATCGCGAATAATTGCAACTAATTATTTCCAACTGTACTAATTATTATAAAATAAAAGTACAGTTACATTTTAGTCTTTGAAGTAATAAGTTCTAGCTTCTAAAAAATTATTAATTATTATATAAATAAAATTTAAGTAAAATATAAATAAAATTTAAGTTTTTGTTGTTAAATCAATTTTTATTTTTTTTTTATTTAAAAAGGAAGTGACTCGAACCTAATTTTGGCGCAGTCGGTAGGATTGCCAACAGTAAAAAGTGATAAAAAAATTCAAATTAGTATTTTTTCTTAAAAAAAAAAAAAAAACAATAAGAACAATACAATTATTACAAAAAAACAATATATATAAAAATATTATTTTTGATTTACAAAATATATTTTTTTTTAAATAAACTTTTTATATTACAAAAATAAAACACTTTTGATTGTCAAAGTGAATTATAAATAAATAAAAAATAAAAAACTTTATATTGTGATGTAATAAACAAAAATATTATTTTATTGTGATTTACAAATAATATTTGATTTACAAATAAACTTACCGTTCTTTTGTTAAAAATAATAAAATCGGCAATTAAAATTAAAATTAAAATAGTGATCAACATCGTTACTTACCTAAATAATATAAAATAAAATATTTAACAAAAATATCAACAAATAAATATCAACAAAAATATCAATAAAAATATTAACAAAAATATCAACAACTATACCAACAAAATATCAAAAAAGTATAATAATAAACTGTCATCTGAACATCATCATTAAAAAATTTTATACATTAAAAAATGGTTGTTACATTTCAAGATATCGTAACGGAAGCCAGACCCGTTGAACCATTCACTGGAGCAAACCTGAACGATTTGAGCTACTTCTTACAAGAGGCTGACTCGCTATTAAGTCAACTAGACAACATTGATGAAAGAAGTTACATAAGTAGAATTTTGACCACCAAAATTGTGGGCCAAACGGGAACATCTATTAGGAAATTATTAGCAACAACTACAACGTGGCAACAAATAAAGGACCAATTAATTAAATCATTTGAAATTAAGGAGAACTATTTAACACTAAAGGAACAAACAGATGCAATAAAATTAACCACGGTAAGTCAATACTATGCTGAATTAAATGAAATACTAAATATTAAATATAATTGAGACATAAGTAAACCTATAGGTTTTAAGCCCGAGAATAGCGAAAAAAGTATTCTCGATAAATTTTTAAATAAAATTAATAGACAAGATTCTATGTATCTTAGAACAAAAAATGTTACCTCCTTAGAGGAAGCTGTTCATCATCATCAGTAGCGCTACAGCCCTGTGTGGACCTTGGCTTCCTTCACAATTCTTCTCCAGATATCTCTATCTCTCACAGCATCTCTCCAATTTCTGACTTCGATTGTGTTTAAGTCTTCATTCACATCGTTCAACCATCTTTTCCGTGGTCGCCCTCTAGCCCTTGTACCACTCAGTTGCCCATTTAATAATTTTTTTTGCATACGGTTGTCGTCCATTCTTTGTACATGGCCTATCCATCTAATTCTTTGCGATTTTATAAATTTCACAATGTCCGCATTATTAATTATATCATTCAGTTCTGCATTTGTTCTAATTCTATAATTATTTTCGTCTATTCTGATAGGTCCATAGATTTTTCTCAATATTTTTCAAATATCAAATATTTCAAAATTCAAATATTCTTAAGGCGTTTTCATCTTGCATCGTCATAGTCCAGCTTTCTGAACCATATGTCACAACAGGCCTTATAATAGATTTATATATTGTCATTTTTGCCTTCTTTGATAAGATTCTTGATCTTAACATTTTTGCATTAGCAAAATAACATTTGTATCCTGCTTGTATTTTTTCTTGAATGCAGGTGCTCCTTAGGTTATTGCTACTTATCTGGGCACCTAAGTAACAAAATTGCTTCACCCCTTCAAAATTATATTCTCCTATTTGGAAAATTTGCCGGCTTCTAAGGCGTTTTCATCTTGCATCGTCATAGTCCAGCTTTCTGAACCATATGTCACAACAGGCCAATGTCCAGAAGGGAAATGAGTAGAAGCTTCTACTCATTTCCCTTCTGGACATTGCCATGAATTTAGTTTTATTTTCATTGATTTTAAGTCCTACTTTTTCAGCGTTCTGTTCTAAGATAATGAAATTCTCTCTCAAATCATCTTCAGAGTTTCATCACAGAGGAAGCTGTTACAAACTGGAATTTCTAGTAACAGTTATAACTCAAATAATTTATATCGTGGTAACTTTAAAAGTAATAACAAGTTTAATAACAAATTTAATAATCAAAATAATAATCGTTGTAATAGTCATAAAAATAATTATAATAATAATCTTAATAACGGTTCGGTTCAAAATAAAAATAATTATAATAATAATTTTAATTACGGTTCGGTTCAAAATAAAAATAATAATAACTATAATAATTCTAATAATAACTTTAATCCTAATAAAAAATTCTCAAATAATAATTATAAATATCGGTCTAATAATTATAATAATAATAATAGACAACCACAATATAGTAATAACTATCGTAACCCTAGTGAAAATTATTCCCAATACTATCGGAACAACCGAAATGCCGAGGAAATGGAAGTGGATCCTCGTAAAGTCGAGGAAAATTTTCATTTAGTGCCTCAGAAAATTCATTATCAATAGTAGAATTTACTATCGGTAAAACCAAAATCAATTGTTTAATAGATTCAGGATCTACTGTTTCTATAATAGATGAATCAGTATTTCTCAATATAAAAAAAAAAAAAAACTAAAAGACCCAATAATAATTAGCACTTCATTCGACAATAAAAAAATTTTATACGAAATAGTCACAGACGTTCCAATTGAATTTAATCATTATGCCGATATGGTGTGGAAAATTTTGAAATTGAAAAACAAAAAATTTAATGCCATTTTAGGACAAAATATTTTAAAAGCAATAGGCGCGAAAATCGATTTTGGTAATGATACTATCGAAATTATGAATAAAGTTACAAAATTTAAAGACTCATGTCCATATGACGAGATTCATGAGTTAAATTCTATTATACAAATATTCTAAATACGAATAAAATTATTAATTATATAAAAACTGACCATCTGACCAATGAAGAAGAGAGAAAAAATAATAATGAAATTGTCTCAAAAAATCAAGATTTATTTTATCAAGAGGGCAGTAAATTAACAAATATCAATGTGATTAAACATCAAATAATCACAAAACATAGCCAACCAATATACTCAAAAATCTTAATGATTACTGTAGACGATAAATTCCCCATTCCTAATATAGATTCATTGTTCGACAAGTTAGGTCGATCCCAATATTTTACGACCTTAGACCTTGCCAAGGGCTTCCACCAGATTCTGGTAGATGAAAAAGATTAAAGAATTAAAGAATTCCGATTCCTGTCACGTTCCAACGTATGATCAACTACGTTTTACGTGACTTCATTAATATTTCTTATGTAGTATATCTGGATGATATACTTATTTTTAGTACATCCCTCCGAGAACATCTAGAGGTTATTTCAAACATTTTAAGAATTCAATCTTAAAATTCAAATTGATAAATGTGTATTTTTAGCTAAAGAATCTGAATATTTAGGCCACCTTTTAACCAACAAAGTTATTAAACCTAACCCGGCCAAAGTCGAAGTGATCAAAAAATTAAAATTACCAAAAACGAAAAAATTAATAAAGAGCTTTTTAGGAATAACGGGCTATTATCGTAAGTTTATACGTGATTATGTGAAAATTGCCCAACCATTGACTTATTGTTTGAAAAAGGATAGTAAAATTGATATAAATAACAGCAAATATATAGAGGCTTTTGAAAAATTAAAACAACTTATTACTGAGGATCCTATTCTTAAATATCCTGATTTTAAACAGAGATTTACTCTGACAACTGATGCAAGCCAATATGCTATTGGGGCAGTTCTATCACAGAACGGTCACCCCATTTCTTTTGCTAGTCGTACTCTTAATGAGCACGAAATTAAATACAGTACAATTGAAAAGGAACTTCTTTCAATTGTATGGGCTACAAAGTATTATAGCCCATATTTAAACGGTGTTAAGTTTACCATCAAGACCGATCATAAACCATTGGTATGGTTAAACTCTCTAAAAGAACCGAACTCTAAACTCCAAAGATGGAGGATAAAACTAAATGAGTTTGAATTCGACATTGAATACTTAAAAGGAAAAGACAACAAAGTTGCCGACTTTTTGAGTAGAATTGATGTTGAAAACAAAGAAGTTCATGCTTTAGATATTCAAAAAACTACTGCAGAAAATATTAGCTGTCGAAAATTTGGACAATGCTATTCCTATTGTAGACAATATTATTAATAAATATTTTTCTCAAATATATTTGGTAGAAAATAAATCTGAAGAAATTATAATTAAATTTAAGATACAGAAAATTACATATTTTCATAGAAAATCTTAAGGATGAGAATTATTTAAACAATGTTTTAAGAAGATTTATCAAAACAGGTACTACAGCTATTTATACTAAATTAAATGATAATCTATTCGTAATATTTCAAAATAAACTTATTATTCTATTCAGTAATAACACAAAAATAAAGTTTGTAAGATGTTCAAAACTAGCTCAAGATGTTGAAAAAGAAGACGACTTATTAAAAATAATTCAACAATTTCATGAAAAAACTAACCATCGCGGAATGTTTGAAAATTTTAACGAAATAAAAGATTTATATTATTTCCCTAAAATAAAAGATTTTATCTACAAATTCGTTAATAATTGCGATATATGCAATTTAGCTAAATATGGTAGACATGCAAATAAATACAAGTATCAACTATCAGAAACTCCTTTTGAGTTAAATGAAATCGTTCACGCTGATGTCTTTTATTTGAAAAAAAAAATATTTTTAACAACTATAGATAAATTTAGCAAGCATTTAGCAATATCAAAATTAAGTGATAGAAACAGTATAACTATAGTTCAAGCTTTAAAACTTAGATATTCTCTTTTCGGCAAGCCAAAGAAATTTATATTCGATAACGAATTCGATAGTCTAAACCTTAAAGATTTTTGCAGGATAGAGAATATTGAAGTTCACTTCACATCGCCCAGAAGCCATACGGGGAACTCAGATATAGAGAGAGTTCATGGAACTATATTAGAACATATTAGAATTTTAAATCTTACTGAACCTAATTCAGACACCGGAATTAAGATATTTAAAGCTGTTCGAGCTTACAATAATACAATTCATTCAGCAACTGCAACAAAACCAATTGATTTTATTAACGGGAAAATTTTAGATTTTAGTACTATTAGAAATAGATTATTAGAAAATAAAAATAATATTATAACAAAATTAAACAAAAGTAGAACTAATTTCGAAATACCAAATACCGAAGAAATTGTTATAGACAACCCCGCCGCAGTTCGTCATAAAGAAATACCAAAATATAAGAAAAATAAATGTACTAAAGTAAATAATAAACTAATTGATAACAAAAATAAAAATATCCATTCTTCTCGAATTAAAAGACATTTTAAAAATTTCACAGGTAATAATCTTTCTAATACTAACCTTAATAACTCCATGCCAAGCCGTAATTAACATTCAAAAAATTAGAGACTGAAGCTGAATTTACAACCATACAATAAGGAAACATTCAAATTATAGAAAATTACCATAAAACTATTCATAAAATAAATCTTGAAGAAATACAAGTTGCTATAAATCTTATAGAAAATAATATCAACATATCATTTAATCTACCAGATGATGAAATTCAAATGAAAACTTTAATTAATCAAATTAATAACATTAAACATACATTAAAAACTCTAACTTCTTTTAGATCTAAGAGATCTTTAATCAATATTGGTGGTTCATTTTTCAGATGGGTATTTGGAACCATGGACGATGATGATCGAATAGAATTGGAAGATCATTTAAAATCAATTGACGAAAATAACCATAATCTAATAACAAACTCTAATAAACCAATTAAAATAAACGGTAATATCGAAAGTAATTTAAACTTAATTCAAAAAACTGTTAATAAAAATAATATAATGATTAATAAACTTTTAAACGATGTATCTTCGGATAATAAAAAATTAATTAAACAATTTCAATTTTTTCAAATTTTAACAAATATAAACCTTCTAAACGAAGAAATAGAGAAAATTCAAGAAAACATAATTTTTTCTAAACATCAAATTATGAGCAGATCTATTCTTACACTGGAAGAAATAGACTTGTTCGAAATAGATTCATTTAAAATTCAAGAAATAAAAAGTTCTCTAGCTATTTATGATAATAATCTAATTTTCGTGCTAGAAATTCCAATAACAAATAACGTAACAGCTAACAAGGTAAAAATTCTACCAGTTCCAAACTCAAAATTCGAAGAACTTAGTATCAATTCTTTTTATTTTATTTCATATAAAAATATACTTTATTATTACTCTGAAGAGAGATATATAAACAAATTAAAACCAGGGTCAAATTGTATTCAAAATTTATTTAATAAAACATATAACGATTGTACAAAAAATATTGTAACTTAAAAATAATTGAAATCGATACTGGAATTACTTTAATAAAAAATGCAAAAAACTTAAAATTAAATAACAATTGTAATAATGTTGAATATTTATTAAATAAAAATTATGTATTATCCTTTAAAAATTGTTCAATTGAAATAAATAATATAAAATTTTCAAATAAACTTAAATCATTGTAATTCCAAGTTATACTAAAATGAATAATGTTTCTTATCTAATAAATTTGGAATCTTTTAATTATAAACAACTTGAGAATTGTAATAAAATTGAGGAAATTAAATCTGAAAAGAAAAAAATAAAATATTAATTTATGTTAATACTTCAATCACTGCTGGTTATTTTATCAGGCAATCGCGTAGAGAGAGAAATTCTCAATTTTTTTTTAAATAAGCATCAATTTTTTAAATTTTGTATGAAAAATTTTAATTTTTCACCGTCCTTCTATGTTTTGATATACTTCTCGTTAGAAAAATTAAAAAATTTTTATAAAATAATAAATTTTGGAATTTTATCTAACAGCTGTAAAAGAAAAATATAGTGCAATGTATACTTTTCATTCATAAATTAAGGTTTAAAAAAAACCCTTCATCAGAATAACTAACGTGGAACAGCCTTCATTGACATGCTAACGCATACTAAAATAAAAATAAATATCGTATATAAATTTTTTATTTTCTGAATTAGTTTAGAACAATTTTTAATAAGGTAAGCGTGGCAATCATGGTGCAAATCATTTTTAAAAAAAAATAATTTTGAAATAAAAAACATTTTTTCAACAAAAAACAAAGGCTTTCTTATTAAATGAAAAAATAAAAGAATATACATTTCAATAAAAGGAAACAAAATGATTTTTTTTTAATTCATTAATAAAAGCATTTTCTTAAAAAAAATAATAATTCATATAAAACAACAAATAAATATTTCTAAAAATTAAAATTAAAGTAAGAAAACGTCAAATATAAACTAGTATAAAAATTAAAAACAAAATTATTTAAATTTTTGAATTTTAAAAGAGCTGCCCAATATTTTTTTTTCACACAGTTTATTATTTTCTATTCTACATATATTAGATAATACTATATTTGACAAAACTGAAAAAATATGTACAAAAACTTCAATAGAAGACTTTCCACATGAACATGAGGAATCTAATGGGATATCAAAACTTATCGAATTAATGCTTTGGTAGGTAAGAGCGCAAATAATTCCTTTTTGATTTGTATCAGCAAGAAATTTAAATTTATCTAACAACATTAAATTATTTAAAATAGCATTCATATGAAATAATATGTTCTGTACCCATCTAGTGGAAACAACTAAACCACCTCGTTGAATGTAATTGAAATAATTACTTTCGGTATTTAAATTTCCTTTGTTTTCCACAATTAATAATTTACAAATATGACAATCTAATTTTTTTGATACAGAAAATGCAGCGTAGCCCGATACATAAAAATGTGCATTTTGGTCAAAAATTTTACTGAAATTTTCTAAATATTTTAAATCTAAGACATGTAAATATTCGCTAATATTTGATTCTAATAAATTCGTTAATATGTCATAATTATTTCCACAATACATTTTATCAGAATAGCGTCTTACAATTTTTCTTATACGAAGTTTTTTTTCTGATTCAATAATGTTTTGATATGACACTAAATAACTACAACCACTTAATCTTCTATAGAGACCAAATCGTTTTTCTAAATTATCTGTTTGGATCTTACCAGGTAAAAAATATTGTATATCAAATTTAAGAAAACTAAGATTAATTAATTCAAGCATTGCGCTATTAGTTTGAAGTAATGCCTGTTATGTTGGAATTGTTAGAAAACCAGTAAAAATATTTAAGGTTTTCCATTTAAGTAGCCATTCATTGAATCTATGTAAAAATAAAACTTGTTCATCTGAAGCACTGCATATTGGATTTATCCATTTATCTCTACTAGTAATACCTTTAAAAAGTAATCTATTATTAATGATTTTCCACCATTTAAAAATTATTTTTAAAAAATCTATTGTACCAGTTAAATTGTCATTATTTTCTGATTCTAATGCAGCTATTGTTGATTCATTGAAAATATTGGTAACTAGCTGAACTTTTTGCTTTTCTATGGTTGTGGGAAAAAGAGTTTTAAAATTTAATCGATATGCCTTTTTTAATACTAGAACTGATTCTTTTTCATAAAGATCACGTAAATCCTTAAAACATGCTAACTGAATTAGGCCTGTTTCAAAATTTGGATAATAAAATGTTTTTTCACTATCCAATTTATTGACCCAGTTATTTCTTATATTTTTTAGAAGATGAACAGAATCAAAAACCAGATAAATTTGAAAGTCGGGATAGTCGGGATTTAAAAATTTGTGATCATTATTTGAAAAAAGCTTAAACATATTTTGATTGGCTCTGTAATTGTCAGTTGTAATGGAAATGACTTGAAATCCTAAAATTTGTAATTTTGATATAATATTCTTCGTGAACTTGTGAATCTCCAAATCAACTAAATTACTTACTGGGATTAAACTGACTATTTCTTTCATTTTTCCAAATACAGAATTTATCATGAAAGCTAAAACAGTACTAGCTGGTGAATCAATGTTGTTATGTGAAAAACCAGTTATATTTTTGGATTTGTAATTTATTTGTTTTTTAATATATATTTCATCTATTTGCAAATTAACTTTTTTTTCTAGAGGCGATAATTTACTTATTACTTTATTTAAATAATTTAAATTAGAAGAATCATTTTCTGAATTAATGTTTTGAAATGCAGAAATTTTTTGCAAAGTGGCTTTGTGTGGAAGTATTAAAATGTTATTGTCTCTAATTATATCGTAAGCTGATGACGAATATGAATAAATAGTAAAAGCATTAACTATTGTGTTTATATTATAACGTTTTCTAACATTAGAAATTTGCACTAATTGGTCAGCTAAAATATCTAAATTATTTTTATATTCAAAATCTAAATTATTTTCGGTAATTATATCAACAGTTTTTTTCAAATAATTTAAACTTATATCTAAATATGACTTAATTAGTTTAACATTATCACAATTATTTTTTAAGGAACTAAATTTATCAATTATACTTTGAATTTCAGACCATGAAGTTATTCTTAGATTTTTTGGTAGAATATCAGGTAAATCTTTATAAGTTTGTTCTATTAAATTATGTTTTACACTCACTGTAAAATTTGTTTTAATAAAAATTATAGTTTTTATTTTTAAAAACTGGAGATCGTCTTTGACTACTTGAAATAAAATAAAATCTTCATCTATCACTTTAATAGTAAAGTATTTAAGTTTTAAAATTTTTGATGCGTTTGTTTTTAAATTATAAAAATTTCTTATTAAGTCGCTATCAATTGCCATTCGTAAATTATTTAATTTTGTTATGCATTTTCTTGAGGTTTCCCGTTTTGTTGTAAAATTTTCTTTATTTACAAAAATAGAAGGAATTGCACCTTTAACTAGACGAATCCTTTTTGCTGGTATTTTGTTTTCATTGCATTTGAATTATTTTAAACAGTTTTCAGTAAAATGTTTTACACAAACTGCGGACGAAGAGCTATATTTAGTTATATTTGGAATGGATTTTACCCATTCTGCGGCCTGTGCTTTATTTTTTGGAAATTTAAAAATACTTCTTTCTTCTCCATTACTACAGCAATCTTTTACAATACAACAAAGTGGCATTTTATTTCTAATTCTACATAGAATAAAAATAACTATCAATAATTATTGCATACATATAAAACATACTTTAGTTAACTGCTAAACAAAGAAAAAATTTATTTGAAAAAGATGTAAAGATATATAATGACTAAATTACAAAAGAATAGAATTTCATAATAGTAAAAATATTGACAGTTTACCCTATTTTCTACAATAATAAAAATATATTTACGAAAAAAATGCGACACAACCTACTCGATATATTGTTTTTTACAAACTAATTTGAAATTATTTGAAAAAAAAAAAAAAAAAGAGAGAACAAAACGATTCAATACGAAACAGTATCGAACGAAATTTTCGTCAAAATTCTTTCTACGCGATTGCCTGATAAAATAACCAGCAGTGCTTCAATCATTATACTAATGTTTGTAATAATATCAATTATAATATTTTTAAGAAAAATCAAACAAAGGAAACAATTAGTGGCAATTAACGTAAATAATAAAGAAAACATTGTTCAGGAGAACAATGAACTTATGGATGGGGTAGTTATCTATCCTATAAACTTAAATTCTTAAATTATAAATTTCCTATATTACTTAAAACGTTCTTTCAATCTTTCAAGTAAACAAAAGTGTCAAATTGCAATTTCTACATTTATATTTTTTTCTTCACATAATTTTTACTAACGCGATCAAATTATAAAATAAAAGTACAGTTACATTTTAGTCTTTGAAGTAATAAGTTCTAGCTTCTAAAAAAATATTAATTATTATATAAATAAAATTTAACTAAAATATAAATAAAATTTAAGTTTTTGTTGTTAAATCAATTTTTGTTTTTTTTATGAAAAAAAAATTTCTTTATACGTTTTGGTTATAATTTTCTGTATCTACCTGGTAACAGTTTTCTCATACGTTTTAATTTTTTTTTTCTGTTCATAATTTACATTTTATCAGTTTTATTTTTTCTTTCTCTTTTTTATGTTAGGATTTGTAATTAGAAGTATGTTACATAACATGTGTGAATAACACTTAACATTAACATAATTAAAGAGCAGCAGCGCCTTATTTATAAAAAAAAAAAAACTACAAATTGTAGATAGTTATTAGTTCTGTAAGTGATATTTAAATAAAAGTATACATACTGAAATGTAAAAAATTTCTCTTTACGTTTTTATTATAATTTTCTGTATCTATTTGTTAACAGAATTCTTATACGTTCATAATTTACAGTTTATCAGTTTCATTTTTTCTTTCTCTTTTGAATGTAAGTTTTTGTAATTAGAAGTATTTTACATGTGTGAATAACACTTAGCATAACATAGGGCACGCTAGTCAGCAGCAGCAGCAGTATGTTTTTAATTATATTTAGATATTTAAAAAAATTAATATATGTATATCAAATTCAAAATATTTCAATTTATGAATCATCTTTTTGTAATATATGAAATAAACAACGAAATGCACCACACCACTGATAAAATGTTTTTTTTTAAGTTTGATTTTTCTTTTCCATAAAACCAATCCGATAATATATTTTTTTTGTACACTGTTTTTGTTGTATAAATTAAAATTAATAAAACTTAAGCATTAGTCGCGTTCAGAATGAAATAGCACTACACTGAAACGCAGCGAACGCTAAATTATTGTGTTATAACGCGAAATTGTGTTACATCGAGCGCTATGTGTTGAATTATTTTATAATTATTTCTTAATCAATTTATATTATTAATTTTATAAGAAATTCTTTACTTTCAAAAATTATCAGAAAAATCTTGTAAACAACACTTTTCATGGAGTGCTAAATTATTGTGTTGAATTAATTTATAATTATTTTTTAATCAATTTATATTATTAATTTTATAAGAAATGCTTTACTTTCAAAATTTATCAGAAAAATCTTGTAAACAAACACTTTTTATATTAAAATATAAACACTTAAACGTCAATTCAAAATCGATGCACAATACAATTCGTTGACAAAAAAGTACAATTTAATTTAAATTTACTTACATTTGATTCGATTTCAGTCTTAAATAAAATTGTACTTTTATTTTACACAAAAAAAAAATATTGGCAGCCTGTTATTAGTCTTACACAACGCAAATATATCATAGAATTTTATAAAACATCAAAATTTGGAACTGCTTGCGCTACATCAACTTAAATTAAAACTTCATTGAGAAGCGGAGCAACATGCACCGGGTAATTGGTAGTTTACATATAAGTGTTATTATACTCGTTTGACTACAGGTCAACAGCGTATATTAAATTTGTCATTATGTCATTATAATATGTCAATAGTAGTTTTCTTGAATTGCCGACATGTGAATAAAATATATCCGATGGCTTGGAAAAGGTTTAAAAATCTGCTTTTCAACTTATATTTTGTTTTGTACTTACCTGGAAGGTCTACTATGCTCTTCCTCGTGTTTTATGATATTATGAGAGAAATGTTGGCTTTTTTTTTGAAAACACTGTTTTAAAATACTATATATTTAAGCATAATATATAATAAATTGAGATTTTATTTGAAGAAAACTGCAATTTTACACTGAAATCTATTTTTTAAAAACAACAACTGCAAAGTAGATAAAAAACAAAGACTTAAAAAAAATGTACAGAAGGAAATATTATGTTATTTAAATTTAAAGATATTATTATTCGGATTCCTTATTAGCTATATTTTTATTATTATTTATATTACCTCATGTAGCTTTTGTACTATTTGAGACTGTTTAAGGAGAGAAACAAATTAGTCTTATTAATTAAGCAAACTTTTGGAATGAAGGTTTACTTGCGTTAATACCAAAAATTTGAAAAATTCATTGAATCGTTGTGCAAAACGCGTAAACAGGTCAAATAAAATTCATTTAATCGTTCAAGCAAATAAAATTTCTAGAAAACTTTATTCCGTCGTCGTGGAAAACGGGTTAATCGAACCTAACTAAAACTGTTTGCAGCCTCCCTTTTTAACTGCAAAATCAACCTTCAAAATTGGACACAAAAAGGAAACACGAAATTTTTTGGAAGCCCGCCAGACCGAAATTGGTTAATTCATTCCAATCAAATTCATACAACTAATTTCGGTTGCTAAGAGGGACATTTATGCAAAATTTCGAGACAATCGGTCAAACCATTTTGACTCGACATCAAAAACATTGAAAAAGCTTCATTGCGCACTCGTGTCCAAATGGGGTTAACCGAACTCAACAAAAATTTGTGTCACCCTCTCTTTTTGACTGCAAAATCACCCTGTAAAATTGGACACAAATCAGAAACACAAAATTTTTTGGAAGCCCACTAGGCCGAAATGTTAATTTAGGTTAATTAATTACAACCAAATTTATACAACTAATTTGTTGCTAAGAGGAGCATTTGTGCAAAATTTCGAGTCAATCGGTCAAACCATTTTGACTCAATATCAAAGACATTGAAAACTCGATATCAAAAACATTGAAAATTTTGAATTAAACAAAATAATAGGTTTTTAAAAATTAAACAAAATAATTGCGCCATCGTGCCCAAACGGGTTAACCGAATTCAACAAAAATTTATGTAAGCTTCTCTTTTCGACTGCAAAATCACCTTGAAAAATTGGACACAAATCAGAAACACAAAATTTTTTGGAAGCCCGCCAGGCCGAAACGGGTTAATTTATTACAACCAATTTTTTACAACTAATTCCGGTTGCTAAGAGGAACATTTGTGCAAAATTTCAAGTCAATCGGCCAAACCGTTTTTACTCGACATCTTGACGACGGCTGTTGACTTAGAAAAATGTGATATAGCCTATGCTCTCCAGGGACCCCAGGCTCTCAGAATTATTCCTTTAAAATTTTGTGACAATCGGACCAGTAGTATTCACGTGAATCCTGGACAAACAAATTTTCTTGTTTGTATATTAGATATTTATTTAATTTTGTCGGCATTATGAAATAACTTCGACAAATTAGAAAGGAAATAATTTTGACAAAAACCCAAAATTTTCAGTCGACGTTATTAATTTTCCAAAGTTGTTTCGCTACGCTTGCTTCATCACCCTTTCACAAAGCAATTATGAACATTTTAAAAAATATTTGTCATGTTCTATTTTTTACTTACAATTTCAGATCTATCCAGTTTTTTTGAATGTTATGTTCACTTATTTGAATATATTAAATTTAACTTGTTTGTTGAATTTAAACCAAATAGCACAATAACAGATTATGAAATAGCACTCAGAAGTGCCTTGAAAATTCGCTTTCCAGTCGCTAAGCTCAAAGGGTGTCGGTTCCATTATTGCCAAGCGGTTCGAAGAAGATTCATTAGAGCAAATAAGGAAGCAGCATTAATATTTATAAAGTTTTTGGCACTGGCTTTGCTATAAAAGATACTTTTAATGACTGTCTAGTTTCACGCTTAAAATTTAATCCTTATTGGTGGCGTAATAGGTTTACCAAAACGGAAGAGACTTTTTAAACACAGAAGTGAAATGATACATAATGCTAGCAAACCATTAGAAAAAGGTCAAATCACAACTAAGTCGTTTTTAAATATGATGGTTTATCCTAAAAACGACATTTGTTATGAAATGGAGCCCTATGAAGATATTTTTGAAAATATCCTTGAAAGTGAAGAAGAATATGAAAATGACAGCAACGAAGATGAAAATGCTGCAATATGTTTGAAAAGAGATCAAACAAAGTGCTTCTACCCTGCAAACATTTGAAAATTTGCAGTGAATGTATTTTAAAATTACAGGATGCAAGTTTAGCTAAACCAGATCCAGATGTTCAATACAAGTTTTTGTATAAATCATAATCGTTCATATTATTATTATTTTTTAGATGTTAATTCATTTTTTAAGAATTGATTTTTTTTTGGATTGTAATTAATTTTTGAATAAAATTTTTTTATTATTTTAGTGAGATTAGATCTCTGAGAAATTTGGCAACCTTCCCCATTAAAAAAATAAATTAACTGTTTTTACAAGTAAGCAGTGACTTAGTCACCAGTGTATATATTTTCAAAACTCAGTTTTTTACACAATATAATTTTGAAAATGCGTTTTTTAAAAACCCTTGGTTTTTCAATCACTTATTTAAATCTGATTTTGAAGTCATGCGCTAAAATCGAATAATAATGATCAAACTCAATTCTTTTTTTTGTAAAATTTTTTTTGTTGTTAAAACAATGTTGTTAATCTTCTTTTTTTATATTTTTAGAATGTTTATTTATTAATTTTTGTACATTTTCTTGGTAGAATCCATTTATTTTAGTTAAATTTTCAATATTTTTTTTCTCCTTTTGAAAATCTACTGTTGAAAGAGGCATTTTACATAATCTACAAGTCATGTTGAAGTCATGCTGTGAAACGCTGCCATTTTGTATGACATGGGATGATTGTATGTTTCTGTTATGTATCGGTTTCTAAAGATATCGAGTTCAAGATACTACCTTTCGCTTGACAACTATATCTAAAAATGGTGAACTATTATTCTGTTTAGTTTCGATAGTATATGTTATATTAAGATGTTGGCTATTTAACCCATTTCGGCCTGGCGGACTTCCAAAAAATTGTGTGTTTCCGATTTGTGTCATATTTTACAGGGTGGTTTCGCAGTCGAAAAGTGAGGTTGACAAAAATTTTTGTTGAGTTCGGTTAACCCGTTTGGGCACGAGGGCGCAAAAAAACTTTTTCAATGGCTTTGATGTCGAGTCAAAGCGGTTTGACCAATTGACTTGAAATTTTGCACAAATGTTCCTCTTAGCAACCGGAATTAGTTGTATAAATTTGGATGGAATAAATTAACCCATTTCGGCCTAGCTTCCAAAAAATTTGGGTTTCCGATTTGTGTCCAATTTTACAGGGTGATTTCGCAGTTGAAAAGAGAAGCTGGCACAAATTTTTGTTGAGTTCGGTTAACCCGTTTGGGCACGATGACGCCTTGAAGTTTTCTATAAATTTCATTTGCTTAAACGATTAAAAGAATTTTATTGAAAATTTTGTATAAGCATTTTAATTATAAAAACCCACAGGGTTAATTTGGTTTTGATCTGATTTCGCGTTTTACACAATGATTCAATAAAATTTTCTAATTTTTGGTATTAACGCAAGTTAACCTTTAATCCAAAAGCTCACTGAATTAATAATACTAATATTTTTGCTCTCAAATAGTCTCAAATAGTGCAAAAGCTAAATGAGATAATATTAATAATACAAAAAATAAAGCTAATAAAGAATCCGAATAATAATATCTTTAAATTTAAATAACGTAACATATTCCTTCTCTACATTTTTTTGTAAGTCTTTGTTTTTAATCTACTTTGCAGTTGTTGTTTCTTAAAAAAAGATTTCGGTGTAAAATTTCAGTTTTTTTCAAATAAAATCTAAAAATCAAAAAATATTCAATTTCGTATATATTATGCTGTATTTTGTATTTTGAAACAGTTTTCCCAAGAAAGAAGCCTACATTTCTCTCATAAAATGGAAGGGCGTAGTAGAACTTTAACGTAAGTACAAAACAAAATATAAGTTGAAAAGCAGATTTTTTAACCTTTTCTAAACCATCGACTATATTTTATTCAAACGCTGGCAATTCAAGCAAACTGCTATTTACTTAGTATAATAATTTAGTATACCTTTTGACCTCTCAATGGAGTTTTAATTTAAGTTGATGTTCTTGAAAAAAGTTAACACAAGAATGGTGTAAATACTAATTTTAAGATGTAATAAAGCAATTTTTTCAAACCGAGTTTTTTAGGCATTTTTCAACAAATTTATCAAATTTCACTTGAAACTTTTCATAATTATTAAAAATTAACAATAAAAATTCAAGCAGCACCAAATTATAAAGAAGCAGAAGAAAAACGTATAGAAAAATTAGAAATAATCGTTAAAATAATTTTGTAAACTTTTTCTAAAGTTTTTGTTTCGCAATCGGTTGAAAGAAAAATTATAAAAAGATTATAGGAAGATTATAAAAAAAATTTGGTTAGCTATGTCTTACGATCAAACTAATAAAAGCTTTTATGATTTTAAAATCACGTATGGGCTTCCCATTAAATTTGAACCAAATAGGTGTGGGGTATTTCTAAGTCGACTGACTTGCACCGACTGACTGTTTATTTACTTGTTTTTTTATGATTTTATAAGAGAAATGTAGGCTTCTTTTTTGAAAAAACTGTTTTAAAACACTATGTATTTAAGCATAAAATATAAGAAATTGAATTTTTTGATTTTTAGATTTTATTTAAAGAAAATTGCAATTTAACACTGAAATCTGTTTTTAAAAAACAACAACTCAAAGTAGATAAAAAACAAGACAAAAAATTTAGAGAAGGAAAATGTAATGTTATTTTAACTTAAAGATATTATTATTTAAATTCTATATTATCTTTATTTTTATTTTTATTAATATTATCTCATTTAGCTTTTGCACTATTTGAGACCATTTAAGGAGAACAACAAATTATAAAGGAATAAAGCTTAACTTGCGTCAATACCAAAATTTTGAAAATTTCATTGAATCTTTGTGCAAAACGCGTAAATAGGTCAAAACCAATTCTTTTTCAAGACTCCTATTCTTTTTCAAGATCTGGTATAGCTGAAAGTAGTGGCAATTTTTTAATTGATTAGTAATTTTTTTAATACCTTTGTAGGTATGCTATAAATCTTAAAATTGTGTTTTAAAAAAAAATCTCGACTTCTGTCACTTGACTATTACTTTGTGCTTCAAAAAATAATGGAGCTATCTTGATGAACTTTTAACTGTAGGTTACTAGGACAGAAAGTACGGCGGGGATTGCCAATGGGCGAAATCGGCTCATGGGTTCGGATTCTGGACCTTTTAATCGGTCCAAGGGCTAACGAACATATCATGATAATCAACAACTAAAGACGTTATCTTCATCAAATTTTTGCTGTAGGTTACTAGTAATGAGACTAAGGCATAAAAAATCATGATAACTCAACAACTAAAGACGCTATCTTCATTAAATTTCTGCTGTAGGTTACTAATAATGAGACTAAGGCGGGGATTGCGAACGATCGAGATTGGACCATGGGTTCGGAACCTAGAACTTTTTGATCGAATTTAGGCCAAACTAGTACAATTCCGAAACCAATGAAGATAGAACCTCCAAATTTGGTATCAGGGTGTCGCTTTAGATTTCCTTAGTGTACTTGTAATTTGGGCTCCATTGGAGTAGTGGGTCGGGGACCAGCCACACATTTCTGAAGACCTTAAAGCATATCTTTAAAAGTAATAATGATAGCAACTTGAAAACATGTAGGAGCTTCAAATTTGGCCAAGGTTGTTCTTTACTATTTTCTGTGTGTCCCTCTAATTTTGGATCAATTGGAGTGATTGTTCAGTACCTCTCTTAGACCCCGAATGTGTAAAAGCTTATCATCGAAATTAATAAAACTAGTGACATAAATTAAGATAGAACGTTCCAATTGTGTATAAGGGTTAACTAGTATTGAAAGTATGACGGGAACTGCATATGGGCGAAATCGTACCATGGTTTCAGGTTCTGGAACCTTTTTTTTTTTTTTTTTTTTTTTTTTTTTTTTAAGCGCTAACTGTTCAACTGTTAGGCTAATTAGCCTGTCTATACCATAGGTACATGTTGGAACAGGGGGTCATATTATATTCGTGTTATTAGAATTGGTCTTATTGAATTCCACATACAATTTAAACATGAGATAGTACTAGGCCTTATAACATGTATAAACGTCTTAGATTTTCAATATTTACAATTCTATTTTTTGTTTATATTGTAATATTTTATATTTTACTTATATGGTATTCTATATCTGCGAGTTATATTATTTAATTAAATTATTTGTTTATATTTTGCATTTGTTTATATTTTTATATTAAAGTATTTTTTATTAAAGATTTATAATTATTAATTATTGATTATGCCATTAATTTGAACCCAATGGCGAATGGTAACTGAGTCGAGTCGAAAACCAGAAAAGTTTTTTCACTTTCACTAGAATTCGAACCCGGGCCCTTCTGCATGAAAGGTCGGCACTTAACCACTGTGCCACCCAGCTGTAACCTTTGAAAAGTTCAAAGGCTAAAGAACATATATCTTAAGAACAGCATTACTCAAAAAATAATGCCGCTAGTTTGATGAAATTTAAACTCTAGGTTACTAGTAATGAAAGTACCATGGGAATTGGTTCTGGTCGGGTTCGGACAATGAGTACGGATTCCAGAAGCTTTTGATCGATCTGAGGCCAAACGAGCATAGTTACAAAGCCAAAGAATATATTTCCTATTTCCTATGTGTCCCCGAAATTTGGACTTAATTGTAGTCGTGGTTCAAGTGCCTCCTAAGAAATCCCAAAATTAAAAAGCTTACCTTCGAAATTCATGAAGATAGAAACTTTAAATTTGATACACGAGGAGTTTTTCCTATTTCCGTTTTTATTTAACACTTTTATACCCTACACCTATAGAATAGGTAAAGGGGTATATTAACTTTGGTATGGTGTTTGTAACCACCTAAAGGAAGCGAGCTAGATATGGAAAAGTATATATATTTGTGATCAGCATGACCTCCTAAGTCGATATAGCCACGTCCGTCCGTCCGTCTGTCCACTTAAAGAAATGAAATTTTAACTGTAGGTTACTATGACTGAAAGTACGGCGGGGATCGCCAATGTACGAAATCGGCCCAAGGTTTCGGATTCTGGATCTTTTAATCGTTTCCAAGGGCTAACGAACATATATAATAAATCATTATAACTCAACAACTAATGACGCTATCTTTATAAAATTTGTGTTGTAGGGTACTGGTAATGAAACTACGGCGGTAATTGCGTACGAAGAGGAATGGACAATGGGTTCGACACTTCGAACTTTTTGATCGAATTTAGGCCAAACAAGCATAATTCCAAAAGTAATGAAGATGGAACCGCCAAATTTGGTATCAGGGTGTCTCTTTCGATTTCCTAAGTGTCTTTGAAATTTGGGACCAATTGGAGTAGTGGGTTGAGGAACAGCCACACGATACCGAAGACCTTAAAGCATATTTTCGAAATTAATAAAGATAGTAACTTCAAAAAAATTTAGAAGTTTCAAATTTGGCACATGGGTGCTCTTTACTATTTCCTGTGTGGTTCCTCTAACTTTAGATCAATCAGACTGGTGGTTCAGTACTCCTCTTAGCCCCCCAAGGTTTAAAAGCTTATCAACGAAATTAATAAAAATAATAACTTAAAATTAAGATAGAACGTTCCAATTGTGTATAAGGGTTACCTATTGTAGAAAGTATGACGGGGACTGCAATTGGACCCCGATTTAATTGTAGTGGTGGTTCAGGTGATTTCTAAGAAATCGCAAAATTAAAAAGCTTATCTTCGAAATTCATAAAGATAGAAACTTTAAATTTGATACAACAGTATTCTTTCCTATTTCCGTTTTTATTTAACACTTTTATATTTTTAAAAGGCTAAGAATTTTACCATAAAACATATTATGTATAATATTTTATAAATTAAAAACATTATATTTTTAAAATAAACGATTACATTTTTTTTTTTTAATTTTCATTATATCATATATTTTATTGAATTATATATAATTAAGGCATTGTTAAAAATTTATTATATTATACTTTAATTAGTTTTTTGTAACAAAATTTAATAATTCAAATTTTTTCACTTTTGTAATTGAATTGGAATAAATATATTTTTATTTATTTCAAGTTATTTTGTTTTTTAATATTTTTAAATAGATAAATTAGTAAGAATTTGTAATATTTTTTAATAGATAGTGTAATTACACTATCCCTACAGGTAAAGAAGTTAATGGAAAAGTATATATATTTGTGATCAGCATGACCTATATGACATATTCACCCCTATTCTGAATTACTACGTAATACTAATTTGCGTAAAATCTACGCAAACTTGATTCTAAATTCCTACGTAGTATACTTTTTTTTCGAAATTCATAAAATGGCAATTCTGAATTCCTACGTAGCGTAAATTAAATGTCAAAAATCTACGCAAGAAATATTCATACGTAGTAGTGCTTTGAATTCCTTTGTTTGCAGTTTTGTTTATTATTTACAAAAATTTGAATAAAAATTTTTAAAAATGTAAGTATTTTTTTTTGTTCCCTGTTTTAATAATTCCTGGAAGTCCACTTTTTGCATGAAAATCCATTTTTACCTTTTGTTGTTCTTCTGGTGTCATTTCAAGTTTAATCCACAATGGACATATTTTTGTGAAAATTTCCAGACATTCACTCAACACTTTAGAAAAAGTCGATTGAGCAATTGGCACATCGTAGTCTTTCCCAATACAATGTTGTGAACTCCCTTCAGCGAAAAACCTTAAAACTGCACATAATTTATGAATGGGAGTTAAACCAAAAGACTTGAATAGAGCTTGCAAATTTTCTTCCATCAAACACAATAAATATTTAAAAGCAGGTTTATTTAGTCGAAAATTTGCTTGGAACTAATAATTGAATATATAAATTTATATAAATGCTTAGATACATTTTCAAATTGAAATATGTAGGTATAAATACTTACGATTTCTCACTCAAGTCGAAAGGATTATAAGAATCTCTAAGAATTCTCCTTTCTGATCTAAGAATCTTTTGATTGGTTTCTTCTTCTTCTAAGGCAATCAATTTAAATCCAATTGAATTCACATTTTTTCAATTATTTTTGTTATTGTTTATAAAATAATTTTTTTTTAACTTGTTGGAAATTGTCAAAACATTTAAGTGTAAATAAATTGAAATAAAACTAAAAAGTATAAAATAAAATAAAGTAAAAAACAATATTTTTTCAATATATACTTATATTTAAGTAAAACTAGCCCACTAAAAGAAAATGTTTTTAGTATTATAAAGTTGATTTGGTTAGCTATGTCTTACGATCAAATTAATAACAGCTTTTTTGGTGTTAAAATGACTTATAGATATCTCATTAAATTTGAACCAAATAGGTGTAGGGTATTTCTATGTTGGTTGCACCGACTGACCGCTTCTTTACTTGTTTATATGTTCCTTGGCCATTAGAACAATTAAAAGGTCCAGAATCCGAACCCATCAGCCGATTACGCCCATATGCAATCCCCGCCGTACTTTAAGTAACCTACGGTTAAAATTTCATCCAGATAGCTCCATTAGTTTTTGTATTATCGTGCCTACGGACAGACGTACGGTTATGGCTATATCGACTCAGGAGGTCACGCTGATCACAAATATATACGTTTTTCCATATCAAGCTTTCTTCCTTTAGGTGATTACAAACACCATACCAAAGTTGATATACCCTTTTCCTACTTCATAGGTGTAGGGTATAAAAAGCGATTTCAACCCTAAATATGTAAATAAAAATATAGTGTTCTAAAATATAATGTTCTCAAATTTGATTACATTTACATACATATATTTATTGAAGTCAAGTAGCCAAAATTCTAGTTAATGCTGTCCTTCATATAGAAAACTGTACTTTTTTTCTAAACATTTTATTACGACTTGAACTATGTTGTATGTATTCTGAATCCTAATTAAAAAGCTCCATAAATACATAATATGTACAACAAAATTTTACATATCATAATTGATAAGTTTAGTACTTAGTAATATTATTTTGAAGCTACCAGAAGTAAAAAATAATAGGCAAGTTGACGGAAATCTTTTTCAAAAATATATTTCTATGCTTAGTCATGACTCATAAATTTCTAAATAAATATTCCTTATATTTATATTAGCAATAATGCTTGATTTTTTCACTTTATTTGTAGTATTTAAATACAATATTAAATATAATTAACTTTTCAAATGACAGGTAGTTTTAAAATGTTAAGAATGTGTATGACAATTAATCTGACAATCTGACTATCTACTCTTAATCATCACTTTTTGCTGAAAGGAACGCATGTATTTTATAATATTCGTTCGTTATGTCTAAGTAAAACTAAAAATGGTTTTTTATTATAAAAAAACATTAATTCGATGTTTAGAATGTAAAATAAACTTTCAATTATTAGGGCTTAACCTAAATCAAAACATACGAAGTACAATTTTTATACGGCAGTACGTCAATACGTCTATCTCCATATCCGTAAATCGATACGCGCGTACATTATTTAATTTATCGAAAAATATTTATTTTCATAGGTACATAAGTATTTTGAATTACTTTGAATGTAAGATATTTGTTATCTTTTGTTTGGATACCGGCATTCCCTGCTGCACTTGTGTTTGGTAGTTTATTTATTAATTTTTTTGTTTCATAGATTTCTATAATTTTGAAACTAAATCAAGTTTTCGTTCTACTGTTTGCTAAGTACAGTGTATCAAAGTTTTGTGCAAGGTTACCACTTATTTTCGCATAATAATCATTAAATCATAATATTTAATCGGCTTATTTTTTCCCGTACAAATATAAACGTCCTTTTTTAGGGCAAACTATTTGACCAATTTTAATGAAACAGCAACCAAAAGAATGGTGTTTTTTGTTACAAATTACAATAGAATTTTTAGTACATTTTCAAAAAATTTTGTAAAAATGTACCTATATAGTTTCACTCTGTCCGTCCGTCGGTCTGTCTGTCTGTCCGTCTGTCTGTCCGTATGTTTTTGTTTTAAATTTTGCGTTTTTCCAGGTGAAAACCCGTCATAAATTTAACGAAAATTTAAATTTAACGGTCACGCTGTTTAAAGTTGTGCCTTATAACTATTACAGACGATATCCTGGTTGGGGGAAATGAATATTCAAAAAATCTAAGCATAATCCAAAGGATACAAAATAAGGCAATTAAAAATCTATTTGGCCTGCAAAAATGAACACCTACAACTGAGTTGCATAAACTACTAAAAATACTACCAATAGAGCAACATGGGAAAATGATACAATCGCCACAAATATATAATATGCAACATAGAACAATTAATTCATATACACAATTAACACACAATAATGAATTACATAATTACAACATCCGCAGTGCAAGCCAAACTCGCAAACATAAATAGAAAAATGAAATTAAATAGTCTTGACGGAATCTACTATATTGTCTATCTACGGCCATCAATACATATAAAAAATTACCAAATAGGATAAAAACATATGATGCATCATCAATGAAATCAAAAATAAAAACATATTTTTTAGACTTAATAAATTTGTAAACAAGATTTTAAATTAATATAAAAAA
The DNA here is from genome assembly GCA_963082915.1 of Dolichopus griseipennis. Classification (NCBI taxonomy): domain Eukaryota; kingdom Metazoa; phylum Arthropoda; class Insecta; order Diptera; family Dolichopodidae; genus Dolichopus; species Dolichopus griseipennis. Next base: position 184,317,001 of record OY720441.1, on the reverse strand, counting down.
AAAATTTAGGAAAACAAAAATAAAAAAATTTTGCAAACAAAAACAAAAATCTAATTTTAAATAGGTATGTAACAATAATAATTTGAAATGCAGGTACACAATATAACTATATAGGTATTGGCTTTTCGCTTTAAATTTTTCGATTCTCAATTTAATTTTTCTTCTTAATAAAAATATTAATTTTAATTTTTAATTAGTACAAATGATTTTTTTTCTTCTGCATAAATTTATTACTTGTTGAATTTGACTTTATAATAAATTTTTTTTATAATGTACATACTCTGCATGAGCTTAAGCTCCTTTAGAGATAATGAATTGATAAATAAAAAATAAAAATAACGAAAATATATCCAAGCAAGTAAAGAAACAGTAAGTCGGTGCAACCGACTTAGAGATACCCTACAACTATTTGGTTCAAATTCAATTAGATATTCATAAGTCATTTTAAAACCATAAAAGCTGTTATTAGTTTGATCGTAAAACATAGCGAATCAAATTAACTTTATTATACTAAAAACATTTTCTAATTACCTTATCTATTAAAAAATATTACAAATTCTTACTAATTTTTCTATTTAAAAATATAAAAAATCAAAAAAACTTAAAATAAATGAAAATATATTTATTTCAATTCAATTACAAAAGTGAAAACATTTGAATTATTAAATTTTGTGATAAAAAGCTAATCAAAGCATAATATATTTAATAATTAAAATTTTTCAAAATTCCAATTTTTTTAAATTATTAGTTTATGCACTTATTAGAAAAGCTTATAAAAGCAAAATATGCAATAAATGTAATTCTAAAATTTCATATAATTCATTTAAATGTAAAAATAAATTTTACATAAATGCAGCAAGTACCTTCAAATATAGCTTAAGTATTGTACACAATATCTTAATTTTATATCACCTATGTTAATAATTCAATAAAATATATGATTTAATAAAAATTGAAAAAAGGAATTTAAAATATTATACAAAATATGTTTTATGGTAAAATTCTTAGCCTTTTCAAAATATAAAAGTGTTAAATAACTAGAATTTTGGCTACTTGACTTCAATAAATATATGTATACGTGTAAATGTATATTTTTATTTACATATTTAGAGTTTCAATCGCTTTTTTATACCCTATACCTATGAAGTAGGAAAATGGTTTATCAACTTTGGTATGGGGTTTGAAACCACCTAAAGGAAGCGAGCTTGATATGGAAAAATGTATGAAGAGTACAGGCAAATAACAATCAACGTCACTTTTTTTAGAAATTGAGAAAATTCAATTAATATTTTCAAAGACTTCTTGCGTACAAAAATGTTCTGAAAGTGTCTGAAGACAAGCTTCATAATTAATGTTTATCCTATTCTTAAAGAAATACAATACAAAAAAATTAAAATAATTTAATATTTTCTTATTTTATTTACAAAAAAAAAAAACTTAGTTTCAAAAAAATTCAGTTTTGTACGAAAAAACAATCAAATATTAAAAATTTAGGAAAAAATAATCAAACAAAAAATAATTTAACAAAAAATAAAACATAAATAGTTCAAATTAAGTAATTAAATAAAATAACAAAAAATAATTTAACAAAAAATAAAAACATAAATAGTTCAAATTAAGTAATTCATTAAGTTTAAATTTTTATAACGTTAAAACGTATGGATTTGCTTAATTATTATCGTCTGTGTCCGAAACTTGATTCGAATGCGGCAGTGCTTCAAAAAACCGCTGCGCTTCGTCTCTGCAAAATTCTTTAAGTACCATTAAATCATTATATTTTCCAGATGAAAGTGGAATTAGGCTAGTGTAAGAAGGCTTTAAATTTTGTGAACTGTTACCAGTATTTTTATATCTGATTATGTACGAATTTCATGGGCCGTTATATGTGTTTCTTAATTGGAGTGTCCGACTGTGTTCCTTTGCTATGTAGATTTTAGAAATTGGCCTCGTTGCAAATGGAGATTTTTTTTTATAATGATTATTTTCCAAATAACTGCCCCAGTTTTTGAAAATATCTTGTTTACTTTTAATAATGACAAAGGGCGAGGGTTTGACCCGTGAAGATTTAATCTGATCGTTCCATTCATCAGGCAATTCTATTTTAACATTTTCTTTTATTAATCCCATATTTTTGTCACATTCCATGTAACTATGGCCTCGAACGGGAAATGTTATTTGCACATAAGTTTCTTGCACATGTTGTCCTTCGTTACTAGAATTGACATAATTTAATAATATTATACAAAGAAAATATAAATTATAACTTCACTTAAATTATCTTATTTGATCTGACTCACATCATACACTGAGATAATGACTGCACTAAATATTAAATTTTACACAGAAAATCAAACTGACGCCACTTTAAACGTTAAATTCCCGTTAGAACATTTTTATTTGTAATAGTCAAGTCAAGTCAATAAAAACAATTCAAAATTTGCCATATTAAAAAGAAACTGACATTGATTGTTTTTTCCATTAAAACTGTGACATTGATTGTTCTTTCCCTGTACAGGAAATTTTGAACAAGCTAAAACTTTAAACTTGTTTGGTTTTACATTATTTATTGTTGACAGAACGAAAGATCTCATTTTTGCCTTTCCAATGATACCCATATTGCATTTTCGAAAAAAATTGACATTGATTGTTATTTGCCTGCACTCTTCGTATATATTTGTGATCAGCATGATCTCCTGAGTCGATATAGCCATAACCGTACGTCTGTCCGTAGGCACGATAACGCAAAAACTAATGGAGTTATCTTGATGAAAATTTAACCGTAGGTTACTAGGACTTAAAGTACGGCGGGGATTGCATATGGGCGTAATCGGCGGATGGGCTCGGATTCTGGACCTTTTAATTGTTCTAAGGGCCAAGGAACATATAAACAAGTAAAGAAGTGATCAGTCGGTGCAACCAACTTAGAAATACGCTACACCTATTTGGTTCAAATTTAATGAGATATCTAGAAGTCATTTTAACACCAAAAAAGCTGTTATTATTTGATCGTAAGACATAGCTAACCAAATTAACTTTGTAATACTAAAAACATTTTCTAATTACGCTATCTATTAAAAAATATTACAAATTCTTACTAATTTATCTATTTAAAAATATTAAAAAACAAAAAAACTTGAAATAAATGAAAATATATTTATTCCAATTCAATTACAAAAGTGAAAAAATGTGAATTATTATATTTTGTTACAAAAAACTAATTAAAGTATAATATATTTAATAGTTCAAATTTTTAACAATGCCTTAATTATATATAATTCAATATATGATATAATAAAAATTAAAAAAAAGGAATGTAATCGTTTATTAAAAAAATATTTTGTTTTTAATTTATAAAATATTATACATAATATGTTTTATAGTAAAATTCTTAGCCTTTTAAAAATATAAAAGTGTTAAATAAAAACGGAAATAAGAAAAAATCCTCGTGTATCAAATTTAAAGTTTCTATCTTCATGAATTTCGAAGGTAAGCTTTTTAATTTTGGGATTTCTTAGGAGGCACTTGAACCACGACTACCATTAAGTCCAAATTTCGGGGACACATAGGAAATAGGAAATATATTCTTTGGCTTTGTAACTATGCTAGTTTGGCCTCAGATCGATCAAATACTTCTGGAATCCGTACTCATTGTCCGAACCCGACCAGAACCAATTCCCATGGTACTTTCATTACTAGTAACCTAGAGTTTAAATTTCATCAAACTAGCGGCATTATTTTTTGAGTAATGCTGTTCTTAAGATATATGTTCTTTAGCCTTTGAACTTTTCAAAGGTTCCAGAACCTGAAACCATGGTACGATTTCGCCCATATGCAGTTTCCGTCATACTTTCAATACTAGTTAACCCTTGTACACAATTGGAACGTTCTATCTTAATTTTAAGTTATTATTTTTATTAATTTCGATGATAAGCTTCTAAACCTTGGGGGGCTAAGAGGAGTACTGAACCACCACTCTGATTGCTCCAAAATTAGAGGAACCGCACAGGAAATAGTAAAGAGCACCCATGTGCCAAATTTGAAACTTCTAAATTTGTTTAAAGTTACTATCTTTATTAATTTCGAAAATAGCAAATTGTAATAAAGCAAGTTTCAGCTAATTTTTTAAAAATACTTTATTATTTATATAGTACAACTATTATTATAAGTTTAATAATTCATGTTGGCTACATTAACATTCCTAAGTTCAGTAAAAAACTCGTGTAGAATGAATAATAAAATTTAACTCTATATACTAACTAACAGATTTAACCGGCGTTGCCCGGGAGCGTGCAATATCTAAAAAAGCAAGTTTCAGCTAATTTTTTAAAAATACTTCTTTGGTTAAAAAGGAAGCCGCAAAAAATATTTGTGGAGCTCCGTTAACTTATTGCGACCCAACAGCTTTTTATAGGTTTTTTCGTTACTTTGCTAGAAATTAAAAATGGTTTAACCGATTGACTTCAAATTTTGTATATGTGTTCTTCTTTAAGAATGGAGTTCACTCTAATAACAAACTTGGAATTTGCCCGACAATTGTCCAAAAAATAATTTTGAAAGTATATTACGTTCAATTTTGCGAAAAATTGCTTGATCAAAGTTTCAAAAGAGGTTTGTTGAGTTCGGTTAACCCTTTGCGGCACAGCAGCTTTTTACAGATTTTTTCGTTACTTTAATCTTAAGCAGAAACTGTTTGACCAATTGACTTTAAATTTTGTATGTGTACATGGATATATTTGTCATTCCTATGATTGGTCAAAAAAAAAAAATTTGTAAATATCGTCCAGTTTTTGAAAGTAAGTAAAACTTCTTTGAATTAGGGGAATGTTTAAAAAAATGTATCGTCGAGTTCTTTTAACCGACTGCGAAACAAAAACTTTAAAAAACAGTTTGCAAAACAGCTTAAACGATTCTCTCTAATTTTTTACGTGGTACTTACTACTTGACGATAGAGTTGAGGATGGTGGGTTTCCTAATAATGTTAACTGAATTAAAATTTTTATTATTATTTAATAATTATGAAAAGTTTCAAGTGAAATTTGATTAATTTCCTAAAACAAGTGATGAAAAGAATTAAGGGTTTTTAAAAAGCATATTTTAAAAATTATACAGGGTTTCTTTTTTCGAGTATATGCAAAATCAACCTGTAAAATTGAAAACAAATCGGAAACAATAAATTTTTTGGAAGCCGGCGGGGCCAAAATGGGTTATATATTCTAACCAACTTTATACAACTAATTCCGTTAGCTAACAGGCACATTTGTACAAAATTTCAAGTAAATCGGTTAAACCGTTTTGGTTCGACATCTAAAATATTGAAAAAGCTTCATTGCGCCCTCGTGCTTATACGGGTTAACTGAACTCAACAAAATTTTTTATCAGCCTCTCTTTTCGGCTTTAAAACCATCCTGTAAAGTTGGAAACAAATTGAAAACAAACAGTTTTTTGGAATCTCGCCGGTCCGAAATAGGTTAATATATTCCAAATAACTTTATATAACTAATTCCGTTTGTGAAGAATTTTTTTTTTATTATTACTTTAATAAAAAAAAGTATTATTACTTTAATTTATTATATAAATATAAGTACTTCTTTATTATAGAGCCGGTTGCATTTTATGCATGATGGCCAGCAAATTTATAATATTTCTACAAATATTTTAACTGTGATTTCCTTAAACCAGGTATTATTGATATGTCTTAAGTTGATACAGTCACGATATTCCAGAGTTGATATAGTCTACTATATTCTATTCCTGGTTTTTAGCTTGTATTGAATTTTCGTCTTGTCTACGTTATACGAGATTGACCACTAATGTAAATATTAGAAAAATAATGTCATTAATTTTCCATTAAAAGATGGTGGCGAATATTTTAAAGCAAAATAATTTTAAATATAAATTTAAAATTTATTTATTTATTAGTCTTACAATAATATAAATTTTTTTTTTTGGCATTTTAGTTTGAAAAACAAGATCGACTGTTTTCTACTATTTTTTCTTTTTTTTTTTTATATAAATATATTAGAAGGTAATAAAAAAAAACAACAATAATAAAATATACTAAAAAAAAAAATACAAATATATAAGAACAAATGAATAGAGGCAATTATTGTAAAATTTGTATAATATTTTTTACTTGATTGTGATCATGTTCAAATAAAAAGATTTTTATATTCTTGAGAAAAGACAGTACTTCATTGCATTGGTTAAATATTTGGCAAAACATTATAAGGAAAAATAGAATTATTTATACGTAATTGATGAGTAGGCGAAAACCTAAAGAATGTGTGTTTCTCACTTTTAAAAATTTTTTTAAGAACTAGGTAGAAGTATTGATGTATGACTAACAAAAATATTTTGACTTTTAAATAAGTCAAACGAATTGTCTCTTCTTTTTTTTTACAGCAAATCCTTATTATAAACTTTTGTGCAATAATAATTTGAATGAGCTTATTTTGACTTGCACCTATCCAACAAGTTAAATCATAACACAATTAAGAGTGGCAAATCCCATAGTACACCTTTAATATAAGTTGCTTAGAACAATTTGGAAGTAACACATAGAACTGACATATACAGGTCCTTAAATAATTTTAAAATATGTATGTAAAAAATATGCATATAAAAAAAGAAGTTGTATGGCAGCTACCCGAACCCATGGACCAAAGTGGCTGGATTTAAATAGCGATAACGGCTATTGCAAAAAAACGAATTTGCAAAAATTTCAAGATCCTAGCACCTTTATTTTTTTAAGTTATCGTGCGGACGGCGGACGGACATACATACATACACTTGAGTCTATATCAACCCCCCTCCTTCTCTGCGTCACAAACGTAATGGCAAATTTATTATACCCTTTGACCTATAGTCGTACGGGTATAAACACAACAAGATTTATCAGATTTATACGTCGTAATTTCCTGTGACAAAAGCTAATTTTTTCCACTGTCACAATACTTATTACAATCAGATCTATGAAAAATAAAATCTTTATAGTCCCAGGTTTTACCAGATGGACTAAAGAACATAAGTTTTGTTCGAATATATTACGAACTTATAAAGAACATAAGTTCGTAATATATAGACGTTGCAATGTTTTTAACATTCTAAATTGTCGTTTATATCGGCTATGAATTATGTTGTTTTTATTTAAAAATCTAATCATTCTGACCTTAACACAGTTTTCCATAATTTTAGAGAAGACTCGCAAAAGTGATTTTGGTCTATAATAATTCAAAATACTTTTATCGCCTTTTTTAAAGAATGGAACTACCCCTGCTTTTTTGATCCTACCAGGAAATATACCGGCTTCTAAACCTTTTTTAAACAAAAAAGTTAAACATCTACAATATTTAGTGCAATAATACTTGGTATATCATACGAAATCTTTGCATTTGAGTTTTTGAAACTTTTAATTATATTAAAAATTTCTCTGGCAGTGATGGTCTCATAGTAAAAACTACTACATTGAGTAAATAAAATGTTGTCATAGATACAACTTCCATTTAAACCTCCTTCTAATACAACTTTATCAGTGATATTTACAAAATATTCATTAAATATAAGTTATAATTAAATTTAAAAAATAAATTTTTACTTTATTTCACAAGGTTAATTTTACAATTCGAATTCTTAAATTTTTATAAAAACATTTTTCTTAACATACACATTAAAAATTAAATTGAAATTTGAGAAATGTATTAGTTTAGTTAGTAATTAATAATAGTAATTAAATTTGGTTTGAACCAAGTTTAATTTTGATTCTCAAACCGCAATTTACAAATTATAATTTATCTTTAAAATTTACAAAAAAATATAATAATTAAAATTTTAGAGACCGGATGCGCGTGCAATAATTAAATTTGGTGTGAACCTGCATTTAGGCCGTTTATAAGTTGAAAAATACAGTGATCAGTTTTTTTAATTGCTTGGGTTCACAGATGAGCGTATCTTTAAAGTTGTTACATTTTTCGGAAATTACTATAATATCGTTTTTGTTGACAAGAAGCTCTCCATAATCTAAGTGAATTTGTTGCATGTTGTTGATTTTTGATCTAATTGAAACGTGGTTATAGTTTTTTGACTGCTTTTTGGTATTGCAATCACGTATAACAAGGTATAGTTTTTTATTACCATTATTGGTTCTGCATATTCTACGGCTTCGATTCAATTAGAGTCCGGCAGAGTTTCCAGTTCACTTATCAGTATGTTAATTTCTTCCCTATCTAGTAGATTGGTGTTTATAACTTTACTTTTTGCTAATTGCGCTGCTCTTCCTATTTCTTTGATGTCCTCTTTTATCATCTTCATTTCATTAAAGATGCTTTGTGCCATGTTCAAATAGTTGTCATTATATTGTTGTCTAATCTTATTATATTCGTTGAGAATTTCATTTGTTTTTTCTAAAAAAGCTTTATTTATTTTGTATTGCTCATTATTGCTTTCTATTATGTTATTCTGGCTTTTTATTATCTCTTCCCAGTCAGTGGCATCTGGGTTCCCTGCGATCTTCTTCCATGCGGATCCTATACAATTTGTTGATCTTTTTTTCTTGGTTTTTCCTGTATTAGATCTTCAATTAAACGTTCAATTTCTTTAACTTAGTATGTTGACTGGTCTTTTATACTATTTGCTGGGTCTACATGTTGTATTGAATTTGATGTTCTTTCCAATTATTCAATGTAGTTTGCCAACTCAATGACGTGGACTATTTTCAATTTTCCGTTAATGACACGGCCATTGCCTTGTTTTGCCAACCTGCATAAAGTTAATCTTAAATGACAAAAAAGAATTGGATTTTTAAATAATATTCTTAATATGAGCTTTATGAATCCGACGTCCTGATGTTGTTGTTACAGTGACTTTTTTAATTTTTGCAACTGTTACTTTTTTAAATTTTGGTTTATTTTTGCCATGAATCTGTTTAATTGCGGTATAGACTGTTTCTCCAGTAGCGTATTCTCTTGGTATATGCTTTTTTAGGTTTTCTCTTTTAATTTTATTCTTTTGGTTTTTTCTTATTCGATCTACTAAGTTCTCGTTTACCTATTCTTTGAAATTTGTCAAGTTTTGGTAGTTTATACGCTCGGATCTTCCAAAATAAATCAGCTGGATTTTTCTTCGTGGCTGAATGGATCGTGTTGTTGTGGTTAACAGTTACATTAATTTGTTCTTTTAAAGTTAAATCTTTATATTCTTATTTTAGGCATCTTATAATTTCAACTATTGTCGAATGAACTCTATTGTTCCGCTAACTTCACTTCTTTGCGTTGGTGTAAGGTATATTTCAATCCCTAATGTTTTCAAATAATCAATGATAATGGGGCTCACAAAGCTTTTCTCGTTGTCCATCACAAGCAGTTTTGGTGTGGTAAAATAATGGATGATTTTAATTATTTTTTCCCTTATTTGTAAAACGGATTTATCTTTTATTTAAAAGAATTTTGTAAATTAGGAGAATTTGTCCACACATGTAATGAATTTGTCTTTTATTTATCTTTTATGTGAAAGAATTTTGTAAATTTGGAGAATTTGCCCACACATGTAATAAATTTTTCATTTCTGAATTCCATTATATCAATATGAATTATTTCTGTTGGATATGTCGGTATTGGTGTTGGTTGGAGCTCTGGTTTATTCGGAAGTCTGTCATATTTGTTGTTGTTGCAGATTTCGCAAGTTTTCATATATTTACTCATAGGTGCTGCCATCTGTGGCAAATAGTATCTATCTAAAATTTTATCTTTATTCTCATTCCAGTTGCGATGAGCCCTTCGGTGTTCTGTTTTTATGATGTTGAACTTGTTTTTTTCTAATCTTGAAACAGGTTCTCTATATAATTCTTGCATCATTTGAATATATTAGTCCATTATTTATTGTCCTTGCGGAATTTTTAGTCCATTATTTATTGATGGGTTTAGTTTTTTTTTAAAATATCAGTTAAATTTTCTTTACTTATTGTTTCTAAGGAAATCTGATGTCTTTTATATGATGGAAACGGTTCTTGTATTGCGAACATTTCTTTTCCTTGTTTTATGATAATCTGATTCCTAAAAACATTAACTGGAGCTTCGCAATGTGGAATTAAATCTGTGCTGTCTTTTATCGCTCTATGAGCTGTATCCGTTGAACAGGGTGTTAAAACATTTGCGTCCAATTGTAATCTTGAAAGTGCATCGGCTACTTTGTTAGTGCATCCTGTCTTAAAACTTAATTCGTAGTTGAACTCCTTAATTCTAGCTTTCCATCTTTTTAACTTTGCATTGTTGTTTCTGTTGCTTAAACTGAATGTTAATGGCTAATGGTTAGTTAATATTTTCACTTATTTTGCATCATACAAGTAATTTCTAAGATTGTTCAAGTCCCATACTATCGCCACCATTTCCTTTTCATTCGTTGCGTAGTTTTCCTCCGTTTATTCAGTGATCTGGATATATAAGCTATTGGGCGATCTTTGCGATATCGCCTTATGAAAGGACAGCTCCTATGGCTTAATTCGACGCGTCAGTTGTAAGAATAAAAGGTGTTTCAAAATTTGAAAGAATCAAAATTTCTGTGGAAGATAATTTTTTTAGAGAGTTAAATTAATGTATTTCTTCTTGGTTCAACTTAATTTTAATTTTTTTCGACTGATTTGATTTTATTACTTTCAAATTTCCTGCAGTTTTGATATTGTTAATTGCCAATATTTTCCTGGAATCAGGTTTTATTCCTTTGCTAGTTATTACGCATCCTAAAAACTCAGTTTCGTCCTTTAAAAATTCTGTTTTATCTAAATTAACCTTGAGTCTAGCATCTTCTAATTTTGCAAATATCTTTTCAATATTTTTAAAGTGCTCTTCTTTTGTTTCTCCTGCAAAAATTATAATATCATCGATGTAGACATAGCATATTTTGCCAATACATTCTTTTAGTACATCATCAACCCTGCGTTTACAAATGGCCGGTGCATTTTTCAGGCCGAATGGTAATTTTGTGAAATCTCGTATTTATCATTCATTGTAAACAAGCTGTATCAGCTGTTGTTATTGCATTTAATTTTTTAAAATCTATCACCATTCGATATTTTTTTATGACGGAAGCGTCCATTTTTTTATCGGCAATCCAGACCGGTGAGTTATAAGGACTCTTTGAAGGTCTTATGATTCCATCCTCCAAAAGTTTGTTGATCTGTTTTTCTACTTCGGGACACATATTTGCTGGATACGGATATGACTTGGTATAGATGGCTCGTCTGTTATGGTTCTTATTTCAGCTTGAACAATTGTATCAGCAATTTCCTGGTTGTTTAGTGGACCGAAAATTTTGTGAAATTTTTCAACTAGATTTTTTAATTTTTTCCTTACAATTTCATCTAAATGTTCATCTCTTATTTCAATCGTGTTAAGTTGTATTTTTCTTTAAGAGGGATTTTGATGCTTGAGGTAATTTTCAAAATATTATTTTTTCGATCAATTCCAGCTTCTAATTCTTTGAGTGTGTCATCTCCTATGATTCCATCGAATTACTGTAGGCCAGGAAGAACATAAAAATCAATTAATGAATCATTTCCGATGCTTGCAAAAAATTTTCCGGCTATTTGTTCTGTAATTATGACGACACCTCCTGCGATCGAATCTTAAAAGGATTGATTGTCGGTTTGGTATTTGTTGCTGATTCGGATTTTATAAAATTTTTATTTGCCCCCGTATCTAAGAGAAATTTTAAAATATTGGTTTTATTCTCTAGGTATGGTATGCTAGAGAGGCTTCAATCACAAAATTTAGTTCGTTCTTCGTAGTTATATTGTTCTATTTGGTATAATATCTGTTGTTTGTGAGTGTAGTTGTCCGAATCATTATCTCTTTTTGTTGCTATATTTTCATGAGTAATTGGGCAATTAATATAATTTACTTGTTTGCTTTGTATTGATTTGTCAACTTCCATCGGTGTTGGTGGTTTGGGTTATGTAGGTCGTTGTGGTGGTGAACTGTTGTTTTGTTGTGATGTTACATTATTCACGGGTCTGCGTGTGTATAAAAATGTTTTTAACATTTGATTTATGAGTGCAGTTACTAAGTTATTGTAGCTTCTGTTGTGTATTGCGAAATATCTGAAATTTAAATTTGTATTTCTAAAAATGTGGTGTAAGCCTCGATATTTCTCCGTATAGTCCTGTAATGAAAACATCTAATGCTTTGTTTCTATATGACTCTGTAAGTGCTTTTATTGTATCGATACTGTGATCCTCTGTTTTGATTTTGTTAACTATCAATGAGACCTGATGGTTTATTGTTGCGTAAAACTCGTCTATTGTCATCCTTTTTTTGTGTCAAATTGCTTAATTCATGTTCTAGCGTCCTTAAATCCTTCTTGTCTGCACTGGAGAGATAGTTTTTTTTTGATTGTTGCCCAGTCATCGTCGCAAACATTATATGAAATTAAAGCAGCATCTACGTTTCCCCTACTTTTTTGCCTAATACTTTGTAGTATTGCTCTATATACGGGCTTTGATTGCACAACTTTGTAATCTTCTAATATCGTTTCCACATATCGTTTCCCACACAATATTTCTCATGGGTTCGTACATGAGATATATTGTGTGGGATTCCCGTCAAATGTTTGCAACTCCTTTACACAGTCTGGTAATTTGCTGATTGATTTGAGATCATTCTCTGTTTTTGGTGTTGCTAGTGTGGTCGGGTTTGTACTTTGTGCTGCCTGTTGGTTTTGGATGGTATTTTCCAAAGCTTCCAGCCTTCTCTGCAGCACTCTTGTCAACTCTATTTGGCCGTTTACTGCTTTGTTTAAATTATTTACAGCAGCAGCAATATTTTCTATTTTAGCCATTTCTTATTTAAACTTTGTATTTTTTTTTGTATTTTGTTATATATTTTATTTAAAAAAAAAAATTTTTGAAAACCTTATATTGTTTAATATAATTCTTTAAAGGTCTTATTCTTTTAATTTTTTAATATATGGTTTAAATATTATTTAGTATAATTTTTTAATATATGGTTTAAATATTATTTAATATATTTTTTTTTGTTTTTTTAAGAAAGGTCTTATTCTTTTTATATTTTAATATTTTAATAATTTTTGTTATAAAGTAGATTCTACTTACAGTATCAAAGCCTTTATCATAATTGGAAAGGTTTTTTTATAACAAGTCATTTTTCACAAAAAATGTTCAGATTTGTTTTATAAATTATATTTGATTTTTCGTTTTTTTTTTTTTCTTTTAGAGAAAACTAAATTAGAAAATTTATACTATTTCTTCTAATTTTTACAAAATTAACTCAAGATGTTCAGTGTTTTTTTTATTTTTTGTTTAATAGAAAAACGTTCATTTTTTTTTATTTTAAACCGATTTTTTCCGACAGTATATACTGTTTGGGCGCAAATTATAATAAAAGGATTTAATTAAATTTAAAAAATAAATTTTTACTTTATTTCACAAGGTTCTACTTAAAACTAGTTTTACAATTCAAATTCTTAAATTTTTATAAAAACATTTTTGCTAACATACGCATTAAAAATTGTATTTAAATTTAAGAAATGTATTAGTTTAGTTAGTAATTAAATTTGGTGTGAACCAAATTTAATTTAAACAAATTTTTTTTTTTTTGTTTTATTTATTTAATTTCTCTAAAAGAGCCTTTAGGCTCGTACAGAGTTCCTATATATTTTCTTATGGTATAATTAGTTAATTTGATTTAATTTAATTTAATTTAAGTGCAATTTTCAATAATTTAATTAATTTAATTGGTATAACAAAAAATATATATGTATATATGTAATATGATAATATTTACTTTGTAAAATGGCAATGGCTACATTAAATGAGAATTTTAGATAATCAAGTTATTTAGAATGTATAATTTTAATATTTACCTATGTACAAATTTTTACAATATTTTTTAAATGGATGATAATTTAAGGTCTTAATGTTATTTGGTATACTGTTATATTGTTTTACACTGCTATTAAATATTGGCTCCAGTCCCTGCAAGTTGTTGCTGGCAACTGTCCTAATGTGGTGAGCACTGCGGGTGTTGTATTCATGAACTTCGTTATTGGTTGTTACTTCAGTGTTAGACTTGATGTTGTTTGTGTTCATGTTATAGATGTGTAGTGTTTGTGTATAACGAATTAGGTCTTCAATTTTAAGGATTTCATATTCTTTATGCATTGAATTTGTTGAAGTACGAATTGGCAAGTTGTAGAGATTTTTTATGGTCCTATTTTGGATTTTTTGAAGATTTTTTATATTGTTGTTGAATGTATTTCCCCATACTCCTATACCATAGGAAATTATGCTATGGAAAAGACTATAGTATACTGATTTTTTTAAACAATGTGGGAGTCTTCTTCCTAGTTTGTTTAGTAATCCGGCTACCCTGCGAAGTTTAGGTAACAATTCATTAACTTGTGGGTTCCAGTTTAAATCTTCGTCGAGTGTAACACCTAGGTATTTATATTTGCTAACTCTTTGAATTGTGTTATTATTATACTTAACATTAATGTTGACGCTTTTTGATTTAAATAGCATTAATTTTGTCTTATTTACGTTAACTGTGAGTTTATGTTTTGACATCCACGCATGTATCAGTGACATGTCATTATTCATTGCTTTTTCCAGTTCACGTAAATTATCTTCATCGTACACTAATACTAGGTCGTCAGCAAATAAAAATTTACCACAGTTCAATTGCAAATTTGCTATACTACTAATGAAGCAGGAGAAGAGTGAAGGACCCAATGAACTGCCTTGTACAACTCCATATTCGATGTTTTGCTTTTTACTTTCAATCTCGTCTAATTCGACATATTGGTATCTGTTTTTGAAGTAATTTTCAAATCATTTGTGTTCACTGCCCATTATCCCATGTTCATATAGGATTTTTAGTAGTGTTTTCCTATCTACTGTGTCGAATGCCTTTGCTAGATCAAAAAATATGACACCAACCTTTTTATCTTTACTAACATTAGTTTGGATGCGTGTTACTACATCAAATAGCGCTGCACTCGTATTCGATTTCTTACAAAAACCATATTGCGATTTGCAGAGTAGCTGGTTGTGTTGCAGATACTCAATTAATTGTTGGTTAATATGTGTCTCAAGTATTTTACTGAAAATTGAAGGAATAGATATGGCTCTAAAGTTGTTAAAGTTCAATCTATCTCCACAATTTTTATAAATTGGAATTACTCTAGCAATTTTCAGATTGTCTGGAACTTTACTTTCCGCTATTGTTTATTAATAAAGCTATTGATTCAGCCAGTTCATATTTGCATGTTTTAATTATTTCTGTGCTAATTCCGTCTGCGTCGACACTTTTTGATAATTTCATTTTCTCTATAATTTTTATTGTTTGGTTTAAATCAATTTTATCAAACGTTAATCTTTTATCAGAGATATAGAATTTTTCGCGTAATATCATTTTCGAACTTGAGATTTTTAATACAATTTATGTGTCTTGTTGTGGTGTTAATTGGTAAAGTATTGTAATCTATTTCGTTATTCATCGACATTTAAGTTTAGAAGATTATTTTCTTGTAATATTTTGTATGTGTTTCCTGTGTCAGTTTTCTTTACAAATACTTTACCGCCCTTTACCCACGCATATCTAGCTCTTTATTTTTTTAGCACCCACAAATAATAAATAATTAGAATTAAAACTAGTTTATCGATAATAATAATCCCTAACATAATTAAATTTGCAGATTTTTCGTATTGAAGAATATAGGAAAATTCTTCAATAAATAATATGTTAACAGACATACTCTGTAATCTATAAATATATAAGAAAGTAAATTTTTTTCTGTCAATTAATCAAGGAATTTTTAGTATTTCGGAAGATAGTATAATAAAATGCGATGGCGATTGCAAAAAAACATTCCACGGTGTCTGTTCTAACTTGGACATTGATAGTCTGGAGGAAATCCAAGCGGATCCCGGAAAATTTTGGTTTTGCGTTCGCTTTATACAAGAAAGAAACAAACGCAAATCAATGGGGCTTAATAGAACAAACGACCGTACATTGGATATAAGCAAAAATGGTAATCGAACGCAAAATGATATCAACAATCCCGCAATAATAAAAAAATTGGATGAAATCATCAAAAACCAGGAGAACCAGGAAAAAACTATTGCTGAAATCAAAGCAACATTAGAGCTCGTGATAGATGATAATATCCACTTAAAAAATGAAAACGAAATACTAAAAAAACATTTTGAAAATAACAAAATAGAAATCGAACTAATCAAGCAAAAGAAATATAGGAAACATATTGAAATATCTGGACTTGAAGGTGTAGAAGAGAAAAACCCAATAACTATAGCTACAAAAATTGCCAGTGAAATTGGAGTTGAACTACAACAAAGCGATATAAAAGAAGCTTACTTAAATGAAAACAAGAAAAAGAATTCAGGTGAGCAAAAAAAATTAATAATAATTTTTACTACTCAAATAATTAAAGACAAAATTTTGAGCGCAAAAAAAAACAAAGAAATAAATTGTTGCAAAATATTCTCTACGTCATCTGAAAATAAAAATCCAAACAAAGCTTTCATTAATGAACGGCTTACTCCATATTTCAGTTTGCTTTTCAAAAAATCAAGGGATTTAAAAAGAGCTAAAAAAATAAAATATGCGTGGTTAAAGGGCGGTAAAGTATTTGTAAAGAAAACTGACACAGGAAAAACATACCAAATATTACAAGAAAATAATCTTCTAAACTTAAATGTCGATTAATAACGAAATAGATTACAATACTTTACCAATTAACACCACAACAAGACACATAAATTGTATTAAAAATCTCAAGTTCGAAAATGATATTACGCTAAAAATTCTATATCTCAATGTACGAAGCTTAGACATAAAATGGATGATATAACTTATATTCTTGACACTGTAAAAAACATTATTCATATAATAGCCATTGCCGAAACTTGGATTAAAGATGACGAAATTGACTTGGTCAATATTCCCAACTACTCTAAATTGTTGTCATGTCGCAACAACCGACGTGGTGGGGGTGTCTGTTTCTTCATCCACAATTGTTTAAGCTACGAATTACACAAATCATATACTGATAACTTTAATAATATAATCACAATTCAAATTAAAAACAAAACACAACATTTTTTCGTATCAACAATTTATAGATCACCAAATAATAGTAGAGACTCAATAAACACATTCTTAAAATTATTAGAATCACATTTAGATATGGTTGCAAACAAAAACACTATTATCTTGGGTGATTTTAATTTTAATATTCTCAATAACACAAATACAATAAACGATTACAAAAATATTATGGAAAGCTACGGTTTTTATTTCTGCAATTCAAACATCACCAGACTTGCCTCGAGTAGCTGCATTGATCATGTACTCTGCAATGACCTAACTAAAACAAAATATAAATATTAATCATATTAAAACAGATTTTACAGATCATCACCTCTTATTTGTAGAAATAAATAAACAAAAAATTGACAAAATATTAAAAAATAAACACACTGTCAAAAAAGTAAATATTAACCAACTGAAATGTCAAATAAAAAACTACATTACCGATAATCCAACAGAAAGTACTGCCAGTACAATTAGCGAAAATCTTACAAAAAATCTTCAAAATTTTATAAAACTATCAACCAAAGAAAAAACTGTCAAAGAGAAAAAACGAAAATTCGGTATGCCATGGTTTCATAAAGAATGTAAAAACTTATTAAAATTAAAAAACTTCTGGCACAGAAAGCATTGCCTAAATTATGATGACATATACTTTAAAGAAAAATATAAATTTTGGCTAAATAAATTCACTTCTTTAAAAAGAAGAAAACAAAGGGAATACGATAAGAAAAAATTTTATGAATGTGGTAACGATCCGAAAAAAATATGGAGTTTTATTAAAAACATTGCCACAGATAACACAATAGCGAAAAACCAAAACGATCTTTTCAAAAAAAGAAATCTTTCTACAAATGATAAAAAAAACGAAATAGACAAGTTAAACAAATTTTATTGTAACATTGGCAAAAATATGACAGCAAACTATGATCCAATTTATTATCCAAGTGTAAGAACTGATAAAAGATTAACGTTTAATAAAATTGATTTAAACTAAACAATAAACATTATAGAGAAAATGAAATTATCAAAAAGCGTCGACATTAGTAGTATAGCAAATTTGCAATTGAACTGTGGTAAATTTTTATTTGCTGACGACCTAATATTAGTGTACGACGAAAATAATTTATGTGAACTAGAAAAAACAATGAATAATGACATGTCACTGATACATGCTGATACATGCTGTGGATGTCAAAACATAAACTCACAGTTAACGTAAATAAAACAAAACTAATGCTATTTAAATCAAAAAGCGTCAACTTTAATGTTAAGTATAATAATAACATAATTCAAAGAGTTAGCAAATATAAATACCTAGGTGTTACACTCGACGAAGATTTAAACTGGAACCCACAAGTTAATAATTTGTTACCTAAACTTCGCAGGGTAGCCGGATTACTAAACAAACTAGGAAGAAGACTCCCACATTGTTTAAAAAAATCAGTATACTATAGTCTTTTCCATAGCATAATTTCCTATGGTATAGGAGTATGGGGAAATACATTCAATAACAATATAAAAAATCTTCAAAAAATCCAAAATAGGACCATAAAAAATCTCTACAACTTGCCAATTCGTACTTCAACAAATTCAATGCATAAAGAATATGAAATCCTTAAAATTGAAGACCTAATTCGTTATACACAAACACTACACATATATAACATGAACACATACAACATCAAGTCTAACACTGAAGTAACAACCAATAACGAAGTTCATGAATACAACACCCGCAGTGCTCACCACATTAGGACAGTTGCCAGCAACAACTTGCAGGGACTGGAGCCAATATTTAATAGCAGTGTAAAACAATATAAAAGTATACCAAATAACATTAAGACCTTAAATTATCATCCATTTAAAAAATATTGTAAAAATTTGTACATAAGTAAATATTAAAATTATACATTCTAAATAACTTGATTATCTATAAGCGTAAAGTTCTCATCTAATGTAGCCATTGCCATTTTACAAAGTAAATATTATCATATTACATATATACATATATATTTTTTGTTATACCATTTAAATTAATTAAATTATTGAAAATTGCACTTAAACTAAATTAAATTAAATCAAATTAACTATTATATCATAAGAAAACATATAGGAACTCTGTACGAGCCCAAAGGCTCTTTTAGAGAAATTAAATAAATAAATAAAAAAAAAAAAAAGAACTAGCATTAATATTAATAATTGTACAATTAACATTATGTTTCACAAACGCACAAACACTACCTAACCAATACATATTGTTAAAAGATGAAATAAAATAAAATAAAAACAAATAATTTTTTTTCAATATATACTTTTATTAAAGTAGTACTAGCCCCTTAAAATGTAGAAAATAAAAAATTGTAGGTAGATCTTGGGAATTTGTTACTGTTTATCAATTATCTAATCATAATTTATTAAAATATGCCTCTAGTAAATTTAACTAATTAATTTAAATTTTATTAACAAACGACAAAAATATCATTAAAAAGCATTATAAGTACCTACCTACTTTATAAAATCTTTAACTAACTATTTAGTTTGTTAAACAACATTGTTTTATATTTATTAGGTATCTTTAAGTCAGAATACATTTTTGCACATTGTACTATATGTATGTTTGTAAATGTTTCACATTTAGTGTAACTCTAAGTCTACACTATTAAATTCTACTTAATGTAATTTGTTTTCAAAATTGTTGCAAAATTATATTTTTCTTCAAAATTTCCAAAACCAATTCAAATATTAGTTGTCAACATTTTTTAATTACGGCTTAGAATATAATATATTTTAATTTTTAAAGAGACTTGGTATAGGTATCTATGCAAATATGTATTCAAATTTTATTTGACAGTAATTCTTATGATAATTTCTATAATGAATAAAAAAACGATTTATACCTAGTTCTTTCTTTATGGTCTTTTATAATATTTCTGCATACATATACCTACATATGCTCATAATAATATAACAATAACATGGTTGAAAATCTAATTAGAAATATTACTGTCATTAATAAAAAATATTCAAAATCAAAAGTCAAAGGGTATAATAAATTTGCCATCACGTTTATGACGCAGAGAAGGAAGGGGGTAGATATAGACTCAAGTGTATGGATCGGATCAGAATCGAAAAATAAATCGATTTAGCTATGTATGTCCGTCCGCAAGTCCGTCATCAGGATAACTCAAAAAAAAAATAAAAAAGCTAGGATTATGAAATTTTCACAAATTCGTTTTTATGCAAAAACCGGAATCGCTATTTAAATCCAGCCATTTTGGTTCACGGGTTCGAGTACCTGCTATACAACTTCTAATTTTATATGAGCATTACTCTATACCTATGGAATCTGCGTGTCTGATATTTTAACAAAAATAGTTTAGTATAATGGCCAACGTTACTGCAAAATTTGGTTTGTCTACTGCAGTGGGTTCGAGTAGCTGCCATACAATTCCTTCTTTTATATGAGCTTTACACTACAACTGATCAAGCTGGGTCTCTGAAATTTTGCAAAAAATAGTTTAGTGTAATGGCCTAAGTTATTGCAAAAATTGATTAGTCTACTGCAAAGGGTTCGAGTAGCTGCCATACAACTCCTTCTTTTATATGAGCATTACACCTAATAAAGCTGAATGTTTGAAATTTTGCCAAAAGTAAATAACCGGATAATATAATGTATATGTTACGGTCATGCGGGTAACCCAGAGTTGACACAGTCTACTCTACTACACTCTTCCTCGTTTTTTTTTAGAATATTGCGTTTTTTTTCAGGTGAAACCCGTCCTTAATTTAACGTAAATTTGAATTTAACGATCACGCGGTTAAAAGTTGAGGCTTGTGACTCTAATATTATGCGCCGACTTTCTGTGTAAATGTAATTCATTTTTGGTTGTAACACGTATCTCAATCAAACTATTATAGGCGCCGAATTATATCTTTTTTTTTTTTTGTTTAGTTCAAATGTTCAATGAACAAGGAGATTTAAATTTTTTTTAAATTTTTGGTTTGTTTTTTATTTATCTTAAAAAGTGAACTACAAAATGAGTTCTGTTCGAAATGAAAGCAATACATTTGCTTTATTTAGTAGTATTTATTTATAACGAACTGGAATTAATTTTAATTATAATAAACTTCAGACTTTTTGCTAAAGAATTAAATTTTACCTAAAAATGTAAGTTTTTTATTACATTGATATTTCTTTTATTTAAACTTATTGTATCTTATTATGTTGCTTGGCGATTAATTAAGTCTTTTTTATTTAGTTTTGAATATAAAAAAAATCATAATAACGCATCAAAAATACAAAAAAAAATTTCAATAGAACAAAAAGCACTATACATGTTCAAGTCAAAATTCCCAGCATTCTTTTAAAACGACATTCTTTTATTACGACGAATATTTTTCATCCCATCATGGTCGTTATAACTGAAAAGTACTGTATTTTAGTTATATATACAGCACTATAAAAAAAAATTTTTTTGTAGTATTTGTTGTTGCTCTTTGTTAAGTTTTTTGTAAAGTAAAAAACCGACTTTTCGAATATATTCTGTAGTTGCCATTACGTTTGAGAGTAATAATATTAAAAAATATATGTATTTGCAAAAAATTAAAAAAAAAAAAAGTAATCTTTCTTTAAAAAATAATTTGTAATTTAAATGATTTGTTACTTAGGGCCTAACCAAAATCAACGCGTACGGTGTATAAATTTTGAAAATTTCTAGAAAATTTTGAAATAAATATTTAGGTACATGAATTTACATGTGAGCAATAAAAAATACGCGACGTACTGGCACCTCGGATTTAGAAATTGACAAAGCGAAAAATAAAAATAGAATATCTAAAATAATATCTTTGTAAAATATTTGTTTATAAAAAAATACCTATAATATGTTTGCAGAAATAAAAAAAAAATTAAATTTTTTTCTTAAGAAAAATGATTTGTTTCTTATGAATCAACCAAAATGAGCATGTACGGCATTCAGTTTCTGTCAAAAAATTTTGAAATAATTAGTTATGTAAAAAAATTTACATGAAAGCATACGAATTACATATGGTAACAAACTGCCAACAGCCAAAAAATGTCTTCGCAACGTGGTCAAATTTGTCAACTTTAAATAATGATTTTCCCACGCAAATAAATTCCCATGAAATTATTATTTATTAATTTAAATATCACATTTCAGAAATATTCCACAATTATGAAATATTACTGAAATGTTTAATCAGCAAATTTGATATTTGATCCAATATAAACTACCGTAATTTTTAGTTAATTAGTTTTAGTTTATTTTTGTAATACCAACAGTAAAGGTTGGTATTAGTTTTTAGCTTAAGCTAAAAACTTTAATAAAATAAATATATAAGAATACTAATCCGAAGATTAGTGTTTTATTTGATGTTGATAATATTTTTTTTATTTATCAACCTAAAATCCATATTTAAGTTACGCGACGTACTGTACCTCGGAGTTTTAAAATTTAAAAATTGACAAAGCGTATAAAAATATTGTAATTGTTTTTTCTTATGTGGCTACGATTAAATTTTAAAAATAAAATATTTTAAAATAACATTTTTTTTTAAATAATTTTGATTAAAACATACATAATATATTCAAATAAATTGAAAATGCCTACAATATGTTTGCAAAACTAAAAAAAAATATCTTTCTCAAAAAAAATTATTTGTTCCTTAGGTCCCAACCTAAATAAAAGCATAAGGGGTATAATTTCTGTCAAAAAATTGAGAAATAAATAGGTACATAAATTTACATTATAGCAGCCAAAATACGCGTAACGCGATGTACTGGGTATTGGATTCTTAAAATTTACAAATATTGACAAAATGTATAAAAATATTATTTTTGGTTTTTCTTATATTTCTAATATTATGTTTTAAAAAATAATATTTTTTTAAAATAATTTTTATTAAAAAATATCTTATATTCAAAATACCTATAATATGAAAAAAAAATATTTTTTGTAGGTACTAAATTAAAACATTCAAATAAATATTTTTCGATAAATTAAATACTGTACGTGCTAATCGATTTAAGAATATTTAGACAGACGTATTGACGTACTTCCGTATAAAAATTGTACGTCGTATGTTTTGATTTCACTCTAATAATTGAATTGAAAAGTTTATTTTACATTTTAAACATCGAATAATGTTTTTTATAATAAAACGAGAGAGAGTGTAGTAAAGTAGACTATGTCAACTCTGGGATACCCGTATGACCGTATCATATACATTATATCATCCGGTTAATTACTTTTGTCAAAATTTCAAACATACAGCTTTATTAAGAGTAGTGGAATACTCATATAAAAGAAGGAGTTGTATGGCAGTTACTAGAATCCTCTGCAGTAGACCAACCAAATTTAGCTGTAACTTTGTCCATTACACTAAACTATTTTTGGTAAAATTTCAGACACCCAGCTTCATTACGTGTACTGTATTGTTCATATAAAATAAGGAATTGTATGGCAGCTACTCGAACCCTCTACAGTAGACCATCCAAATTTATTTTTCGATTCCAAATTTATGATCCGATCTATAACTTTAGTCTATATCTACCCCTCTCCTTTTTTGCGTCACAAATTTAATGTAATGGCAAATTTATTATACCCTTTGACTATATAGTCATACGGGTATAAAAACAATTTTTAGTAAATAGAAATAGATATAAAACAAATTTTATATATCAAAAAGTGTACATGAAGATTAGGTTAGCGTAGTTTGTAAATGAAACGCTAATTTTTGTTTCAGAAATACATAATTGTCAGATTAATTATATATATTTGACATTTTAGAACTACCTGTCATTTGATAAGCTAATTATATTTAATATATTTAAATAATAAAAATAAAGTGAAAAACTTAAGGTTTATTGCTGATATAAATATAAAGAATATTTTTTAAAATGGAAGGGGATAAGTGCTTATTGGTTATCAAATAAAAAATTTGATTTAACATAACCTATTCAAATGAATTTTAATTAAAGCCATCTAAAGAAAATTATTTATCTACTCTGTCTTATACTCTTTTTCAAGAGCTGGTGTAGCTGACAATAGTTGAAAGTAGAAAAGAGTTTACTCTTCATAAAGGAATGAAAGCAATAATATTTATTTGTTTTAATAAACTTATGTTCATGGCTCATGACCATATATAGAAATATATTTTTGTCAATAAAGAACTTAGGAAAAATTAAATAAATAAACTAGACAAAAAGGTATAAAGTAAACTAAGGAATTCAGAATCATTTTTCGCATGCTTTTCAGAACTTTAGATCCTATCAGCTTAATTAGGAATAAAAATTGTGGCAACAAATGCCAATCAACAATTCTTGCGCTTCAAATATGCTTAAAAAAAATTTATAATTTTTCTCAATTTTAAAAACGTTTTTAAGTATTTTTGAGCTTAAGGTACTATAAAAGAGTATAATTTTGTACAGTTATTACATAAAAACAAGTAAAGAAACAGTCAGTCGAATACAATTAGAAATACCCTACACCTATTTGGATCAAATTTAATGAGATATTCATAAGTCATTTTAACACCATAAAAGCTGTTTTTAAATTGATCGTAAGACATAGCTAACCAAATTAACTTTATAAAACTAAAAGCATTTTATAATTACATTATTATTAAAAAATATTACAAATTCTTACTAATTTATCTATTTAAATATATTAAAATACAAAATAGCTTTAAATTAATGAAAATATATTTATTCCAATTGAATTACAAAATTAAAAAATTCTAATTAATAAATTTTGTAATAAAAAGCTAATCAAATAATATAGTTAATAATCCAAATTTCAAAATTGCAATTATTTTAAATAGTTAGTTTATATACCTCATAGAAAAGTTTATAAACGCAAAATATGCAATAAATGTATTTCTAAAATACAATTACAAATTTAGAACTTTTCGTATAATTCATTTAAATATAAAAATAAATTTTACATAAATGCAGCAAGTACCTTTGAATATAGGTAAACTTAATTGAAGACTTAATTTAGGTAAAATATAGGTAAAGTTAATTTAGACTTAATTGAACCACTACAATTAAGTCTAAATTTCGGGGACACATAGGAAATAGGAAATATATTTTTTGGCTTCGAAATTATACTCGTTAGGCCTCAAATCATTGACCAAACTCGACCAGAACCAATTCCCATGGTACTTTCATTACAAGTAACCTAGAGTTTAAATTTCATCAAAATAGCGGCATTATTTTTTGAGTTATGGTGTTTTTAACATACATGTTTTTTAGCCGTTGACTTTTCAAAGGTTCCAGAATCCAAATTTTTCATAGGTGTAGTGTATAAAAACATTATTGTTTAAAATGTAAAATAAAATTTTGAATTAATAGTGCCTAAGTTGACCTTAATTAAAACATACGAGTACAATATTTATACGGCAGTACGTCAATACGTCTTTCTACTTATCCATAAATCGATACGCGCGTACATTACTTAACTTATCCAAAAATATTTATTTGAATGTTTTAATTCAATACAAAAATTTTTTTAATTTAATATTAAAAATAGGTATTTTGAATTTTTTTCAATATAAGATATGCTTTAATAAAAATCATTATTTTTTATGACATAATCTTAGAAATATGTACATATAAGAAAAACCAAAAACAATAATTTTATATATTTTTATACAAAAATTCACATCGCGTTACGCGTATTTTGGTTGCTGTTTTTTTTTTTTTTTTTTTTTTTTTTTTTTTATTAACAATTGATAAAAATTAATATTATACATAAATGTTACAATTAGAATTTAATTTGACCTTTTCCGAAGCAATCTGGTCGTATAGAATTTTACAATATTAAAGTATAATTTATTAATAGATAATAAGGTATAATTATTGTTTTTTTTTTTTTTTTTTTTTTTTGTTTGGATCATAAAATATTTAAAATAATTCATATTATAATTAGGAACCAAGATCTAGTTAATATTTTTTTTTATTTTTTCTTTATTTTTCTGGACATATTATGTAAACATCAACTATAAAAAATAATTTTTTTTTTTTTTTTTTTTTTTTTGTTTTTTTTTTATTTTTATTTATTATTATTACTTTATTATTTACTTAAATTGCGATAATTTTCAAAGATCTTCTTATAATTTTATTTTTGTTTTGTTTTAATAACCTGTTTTGATTTTTTTTTTCTTTATCACTTTTTAACTTCAAGCCCTTGCTAATATAATGTTATGAAAGTACTTAAACAATTGAAATTCCGTTTGTAATACCTAAACTTATTAAGAATACTTTAATTTTATTTTTAAAAACACTATAACTCTGAATTTCCTTCAATTCTATTGGTAAATTATTAAAAGCCTGTAGGCAATTATAAAGACAATTATTCTTTTGCTTGTTAGTTTTAAATAGCGAGAGATAGAAATTGCATTTGTTTCTGGTATTGTAGTTGTGAAAGTCTATGTTTCGATTTAGAATAAAATTATGTTTGATTTTGTTGTTTACTATTTTAAAAGCTAATAAGTAAAGTTCACGCATGCATAGGTTATCAAAAGAAATGTACTGATGTGTGTATAATTGATGTGTAGGGTATCTTAACGGATAACCATGTATAGATTTGATAGCTTTTTTGTGTAAAATATCTAATTTATCGACATTGGATTGTGTCGTTCTACACCATATAGGATTTAAATAACATAAATGTGATGAAATATAGGACGAGAATATTAAGAATAAGACATCTTTACTAAAGAATTTTCTTAGTTTCCTTAAAATAAAAATATATGGGGATACTTTCTTGATAACGTGATCGATGTGAGGAGACCATTTTAGTTTATTATCTATAACTAAACCTAAGTAGTTAAAATGCTCGACTATTTCTAAAGATTCTTGTTTATAATTGATGTTGAAGTTATTCCAAGTTTTGTTCTGAAATAACAAAATTTTTGTCTTTTTTATATTTAGGGACAGTTTGTTTTTCTGAAGCCATTCGTCAACTATAGATAAGTCAGATAAAATGGCGTTTTTTATCTCGCTTTCGCAGTCCATAGAATATTTTATAACGGCATCGTCTGCGTAAAGTTGTATGCTGCCTTTGAGTGCTAGATGAGTGATATCATCTATATAAATTTTAAATAGGTCAGGTCCCAGAATTGAGCCCTGCGGAACGCCCTTTTTCACATAGATAAAATTACTACAACTATCATTTACGCTTACTTTTTGTTTTCTTTGCATTAAGTAAGTTTCAAAGAAGTGTTTGTCATTATAGCTTAGGTTTAGTTTAAGAAATTTAAAAAGTAAAATTTCGTGATCGACACAATCGAAGGCTTTTTGTAGGTCGATAAAGATACACCCAGTGTATTTGCCTTTATCCATACTTCGAGTTACAAAGTCCGTTAATGCGAGACATGCGGCGGTAGTATTTGAATTCTCTTCGAAACCGTACTGATCTTGGTGCAGGATAGCATTATTTCTCAAAAAGGAAGTAAGGCGTTTTTTAATAATTTTTTCAAAAATTTTCGAAAAAGTGCTCAAGACTGATATTGGTCGATAATTAGTTGCATTTGTGACATTTCCACCTTTATAAATAGGTGTTACAACCGCAGACTTGAGCGAATTTGGAAAAGTTGAAGTGAGAAACGACTTATTAATATACTCTTTTAAAATTGGACAAAGTTGGGTCGAGAACTTTTGTACAAATTTTGCAGAGATACAATCGTACCCTGTCGCTGACGAAGTTTTAAGAGAATCAATTGCTTCTTTTACCTCCGTTAAATTTGTTGGGTTTAGTTGAAGAGGAGAAAATATGTTCCTACTAAACTTCCCCAAATATTCCTCATCAATCGGACTTGAGTCAATGTCAAGAGTATCGGTAACGTTAACAAAAAATGTATTTAATAAGTCACTTATTTGGTGTTGATTTTCTATAACCTTATTATTATCTGTTAAAGTTTTTATCTGACTGCCGGTTTTCAAGTTACTTTTGTTGTACATTATTTGTTTATATAAGTTCCACAGTTTCCTCCCATCACTAGGATCCTTGGAGATAATTGAATTACAATAATTCGTTTTAGCCAGCATTATAAGATCATTTACCTTTTTTTTATAAAATACATAAAGATCGTTGGTTTTTGTATCATTAGGGTACTTCTTCTTATATTTAAAAAAGGAGTCTCGAATTTTTATGAACTTTATAATGTCAGGAGTCATCCATTCTTTTTTTTTTTTTGTATAGGTTTCCGGGATTAATCTCGTATGTTCTTTTATTAGCAATGATAAGGCATGCACGAATTCGTCAAAACTGTAGTTGTTTAGATTAAGGTTTGACCAAAAACTGTTTGCCGATAAGTTATTGTAATCTAATACAGTTTTATAAATAGTGACGTTTTGTTCAATGCATGGATTTAGATTTGTACTAATAAGAAACATTTGATGATCCGATAGAGGAGTGTCATAAATATGAAAACAATATTTATATTCAATTAAATCGGAGATAAAGTGGTCAATTATAGATTTAGAATTTTTATCAATTCTTGTAGCAAACCGTTTATTAATTGAACTAGTTATTGAACTAGAAAAAACAATGAATAATGACATGTCACTGATACATGCTGATACATGCTGTGGATGTCAAAACATAAACTCACAGTTAACGTAAATAAAACAAAACTAATGCTATTTAAATCAAAAAGCGTCAACTTTAATGTTAAGTATAATAATAACATAATTCAAAGAGTTAGCAAATATAAATACCTAGGTGTTACACTCGACGAAGATTTAAACTGGAACCCACAAGTTAATAATTTGTTACCTAAACTTCGCAGGGTAGCCGGATTACTAAACAAACTAGGAAGAAGACTCCCACATTGTTTAAAAAAATCAGTATACTATAGTCTTTTCCATAGCATAATTTCCTATGGTATAGGAGTATGGGGAAATACATTCAATAACAATATAAAAAATCTTCAAAAAATCCAAAATAGGACCATAAAAAATCTCTACAACTTGCCAATTCGTACTTCAACAAATTCAATGCATAAAGAATATGAAATCCTTAAAATTGAAGACCTAATTCGTTATACACAAACACTACACATATATAACATGAACACATACAACATCAAGTCTAACACTGAAGTAACAACCAATAACGAAGTTCATGAATACAACACCCGCAGTGCTCACCACATTAGGACAGTTGCCAGCAACAACTTGCAGGGACTGGAGCCAATATTTAATAGCAGTGTAAAACAATATAAAAGTATACCAAATAACATTAAGACCTTAAATTATCATCCATTTAAAAAATATTGTAAAAATTTGTACATAAGTAAATATTAAAATTATACATTCTAAATAACTTGATTATCTATAAGCGTAAAGTTCTCATCTAATGTAGCCATTGCCATTTTACAAAGTAAATATTATCATATTACATATATACATATATATTTTTTGTTATACCATTTAAATTAATTAAATTATTGAAAATTGCACTTAAACTAAATTAAATTAAATCAAATTAACTATTATATCATAAGAAAACATATAGGAACTCTGTACGAGCCCAAAGGCTCTTTTAGAGAAATTAAATAAATAAATAAAAAAAAAAAAAAGAACTAGCATTAATATTAATAATTGTACAATTAACATTATGTTTCACAAACGCACAAACACTACCTAACCAATACATATTGTTAAAAGATGAAATAAAATAAAATAAAAACAAATAATTTTTTTTCAATATATACTTTTATTAAAGTAGTACTAGCCCCTTAAAATGTAGAAAATAAAAAATTGTAGGTAGATCTTGGGAATTTGTTACTGTTTATCAATTATCTAATCATAATTTATTAAAATATGCCTCTAGTAAATTTAACTAATTAATTTAAATTTTATTAACAAACGACAAAAATATCATTAAAAAGCATTATAAGTACCTACCTACTTTATAAAATCTTTAACTAACTATTTAGTTTGTTAAACAACATTGTTTTATATTTATTAGGTATCTTTAAGTCAGAATACATTTTTGCACATTGTACTATATGTATGTTTGTAAATGTTTCACATTTAGTGTAACTCTAAGTCTACACTATTAAATTCTACTTAATGTAATTTGTTTTCAAAATTGTTGCAAAATTATATTTTTCTTCAAAATTTCCAAAACCAATTCAAATATTAGTTGTCAACATTTTTTAATTACGGCTTAGAATATAATATATTTTAATTTTTAAAGAGACTTGGTATAGGTATCTATGCAAATATGTATTCAAATTTTATTTGACAGTAATTCTTATGATAATTTCTATAATGAATAAAAAAACGATTTATACCTAGTTCTTTCTTTATGGTCTTTTATAATATTTCTGCATACATATACCTACATATGCTCATAATAATATAACAATAACATGGTTGAAAATCTAATTAGAAATATTACTGTCATTAATAAAAAATATTCAAAATCAAAAGTCAAAGGGTATAATAAATTTGCCATCACGTTTATGACGCAGAGAAGGAAGGGGGTAGATATAGACTCAAGTGTATGGATCGGATCAGAATCGAAAAATAAATCGATTTAGCTATGTATGTCCGTCCGCAAGTCCGTCATCAGGATAACTCAAAAAAAAAATAAAAAAGCTAGGATTATGAAATTTTCACAAATTCGTTTTTATGCAAAAACCGGAATCGCTATTTAAATCCAGCCATTTTGGTTCACGGGTTCGAGTACCTGCTATACAACTTCTAATTTTATATGAGCATTACTCTATACCTATGGAATCTGCGTGTCTGATATTTTAACAAAAATAGTTTAGTATAATGGCCAACGTTACTGCAAAATTTGGTTTGTCTACTGCAGTGGGTTCGAGTAGCTGCCATACAATTCCTTCTTTTATATGAGCTTTACACTACAACTGATCAAGCTGGGTCTCTGAAATTTTGCAAAAAATAGTTTAGTGTAATGGCCTAAGTTATTGCAAAAATTGATTAGTCTACTGCAAAGGGTTCGAGTAGCTGCCATACAACTCCTTCTTTTATATGAGCATTACACCTAATAAAGCTGAATGTTTGAAATTTTGCCAAAAGTAAATAACCGGATAATATAATGTATATGTTACGGTCATGCGGGTAACCCAGAGTTGACACAGTCTACTCTACTACACTCTTCCTCGTTTTTTTTTAGAATATTGCGTTTTTTTTCAGGTGAAACCCGTCCTTAATTTAACGTAAATTTGAATTTAACGATCACGCGGTTAAAAGTTGAGGCTTGTGACTCTAATATTATGCGCCGACTTTCTGTGTAAATGTAATTCATTTTTGGTTGTAACACGTATCTCAATCAAACTATTATAGGCGCCGAATTATATCTTTTTTTTTTTTTGTTTAGTTCAAATGTTCAATGAACAAGGAGATTTAAATTTTTTTTAAATTTTTGGTTTGTTTTTTATTTATCTTAAAAAGTGAACTACAAAATGAGTTCTGTTCGAAATGAAAGCAATACATTTGCTTTATTTAGTAGTATTTATTTATAACGAACTGGAATTAATTTTAATTATAATAAACTTCAGACTTTTTGCTAAAGAATTAAATTTTACCTAAAAATGTAAGTTTTTTATTACATTGATATTTCTTTTATTTAAACTTATTGTATCTTATTATGTTGCTTGGCGATTAATTAAGTCTTTTTTATTTAGTTTTGAATATAAAAAAAATCATAATAACGCATCAAAAATACAAAAAAAAATTTCAATAGAACAAAAAGCACTATACATGTTCAAGTCAAAATTCCCAGCATTCTTTTAAAACGACATTCTTTTATTACGACGAATATTTTTCATCCCATCATGGTCGTTATAACTGAAAAGTACTGTATTTTAGTTATATATACAGCACTATAAAAAAAAATTTTTTTGTAGTATTTGTTGTTGCTCTTTGTTAAGTTTTTTGTAAAGTAAAAAACCGACTTTTCGAATATATTCTGTAGTTGCCATTACGTTTGAGAGTAATAATATTAAAAAATATATGTATTTGCAAAAAATTAAAAAAAAAAAAAGTAATCTTTCTTTAAAAAATAATTTGTAATTTAAATGATTTGTTACTTAGGGCCTAACCAAAATCAACGCGTACGGTGTATAAATTTTGAAAATTTCTAGAAAATTTTGAAATAAATATTTAGGTACATGAATTTACATGTGAGCAATAAAAAATACGCGACGTACTGGCACCTCGGATTTAGAAATTGACAAAGCGAAAAATAAAAATAGAATATCTAAAATAATATCTTTGTAAAATATTTGTTTATAAAAAAATACCTATAATATGTTTGCAGAAATAAAAAAAAAATTAAATTTTTTTCTTAAGAAAAATGATTTGTTTCTTATGAATCAACCAAAATGAGCATGTACGGCATTCAGTTTCTGTCAAAAAATTTTGAAATAATTAGTTATGTAAAAAAATTTACATGAAAGCATACGAATTACATATGGTAACAAACTGCCAACAGCCAAAAAATGTCTTCGCAACGTGGTCAAATTTGTCAACTTTAAATAATGATTTTCCCACGCAAATAAATTCCCATGAAATTATTATTTATTAATTTAAATATCACATTTCAGAAATATTCCACAATTATGAAATATTACTGAAATGTTTAATCAGCAAATTTGATATTTGATCCAATATAAACTACCGTAATTTTTAGTTAATTAGTTTTAGTTTATTTTTGTAATACCAACAGTAAAGGTTGGTATTAGTTTTTAGCTTAAGCTAAAAACTTTAATAAAATAAATATATAAGAATACTAATCCGAAGATTAGTGTTTTATTTGATGTTGATAATATTTTTTTTATTTATCAACCTAAAATCCATATTTAAGTTACGCGACGTACTGTACCTCGGAGTTTTAAAATTTAAAAATTGACAAAGCGTATAAAAATATTGTAATTGTTTTTTCTTATGTGGCTACGATTAAATTTTAAAAATAAAATATTTTAAAATAACATTTTTTTTTAAATAATTTTGATTAAAACATACATAATATATTCAAATAAATTGAAAATGCCTACAATATGTTTGCAAAACTAAAAAAAAATATCTTTCTCAAAAAAAATTATTTGTTCCTTAGGTCCCAACCTAAATAAAAGCATAAGGGGTATAATTTCTGTCAAAAAATTGAGAAATAAATAGGTACATAAATTTACATTATAGCAGCCAAAATACGCGTAACGCGATGTACTGGGTATTGGATTCTTAAAATTTACAAATATTGACAAAATGTATAAAAATATTATTTTTGGTTTTTCTTATATTTCTAATATTATGTTTTAAAAAATAATATTTTTTTAAAATAATTTTTATTAAAAAATATCTTATATTCAAAATACCTATAATATGAAAAAAAAATATTTTTTGTAGGTACTAAATTAAAACATTCAAATAAATATTTTTCGATAAATTAAATACTGTACGTGCTAATCGATTTAAGAATATTTAGACAGACGTATTGACGTACTTCCGTATAAAAATTGTACGTCGTATGTTTTGATTTCACTCTAATAATTGAATTGAAAAGTTTATTTTACATTTTAAACATCGAATAATGTTTTTTATAATAAAACGAGAGAGAGTGTAGTAAAGTAGACTATGTCAACTCTGGGATACCCGTATGACCGTATCATATACATTATATCATCCGGTTAATTACTTTTGTCAAAATTTCAAACATACAGCTTTATTAAGAGTAGTGGAATACTCATATAAAAGAAGGAGTTGTATGGCAGTTACTAGAATCCTCTGCAGTAGACCAACCAAATTTTGCTGTAACTTTGTCCATTACACTAAACTATTTTTGGTAAAATTTCAGACACCCAGCTTCATTCGTGTACTGTATTGTTCATATAAAATAAGGAATTGTATGGCAGCTACTCGAACCCTCTACAGTAGACCATCCAAATTTATTTTTCGATTCCAAATTTATGATCCGATCTATAACTTTAGTCTATATCTACCCCTCTCCTTTTTTGCGTCACAAATTTAATGTAATGGCAAATTTATTATACCCTTTGACTATATAGTCATACGGGTATAAAAACAATTTTTAGTAAATAGAAATAGATATAAAACAAATTTTATATATCAAAAAGTGTACATGAAGATTAGGTTAGAGTAGTTTGTAAATGAAACGCTAATTTTTGTTTCAGAAATACATAATTGTCAGATTAATTATATATATTTGACATTTTAGAACTACCTGTCATTTGATAAGCTAATTATATTTAATATATTTAAATAATAAAAATAAAGTGAAAAACTTAAGGTTTATTGCTGATATAAATATAAAGAATATTTTTTAAAATGGAAGGGGATAAGTGCTTATTGGTTATCAAATAAAAAATTTGATTTAACATAACCTATTCAAATGAATTTTAATTAAAGCCATCTAAAGAAAATTATTTATCTACTCTGTCTTATACTCTTTTTCAAGAGCTGGTGTAGCTGACAATAGTTGAAAGTAGAAAAGAGTTTACTCTTCATAAAGGAATGAAAGCAATAATATTTATTTGTTTTAATAAACTTATGTTCATGGCTCATGACCATATATAGAAATATATTTTTGTCAATAAAGAACTTAGGAAAAATTAAATAAATAAACTAGACAAAAAGGTATAAAGTAAACTAAGGAATTCAGAATCATTTTTCGCATGCTTTTCAGAACTTTAGATCCTATCAGCTTAATTAGGAATAAAAATTGTGGCAACAAATGCCAATCAACAATTCTTGCGCTTCAAATATGCTTAAAAAAAATTTATAATTTTTCTCAATTTTAAAAACGTTTTTAAGTATTTTTGAGCTTAAGGTACTATAAAAGAGTATAATTTTGTACAGTTATTACATAAAAACAAGTAAAGAAACAGTCAGTCGAATACAATTAGAAATACCCTACACCTATTTGGATCAAATTTAATGAGATATTCATAAGTCATTTTAACACCATAAAAGCTGTTTTTAAATTGATCGTAAGACATAGCTAACCAAATTAACTTTATAAAACTAAAAGCATTTTATAATTACATTATTATTAAAAAATATTACAAATTCTTACTAATTTATCTATTTAAATATATTAAAATACAAAATAGCTTTAAATTAATGAAAATATATTTATTCCAATTGAATTACAAAATTAAAAAATTCTAATTAATAAATTTTGTAATAAAAAGCTAATCAAATAATATAGTTAATAATCCAAATTTCAAAATTGCAATTATTTTAAATAGTTAGTTTATATACCTCATAGAAAAGTTTATAAACGCAAAATATGCAATAAATGTATTTCTAAAATACAATTACAAATTTAGAACTTTTCGTATAATTCATTTAAATATAAAAATAAATTTTACATAAATGCAGCAAGTACCTTTGAATATAGGTAAACTTAATTGAAGACTTAATTTAGGTAAAATATAGGTAAACTTAATTTAGACTTAATTGAACCACTACAATTAAGTCTAAATTTCGGGGACACATAGGAAATAGGAAATATATTTTTTGGCTTCGAAATTATACTCGTTAGGCCTCAAATCATTGACCAAACTCGACCAGAACCAATTCCCATGGTACTTTCATTACAAGTAACCTAGAGTTTAAATTTCATCAAAATAGCGGCATTATTTTTTGAGTTATGGTGTTTTTAACATACATGTTTTTTAGCCGTTGACTTTTCAAAGGTTCCAGAATCCAAATTTTTCATAGGTGTAGTGTATAAAAACATTATTGTTTAAAATGTAAAATAAAATTTTGAATTAATAGTGCCTAAGTTGACCTTAATTAAAACATACGAGTACAATATTTATACGGCAGTACGTCAATACGTCTTTCTACTTATCCATAAATCGATACGCGCGTACATTACTTAACTTATCCAAAAATATTTATTTGAATGTTTTAATTCAATACAAAAATTTTTTTAATTTAATATTAAAAATAGGTATTTTGAATTTTTTTCAATATAAGATATGCTTTAATAAAAATCATTATTTTTTATGACATAATCTTAGAAATATGTACATATAAGAAAAACCAAAAACAATAATTTTATATATTTTTATACAAAAATTCACATCGCGTTACGCGTATTTTGGTTGCTGTTTTTTTTTTTTTTTTTTTTTTTTTTTTTTTATTAACAATTGATAAAAATTAATATTATACATAAATGTTACAATTAGAATTTAATTTGACCTTTTCCGAAGCAATCTGGTCGTATAGAATTTTACAATATTAAAGTATAATTTATTAATAGATAATAAGGTATAATTATTGTTTTTTTTTTTTTTTTTTTTTTTTGTTTGGATCATAAAATATTTAAAATAATTCATATTATAATTAGGAACCAAGATCTAGTTAATATTTTTTTTTATTTTTTCTTTATTTTTCTGGACATATTATGTAAACATCAACTATAAAAAATAATTTTTTTTTTTTTTTTTTTTTTTTGTTTTTTTTTTATTTTTATTTATTATTATTACTTTATTATTTACTTAAATTGCGATAATTTTCAAAGATCTTCTTATAATTTTATTTTTGTTTTGTTTTAATAACCTGTTTTGATTTTTTTTTTCTTTATCACTTTTTAACTTCAAGCCCTTGCTAATATAATGTTATGAAAGTACTTAAACAATTGAAATTCCGTTTGTAATACCTAAACTTATTAAGAATACTTTAATTTTATTTTTAAAAACACTATAACTCTGAATTTCCTTCAATTCTATTGGTAAATTATTAAAAGCCTGTAGGCAATTATAAAGACAATTATTCTTTTGCTTGTTAGTTTTAAATAGCGAGAGATAGAAATTGCATTTGTTTCTGGTATTGTAGTTGTGAAAGTCTATGTTTCGATTTAGAATAAAATTATGTTTGATTTTGTTGTTTACTATTTTAAAAGCTAATAAGTAAAGTTCACGCATGCATAGGTTATCAAAAGAAATGTACTGATGTGTGTATAATTGATGTGTAGGGTATCTTAACGGATAACCATGTATAGATTTGATAGCTTTTTTGTGTAAAATATCTAATTTATCGACATTGGATTGTGTCGTTCTACACCATATAGGATTTAAATAACATAAATGTGATGAAATATAGGACGAGAATATTAAGAATAAGACATCTTTACTAAAGAATTTTCTTAGTTTCCTTAAAATAAAAATATATGGGGATACTTTCTTGATAACGTGATCGATGTGAGGAGACCATTTTAGTTTATTATCTATAACTAAACCTAAGTAGTTAAAATGCTCGACTATTTCTAAAGATTCTTGTTTATAATTGATGTTGAAGTTATTCCAAGTTTTGTTCTGAAATAACAAAATTTTTGTCTTTTTTATATTTAGGGACAGTTTGTTTTTCTGAAGCCATTCGTCAACTATAGATAAGTCAGATAAAATGGCGTTTTTTATCTCGCTTTCGCAGTCCATAGAATATTTTATAACGGCATCGTCTGCGTAAAGTTGTATGCTGCCTTTGAGTGCTAGATGAGTGATATCATCTATATAAATTTTAAATAGGTCAGGTCCCAGAATTGAGCCCTGCGGAACGCCCTTTTTCACATAGATAAAATTACTACAACTATCATTTACGCTTACTTTTTGTTTTCTTTGCATTAAGTAAGTTTCAAAGAAGTGTTTGTCATTATAGCTTAGGTTTAGTTTAAGAAATTTAAAAAGTAAAATTTCGTGATCGACACAATCGAAGGCTTTTTGTAGGTCGATAAAGATACACCCAGTGTATTTGCCTTTATCCATACTTCGAGTTACAAAGTCCGTTAATGCGAGACATGCGGCGGTAGTATTTGAATTCTCTTCGAAACCGTACTGATCTTGGTGCAGGATAGCATTATTTCTCAAAAAGGAAGTAAGGCGTTTTTTAATAATTTTTTCAAAAATTTTCGAAAAAGTGCTCAAGACTGATATTGGTCGATAATTAGTTGCATTTGTGACATTTCCACCTTTATAAATAGGTGTTACAACCGCAGACTTGAGCGAATTTGGAAAAGTTGAAGTGAGAAACGACTTATTAATATACTCTTTTAAAATTGGACAAAGTTGGGTCGAGAACTTTTGTACAAATTTTGCAGAGATACAATCGTACCCTGTCGCTGACGAAGTTTTAAGAGAATCAATTGCTTCTTTTACCTCCGTTAAATTTGTTGGGTTTAGTTGAAGAGGAGAAAATATGTTCCTACTAAACTTCCCCAAATATTCCTCATCAATCGGACTTGAGTCAATGTCAAGAGTATCGGTAACGTTAACAAAAAATGTATTTAATAAGTCACTTATTTGGTGTTGATTTTCTATAACCTTATTATTATCTGTTAAAGTTTTTATCTGACTGCCGGTTTTCAAGTTACTTTTGTTGTACATTATTTGTTTATATAAGTTCCACAGTTTCCTCCCATCACTAGGATCCTTGGAGATAATTGAATTACAATAATTCGTTTTAGCCAGCATTATAAGATCATTTACCTTTTTTTTATAAAATACATAAAGATCGTTGGTTTTTGTATCATTAGGGTACTTCTTCTTATATTTAAAAAAGGAGTCTCGAATTTTTATGAACTTTATAATGTCAGGAGTCATCCATTCTTTTTTTTTTTTTGTATAGGTTTCCGGGATTAATCTCGTATGTTCTTTTATTAGCAATGATAAGGCATGCACGAATTCGTCAAAACTGTAGTTGTTTAGATTAAGGTTTGACCAAAAACTGTTTGCCGATAAGTTATTGTAATCTAATACAGTTTTATAAATAGTGACGTTTTGTTCAATGCATGGATTTAGATTTGTACTAATAAGAAACATTTGATGATCCGATAGAGGAGTGTCATAAATATGAAAACAATATTTATATTCAATTAAATCGGAGATAAAGTGGTCAATTATAGATTTAGAATTTTTATCAATTCTTGTAGCAAACCGTTCATTAATTTTATTGTATATAAAATATCCGCTAGAGAGCAAAACCTGAGAATAGTTTTTAACCTCCCTGTTGTGCTTGTCAAGTAGATTGATATTGAAATCCCCTAAAACTAGCGATCGTTTATAGGTAGATGTAATTAAATCGAGTTTATTTATAAAGTCTACCATATTTGTTTGTTGAGATCTATAAAAAGATATGATGTTCACATTTTCTTTTAGTAATCTAATTATCAAAAGGTTGGAATTGTTGAACTCTTCCACAAGCACTGAAGTGCTACTAATTTTTTCAGCCACATATATAGCGACACCCCCGTACGTTATGTTCCGAATTGACTCAGTACGATTTGAGAAGTAACCAGCGTATCCCGGTAGGTTGAAAAATTGATTTTCAGTTTTGTGTAGCCAAATTTCAGTTAAGACTAGAACATGTATTGCGCATCCGTAAGAATTAATTAGAATTTCAAGGTCAGTTAATTTATTTCGTAAACTTCTGATATTTAAATATAAAATGTTTAAATTGTGTTTATAGTTCATCATTACACTTTTGTGTAACTCTGTATAGTAGTTCACTTTCAAATCATTCTCAAAATTAAATGACGTCATTACTAATTACGACAATAGAGTCCGTTAAGCACATGGATTTTGGCAAGCATACATACAAAACCTGAGTAATTAAAATCAGTATTAGGACGGCTTTAAATAAATACGCATCGGAATTAATGAATAAGAAAGTAAAAAATTCAGTTTTACGTTTAATTATATAAAAAATTCCTATTTTTTCAATTATATTTGAAATTATAGTTTTAGTTATAGTTTTAATTATAGTTTTAGTAATAATTAAGAAATTTATAAAGATAATTTGTATATTAGCAAGGAATAAAAGAAAAAAAAATAATAGTGAATTCAGGTTATGTATTAAGATAAAATTGTAATTAGATTTAATAAGATTTTTTATGTAATTTGATTTGATAAATGCGGTCCGCGGCGGGTTATTTTTAAGAAAAAAAAAAAAAAAAAATTGTAATTCATAAAATGTTGTTGTAAAATTAAGATGTTGATATGAAAATAAATTGATAAAGTATAAATTGTACAAGATTAATTGACATTGATAAAAATTAAAAATTGTTGATGTGAATGTTAAAATTATTAGATATATATAAAAGATAAAATTTAATAGAAAAATAATTACTTTTAGGATGATTAAAAAATTATAAATAAAAAAACCAATTGGTATAGTCATAAAAAAATTCTTGTGTTTTTTTTGTTTTTTAAATAAAATGTGGAAAAAGATGAAACTTAAAATTTTAATAGAAAAATCAAAATAACAAGTGCCACAACAAAAAAACAAAAAGTTCCGGGCACTGGTGAAAGAGGAAAAGAGATGAAATATGATTTCAGAAATTAGCAATTTTACATTAGTTTTATTAATTATTAGAATTATTATTTTTGATTTTCTCGATATCATTAAAATTATTAATGTTGTGAATTTTGCTAGAAGAAGATTTACGAATTTTAATAATATTATCCTTAATCTATAAATATTGAAAATTACAATTAATTTTAATTTGTTTTGCTTCAAAATATAATTTTTTTTGAAATGGCGATAGATGGTTTCTGAAATAAATTTCTCTATTTCCCTCTTCACTTGGAAAAAATTCTGATGTGTATATATGCTGTCTCTTTTTCTTTAACATCAGTTCTTCTTTAATTGCCTGAGATCGAAGATGCACTATATATTGTTTATTGTTGTTTCCGGCGCCAGTTTTTGAAGTGATCGTTTGGTAAATTCATATACCCGGTTATTTGTAAATTTTTTGACAGAAATTGTACGCCGAACGCTTTTATTTAAGTTAAAGATTATTTTTTAGTTTTTGTTTTGCAAACATATTTATAGGCATTTTCAATTATTTTGAATGTATGTTTAAAAAATAATATTATTTTTAAATATTTTATTTTAAAAACCTTAATTATAGCAACATAAGAAAAAACAATTACAATATTTTTATACGCTTTGTCAAATTTTAAAATTTTAAAAAGTTTTTTTGTTTTTAATATTTTTATAAATAAGTAGATAAATTAGTAAGAAGTTTTAATATTTTTGAATTGATAAACTAATTGGAAAATGTTTTTAGTATTATAAAGTTAATTTGTTTAGTTATGTCTTACGATCAAACTATTAAAAGCTCTTATGGTTTTAAAATTACTTATGGAATTCTCATTAAATTTGAACAAAAAAGGCGTAAGGTATTTTTCTTTACTCTGTTTTCTTTACTTGTTTAATTTTTACTTTTTTTCCTGCGTTCTATTTGCATGGAATAAAAAATTAAAATATATAACGATTTTTATAATATTTAATATTTCTTTTGGAACAAGCATGCTATATACATTTGCATTATCTACCATAATATAATATTTAAAGGAGAAAATTTGTTTGTTTGTCCAGGATTCACATGAAAACCACTGGTCCGATTGTTACAAAATTTATAGGAATAATTCTGAGAGCGCGGGGGTGACATAGACTACGTCACATTTATTTGAAAGTTTATAAGTCAACAGGTTGCGGCTCCAGAGCCGTTTTAAGCTTTTTCGTTTTTTGGATGTCAAGTCAAAACGGTTTGACCGATTGGCTTGAAATTTTGCACAAAAGTCTCGCTTAGGAACGGGAATTGGCTGTATAGATTTGGTTGGATTAAATTAACCCATTTCGGCCTGGAGGGCTTTCAAAAAATTTTGTGTTTCCGATTTGTGTCCAATTTTACAGGGTGATTTTGCAGTCCAAAAGAGAGGCTGCAAAAAGTTTTAGTTAAGTTCGATAAACCCGCTTTTCACGACGACGCCATCAAGTTGTCTATAAATTTTTTTTGCTTAAACGATTATAAGAATTTTATTGAAAATTTTGTACCAGCATTTTAACTATAAAAACCCACAGGGTTAATTTATTATTATTAACCTTTATTCCTTGTTGTTGTAGTTGTTTTTTTCTAATAATAGATTTCAGTGTAAATTTGAAGTTTTTCTTCAACTAAAATTTAAAAATCAAAAAATTCAATTTCATTTATATTGTGATTAAATACATTTTATTTTTAAAAAGCCTTCATTTCTCTCATAAAATCATAAACAAACGAGGAAGAGGAAAATGGAACTTTCAGCTAAGTACAAAACAAAATATAAGTTGAAAGCAGATTTTTAAACCTCGACTATATTTTATTCAAACGTTGGCAATTCAAGTAAACTATTATTGACATAGTATAATGACATAATGGCAAATTTAGTATGCCTTTTTGACCTGTAGTCAAACGGGTATAATAATACTCATATGTAAACTAGCTATTACTCGGCGCCCGTTGCCCCGCCACTAATGGAGTTTTAATTTAAGTTGATGTTATTGAAAAAAGTTAACACAAAAATTACACATGGTGTACATGTTAATTTTAAAATGTAATAAAGAAATTTTTTTAAAACGGGTTTTTTAAAATTATTCTAGCAATTTTTTAACAAATTTATCTAATTTCACTTGAAACTTTTCATAATTATTAAATAATAATAAAAATAAAAATTTTAATTAAGTTAACATTATTCGCCGGAAACCCACCATCCTCAACTCTATCGTCAAGTAGCACCAAATTGTCAAAAAGCACAACGTATAGAAAAATTAGAGATAATCGTTCAAACTGTTTTGCAAACTGTTTTTTAAAGTTTTTGTTTCGCAATCGGTTAAAAGAACTCGACAAAACATTTTTTTAAACATTCCCCTAATCAAAAAAGTTTTATCTACTTTTAAAAATGGGACGTAATTTAATTACAAAATTTTTTTTTTCAATAATCGTAGGAATGATAAGTATATACATGTATGCATAAAAAATTCAAAGTCAATTGGTCAAACTATTTCTGCTCAAGAGTAAAGTAATGAAAAAACCTATAAAAAGCTATTTTTTTTTTGAGGTTTTCCTTTCAAAGCTTTTCGATCCTTCCAAAAATTGGCCGAAACTTGCTTTTTACAATTTGGAACCTCCCGGGCAACGCCGGGTAAATCTGCTAGGATAATATAAATTAAGTAGACATTCTGTTAACCATCAAATTCTTCTTGCACATAAATAAGTGAAGAAATTTTTTGCATCAGTCAATTACCTTGTCTGATCAGAAAGGAATAAGAAATTGAATACAGATAGATAATAACGAACATATTACGGTATGTTCAAACCAACTTTATACAATAAGACCTCTGCAAAGTTTCAAGGTAATCGATCGGTTATATCGTTCAAGCATAAAAAAAAACTGAAAGGGTAAGAACAGCTCTGGAACAGGGATCTGTTTACATATTACTTAAACTTGAACATTACCTCGAGCTGCCTTAACTATTTTTGTAAAATTTGGTGGAAATCGGACCAGTGTTTATCACGTGAATCATAGATAAACATATTTGTCATATTTCGTATTATATGTATTATATTTGTCACATTATATTTGACTTTTAATTGATTGAGG
Organism: Dolichopus griseipennis; assembly: GCA_963082915.1. NCBI lineage: Eukaryota > Metazoa > Arthropoda > Insecta > Diptera > Dolichopodidae > Dolichopus > Dolichopus griseipennis. Next base: position 184,273,433 of record OY720441.1, on the reverse strand, counting down.
ACTAGTTTTTGAAGACTAAAAAAAAAAACGTACATTAACAGTACGTTGTCATAGCTTCCCATGCACCATTTATTCAAGTCGTGCTACGATATTGATTGATTTAATAAACTATAATATTATTCAACGACTGAAAAAATACTGATTATGGGAAAAAAGGTTGTTTTGTTGACTCAATTACGACCTTGCAAAGCATTTTCATAATGGTTAAAAAATACTTCACTCGCAAAATTACTAGTAAATGACTAATTTGGGAGCCCGTTATGACATCTGTCAAGTTTGAAACAAAAAAAGTCAAAAGTTTTACAGGGTGAGTTTTCAATATTAATAAAAAAAAAAAATTTTTAATGAGTTCATTATTCCGTTCTTTTTGATGTCGAGCCGAAACAGTTTGGCCAATTGATTCGGAATGTTGCTTTAATGTTCTCTGAGCTAACGGAATTAAATGTTGAATAAATTTGGCTTGAATAAATTAACCCATTTAGGCCCCGCGGCCTGTCGTAATTTCTAGTCCAAAAGCGATGCTGAAACAGTTTCTGGTTAAATTAAGCTAAGCCGTTTGGGAACAACGGCTCAACAATTTTCTTTGAAAATTTACACAAACATTGAGCTTTATTAGAGAAATTTAAGTTTTATATTTTTAAAATTTAATAAAATTTTTTATTTTTGTTCTCCTGTGTAAAATCGATTCGACCAACTGAGTTAAAAGTTATTGTTATTCTAAAAATTCAACAACTTTGTTTATTTGTAATTCCATTAAAAAGTGCAAAAGCTAAATTAAATACTTTGGTTGTGATATATTAACCCGTTTGGACACGATGCCTAATGACTTTTTATAAAGTTTCATAATCATATTTTTAAAACTCTTAACTTTTGTATAGTTGTTAATTCATAAAAAATTTTCAATGAATATTTCTAATACTAATAATAAGAAAAATAAAGTTAATTAAGAATCCAAATAATAAAATGTTTGAATTAAAAAAAATAACTTTTTCCAATCCTACATTTTTTCGTAAGACTTTGTTTTTGTTCTACTTTACTTTTTGTGTTCATTAAAAAAAGATTTCAGAGTTGCAGTTTTCTTTTTTTTTTTGAATAAGCTGAATTTCATAGATAGTTTAAAATTAATATTGCGAAAATGGTTAAAAACATAGCATTTTAAATATTTTTTTCAAAAATAGCATTAATTTCATTCCAAAAACAAGGAAACAAGTACGATTTAAATAAAAAACAAGTAAGACTTAAAAATACCGTAGACCTAATCGGTTCAAATTAAATTAGAAATCCATAAGTTATTTTTATTTTTAAAAACAAATAAATGTATTTATAAAATGCAATTACAAAATAACAGTTTTGGTACCTTTTATACATTTCAGTCAAATTTTACTCATATGCGACAATTACTTCACTTCAGCGTTATTAATTTATGCTGTACATGTACTGCATTTACTGTTGAACGACTCCCAGTACCTTTGATCAATTATTTCACTTTTTACTAATTTTTTTTAAATTTATTCTCTTAATTTACTTATTATTTAATGTTTTACATAATTGAATTTTTAACATTATGACTCTTTTAATTTGAAAAATTCTGGTTTGATTTATTAATAGATTTATAGGAATCCTATTTACTTTTCATTGAAAAAAGACTTGAACAACCTTACAGGAATGGAAAAGATTAATTTCAGATTGAAATATTGAGACTAGAATTAGAAAATTCTCATCTTTTATTTTTATGATATGGAATTTTGATCACTTCTGTTATAAATAAGTACTACAATAATATTTCTCCGGTTATCTGTGACACTAAATTCCTAGTATACATACCTATTAAAAAAGCTCATAAAATCAAAATCTGCAAAATTTAGAACTTTTCATATAATTCATTTAAATATAAAAATTAACTTTACATACATGCAGCAAGTACATTTGAACACAATTTAATTATCGTAAGCAATTTCTTAATCATATATTTCCTATGGTTATAATTTCATATAATAATAATAATAATAAACTGTATTTATTTAAAGCACGCCAACACAAAAAGGTTTTTTTCGGGCTCTTCAAATTATTACAATAAAGTTATTTATACAATTATTTAAACATAAAATACATATTTCATTTTAATAATGTTCTTAAACTAATAATATTCTTTATTATAAATTTTATATATAGTAATAACTTAAAAATTATGAACTTAAATATATAAAATTAATAATATTCCAATTTTTATTCATTTTGCATTTTGTATTGTAAAAGTGAAATTATTAAACATTTCCAAGACGCTAGATTCAAACTTTGTAATAAATTTTTATATATTTGATAAAGTTTAAGTTGTTTTTACTTTCTTCAAAAGAATCTATAGATAATTTATTTAATCCCTGTATATTAAAAGTTGACCGAGCAGTAGCACAAAGCGCGCAATTTTCAAGAACGTGTTTGATTGTTAATAAAATACCACAGGAACATGTAGGGGGATCTTGTTTTTCGATTATAAATCTGTGGGTAATTTTAGTGTGACCTATTCTTAACCTTGTTAAAACTACAGATTCTCTTCGGTTCAAGCACAAAATCGACTTCCAATGCGTAGTTGTTTCTTTAATATCTCTTAATTTATTATTTAGAGTTGCATTTTCCTATTTGTTGTTCCACATTTTTTGTAAGTTTTGATTTAAAACTTCGTTAAGATCTTCGTAGAAAAAAAGGAATTTTTTATCATACGGCAGTTTAATAGATTCCTTGGCCAGTAAATCCACTTTATTATTATACCCAACATTCATGTGACTTGGAATCCACATGAAAACAAAATTCAATTTCCAGTTTTTGTAAATGATTTCTTTGATTTTATTACTGATAGGGTATTTAGAGTACATTTTTTGGATAATTTGAAGCGAGCTAAGTGAGTCGGTACATATTAAGAAATTTATTTTGTTAATTTTTAGTTGCATATTTTACAGCTTTTTTGATAGCGTATAGCTCTGCTGTGCATATATTTGCAAAATTGTTTATGTGAAACCATTTTCACTACTCTTGTGTTTAAAGGCACAACCTGTTTCTCCATTATAGACGGATCCATCAGTATAAATTTTATCATAATTTAAATAAATTGAGTTATTTTTTTCGTTGAAAAGGATTTGAAATTTTTCAGCTGATGTGCTTTCTTTTTTGAAATAGGATAAAGAGAGATCAATATTTAAGTTTGAAAGCCAAGGTGGCGTAGATTGAAACTTCTTACAGTCAAATTTATACTTATAAGGAATTGAGTATTTTTCTGCTTTAAGTTTGAGTCGGACATAGCACGTTTGGTAGCTATTAGATTTTTCTTTAATTTTTTCAAATTGTTCCTCATTTTCTAATTTTGATTTTAATGGATGTTTCTTAAAAGAACATAATTTGATAAGCAATTTTAGGCTTTGTTGCTCAAGTCTATACTTCAGAGGGTATTGTCCGGCATCAACAATAATACTAATAACAGGACTGGTGCGGAATGCACCGGTACATGTTCTCAAACCAATGTTATGTATAGGATTAAGCATTTTCAAGCTTGTTTTGCTTGCTGAGTTATATAGGACACTACCATAATCAAGAGTTGGCAAAACAATTAGGCTATGTATTCTAAGCAAAAGTTTCCAATCTGAACCGTAGTCTGTACCTGAGAGTATTTTAAGTAAGTTTAACTTTTTACTGGCTTTTACTTTAATTTTTTTTATGTGTTCCGTCCACTTTAATTTAGGATCTAAAGTCATGTCAAGAAATGTATGTTTTTCTACATATTTGATGGATAACCCATTTAGTTTAATATCAGGATAATATATAGGTACTTTTTGTTTTTCTGGTAAAAAGCATACATACAGTTTTATTTCTAGAAAAGGTTAAACCGTTGATGCTTGTTTCTTCGTAAAGATTATTTACACAATTTTGTAGTTCGGATTGGATGAATTTTAAACTGTTGGATGATAGAAAAATTACCAAATCATCTGCATACATAGCATATTTTACTAGCGCTTTAATTTTAGATAATAGCCTGTTGATTGCTACTAAGAACAGTGTTACACTAAGGACAGATCCTTGTGGAACCCCGTTTTCAAATACTTTTTCTTTTGAACAAGTATTTCCTATTAACGTAACATATTTTCGGTTAGAAAGAAAGTTTTGAACAAATTTTACTAAGTTGCCTCTTAGACCTATTTTTATAAGTTCGTTTAAGAGATTTCTTTTCCATACAGTATCATATGCTCTTTGAATGTCAAAGAAAACAGATACAAGAAAACGCTTGTTGGAAAAGGTTATTATTATTTCAGATTCAAGTAATAGTAAGTTGTCTATTGTACTTCTATTTTTTCGAAATCCAGATTGAAACAAATTAATTTTATTATTTTGTTCAAGGAACAATTGAAGTCTTTTGTTTATAATTCTTTCTAAAACTTTACATAGACAGTTAGTTAAGGATATAGGCCTGTAGTTGTCCGTGTTTTTCGGATCTTTTCCTTTCTTTAAGATTGGTATAAGTAAAGCATTTTTCCAGCTCAACGGAAAAGTACCAGTTGCGTATACTTCGTTGCAAAGATTTAAGAGTTCTTTTTTAGTTCTTGTATGTGTTCATGTTTTTCAGCATTTCATAATGAATTAGATCTGGACCTGGGGATGATCCAGTACACTCTGCTAAAGCATTTTCTAATTCAGACAAAGTAAATGGTACATTATAATTTTCATTATTATTTTCAGGAATTAGCAGTGGGTTTGATTCTATTTGTCCTTTATATAGCAAGAAGGAACAGTCGTAGTTTTCGTTGCTTGAAGTATTATAAAAAGTTTTTAAAAACTCTTCCGAAATATATTTTATATTGGTTATTACTTTATTATCTACTAAAATTGAAGTAATATTTGTTGATTTATGTTTTCCACTTAGTTTCCGTATTTTTTGAAAGAGTTCAGAAGCAGGCGTATTGCTTGTTATTGAATTTACATATTCTTTCCATGATTTTTTTTTATAATACCTAATAGATTTACGGGCTTTATATTTCGCGACTATAAAATTTTTAAAATCGTTCAAATCCAGGGTTCTCTGATATTTTCTAAGAAATTTTTACGTTGCTTAATAAGCTCTTCTATCTCATTATTCCAGCATGGTACCATTTTTTCCCCTTGTGTAGTTTTTGTCAGAGGTATCGACATTTCAGCTGCGTGAAGAATTTTATTCCTTAAAAATAACTCATGTTCATTTATATTTTTAAATCGTTTCTGAGAAAATTCTAAATTAAGGTTATTTTTCAAAAGGTCCCAATTTGCTTTTCTAATGTTGTATTTTTTCCTTGAAGAAGTCCTACAAAAAGTATGAACTAGAGGAAGGATAATGGGGAAATGGTCACTATTATGTAGATCTTCATCTACAAACCAATCAAAATAATTTTCAATTATGGGTGTTACTAACGTTAAGTCAATACAGCTTGAAGTTTTATAAGCAAAACTGAAATGTGTGGAACTTCCATTTTTTAATAGGTTCAAGGAGTTTGCATTGATTATAGCCTCTACCATTTTCTCCCTATTATCTAGTTTGTCCGTACCCCATAAAGGATTATGACTATTGAAATCCCCTAGTAATATGAAAGGACTGTCAAACTGCTTAATTAGGTTTTCAATATCAACATAGGAAACATTATCTCTTCCTGCGAGATAAATATTGCATATAATGAATTTTATAGGGAAAACAATTTAATTGCCACTGCTTGTACAGTGGACTGTAAATTCACTTCTTCACACGTATATTTGTTATTTACAAGGATTGCAACTCCACCGTGTGCCACAGTATCAGATAAAACATTTTTATAAAAGGTGTTGTAGTTCTTAAATTTAGGAATGGTATTAAATTCGTTCATTTCGTTCATTAATCGTTATCGAATGTAGACGTGCTAAAAATTAACGGAAAAACTGAAATTAAAAATTTTTATTTTTTTATTAAACTTAAATTGCGTAATTTTTTTATTACCGCTTGAAATTGAAATTTGATCACTTCATTATTTAAAGTGATCGAGCAGTTGTTCTTACAACCATAAGCTTGTGATAGCAATGGATTGTACTAAATGTAAGCTGAAAATTAGAGGTGAAACAGGTGTAAGGTGTGCTGGGGTATGTAACAAGATATACCACAGTCAAATTAAATGCTCGGGACTAGATCAGCCTTCAATTGGAGTACTAAGTGTGAATCCCAATATAAAATTTATATGTGATGAATGTGTTTTATACATCCAAAATGTTGATATGGTGGTTCAAAACATAGATTGCTCAGTCAAAAAAAATAGTGATTATTTAAAAGAATATAAGGCTGAATTTGAATGTGCTTTGAAGAAAAATGAACAAGAGGTTATTCAATTACTAAAAGCCATCGAAGGAAGATACTTAGAGAGATTAGAGCAAATAAAAAAAGAACAAAAAAGCGAAATTGAAAAAATGTGTCAACTTACTGAAACTTTCAAATCGGAGAGTGCAAATATGAATGCCAATCTTAAAAATACTATATCTAAGAACAATGAACTGTGTAGTGAATTAAAAATTTTAAACAATGAAAATAAAAAAAATATAAATATAGGTCAAAATATTTCATTTGCTGATATTTTAAAAAGTGCTAGTGTAAGCAAAAAAAATTTGCCACCAATAAAAACAGGTGTACCACTGGTTATTAAACCGAAACAAAAACAAAAATGCCAATTAACTAAAATGGATTTAAGTAAACAAGTGGATCCAATAAATCTCAAGATAAAAAATGTGGTAAATAGGAAAAATGGAATGGTGCTCATTGAAACTGAAACAAAAGAAGAACTCTGTTAACATAAATAACATGAATGAAGCTACTAGAATTACATTAAACTCAGCGACTCTGTTAGATCATGTTCTTTCAGATCTTAAGACGAATCGATTTGGTTTTAATATCATTTTGCATGATATTCCTAACCTAGATCATAAAGCAGTATGTGTTGAAACTAAATCAGTTCTCAGAAAACTTGAAACGATGGTGTATAATCAAATAACTGGTAGCAACTATGCTAAATACTCATATCTGTTAGAACATCACTTACGTAGACATACTTGTCAAAATATTGATGAATTGATTGAAGCTATAAAATATTTCAAGGACGCTAGTACAAGTGTTAAATATATGAGAATTAGAAAAAATAATTCGTGGATGTCCAGAGAAATTTTAAAATTAATTGAACACAGAAATAAATTGTATAAGTATCATAAAAAATACCCTAATATTGCGGAGCATAAAATAAAATATAATGAATTAAAAAACAAGGTTAATGTAGAGATAAAGAAAGCAAAGCAAAATTATTTTAATACAAAATTACAAGAAGCTGGTTCAAATACGAAAAAGATATGGAATGTTCTGAACTCTCAGATAGCAAACCAAAAAGCAGATAGTAACAATATTATAAAGGAAATAAGACATAATGATAAAATTTTAAATATTAGCAAAGACATAGCCAACGGCTTTAATGAACATTTTAGTAATGTTGGAAGAAAGTTAGCTGATAAAATACAAACTAAAGAAGAAAATATAATAAAAAATAGAATAAATGAAAGTTCCATGTTCTTGGTACCTACTAATGAAATAGAAGTGCTTAATGTTATTATGAATTTAAAAGATAATTCACCTGGCTCAGATAATATAGCAGCAAAAGACTTAAAAGCGGTAGCTGAGATAATATCTCCGATAATTAGTAATTTTATTAATGACAGCTTTCGCACAGGAAACTATCCTAGTTTATTAAAATATAGTACTGTGATTCCAATATACAAGAATGAATCTCCCTTGTAAACATCTAATTACCGGCCGATAACACTCACTAGCTGCATGAGTAAAATATTTGAAAAAATATTTAATAAAAGAATATGTGAATTCATTAAATGTGCAGGCGGATTTGACATCAATCAGTTTGGCTTCCAAAAGTCGCATGGAACTGATGTAGCAATCAATGATTCTGTGAAATCTATTATTGGACATCTTGATAAAGGAAACTATGTATGCTCTGTTTTTGTAGATCTGAGTAAGGCATTTGACACAGTGGACCATCAAATTTTGTTGGACAGATTATATGAAATTGGAATAAGAGGACTACCGCATGAACTACTAAGAACGTATTTGACAAACAGATTTATCAAAACGAAAGTTAATGGTGTTTGTAGCAATGAACGTGCCATAAATATAGGTGTGCCACAAGGATCAGATCTTGGACCTACCTTGTGTCTATTGTATGTGCATAATATGCAATGTTCTAACATTAAAGCTGATTATAAAATATTTGCTGATGATACATTGCTTATCTATACAGCAAAAAATGCGGAAACATTAGAAAGATTGGTCAATAATGATTTGAAATTATATATGAGATGGTTAAATGGAAATAAATTAACAATGAACATTGAAAAAACAAAGTACATGATTTTTAAACGTCTAAATAAGCCTGATATCAATCCAAAAATTTGTATTGATAGTAGAGAAATTAAAAGAGAACAAACTTATAAATATCTCGGTATTATAATAGATGACAAATTATCATGGAATGATCATGTTAATTACATTATAAAAAAGATAATGCCATTGCTAGGCTCTATTAGAAGAAGTGGAATAATATTAGATGACAAATCAGCTAAACTATTATTTCATGCACACATCATGTCTCATATGAGATACAATGTGGCGACATGGTCGTGTTGTTCAAATACATTAAAAATGAAAATGAAAATATTAATAAACAAAGCAATCAAGATACTATACAAACTAAATTGGCGTACTCCAACTGATGATCTATACAAAAATACGGGATTCCTTAACTTAGGCGAATTAATAATATTGGAAAAGGCTAAAATTATACACAAAATAGAAAATGGTGTTACTAAAAGTAAAACTTTATTACCAAAAAGAAGGAATATGCACAATTATAACACAAGAAACATGGGAAAGCTATGTCATGAAAAAACTCGAACTGAATTGGCTAGAAACAGTAATTTTTGCTCATCAATAAGAATTTACAACTATCTTCCGGAGAATTTAAAGAATTGCAGTAATATAAGTCGCTTCACATTTAAATTGAAAATATTATTAAAAAAAGATCAGGCTTTATTAAAAAAATTGTTAGAATTATAACTAAATTAATATTTTATTGTTAAATATACATTAGGGTATAATAAAAATATATATTTAATTTTTGTATTTATACTCCATAACTGTATATATATATATTATAATTGCTAAGGCTCTTATACCAATTTTAAGTTATTGTCTAAGTCTAGTATATTGTAATTTTATAACTGTAATATCATGAATTTATAATAAATAAATAAATAAATAAAAAAAAAAATAAAAAAAAATTTAAATCTAGTCTCTTGGAAACAAAAAACAAAAGAATTGTATTTACTTTCTAATAACTTAAACTCTTCATAATGATTATACAAACCATTACAATTCTATTGAATAATATTAATATTAGTTCTACTCATTACATTCTATATTAGATGTTTCTGATTCAGACTATTACTACTTATTTCTCTTACGCTATTTTTGTCATTATTAATTTTTATTTTTTTTTTCTTATCTCTTTTTTATTTTTTAATAGCTTTCAAAGTTCTTTTCGAAATTTTAAGAGGAGGTATTTTCATTAACTAGAGCTTTTATTTTATTTTTTTTAACATTGGAATATTATTACCTGCTATTGAAACAATCTTATTTTGACTTATAATATTACTATCCTCTTCGGTTTTTTCAATGGCAGCATTTATTGATGTTGTTTCATTTGTATGACAAGCGTCTATTTCCATTTTATTCTCTTTTAAAGTTGTTGTTGTCTCAGTGTTACAGTTGCATTTACATGTGCATTGTTTTAAATTGTTATTATTGTAAATAATACTAGAGTAAGTTCTTTCTCTGACAGAAAGAAGGTTTCTCTGTCTATATCTACGATTTGCTTCACGTATATTTGTTTTTCTAACGTTTTAATTTTTTGTATTTCTCTTTCTTTTACAAATATAGGACAGGTTTTTGAAAATGCATGATGAGATTGAAAACAGTTGATACATTTAGATGGTCTATCACATATTTCATTGTTTTCAGCATTATGAATTTTATTTCCACAATTTGAACAATTTTTCGCCAATTTACAATTATTGCTTATATGTCCAAAACGTAAACAATTGTAACATCTTAAAGGAGCAGGAATGTACGGACGTATTCTCATTATCTGATATCCAACTTCTATGAATTCTGGAAGTTCTGATGTTGAAAAAGTAAATATATAGAGGTCACCCTCTTCCATTTCATTTGTTTTCTTATTTTTACGCTTTATTCTTCTATAATCTGTTACAAATTGGTTTTTTAGATTATCTAAGATATGTTGTTTTTCTAAATATTTTAAATCTGGACAAAAAGCTACACCTTTTTTTTGATTGAGCGTTTCATGTTCATAAATATTAATTTTTGTATTCGCATCCAAATTTTTTAATTGTATTAAATTTTTTGCTTGATTGAGTGTTTTTGTTTCTAAAAGAATTTTTCCATTTCTTAATTTAGTACATTTCTTAATATCACCTGCTACCGATGATATTACTGCTTTTAATAGAAAAGGCGATATTTTCTCCATATTTAAATTAGCTTCAGTTCTTTCCATTAATAAAAATTTCGGACCTGGTACATCACTCTTTAATTTTTGTTTTTGTCAAAAAATAATGCGTTTGGATTTAGACCTAAAAGGTCCGGGGTTCTATTGTCCCCCATTTTATTTAAATTAATATTTGTTGAATTTATATAATTTATTATTGTCTTTATGTAAATAAGTTATTTAATGTAAATAGTTTGTTAAAAATTAATTTAAACCAAGTTATTTCTATATATTAAAATTTATATAAATTAATATTTGTTTTAATTACACGTGTTTAGTTCAAAATCACTAAGACAAAAATACCGTTTTTTGATAATTTAATATAATATTATTATTACTTGAAATGAGATCAAGATTGAATTGAATCTCTTTGAGAGGTATCAGAAAACTCGAAATTTCATATAATTATATGCATATATTATATTACCTATGGTATTTATAACCATATATTTATAAATAATTATATGGTTATAAATTATATAAAAAATTTTATTTATAGGTTTAATTTGTAAATTATAATACGTAATTTGTTTTAAATTAAAATATAATTACCTTCTTACATTTTCAAAAACATAAAATTATTAAATAAAAAAGTAAAAAGAAAGAACACTCGTCACCCAACTTTCAGGTTTCTATATTTATTAATTTTGAAGATATGCTTTAAGGTCTTGAGAATAGTGGGATTGTTACTACGAGGATGAAAATTACACACGGTTAGTTATATAATTAATCGAGCACTTATATGAAGTTTCAAAATGTGATGGCCCCATTTTCAGCTGCCGAGTTGTCAATTCAATAACTGTGAATCTAATGAAGCTACGAGGTTAAAACTAAAAGTGGGCGGGTAAAGTAATAGGGCAAGTTACTTGGCAAAGTTGGACCTCACACGGACCAATTTTTAGGGTAGAACAATTTTTGTTTATTTTTGTTTTTTTTTTTTGTTTTGGTTTTTGTTTTTCCTTTTTTTTTAAGCAAAAATTATGGGATAATGAGTTAAATTGTTTTAACTATTTTACTTTCTTATATTTTTTGTCTAATATATATAACTAGGGAAACCCCTGTGCAATTGCACAGTAAATATATGTGCAATATAATTTAAATTTAAAGGATTTGTGATACACAACATTGTACAACACAACATAAAGCAGGCTTCTGGTAGATATAAGTCAATTCGTTTAAATATTTGGCCTTAAGACTTATAGGCAATGTTGGATCATTAACTGTATCTAATGAAATACTTGAAATAAAATGTATTGTTCCGGAATGGGTCCAGTAATTATTTGTGCCTTTAAACAGTTTGGTAAATCTAAAGGGTTTATTGAATTTAAATGTTCAACCAAATATTCATTGTTTTTAATAGAGTCTATCGCATAATATAAGACTTCTTCTAAAAACAGTTTTTTTTATTTATGTATAAGTACATAAAGTACACTTTGAAATACATACGTAGATTTATTAGAAATTTCTTTCAAAACAATTTAAATACTTTAGTTGAAATACAAATGTTGCATTAAACTGAAACAATCTTGTTGGAACCCATCGTTGCCACTTTGGTATTTATTAACCAAATTTGGTAATTTTTTCTTCCTTTAACTTGTTAAGACTTATAGATTAACCGCCGATGATATAATATTTTTCCAACTTAAGTCTAATTAATAATAAGTTGAGAAACAAACTTCAATTTAAAACATTTAATCATCTTATGTTGGCTAAAATAGGTTCTATGAAAATTCAATAATAAATTACATTATGTATGAGAATTTTAAATCCATTTTTTTAGGTAGTTTTTTTCAAGTTCGAAGTGGAGTGTCCGCGAAAAAAAAATGCAGCTCCGTATAAGAAAACTCGAATGTGAAAGTCATATATTTGCAGATGTCACAGTTAATTTTTTTAAAAATTTTTTTTTTGTATCCAGTAAAGTTGATACATACCATAAAAAAGCAAATTTAAAATTTATATTTTTTTTTTTTTTGCATACCTATCTGTTATTGTTTTATAAAGTATGTAAGAATGAAGATGTTTATTTTTGTGTTTATAATGTATAAAGAAATCATAGTTAAAATAATTCAAAACAAAAATACCTCAATTTTTATTATTAACCCAAACCTAAAATACATTCATATAATAAAAAAAATATTATTTCATTTCGACGTGGAAAATATTTAAATTTCATAGTGGCGACCCTACTGATACCACCATACAATACGCATTTGTTTTCTCTATTTGCATTTTAAACGATCAAAGCAACCGTTGAGTTTCTTTCGTTAAAAAAAAAAGAAAAAACGAGGAAGAGTGTAGTAGAGTAGACTGTGTCAAATCTCGGATACCCGTATGACCGTAACATATACATTATATCATCCGGTTAATTACTTTTGGCAAAATTTTAAAAAAAAAGCTTTATTAGGTGTAGTGTAATGCTCATATAAAAGAAGGAGTTGTATGGCAGCTACTCGAACCCTTTGCAGTAGACCAACCAAATTTTTGCAGAAACTTTGGCCATTACACTAAACTATTTTTAGCAAAATTTCAGACACCCAGCTTCAATAGTTATAGATTAATGCTCATATAAAATAAGAAGTTGTATGGCAGCTACTCGACCCCACTTCTGTAGACCAACCAAATTTTGCAGAAACTTTGGCATCAACCAGATGATATAATGTATACGTTACGGTCATACGGGTATCCCAGAGTTGACACACTCTACTCTACTACACTCTTCCTCGTTCTCTTTATTCATGTAGGGGAAATAACTTTTAAAATATAAGTATTGCCATTATTATTTATTGTGTGAAGAATATTTATAACAATTTTAATGTGCAATATTTTTTTACATGTTGGCAATGTCTCGACAACACTTGTGTATTATATATATGATAGCATAGGGAAATAAAAAACGGTTTATTTTATTTTATACATCATAGTGAATTATGCACGGGTATCTAAAAGTTGACAGGGGCAACAATAATTTTCCTCGTTTTAGATGAATTAACGTTAACAAAAATTATAGAGTAAAATAGACCTTTGCAAAATTGGACATAGTAGACTTTCAAAATTATTCTAACTGTCGTCGTGCCGGCATGGGTGTAAAAATTCTAGTGTGTTAAAAGACTCAACTCCGTTGTCAAAAAGCAACATGTATACAATATTTTGAGTTTATGCAAAAAATTTGAGTAGGTAACCAATGTACTGTCTTTAAAAAAAGCGAGTTTTAAGTTTTACCTACTACATTTCCCAAACAGCGTTCGCTAAAGATATATTTTCCTGAATGACTTTAAAAAAAAGTAAATAAACTAACGTTCTCAAGGGTTTCATATTTTTATACTTATTTTAAAAGTCCTTTTTAACTTTTAAGTATTTTAAACGGTTTAGAAGATATCTTGACTATTGGCTATGACTATTTTACATATTATAATTATAAAGTTTATGAAAGGAGTTGGCGTTCGGCGTTCGAGATAGAAAACAAACTTTTAGAACTTTTGTTATAATAATTTAAATTTATTATCGACTTTGGGAGTTGCAGGCGCCAGAGAAAAGTTGTTCGCCAAAATTAATGTTTTTGCAATATCGTAGTCACAATTTCATTTAATTTTTTAAACTGCATAGAAATCGTTTACATTTTGAAAAACTGAAGTACAAATTAAATAACATATGCATTAAAGAAACTTTTATATGCATGCAATATACTCACCCACATTATTTTTAACATAAATATTAAATTTAAAAGTAAAGCTGTTATTATTGGACCCTTAAATATCCAATCAGTTTCTGTCTCTTTCATCCAGGAACACTCTATATCTAATTTCATGTAGTTCTAGAATAAAAAAAAATCATATAAATTTTATGTAGTGGAGATTTTACACAAAATTTCATTATTTAGATAAGAAATAGAGCGAAACATGTAGTAGCGCTTTTTATCATTTTTCATTTTTTGATAATTTGATGTGGTATAATTTTTGATAATTTTCGCTAATAAGTATGGACAGAACATTCCTGTACCAAATTTTAAGATTTTATTGTTATTAGTTTCGAAGGTAAGTCTGTTTGATCTCGGGAAGAGTATATTAGGTTCACCCTTCCACCCGAACCAACACTTCAAAAAATCCTCAATAAAGATAATGGAAACAGAACACAACACTTGTATTGTCCCAAATTTAAAGTTTCTATGTTTCAGAGAATTACGAGAAAACATGGAAGAACACGCTTATATCACATTTCAAGTCTTTATTTTTAACTATTTTGAAGAAATGATTGTCAGATATTGATATTGGTAAACAGGAAAAACACCCTTGTACCAAATTGGAAGTTTTTTTATACCCTACACCTATAGAATAGGTAAAGGGGTATATTAACTTTGGTATGGTGTTTGTAACCACCTAAAGGAAGCGAGCTAGATATGGAAAAGTATATATATTTGTGATCAGCGTGACCACCTGAGTCGATAATTCCGAAACCAATGAAGATAGAACCTCCAAAATTTGGTATCCATTGGAGTACTGGGTCGGGGACCAGCCACACATTTCCGAAGACCTTAAAACATATCTTTAAAATTAATAAAGATAACAACTTGAAAAAATGTAGAAGCTTCCAATTTGCCACAAGGGTGTTCTCTACTATCTCTTGCGTGTTCCCTTAATTTGGGATCAATTGGAGAGGTGGTTCAGTACCCTTCTCAGACCTCCCAAGTTTTAAAAGCTTATAATCGAAATTTCTAAAAATAGTTACTTAAAATTAAGATAGACCGTTCAAATTGTGTACAAGGGTTAACTAGTACTATAAGTAAAGCGCGGGCTGTATAAGGGCGAAATCAGCCCTTATCAGGTTCGGATTCTGTACCTTTTAATCGGTGTCAGGGATAACGAACATGTATTAAAAATCACGATAACTCAACAACTAATGGGGCTATCTTCATGAAATTTGTGCTGTAGGTTATTGGTAATGAAACTACGGCGGTGATTACGTACGGTGAGGATTGGACAATGGGTTCGGAACTGAGAACTTTTTGATCGAATTTAGGCCAAACTAGCGTAATTCCGAAACCAATGAAGATATAACCTCCAAATTTGGTATCAGGGTGTCCCTTCCTATTGCGTAAGTGTCTTTGAAATTTGGGCCCCATTGGTCTAGTGGGTCGGGGACCAGCCACTCAGTTCCGAGGACCTTAAAGCATATTTTCGAAATTAATAAAAATAGTAACTTGAAACAACTGTAGAAGCTTCAAATTTGGCCCAGGGTGTTCTTTACTATTTCTTCCGTGCCCCCTAATTTGGGATCATTTGGACTGTTGGTTCAGGACCTCTCTTAGACCCCCCAAATGTGTAAAAGCTTATCATCGAAATTTATAAAACTAGTAATTTAAAATTAAGATAGAACGTTCCAATTGTATACAAGGGTTAACTAGTATTGAAAGTATGACGGGACTGCATATGGGCGAAATCGTACCATGGTTTGGGGTTCTGGAACCCTTGACAAGTTCTTCTTCTTCTTTTGTTGCCTATC